>OY283145.1:60635620-61248120 GCA_958299785.1 Medicago lupulina
AAATAGATATAAAAATAGAATATAAAGGAAGTATAAAATCGGAGCATGAACCTAACCTAGTAAACCACAAAGAAACAACACAAAACGACATAAAAAACCCAAAACATCAACTACCACATACGATCAAGTGCACCCACTTGTGGTCACGAAACCAAATCGCAAAAAAACGCATAGTATTTGAGAGTGTCTTGAATATGATTATCTCAAGTGGTTGAAAATAATGAAAAACCACAACATACATTGCTTCCTTAAAATAATTAAAATAAGTTTTATTGCACACTATGTTTGATTTCATAATTTTAAATTTAATGTTTTGTAGAAAAATGTCAAGAGATAAGTTTGTTAGTGGTATACATCGAACCAAATTTCATTCTTAATACTCCTTCACGATCTCAACTTATACCACTGAACTACCTTTTGAGATACATGCTTAACTTATTTATAAATTCATCCAAGTATCTTGATAAAGCAGACAAAATAAATTCAATGTTATAATCATAAAATTATGCCTTTATGCTCAACTAGATCTTCTAAAATTAATTTAATGCATAGTAACAGTGCATGGAGAGGAAGAGAAGATGAGAATAGACAAGTAAAACTTAGGATCTGATGAGAATAAAAAAGTGGCCTAAACTATAGGGTAACCTTGGGACACCTAGATGCATCAAATATTCCTAATAATAAAAGTGGTTAAAAAATAAGCAGAGAATTGAAAAATCATGAAAATAAAATATTTTTGAGAAATGGAAATAATAATAGGCAGAGAAACAATATATCTTATACGATGAACAACTTAATTAATTGTTTATATAGTAAGTGTTTTTATCATATAATTGCTTATGTATAAGCTATTTCTATAACAAATGATAAAATTAAGCGAAACTTTTTTGATAAGTTATCCTGGAGAGCTTACGAAAATAGACTAAAAACAAGTAATGAACATGTCATACTCATAGGTTGTTTTCATAAGCTCTCTCGAACAAACTCACAAGTGCTTATGCCAGTAGATAAATTCAAATAAGTCAATTCAAACAAGTTTATGATATTGATCTTAAGAATGTTACATTACATCTTCTCATTTGATATTGTGCATTAAAACAAGGTTTTGACTTGATGTTGATATGATTAGAACAGAACAAGCAATGTTACATAAACAAACAAAAAAAAAAAAAGCAAATTTATATGAGCTTATAAGAAAATGAAAGAGTAAGATATACCCTTGGCTTTTGTTGTTGATTATATTACAATCAAATGCCTTTATCATCATTGTTGGAGTTGGTGGATATTTGGTAATGAAAACCACTTCACAATTGCTTTAATACAACACAAATGTGGAAAGGTTGTAAATGGAGTATAACTCATTTACATCTCAACTACAACTATAGCATGAAAATGAGTTAAAACTTGAAGCTTGAAAGTGATTTTTTGTCCTTTGGAGCAAGAATAAGTTGACGATTAAAAATTAAATGTAGTTACATCCAATTTCATTTTCATTTTCATTTCCTTCATTATTTTCCATCTACTTAGGCACGCATAGTCTTACTCTTAGTCAATAGCAGTTGAATATGAATACACGTGATATGCAGATGAAAATATGCATGACCTTACTACGTAGAATTATTAGTAGCAAATGAGGTTTTAAATATGTTCTTGATCATGTGCGGTACTTACTTGTACATCTTTTGCCAGTTCCTTTTGACACTTTGACTTCAGCATGTCAAGTTTGGAAGAACCAGTTGGTGTTGACAAGTTGCCGAGTATGAGTACCATTGATAGGATTCATAGGTTCTCATCTGGTACTTGTCGTCCGAGAGTAGATAACATCGGTATGGGAGACTTCATCAGCAAGCATTTACGGCGGCCATCCAATTCAAAGACTTCCATTGCTTCCAACATATATCTAATATAAATGTTATGTTCCATAATATGCATGCTTCACACAGTGATATGATTACTTCATACATATTATATTATATGTTCCTTTTTACTTCATACTATCTGACCCGTTTATGAGATTTTGGTAGCTTATGACAAACCTACCATTTAGGCCCTTATTGATAAGTATATAAAAAATTTGAATTCCTAAAGTGTGAAAATAATTTGCTTGAAGGGGATAATTTTTATTACGTTAAAAAACAATCTAATAAAAACATCAGACTTCATACAAAAAAAACATTGATTTTGTTATTTAATATCAAGAAGTTCAGACAAAAACATTTTATACGGACATTTCTATATGCAAAGTTACTAGTAATTGCAATATTTTTTTTAGCAAAAAAGATTAGTTGCATCAACATCCGACACCTCCTTTTAGAATTTAAATATTGTTTTTTGTTTTGGGTTTAATGAACCATTTTATTATATGGCTCAAATTTTAGAATTATTTTTTTGATCTAAGATAATCGTCATTTTCGCGTGTATAGTTCCACTCGATGAGTTTTGGAAAGATAGAAGTTGGTATAGAATTATAACAAGTGATCCATTAGTGATTTGTGATTTTATTATTGATTTATAAAGTGTCAAAATTACATCCCAAAAAAAGTGTCACAAGTACATTAAAAAATAAAAATAAGTATAACAAAAAAGAAAAGAAGAATTAGTTTTTTTCCATATCAACGACACAACACATGTGCTTCTGCACCCATTCCTTTCCTGGAGTCAATATCAATGTTTTTTTCCTTTTCCTAATATGACTAAAGTCTTCATCAAATTTACAAACTACCAAAAATTAAACCTGCCTTCTTTCCTTTTGAGTATTTGCACTCTGCCTTTTATTTCATTCATGCAAAACAATCACGTGGTTACATGCATGGCTTTGTTCAAACAACCTCTATCAATGAGAGGATTGAGACTATAAAATCGAAAAGGTCAGCAAAAAATCATAAGAAAAAAACTTGAGATAAACAAGAGAAAAACACCACCATTATTTTCTTCTTACCCAAACCCAGTTAAAAAAATACCCAACCAAAAACAAAAGGAAAGAAGAATGAAAAGACAACAAAATAAAATAAAATAAAATCCTTTTCTCTTTATTTTTTTCTCATCTTCATATCTCTCTCTTTCTCTAGTATTGAGAGACAACACACTCCTTTCCTTTATGTCTATCTAGTTGCAAGAGGTAATGGTGTTTTAGGGTTCTCATTCCCTTGTTCTTTCGTTTTCATTGGGTCGCTTTTCGTATTTGAACAACCACTTGGTACAATTTTTATGGTAAAAAACAATTGAGAGAGAATGGTGAAGAGAGTAAAAATATAATGTGAATATGAAAAAGAAAGTTGTCTAAAATTTATAACAAAATGGTTGTACAAATATCATTTCACTTTAAAAAATGATATTGTACAACCATTTAGTGATAATATCTGAGACAACCCCCGCTCTCATAGAATCGTTATATCTTTACTTTTTTTTTTCTTCTATTGTTTTGGTTTTCGTTTCAATAGATACATTCTTTTGTATATTCTTAGTTGTCTCATAAGTTGTGCACAAAGTGGTTGTTCAATAACATACATCTTTCTTTTTAATGTATATATTTTATTTTTTCTAGGAAAAATTCATTGTTACTTCTACTTTTTTGTACTCCCTCCGTTCCTTTTTAAGTGTCTCTTTTGTAGAAAAGTTTTGTTTCTATTTAACTGTCACTTTCAAAGTTCAATACAATATTAAATGTTATTTTACCAATATTACCCTTAGTTATTTATCACAGAGAGAGAAATAATTGAAAGAAGATATTAAATGAATGAGGTTATTATTAAAAAAAGACTTAGTGTACAATTTATTACTCGTTTTTCTTCCACTCATGTGTAATTTTTAATAGATTTTTTGTTAAAGTAAAGAATGTATAACGATAAATAAATGTAGGGTAGTGTTTTTGGCCCCTGTAATATAATGCACTTTTGGGTTTAGCCCCTGTAAAAAAAATAAAATTAGATTTCATCCTTGAAATATGAAGATTCTTCAGGATTGGCCCCCGACCCCTTGAGTCAGCAGAATCTCTTACGTGGCAGTGACGTGTCATTTTTTTTACCATGCCACGTGTGTAAATAACTGCCACGTCATTTTTTACTTAAAAAAATCAAAAATTTAAAATTACAAAAAATTGTTTTTTTATTAAAAAAAAAAAAATTTAAAAAACGTTTTCTAATTGTTTTTAAAAACCTAAAATTATTTTAAAAATCAGAAAAAAAATTCTAAATTTTTTTCAAAAATTTGATAAATCGAAAAAAAATCATACTTTTTTTTCAAAAATTTAAAAAAATTGAAATTTTAAATTTTTTAAATTTAAAAAAATTCGAAATTTTGAAAAAAAAATTATAATATTGTTTTTTTTCGAATTTTATAATTTTAATTTAATTCGATTTTTTTGGAAAATTTGGAAATACATTAAGTTTGAGAATGGAAATGATAATACCATATGGGTTAGAATTCTAAAAATTTCCTCTCATTGATGGGAAATATATTAAGTCAGAATTTAGAAAAGAATTCAAAAAATTTATTCCTCAATTTTTACGAATTCTTTTTTGAAATCAAAAAATTAGAATTTTTTTATTCTAATTATTTAATTTTTTAAAAAAATATTTGTTTTTTTATTTTGAAAATTAAATTTAAAAAATCTGAATGTTTTTCGATTTATCAAAAATTTAGAATTTTTTTTTGAAAAAATTTAAAATTTCAATTTTTTGAAAAAAAAGTATGATTTTTTTTCGATTTATCAAATTTAGAATTTTTTTTCCTGATTTTTAAAATAATTTTAGCTTTTTAAAAATTAATTAAAAACAATTAGAATTTTTTTTTCGTTTTTTAAAAAAATGTTTTTTTTTTAATAAAAATACAATTTTTTTTAAAATGACACACTGTAGGTGCTACCGTATTGGCATTTATTTTTTAATTAAAAATAATTTTTTTGTAATTTTAATTTTTTTAATTTTTTAAAGTAAAAAATGACGTGGCAGTTAGTATTGGCATTTAAAGTAAAAAAACAATTTTTTTTAGTATTAGCATTTATTCTCTAAAAAAGAATCATCAACAAAGAATCATGAACAAAGTGAATAATAAAATACAAAATAAAGAGTTAAAACCATTCCAAAACAGTCTTGAAAACAAGTAACCATGGCAACCTTGCATTACGATTCCTCAACATCACCATTCATCCATTTTTCTAATATAACTTCAGCAATAGAAGCAACTTGATGTTGCACCATTGGGTCCGTCCTATCAAGTTCAACCTTGTAGCAGCAGATACTGTCCCTAACTTCAGAGAAGAATCTCTCATTGTTTTGAGAGAAGTTCTAAAACATATGCTGACAGTATACAATCACATGACTTGTCAACTGATTTACACCTTGTTGCCTATGAGATTTGAACTATGTTTCTTGAGATTATAAGGCTAAACTCTTATCGTTGAGCTACCACGGACAAAAGATATTTTGATAATAACAATAATAATAGTAATATTAATAATATCAAATATGTTATTAGTTAGAATTTGCTTACATTTTAATGATAGGTCATGTAAACTATCAAATGTATCATGATCAAGGACTCAAAACAGAAACAAGAGTTCAATGAGAACAATAGCAAAAGCCAAGAACATGAAAGCTTAGCTAAAAAAGTGTATCAGAAAAGTGACAGTAAAATTTCACTTCCGTAACATACATTGATTTCATTTGTTATCTGTTAATTTTAAATATACACAAATATTTTATCAACCAAATTCATATTGTTAATGGCCATTGTATAATGATATTCGACAAGACAATAGAAAGCAAGTAAATATAACAAACATAGATACTTAACATAGATAAGTGCAAGAAATATAGGAGACAAATCCATGATAAAAAAGAACCAATACATTAATCAATTTGAATCCGCACAATTAACTACACTTAAAAAAAATATTAGAGAACTACATTAGGCTTCAAAAAGCAACTCTTCCAAAACGAGTATAGAATATCTTCGAATTCATCATTCATGACATGCAGTCCATGAAACTCCTTCACCTTAGAATAACTGCGCTTCAAATACAATTTTAGAATATCTTCAAATTCATCATTCACAACATGTAGTCTGCAAAATTTCTTCATCTCAGCTTTCGTAACTGTGTCCTTAGTCGCCAAATCCGAAGAAGTTTTTGGGAATTCCACATGAATCATCTTCGATGGCGGAGTTGGAGGCGTAGTAGTAGGAGATGAATCTTCAAAAGGAGAAACATGAACGGAATCTTCAAATGCCTTGTTGTTGTTAATAGAGGCAGGGAAGAGGAAGACCCTCAACCTTGCAGGCTTTGGTGAAAAGCAACATATACGATCGTAGTCGAACATCATATGATTGAGATCTTCTTCGTTATAAACCGGGATCAAAGCATCGAGATCTTCACCAAGGAGTTGATACTTGAAGCAAACGTCGGAAAACATGAATGACGTGGAAAGCTTTGCCACGAGGTCGGAGAATTTGATATTACGACCGACAGTGATGATTTTATTGTCGCCACCGATGTAGGAATAACAACGAGGATGATCATGAAGATTAGTAAGCCTAGGTTTAAATTTTCCTCCATAGGTAATCATGAGCTTAACTCTCTTAGTATTGGAAGGTGGGTGCTCCATCGTTTGAGAGGGTTTTGAGAGTGAAAAGAGGATTCGAGAGAAAACGTATGAAACTGTTGTGACTTTCTGTTTTTGTAACAATGTGATGTGAATATGTGAATTGTGAGCAGTCCAATATTTATAAGTATTTGATTAACTGAATTTCCTAAGTAATAGGGGAATAAGAGAGGGTTTTAAATGAACTATGCTACAAACTTTATCTTATAGTCTCTAACCAATTATTAACTGTGATTCACGTAAGGCAATATAGTTGGATTTACTGAATTTGAAAGTTATATGATTTTTTTAGGGAAAAACTTATTTGAATATTATTTAATTTTGGGTTAATAGCACTTGACCTAATGTAATATAGGTCATTTTCGGGTTTGCCCACCGTATTTTTTTTGTTTGGTTTTTGTTTTTGTAAAATATTTTTTTTCAAAATACTCCCGAATAAGTAATTTTTAGATTTTTTTCCTACAAATTTTTGTTTTTGAATGGCCTATTAGGGGGGTATTTTGGAAAAAAAATTACAAGGATGAAAACCAAAATTCTTTTTTACAGGGGACAAACCCGGAAATGACCTATATTACAAGGGAAAAAAACACTATTAACTCTTTTTATAACATAATTTATTTTTAATTTAAAATGTTGATTTCCATTATTATTTTTCATTTCAAAATTTGTTTAATATTTATTTAAAATTAATTTATTTTATTTATAATTTTGACTAATATAAATTATTTTAAATTTAATAAAATCGCTATCACGACTATAATAATAATAATAATGGATCTAGAAGTCCTAGTTCAACTGACAAATGCCGAAATTGCAAGGTCGGACGTCATGACCCGGGTTCGAACTCGGGACCTCATAGTTGTGTGTGAGTTTAATTTCAGTGGATTACCACTTCATCTAAGACCAAAAAACTATAATAATAATAATAATAATAATAATAATAATAATAATAATAATAATAATAATAATAATAATAATAATAATAATAATAATAATAATAATAATAATAATAATAATAATAATAATAATAATAATAATAATAATAATAATAATAATAATAATAATAATAATAATAATAATAATAATAATAATAATAATAATAATAATAATAATAATAATAATAATAATAATAATAATAATAATAATAATAATAATAATAATAATAATAATAATAATAATAATAATAATAATAATAATAATAATAATAATAATAATAATAATAATAATAATAATAATAATAATAATAATAATAATAATAATAATAATAATAATAATAATAATAATAATAATAATAATAATAATAATAATAATAATAATAATAATAATAATAATAATAATAATAATAATAATAATAATAATAATAATAATAATAATAATAATAATAATAATAATAATAATAATAATAATAATAATAATAATAATAATAATAATAATAATAATAATAATAATAATAATAATAATAATAATAATAATAATGGGAAGACGGATGCCAACATATTTGTCTCTATGCTTTTTTTTTGAGAAAATTTGTCTCTATGCTTTTCTTATGTGTTTAGTGGTATATCGAAATTAAGATTTGCTAAAAGAGAGACCCAAACTTGTTTTTGTCTGATTGCACTAAACTCCAAACAAATTTGCTTATTAAAGGAGTGTTCTGTAAACAGGCCGAACAAATGCCTAACCTCCTAAAGAGCGATTTTTTTTTTCTTTTGACACCATAAGTCCATAACTACGCATAAATAAATGTTTTTAGTGTAAAAAATTGTTCTTTTCTTTAAATAAAGCAAGAGTACGGACTTGCTTCAAAGTGGCAATAGACATTCCAACAAGATTAGCACCTCTAGAGCCACAAATCCCTTCCAAGCATACTCCAAAATTTATTAACAGCAGAGAAAGAAATACAAATAGTTGGGGAGTTGTGTTCTACCCAAGACCAAAAAAAAAACATGAAAAAGGGCTAAGGGAATCAGGAATTAGTTAATAAACTTGCTCTATATATATATAGAGGACATATCTTATGAGAATGGATTCGTTATGTGAGAATGTGAGAATGGTTTATTAACCATAAGATTAAAAAGTAAAGGCTAAGATTAAAAGAGAGTATTTGTAACGAAATTTCACTCAAGGCAACAAATAGTTGGGAAGTTGTGTTGTAACCAAGGCAACAAAAAAAAAAAGACAAGAAGAACATGAAAAAGAGCCAAGGGAATTAGGAATTTATTAATAAACTCGCTATATATATACTCTCTTCGTTTCTTTTTAAGTGTCTTTTTAGAAAATTAACAATAAAATAGCGATGTGTATTTTTGCACGTTTTCTTCCTATTATACCCTCATTTTATCCACCAATAAATTCTTATTATTTTGTACACACTTTATCTTTCCAATAAATTTAATATGTTACATTTCTCTCGTAACAAACAATTGTCAGTTATTATCTTTTTCTTCAAAAAAATTCATATTTTTTTGCGCGCTCTCATAACAAACAATTGTCAAATTTCTAAATATTTTGCACATCTTTTTAATTATTTTAAGTCAATATAAAAATTATTTCATGTTCACATAAATCAAAAGCTAAGAAAAAATTAACTTTCTTCAAACTTCTTTTGAACATTCATGGAGTCTTTTGTTTTTCTTCTCTCAAATTTGTTCTTTTACTTTGCATTGAAATTTTTAACAATTGTTACTCATCTTATTTATAGAATTTTAACTCTTCTTGGAACCATTGTTTGTAACAAAATTTTGTTTAAATTTGAAGATAGCAAAGAAACAAACTTTGTTTAAAAAAAACTTTAGTTTTCTAAATAGATATCATAATTAGTTTTATTGAAAAAGATAAAAGTAATTGACAAAGGGTATAATTGACAAATCATACCTTTAAAATACCAAAAAGATCGTTGATTAGGAATGAAAAATTCACGCTAAACGAGAGATTTTTTTTAGTGTTGAATTTTGTATACAACAGAGTCAATAAAAGAAAAACTATATGGATTTTTCTAATGTATTCATGATTGCACACAAATAACGGTCATTAGTTTTCTACCTAATTTTATTGTCCAATAATTTTTTTTTAAAAAATAATCGATTATCTCTCATCTATTTTATCCAGTTTCCTCCAATCTTTCTCCCCCAACAACATAGAATATTTTTATTCTTATTCTTTTGGTTTAAACTACTCATATCTTTTCTAATTCTAGAGAATCTCGCAAGTTTAGAACAAAACTGATTTGCCCTTCATGCTTCATTTATTGGGGTAAGCGATTCAGACACAATCGGTAAACTTGAAAATTAAACCAAACCAAAGGAAACTGAACTGGATTGATTCAATTATTAGTTTTTGATTTTGATATCTAATTAAGAATAGGTTTATTAAACTTGCAAATTTCAATTTGACTTAGGCCAAACCCAAGATTTTACTAACATCACCACTCAAACAACATGAGTCAGCAAACTCGTTTCTCACACTCGACAAAACAACACTGGAGGAGGAATGGGTTGGAAGGTTGAGGAAGTGAAGCAGGATGCCATGTTAATAAGGCAGATAGGGTACTAACGAGTGTTGAAGAATTGAAAATGTGAGTTTATATTTCTAGTTTTGAAAATTACATTTTTCCGTCGCTATTAGAGTGGCTTCAAAATTTGAAAAAATCGAAAAAAAATACTTGTACCTACGGCCAAAATCCATCATTATGTTCTTTTTCGGTAGGTAAAAGTCTGAAAGACAACAATTTTGCAGTCAATTTGCATTATCTATAGGTAAATGCCTATTTTTCTGTGGGTAAAATTCCTATTTAAACCATTACTTATATACTTAACTACAACTCAGTTGTCTGTAACTATAACTGGTGTTAGTTTTTTTTTTCAATTATTTTTAAATAAAAAAATGTCAAAATTATAACAAGACCTTTGAATTATCAGGGACGACCATGAGTTTTAATACGAACTTATATAACTTAAGTTTCTATTTTAAGCAGAGAATTTGAAGCTTAGGGTCCGTTTGGTGCACATGATAGGGAGACAGGATATGATAGAACTTTGCTATCCTGATTCAATTCGTTGTTTGGTGCACCAATAGAAAAAGATAAATTAAACCTATTTCCAATCCTATCATATCCACTCTTTGTTATTTTTATCCTTAGTTTTTGGTGGGTTAACAACCTGATAGCATAATATTGTCGCACGCGCATCTTTTATTCTTCAAAACCCTCTTTCGACTCCCACCTTCTCCAATGATCTATTTCAAAATCGATTGCAATTGTTTTTTCTTCTCTGCAACTGTTCATCTCTCTCCACTCCACCGCCAGCCTCCCTATCTCTTAGTTTTTTTCTTAGTTTTTCTTTCTTCTTCTATCTACCATGTCCTCTGTAACTCCAACATATCACTGGTTATTTTTCTAATTTATCTGAACTCAATTTCATATTCTTGGACGATCTTTCCATTTTCTGGTACAATTGCAAAACAAAAATTTCACCCTTTTTATGAATCTTTGAATACTGATTCATCTAAACCCAATTTGATATTATTGGATTATGCTCTTTTCTGGTAGAATTCTTTTATGGTACCATTGCAAAACAAAAAATTTAACTTTATTTTATGAATTGATGAATAAAAGGATGTTTTCACCAATTATTGGAATCATTAGTGGCATCAGTTTGCTTTTAATTGTTCTTGGTACCTTTGCGGCATGGATTTGCGAACGTGCTGCCTTTGGAGTTTTCTATACGTTTCTTCGTTTTAATTTTTGTTTGGCTTAGCAAAACACATTAAAAAAACGATGTTTTTCTACTACTATTTATCATGTATGCACCAAACATGTGATAAGATAGATATTATCACGTCCCTATCATATCATATCCTTATCCATCTTCTTATCCTATCATATGTTTATCCTATTATGTACACCAAACGACCCCTTAACGTATATAGCTGTTTCTTAACATTTCTTATCCCATCTTAATTGCCTTCTATATATAAGCCGTATAACTTTTTGAAAAATATAAGCCATATGACTTCTTCCACATATATTGCTACAATAATGTTTCACGTGAATTATTATATAAGCCATATAACTTATCCAATTTATACAAGCCATATAACTTATCCCCGTTATATCACCATGTTTATCGCACAAACCTGCATGCAAACCGAACTAATTAACGAGTGTTTCTACGGTATAGTAGGAAACTGACTTTTTAGAAAAGTTATTTTATTTAATCAATAATATAAGGAAAATTTTATGGTGAAGTCGTTAAAATGACTTTTTTGGTGAAGTCATTAGAATGACCAATGATTGAATATGTGTGTACTTAATACATGTCACGTCAAATTATATGGTGTATTGCATATTTGCTCATACGATGTGCGACTATATTTTTATATATTACAATTGTGACCCTAATTAAATCAAAATTAAACATTTTTATTATTATTTTATTTTTTAATCTTAAAACTTATGCATCTAAATTGGATACCATAGTACACCAAAAAAAATGGATATGACCAATTCCATCTTCTCCATCGTCGCTCAAATTCCTCAGTAGCTTCATCAAAATTCCATATTGATTTCTTCCTCCCTTTCTCTTTACAGGTTATTGATAATGAAATTAGGTGATTTGCTATGTTTTTGTCTCTTCTGGTCTGTTCATAGATAGGTCAATTCATCAAATCAGATGCTTATGAATTTTGATTGAGGTTTTGATGAAAAAGGGTGTTTTGAAGCAGGAGAAGTTAGAGAGAATTCAGAAATACGACATGTAAAATTACTAAATTACGCCATGGTCTACCTCAATCAACACAACAATCACAACACGGGTTATAAGTATGTAAATCCCTAATCTGGGTTAGCAAAATGTATAATTTAGGTTAGCAAAATCCCCTTCTGCAGATGAAGAAGAAAGGGGATGATTAAAAATAATTTAATTTGAGCATAAAATCCCCTTCTCCTGATGAAGAAGAAAGGACCAAGATGAAGAAAAATGAACAATTTGCAGACGAAGAAGAAAGGACGAACAAAAAGAACAAATGAAGAAGAAAAATGATTTTATTTTAAATAAAATAAGTTAATAAAACAAAAGTAATTATTATTTTTTACGAGGACTGATTTATAACAAGGTAAAATTTAGTCTTACAGTGTTCCATCACCAAAACATTAACTGACATGGTATCAACAATTATGCTATTGTCTAAATAAAATGACTTTTTCAAAAAAGTCATTTTCTTGACTACACCATAGAAGCCCCCTAAATATAATTGTTGATGTCCAGTATTCCGTATTAGTGGACCATTCTAAGACTAAACTTTATCTTATTATAAATCAGACCTAATACAAAATATTAATTACTTTTGATTTATTAACTTATTTTTTTAAAATTAACTCATTTATTAATTATGCACAAATTAAATCATTTTCAATTATCCACTTCGGTTTATCCATCTTCATCTGCAGAGGGGATTTTTCTAACCTAAATTATTCATTTCGTTCATGTTCTTCCTCCAACGAACATCTATTAAAATTGTCACAGTGTTGTGTAGTTTGATTTGATTCAATCAAAGCGACGTCGTTTCACGATAGAAGCTCTGAACCGTTTCTTCGTATATAAACGAATCTGATTCGTTTTTTGTTACAATGGCGTCAAAGCTAAAAGTCGCTGAAGGTAACGTAAAAGATTTTGTTCCTCTTTCATTCGCAAATGCTTAATGATTGATCATAGGGTTAACTTTACCAAAAAAGTCATTCTCATGACTTCACCATAGAATTTTCCCTAATTTTCCCTAATTAAATATTATTTTTTGTTACTTTATAATTTTGTTTGTTACAATAATATCTTTTAAATTTGAAAGTTATATAATATTTTTTAGGGAAAATTAGTTTAGAATATATGATTAGATTCATATTTTCGAGTTGGTATTTTTAACCTAACAATTCATATTAAAAAAAACTATAAAATCAAAACTAAAGAGAGTAATAAAATTTAAAATTAAAGTAGACATTGCTCATGAACAAAGCAGTGAGAAATAGTTTCATCATTTCTAACGCAAAAAGGGCATGATTTAGATTTGTAATGATATTTCTATCATCATTAACTCATAGATATCCTTGATCTTAAACTCCAAAAGCTGGGTGGGATATCTTGGATTATATCACAAAGAGGATGCTCTGAGAGAGCCATGGAACCAGAAATTAGTATCTCCATCTCCTATCTTAAAATTGAACCCATCTTTCAACACTTCAAAAGCCTTGCGAAATGCAAACAGACCGAACGAATGCCTATTCGCCTAATTGTGCATAAAAAAAAGCAAAAGAGGGTAACTAAAAGTTATTTTTACCGTAGAATCCTAGCTATTTTGATTTTTTTACCAAAGAAAAAGGAAACATTCCGAAGAAAAATAAGATCTGCAATGGAACGAATTTTTTTTATGTCTACATAATAAAGTCTAATAATTTTTTAAAAATAATTAAGTTTAATATATTTGTTGTACCAAAAAAAAGTCTAATATATTTGAAGATTATCCTCCTCTAAAAATAATTATAGAAAAAGAAGATCTATGTTAAACAAACAATTTGGTTTAAGTGGTTAATGAAATTCACTAAAGGAGGAATTGTTCATGAGAACCTAGGTAGAACAATTTTTTATCAGACTTTACATAACTTTCGACCGAACTCCGTATTATCAATACCACATTCCTCTGAGAATCGAAAGTTATAAAAAATAAAAAATAAACAATAATCTAAAATGATGCTAATGCTTAATGAAAAGATGGTTTGTGGAAACAAAAAAAGAAGAGATGGTTTGTTTATAAAACAATTTTGGTGCAAATATAGATAAAGCATAAAGGATTATTAATTTGCGTACCAAAATTTTAAAGGGCACTGCTATATCCAGCGAAATTAATTTTCGCGGATATTCACGAAGCATAGATGTACATAATAATAAGAGGAATAGTAAAACAGTTTCTCTGATTTAACTCCTAAATTAGCAGAATACATGATGTGGTGGGGTTAATTAGCCAATAAACTACATTCTTGAAGATTTCGGGATAATTTTTGTCGCTATACTTAGCATTATCCAATTTTAAATGATACACGATAGAGAGAGTACTTTTGTTTTGAACTCCCGTGGAATGTGTGTATTTGTAATTTGACTAGAATGAAGTATCTATTCTTCCAATTTTAGTATTTTAGAGATAGAGATTTGTCAAATGATTTCCTTTCTGAGCAATGTTATATCTCTAGAAAAATAACATTAATAATTCTTCAAGAATAAAGAGCAGTCAATCACAATGCATTATTTGTCACAATTCAAGGAGGTGTGGTTGAAAAATAGGAAGTGAACAAATAAATCATGCAATTAAAACTTACGAATTGTGTCTTGAAAAATTCTTGATACTATTTTTCTAGAGAAATAACATTTTCTTTCTTTTTTTTTATAATCTTTTTTAAGGGTTTTATAAAAAAATTTAGTGGTTGTTTTTTGACTAAAAAAAAAATCATTTATTCAAGTTAATTTTTTTTTTTATTTTCAATTTTTTGGCTCAAACTTATCTTCTCTCTTTTAGTTCTGGAGGAATCGAAGCGAACCCTGACAAATGTCGAGCATTCACTCAGTACCCGACTCTGATGAATGTGCATAAACACTAGTTTTTAGTCATCTTTATGTCTTTATTATGGCATTTAGAGAGTCAACTGCTTGTAATTCATGGTGAAATCAGACTAGAACGGGAACAAGAGCTCAAGAGGAGAATCTGGTAAAAAGATAGAAAAATCTCCAAGAGTGAAGCATCGTGCCACGTTGAGGACATCTCGTGGCACGATTGATGAACGTCGGACAAAGGAATCGCTTCTGTAAATTTCGTGGCACGAAGGTTTGTGTAACGTGCCACGATGCTCGTTTTTGTCTGCTGCCACGTAGGATTAATGAACTGATCGTGCCACGACTGGATCTTAACCTGGCACGATTTGTGGGCTTTCTGAAACCCTAAAATTCTTTCTATATAAAGCCAGTTGCGGCCAAGGATTAGGGTACCGATTATTATTGCGATTTTGAGCATAGAAGACTCGAGGAGACCGAAGAACAAGCGTTGAATCTCATCCTAACTCACCGTTGGTTGGATTCAGGTATGTTCCCTCTTGTTTGTGCTTATGATTGTCTAGTTATGAGTAGCTAAACTCTTAGTTTGATTGAGCCATGATGAACCTATTGTAATATATGAATCAGTAGTTGAACTCTCTTTATTATTAATATTATTCAGTCTTTATTCAAAATTATTTGTGTTCATTGCTTTTCATATGATTGTTTGCATGACTATTAACCCTAGCTTCTTTCAATCGCATAAATTGATCTTAGGAATTTAATGACTACTAACCCTAGCTTTTAATCCTGAAATAGTAATTATGTTTAACTCAACATAAGGAACCTAGAGATAGGAAATTGAGGATTATGACACATGAATTAACGTTACAACATCGCTTCCGCGGTTATTCAATCGATTTAAGAGATTAAAAGGTTATAACTTAGGGAAGGGTTTTGAGTCAAGAGATTGATCAAAACTATTTAGTTAATTTGTCGTAAAGAATAAATAGTAATTAAGAACAAAGGGAGGTAAACATATAGGGCAATAGCGGATTCACTGGCTTGATCATTCATCTCAAAGTAATTTTCTCTCGCACTTTATTAACCGTTTATTAAATCAAAATCCAACAGCCTAGGGCAACCAAAACAAACTTTACATATCCTAAACGATAACGACATTGCTATAATAGAAATTAACACAGTCCTTGTGGATCGATATTTATTACTACTTCGATAGTTTTTGGTACACTTGCCAAATATCTATCAGACTCCATTGTCAAAGAAATGCATCCAAGCTCTCAATGGGATGTTGACCGCCGCCAAGTCCGCTCATCATACTCTCCCTTTCTTCGAACTTCTGTGAAAGGAAACTGCTTTTGAGTGGAGTGACGAGTGTGAGACCACTTTAGCACACCTAAAGAGCGTGCTCTCCTGCCAAAATTTTTCACACCAAGTTCTCTATGCTTCCATTATCTACTATCAGATCACACGCCTTGTTATTGACAAAACAGTGAGTCTTAAATAAATTCTTGTTCCGACCTTCCTCTTTAAATGCTAGTAGCATGTGATGTAACACAAAATTCACCCTCTCCTCAGATTCTTCTTCAGCAAATTCAACCTCTGCATATTCAGCTTCATCAGCAAGTTGCTCTCTTTCATCATCACCGTCTCTTTCCTCGGCTACATGATATTACTCTTTTGAATTCCTAGTGGTAAATACTTAAATTTACAATTTGTCAAAAATCACAAAATTTAATGTGATTATTTATTGAAAATAATAAAAATTTCAATTTTTTATTAGGTAAAAGTAACACAAATGTAAATTTAGTAGTTTAAATTAATAAGAAATAGAGTTTAATTTCTATGCACCGACTCTAAAGTTATTTTATACATGCCCTCATTGTTATGCTTTTATGTCGATTATTGAATAAGACAACTTATGTGTTTTCGACGGTAATTGATCCAACAACACATCTTTTTCATGACACTTTAGGTATCAAACTTTAAAAAAGTAAAACGTGAAAAGCATTATATGTGGTCTTCTAAGATGAAAACAAGTAACCATGGCAACCTTGCACAGTATCTAGAAGAGGCATGGTTTGACATGCTTCCTCAACATCACGATTCATCCATTTTTCTAATATAACTTCAGCAATAAGAGCAACTTGATGCTGCAACAATGCTGCACCAAGGGGTCCTATCAAGTTCAACCTTGTAGCAGCAGATACCACATCTCTCATTGTTATGAACATGAAAGCTCTCTGAGAACTCGTATTATCGAATCCCAATGCTCCACATGTTAGTCCAAATATAGGAACGTGATGAAAAGATACCCTAACTTCAGAGAAGAATCTCTCATTGTTTTGAGTGAACTATTGGTTTTATACATCTATCCAATCAAATTTTACTAGGAAATATTTTCACAAATATTTTAAGAACTCTGGTATTACACTGCATAAAAATTAATCTCATACATTATATTGTCTTAATAAGCATACTACAATGATAATCAAGTTAGATTCTAACTCTGATACGTAATATCGGCTATATAAATCAAACCATGCCATAAAATTTAGATATGCATTTGTGTAAGGATAAACAGTATATTTATGTGTCTATCCTAAAATTTTCTTTGGTCTCCCTTTTTCTCTAATTTGTTTTATTCTTACCCTCAAAAATATATTGCAGAAAAAATAAATTGGAAATCATAGAATAAGTGTTAACTACTAGTATGAACTGAGTCAGATAATTGCAAACTTTGTCCCCATCAAATTGATTAACTACAACCTCACATCAATGAAAAATGTACCTTAATTGGTCACAATAATAAGGAGTTCCAATAGAATTATACGTATAAGAGGACCAATAGACATTACTCCCCAACAACAAAGAAGTATACGTGAGTCCTTGAATTTTCAATAGTTTTAACTGAAGTAAGTTATTAAAGGCTTTAGGTTTTTTAATCTCAGAATCAACTTTAGGTTTCATTTGTTAAAGAAATTTCACTTCCATAACATGCATTGATTTCATTTGTTATTTGTTAATTTAAATTAAAACAAATTTTATCAACCAAATTCAAATTGCTAATGGCTATTGCTAACAATATATAGGAGAGACAAATCCATGATCAAAAAACCAATATATTAATAAATTTGAATCCATACAATTGACTATACTCAAATACATTAGTGAACTACACCGGACATCAAAAAATTACAATTCCAAAACAGTTTTAGAATATCTTCGAATTCATCATTCACGACGTGTAGTCCATGAAATTTCTTCTTCTTAGAAAAATTACTCTTCAAAAACAGTTTTAGAATATCTTCAAATTCATCGTTCACGATATTCACTCCATGAAATTGCTTCATCTTAGTTTTTGTAACCGTATCCTTAGTCGCAAAATCCGGAGAAGTCTTCGGGAATTCAATCCGACTCCTTGTTGATGGCGGAGGTGCAGGCATAGTAAGAGGAGATAAATCTTCTAAAGGAGGAACATGAACGGAATTGAGCGAGTTGACGGACAACTGTTTGAGCTTGATAGCAGAAGCCAAAGAATCAGAAGATGCCTTGTTGTTGTCGACATGGATAGGGAAGAGGAAGACCCTCAACCTTGCAGGCTTTGGTGAAGTGCGACGCATACGATTATTTTCAAACATCATATGATTGAGATCTTTTTCGTTATAAACCGGGATCAAAGCATCGAGATCTTTACCGGGGAGTTGATACTTGAAGCAAACATCGGAAACCGTTAATGTAGAAAGCTTTGTCATGAAGCTAGACAATTTGATATTACGATCAAAGGATATGATTTTGTTGTCGCCGCCGATGTAGAAATAGTGACGATGATGATGAAGATGGGTAAGCCTAGGTTCAATTTTTCCACCATAACTAACCAGGAGTTTGACTCTCGAACCGTTTGAGTACTCCATGGAAGAATTTCAAAGTGTGTTGAGACTTGAGAGTGAGTGAAAAGAGGATTGAGAAAAAAACAGAAGTGAAGTGAGACGAAAATAAAAGGATAAGCTATATATTTATAGTGATGTTGTTTGTTACAGTTTTTGTTACTATTGAGATTGAAGAAGCTTCCGTGGGAATGTGAGAGTTTCACGTGAGATCTTATATCACTCACATTTGATTTTGGATTGGTAATTCGGAAACTTATCCAATATATACATTTTTTTTTTTGGGAAACTTATCCAATATAGTTTTAAATGAATAAACTAACTGATTTACGTAAGGCAATATATAGTTTTAAACGATGTTAAACTAACGTCGAACTAACTAAAGATATGAATAGTTATAACTGATTGCCGAAATACCACAAGTAAGGAGGTGAAAGTTTTAGTTCAATATAATCTATATCCATACTAATTGTTTTCATTTAAACTAATTGTTATATAATTGATGTCATTTTAAAAGATAACTATAGTTTGTTTTTTTTTTGCAAAATATTAGTATAGTTTGTTTTGAGAGAAAGAGATAAGTATAGTTTGTTAACATATAAAAGTGTAAAATATATTTACCTATAATTTTAATCAAAATATAATAAAAAAAATATTGTGAAAGTTAAGATAAAGAGGTTAGATGTAGAGTTTTAAGCAAGGTGGTGAGAGTTTTAGTTCAATATAATACTAAGTAAAGATTAAAATAACCCGTAAATAGAGATTAAGATAAAGCTTCTTTATACAATACAAACAAAATAAAACTTAAATTAAAATTAAACCAAGTTTTCTCGGAATTTAAGTCAAATGGATTGTACTTGGCCGAGGGATGCGCCAGGGTGACCTGTTATCACCATATTTATTCATATTGGTGGCTGAGGGCCTCTCGACTCTAATACATAAGGTAGTTAATATAGGTGATATTCATAGGGAACAAGTATGTCGCGGCGCACCAATGGTGTCCCATTTATTGTTTGTAGACGATTGTTTCTTGTTTTGCAGAGCCAATGTGGTAGAAGCACAACGTTTACTCACTATTCTTAAAACTTATAAGGCAACATCTGGACAAGAAATTAACTTATCAAAGTCTGAGGTGTTTTTCAGTCGCAATATAAGCGGAGCGGCGCAGGTGTTAGTAAACAGCAGGAGGATTGGTCACGCATTATTGGCGTCTAACATGTGATGGGTACCGGAAAGTATTTCGGATTACCTTCAATGATTGGTAGAGATAAGAGGTCTGTTTTTTCTTTTATCAAGGATCGTATATGGAGTTGAATAAATGCGTGGAGGGGACGAGCAATATCGAAGGCGGGAAAGGAAGTTATGATCAAATCCGGATTCCTTTATACTTTCCTCCGAACATTCGACTCTGTCCTTTCACAACCCAAGATGGCTTTATGATTGAGAGATGAGGCAATGTACTATGGGGTTGATATCAGTGGGGTATCCAGGACCCTGAGTCAGGGGGTGCAAATTTATTTTACTCTAATTGTTATTATAAAAAAATTGAGTTATTATGATATATAATGTGTACAAGTAAATTAGTCTTGCATCAAATACAATTTTGTTTTCTGCCATTAATTTGATCAATAAGTCTCATAACACCACATTTAAGTAAGACATTTTTAGAATTTTATCTAATGGTGAAAATAAGTTTGTGCATGCATGATACAATAATAAATATGACACTATACTCTTAATTTTGCACTTATACCAAAGTATATAGTTTATGATAAATCATCAAGTACACTAAATGATAAACTGATGTGGATAAACGCAAGGTAAATCACGAACTGACATGAAATCATGAGCAATCGACAGTTTCTTTCCGACTGGGAGATGGAATAGGGATTAAGCATAAGTTTGGATAGGTTACATGCAAGTCCAAAGGTCCTATCATGAGTGCCCTTATATGAAACGTATGCTAACATGTGCTGAAACATAATCCAACGTCGATTGAAGAAAATGTTGTCATGATTTTTTATCATTATTTTATTTTGCGACATCAATTTTCAACAATCATAACAATTTATCTGTCGTCCTATGTGTGTAAATCCTCAACAAAGGAGGTTTATAGAACTTTCAGCGTCTGATGTGTGAATCTTTCAGCATCTCTAGTAATATAGAACTTGCAAAATCAAGTAATGTTCATATTCAAGTGTTTCAATTGGCTCTAACGATTGTCGTAAAATGCACGGTAGATAAAGAGAGAGCTAATATATATATTATGCAGTGATAGGAGAGTTTTGTGTGAATTTATATTCAGACGATTTCAATGTTTAACTAAAACTTTATAGTATATGAATGGCAAGTCCTTTGAAAATGAGGAAAGAGCAGGGTTGACAGTATGAACCCTATCCTGGGTTTTGTTTGATATCCTTTAGGATCAGGACAACAGTTTATTGATGGGGGTCAATAAGATTGACAAGAAACTAACTTAGCCTATAAACAGAAAAGTTAATAAAAGACCTAGAATGAGTTAGATTCAAACGTCTGCTAATAAGTCCTATGAAAATTTGAAGGATCGGGTAGAGGGTTGCTTGAATCAATAGATAATTTATGAGAAGGATCCATTGGAAACTTAACTCCAAAGAGGCCATCATCCTGCAACAAGTCCAAGGTATACTTCTTTTGGAATAGAAAATATTTTTAGGTAAAGAACTTTGTTTGCGATAAGGAAATATGTGTTCAAAGAATGAAGTATCCCTAATATGTTTACAAATAAAATAGTTTAAATGAGAGATAAAAATGAAATGAATATGCACTAAAACAAAATAAAAATGAAATGAATAAAACTCAACCTAAATTGATTGATCATTACATATTTTTATAGGTAATATAGAAAAATATTAATGATTGTTCACTTTGTAAGAAATTGGCTCATATTCCGCATGACGTAGGTTCAACTTTCAATGTTGTCGAGATCATTTTTTGTGGTTGATTGATAACAACACATGTCAATGTACCATAAAGTGTGCCCTAATAACACATAGTGAATCACAAAATCCAACTCATCTAAACTTTTTTTAAATAAAAATATTATAATATAAAAGTAGTGTATAACTTCAAATATCATAGAAAAGGGTTGGAAATATTAAGAGGTATAATTAATCGCCCAAAAATAAATGATACCCGCAGAAGAAAAAAAAAACTAACATCCCTCATTCAAAAAATAAAGATTGCAAAAAAGATTTCCACAGCCGGGAATCAAACCCGGAATTCATAAACATTGAATTTGCCAATTATTAATTTATACTGAGTGTTGTGAGGGAATTTTATTTCTTCTTACGATAGTTATTTATTTATATACAACCACTAGTTTCTTCTTACTCTATTATTATTTATTTATTCTTCTTACAAAAGTAGGGAGTTGATCCATTAACATGATTTGTAAAAGAACAAATGCATATGAATCATTTAAGATTTTAAGCCCTTGAGGAACCGTATAACATAATCAATCTATCTCTATTATTTAATCTTGGGAAACAATTCACAAGAACAGTTGATGTTATTACAAGTGCAAGTTGGTAATGGACGAAAATTTTCCGGTTCTTATGATACAAATGTAACTTGATGTTATAATAGGGATTGATCTCCCTATTTTAACATGTATATTTTTTCGTCAAGTACAATATACAAAAAACAAAAATCACCGTGGCAATATTCATTCAAAAAACACTCACAATCTGTCAACTACAACAAGAAATCTCTTCTATTTATCTCAGAGGAGACAAAACTTAGGGGAATAAAAAAGAAAGAGTTAAGGCTAAGTAACTGAAAAACTTAAGAAAAATAAAGTAGTAACTAAAAAAGAATAAAAATAAGAATATCTAATTCAATCTAATATAACAATTTATGCATTATGCGACCATTAGAGTCAATTGCAATACTTGAATTTGCAAGTTTTACAAGTTCTAAAATCCTAAAGATGTTAAAGAACCGTTAAAATTATGTATAAAAGCCCTTTGGGCAAGACTTTTATAAATGAACTAGCAACAAACCCGTGTTAAGCATGGCCCCGTGCTCTGCACGGGTTAATTCAAAGCGATGAGGTTATGCATTAAAGCACATTGCAATGCTATATGAATTGAGGAAGAAAGAAAACTAATGAATAAAGTCGACGTTATGATAAAAGGGCAAATTACATTGACTTTCCTTGATAATTTTTTAAATAACACAAGCACCCTTTTAATTTTCCAAAGATATCAATCTCCCCTCATTTTATCCATTTCAATAACTTTGTAAATATATAATTTAATTTCAATCATTTTGGTTTGTTTGTATCTATTTTTTATTTTCATAATTAAGTTAAATGGATTTTTTTTCTCGTAATGGAGAAACAATAACAACATTTGTTTTTACCACTAAATAAAATCAAACATCGACAATTACATAAGAGATCAAAAGAGAATATATAAATGAGAAATTTTTTGGTAGATGGACATTGTGGTTCATCATTGAAAATGAAATAATCTTTGATATATGCGTTTTATTACATTAGAGTTTAAAAATTATATCACCTTGACTGAGGAACAATAAGTTGGGAAAAATCACCTAAGTGAAAAATGGAAAGAAAAAATAGTAGAAAATTAAGTAAGTTCATACTCGTATGAAGAAGTTAATTGCTAAAAAAACGGAATTAACAAAGTTTAACATGTGTTATAATATAAGGGAAGTGCTTGTCAATTTGATAAAAAAAAAAAAAAAGGAGATTAGTGTTTAGTTAAAAAATAGAACGGATGTTTGTGTTATTTAAGAAGACCATATATGGGAGGTTAGTATAATTTTCACCTTTGTTCGCTGCTCTGACGTGATTTATCCGGCGAGGTTGCACGGATTTCTCCAGCGACATTGCTTTCCTCCTCCAAAACTGCTGGAAACCATTAAGTACATCTAATGGTTTTGGAGTACAACTCACAGAAATCATTTATTTCCTTCTCCTCCAATTGTGTCAGTCCAAAACTAAATGATGACAATGACTCTAGGTCCTTAGTTTTTTTCACCTGCTGGAAACCATTAAGTACATCTAATGGTTTTGGAGTACAACTCACAAAAACCATTTCTTGATTTATGCAGGGTACATAACCGCACCCCACAAAAGGAAGGAATAAGAAATAATAAGAAATTAATGTCTTGAGCTCATTTGAAAATGTGTTGCTTATATGTGATTCTTTTTGGGTGAAAATATTGCATATGTAAGATATAAAATTATGAAGCCTATATTCCATTATGCATTTTCCATGTCCAGTGAACAAGTGGAAAATTGATTTTTTCTTGAGGGAGTAGGAGCATTTAACATAGGCTAATGTGCAAGTTTTCTGAAATATCAAATTTATGAATTTCAAGAAACTTTATCTTTCATCCGGCTCTTTCTCTTTCAAGAAACTGTATGAATTTCGGTCCACTCAGAATCATCATCTAACAGATATTTTTAAGCTTATATATTAGCTACTCAAGTAACATCATTCAGTAAAAAAAAAAAAGTTACAACACATCAAAATGCACGCGAAAGTAGCAAATTAGAACAATTAAATATATGAAATTTTCCATAATGTGATTGAGATTCTCTATGACCTCAAACCTAAGATTGACGATTTTCTTAATATAGGTGTGCAAGTCTCGGACGAGGTGGAATTGAACATTGGCTTGAAGGAGAGCTCGATTGATCTCGTTGAGACAATCATGGAGGACTGTCTCGTTGATAACCGTTGAATTGCTCATCTTCTGGAGAGCACGTGAAATGCTCCCTGCTAAAGTGATTACTTGGGATATACTTGATGTATTCAAGAAATGCCATTTTGGAATATTTTATCCAGCACAGTCATTCTTCAAATATTATTAATTGTTTTGAAAAATGTACCTTAGTTGGTCACAAGAATAAGGAGTTCCAATAGAATTATACGTATAAGAGGACCAATAGACATTACTCCCCAACAACAAAGAATATCATGATCGAGGTGAAGATTGCGAGCAATACACAACGCTTATAATCTTTGCATAAGGAAAAAGCTTGATGTTACCGGGCACTGGCGATAAACAATGCATAAGGAAAAAGCTTGATGTTGCCATTCTAAAAGTACAAAAACAATGCACCACACATTTACTCTAATCCAAGTCTTCCATTTCAGATAACTTCACTTTAATTGTAGTTCTTCACTAAGTTACCACTCCTTGACAGTATATAACCTTCCATCAATTATACTATAAATTTAATTTGTGTACAATATATATATATATAACATTTTTATACATCTATCCAATAAAATTTTACCAATAAATATTTGTGAAAATATTTTAAGAACTCTGGTATTACACTGCATAAAAATTAATCTCTTACATTATAGCCAGGGTCGTCCCCGACAATTTGGAGGCCCCGTTATAATCTTGACAATTTTTCATTTAAAAATAATTGAAAAAAAAAATCTAACACCACTTATAGTGACAAAAACTAAGTTGTAGTTAAATATATGAGTAATAGTTTAAACATGACTTTTACCTACAGTCAAATAGACATTTAGCTATAGATGATGCATAATTGACAACAAATTTGTTGTCTATCAGACTTTTACCTACGGAAATAGGACATTTAGTGATTGATTTTGGCCGTAGGTACAAGGCTTTTTGTTTTTTTTTTTCTTCTCAAAATGAGACCCCTCTAAGTTTGAACAAAGTCGGACCTGATTATATCGCCTTAAACATACTACAATGATAGTCAAGTCAAGTTCTAGTCTAACTGTCATACCATTGCATTAGATATACGGATAGACAATACTATACTTATGTGACTCTCTTGATTATTTATCCTAAAATTTTATTTGGTCTCCCGTTTTTTATAATGTACTTTATCCTTACCCTAAAAAATATATTGCAGAAAAAATGAATTGGAAATCAAAGAATAAGTGTTAACTACTAGTATGGACTGAGTCGGATAATTGCAAACTTACTTTCTCCACAATTAATATATGCAATTTACTAATCAATCAAAATTTTGTTTCCTTTTTCACCAAATTTCGGAAGTGGGATACAAAATCAGTGTTGACAGTAGGTTAGCATTTGGAGCAAATCAGAATATTATTGAGGCAGAAGTTGCAAAAAAGAAGGAAGAGTATATGAAAAAGTTTGAGCTTGCATAAACTAGAATTAATTTTATAGATCTGTCAAATAAAATCGTTTAGACAAAAAACTCAATTCTCAGAAGAAAATAAAAAAACAAAATACAGAAAAGTTGTGTTGCAAACACTATAAGCTTTTTATATCGTGTCATGCAAGTTACTGTTATCATCGTTGTCTTCAAATAAACGACCGGCGGCTTCAACATCGTCCTCCAAATTACCGAAGTCAATGAAAAGACATGGATCCATGAAGTCATCAAGGTTTGCTTCAACATCGTCCTCCAAAGAAATTGACTTCTTCCCGTTTTCATCAACGAAATTTGTCTCAGACAAATGCACACTCCTAGCATCGTCATTGTCTAACCAAAAATCCGGATCCATAAAGTCACCATCGAAGCCTTCCCAGTTCTCTTGAGTCTCCATAGGTGGTGGAATTTGAGGATACTTACCAAGCATCATACGTGAAGGAAGTGGAAGGTATGAACATGGTAGGGGTGGAGCCATAGGTATATGAGAAGTTCCAATATTGCTACCCCTGAAATTGATTAAAGTAACTGTAAATTTAACACTTCATATAAACAATTTTAACATATAATTTGAATACTGTATAAAAGAAAATGGCATTACATAATCTACTCACCTATCAATCAATGTTGAAGTACTTCCCACATTATTGTAGAACATGTTTGGGACATCTAAAAGTTTTTCATTTATCTCATCATAAATTGATGAATATTTTCTAAATTTCAATTGTGGTATACTAAATTCATCTTCTTGTGAATCCTCAACTTGTTTCCACTCATCATCCGGTTCCATGTCGTCAGGGAAGGGTGACAAGCCACGCTTTTCAAGTTTTCTTTTTCTCACATTCCAAAAGTTCTTGATGTCATTATCGCTTCTTCCAGGCAACTGTCACAAAAAGAACGAATACAAATTAATGATATGATCAACAAGGTATAACACAAGTGGTGAATATTATAGTATAGTATTTAATTAAATTGAACAGCGTGTTATCTAATGAATATGGATAGATCAATATTTCAAATTAAAGCATGATAATAAGAAATTACCTCCTGAGCCAGCTTAGACCATTTGAATTCACCAAACTTTATATAGAACTCAAAAACTTTTCTTTTTTCTTCTTCACTGAATGGACCCTTTTTCACATCTGGTTGTAGGTGATTATACCATCTTAGACGACAACTTTTACCGCAACGTATAAGCCCCGCGTTTTTTGATACCTCGTTCCAATTTCTGGTTCCATGGTTTTTCACATATTCTCTTAATATTTCATCTTCTTCTTTTGACCATGTTCCTTTTTTATTAGTATCGGCCGATGATGATGAAGACATGATGAACTTTAACCAGGGGTGTGATGTTAAACTAACTGATTTACGTAAGGCAATATAGTTTTGAATGATGTTAAACTAATAATGTTGAACTGACTAATGATTCATATTTATACTAGATTTTTAAAGTATAAAGATATGAATAGTTGCTCAAAAACAAAAAGATATGAATAACTGAATTGCCGAAATACCACAAAGTAAGGAACTGAGAGTTTTAGTTCTATAATCTATATCCATACTATACTAATTGTTCTCCATTAAAAAGATATCTTTAGTTTTTTTTTTTAAATACAAAAGAGTATAGTTTGTTTTGAGAAAAAAATATATGTATAGTTTGTTACTGTATGAAAGTGTAAAATATATTTACTTATAATTTTAATCATTTGGTCCTTTATATTTTTTTCTAAATTGTTTTAATTCTTTATTTTTTTCTAAATTATTTTAGTTATTTATCTTTTTTAAAAGGGTGACGTTTTAGTCTTTTTAACACACCAAAACAAATAAAAATAAAAGACTAAATATCACATTTTTAAAAAGACCAAGGTTTAAAGTGATTTAAAAAAACTAAAACAATTTAAAAAAAAAAGTCCAAAATGAATTTTTAATACAAGATAAAAATTATATTTAAACCTAATTTTGATATCCAATGAGAGATTTTCTTTTTGTTGATTTTTGAATACAAGAGAATCAATAAAAGAAAAACTATATGGATTTTTCTAATGTATTCATGATTGCACACAAATAGCGGTCATTAATTTTCTACCTGATTTTATTGTCCAATTTTATTATTATTTTTTTTTTTAAAATAATTGATTATCTCTCATCTATTTTATCCATTTTCCTCCGATCTTTCTCCCCCAACAACATAGAATTTTTTATTCTCATTCTTTTGGTTTAAACTGCTCATATCTCTTATAGTTCTAGAGATTCTTGCAAGTTTAGAACAAAATTGATTTACCCTTTATGCTCCATTTATTGGTGTAAGTGGTTCAGACACGATCAATAAGAGTGTGATGAAAAGATACGTTCCCTAGCTTCATAGAAGAATCTCTCACTATTTTAAGAGATGGAATCTCAGCAAACACAGGTGAAGTTACCCTCATTAATGCAGATCATTGCGGGATTGATGCCTTGCAATATTTATGCCAGGTTTCCATATTCGGTGACTTGCAAGCCGAGTACACAAAAGGGGACAAAGTTATAATGCATAAGTCATTTCCTTATGCACCATGCATAAACACTTCACAACCATTAGATTTCCTTCACACTCTCACAATCTGATCGCACACACGCCTCTTGTAACGCCATATTTCTATCAAAGCGATAAATCACATGAATATAATAAATAATCAAGAAATAGACGTCACGTCTTCAAATAACTCTCAATTGACATGCATAAAAACTTCAACAATACAACATCACAGTGGAAATATAGCATACACCTCAAGTAGCCATGTCATCAACTCATAAATACATCCATAAAATATAATATCCAAAACCCGACATATGGGCAATCTCAACAACATAAAGATAAATCCAAAGCAACATTTATCTCACCATAAATTGATGGATATTTTCTAAATTTCAATCGTAGTATATTAAATTCATCTTCTTGTGAATCCTCAACTTGTTGGCTACTATTCAACTCATCATCCGGTTCCACGCTTTTCAAGTTTTCTTTTTCTCGCATTCCAAAAGTTCTTGATGTCGTTATCGCTTCTTCCAGACAACTGTCACAAAAAGAACGAATACAAATTAATGATATGATCAATAAAATACAAAAATATGTAAAGCTAGATTTTTCAAGAGCTCTCTCAACCTTTATATCCAATGAGAGATTTTTTTTAGTGTTGAATTTTGTATACAACAGAGTCAATAAAAGAAAAACTATATGGATTTTTCTAATGTATTCATGATTGCACACAAATAACGGTCATTAGTTTTCTACCTAATTTTATTGTCCAATAATTTTTTTTTAAATAATCGATTATCTCTCATCTATTTTATTCAGTTTCCTCCAATCTTTCTCCCCCAACAACATAGAATACTTTTATTCTTATTCTTTTGGTTTAAACTACTCATATCTTTTCTAGTTCTAGAGAATCTTGCAAGTTTAGAACAAAACTGATTTGCCCTTCATGCTTCATTTATTGGGGTAAGCGATTCAAACACAATCGGTAAACTTGAAAATTAAACCAAACCAAAGGAAACTGAACTGGATTGATTCAATTATTAGTTTTTGATTTTGATATCTAATTAAGAATAGGTTTATTAAACTTGCAAATTTCAATTTGACTTAGGCCAAACCCAAGATTTTACTAACATCACCACCCAAACAACATGAGTCAGAAAACTCGTTTCTCACACTCGACAAAACAACACTGGAGGAGGAATGGGTTGGAAGGTTGAGGAAGTGAAGCAGGATGCCATGTTAATAAGGCAGATAGGGTACTAACAAGTGTTGAAGAATTGAAAATGTGAGTTTATATTTCTAGTTTTGAAAATTACATTTTTCCGTCGCTATTAGAGTGGCTTCAAAATTTGAAAAAATCGAAAAAAATACTTGTACCTACGGCCAAAATCCATCATTATGTTCTTTTTCGGTATGTAAAAGTCTGAAAGACAACAATTTTGCAGTCAATTTGTATTATCTATAGGTAAATACCTATTTTTCTGTGGGTAAAATTCCTATTTAAACCATTACTTATATACTTAACTACAATTCAGTTGTCTGTAACTATAACTGGTGTTAGTTTTTTTTTTTTCAATTATTTTTAAATAAAAAAATGTCAAAATTATAACAAGACCTTTGAATTATCAGGGACGACCATGAGTTTTAATACGAACTTATATAACTTAAGATTCTATTTTAAGCAGAGAATTTGAAGCTTAACGTATATAGTTGTTTCTTAACTTTTCTTATCCCATCTTAATTGCCTTCTATATATAAGCCGTATAACTTTTTGAAAAATATAAGCCATATGACTTCTTCCACATATATTGCTACAATAATGTTTCACGTGAATTATTATATAAGCCATATAACTTATCCAATTTATACAAGCCATATAACTTATCCCCGTTATATCACCATGTTTATCGCACAAACCTGCATGCAAACCGAACTAATTAATGGGTGTTTCTACGGTATAGTGGGAAACTGACTTTTTGGAAAAGTTATTTTATTTAATCAATAATATAATTGTTGATGTCATATCAGCTAGTGTTCCCTATTAGTGGACCATTTTAAGACTAAACTTTATCTTATTATAAATCAGACCTCATACAAAATATTAATTACTTTTGATTTATTAACTTATTTTTTTTAAAATTAAATCATTTATTAATTATGCACAAATTAAATCATTTTTAATTATCCACTTCGGTTTATCCATCTTCATCTGCAGAGGGGATTTCTCTAACCTAAATTATTCATTTCGTTCATGTTCTTCCTCCAACGAACATCTATTAAAATTGTCACATTGTTGTGTAGTTTGATTTGATTCAATCAAAGCGACGTCGTTTCACGATAGAAGCTCTGAACCGTTTCTTCGTATATAAACGAATCTGATTCGTTTTTTGTTACAATGGCGTCAAAGCTAAAAGTCGCTGAAGGTAACGTAAAGGATTTTGTTCCTCTTTCATTCGCAAATGCTCAATGATTGGTCATAGGGTTAACTTCACCAAAAAAGTCATTCTCATGACTTCACCATAGAATTTTCCCTAATTAACTTTTTTTTATTTGAACTAAATATTATTTTTTGTTACTTTATAATTTTGTTTGTTACAATAATATCTTTTAAATTTGAAAGTTATATAATATTTTTTAGGGAAAATTAGTTTAGAATATATGACTAGATTCATATTTTCGAGTTGGTATTTTTAACCTAACAATTCATATTAAAAAAGACTAAAAAATCAAAACTAAAGAGAGTAATAAAATTTAAAATTAAAGTAGACATTGCTCATGAACAAAGCAGTGAGAAATAGTTTCATCATTTCTAACGCAAAAAGGGCATGATTTAGATTTGTAATGATATTTCTATCATCATTAACTCATAGATATCCTTGATCTTAAACTCCAAAAACTGGGTGGGATATCTTGGATTATATCACAAAGAGGATGCTCTGAGAGAGCCATGGAACCAGAAATTAGTATCTCCATCTCCTATCTTAAAATTGAACCCATCTTTCAACACTTCAAAAGCCTTGCGAAATGCAAACAGACCGAACGAATGCCTATTCGCCTAATTGTGCATAAAAAAAAGCAAAAGAGGGTAACTAAAAGTTATTTTTACCGTAGAATCCTAGCTATTTTGATTTTTTTACCAAAGAAAAAGGAAACATTCCGAAGAAAAATAAGATCTGCAATGGAACGAAATTTTTTTATGTCTACATAATAAAGTCTAATAATTTTTTAAAAATAATTAAGTTTAATATATTTGTTGTACCAAAAAAAAGTCTAATATATTTGAAGATTATCCTCCTCTAAAAATAATTATAGAAAAAGAAGATCTATGTTAAACAAACAATTTGGTTTAAGTGGTTAATGAAATTCACTAAAGGAGGAATTGTTCATGAGAACCTAGGTAGAACAATTTTTTATCAGACTTTACATAACTTTCGACCGAACTCCGTATTACCAAGACCACATTCCTATAAGAATCAAAGGTTATAAAAAATAAAAAATAAACAATAATCTAAAATGATGCTAATGCTTAATGAAAAGATGGTTTGTGGTAAAGCATAAAGGATCATTAATGTGCGTACCAAAATTTTAAAGGGCACTGCTATATCCAGCGAAATTAAAACGTATCAAACTTTTCATTCAAATTTGATTTTCTTTCTTTCCATCTCTATTCTCTCCTTCTCAAACCCTAGCTGTCACCCCTTTCTTCTTCTTCTTCTTCTTCTTCTTGATAGAGGGATGATTTAGGGTCAATTTTGACCCAAAAATCACCCCTCCGAGTTGTTTTTCCTTCTATCCTAATTGAATAAGTGATTTCACATATTTTCCGTTTTCTTTCGTTTGTTTTTTTGATTTCGTCGTCTCTGCACGACTCTCTGTTTGTTTTGATTTCCCGTCTTTGTGCGGTGTGTTTTTTGATTTTCCGTCGTAGTGCGGTGTTTATTTGATTCAGGTTGAAAGATTAGCTTTGAGCAAGTGCAGATCCGATCAATGACAATGACTTTGGCGTCGTCAACGTTGCAGATCCGGAGACGTGAATATTCCGGAGACTTGAATATAGTCATATTAGTCATATTTGTAGGCATAGGTATTTTGCCGTTTTATGCTATTAACATGGATGTTGTGAGTTTGTTCACAGATTCATCCTTTTTGTTTTTAGCGAATTTGGATTTGTATTGTACTCCATAAATTTGAATGAATGAATATCGTTTATTTTTATCAAAAAAAACAATCCATCGAAATTAATTTTCGCGGATATTCACCAAGCATAGATGTACATAATAATAAGAGGAATAGATTAAACTCCTAAATTAGCGGAATACATGATGTGGTGGGGTTAATTAGCCAATAAACTACATTCTTGAAGATTTTGGGATAATTTTTGTCGCTATACTTAGCATTATCCAATTTTAAATGATACACAATAGAGAGAGTACTTTTGTTTTGAACTCCCGTGGAATGTGTGTATTTTTAATTTGACTAGAATGAAGTATATATTCTTCCAATTTTAGTATTTTAGAGATAGAGATTTGTAAAATGCTTTCCTTTCTGAGCAATGTTATATCTCTAGAAAAATAACATAAAAAGTTCTTTAAGAATAAAAAGCAGTCAAACACAATGCATTATTTACCATAATTCAAGGAGGTGTGGTTGAAAAATAGGAAGTGAACAAATAAATCATGCAATTAAAACTTGCGAACTTTGTCTTGAAAAATTCTTGATGCTATTTTTCTAGTAAAATAGCATTTTCCTTTTTTTTATAATCTTTTTGAAGGGTTTTATAAAAAAAAATTAGTGGTTGTTCTTTGACTAAAAAAAAATCAATTATTCAAGTTAATACAAAATGATGAAATCATGAACAAACACACAAACAAAAGTATTTGATCCTTCTTTCAAAAATAGTATTTGATCCACTTTTCTCCGATCTTTCTTCCCCGAACAAAATAGGAATTTTTTATTTTCAATTTTTTGGCTCAAACTTATCTTCTCTCTTTTAGTTTTGGAGGAATCGAAGCGAACCCTGACAAATGTCGAGCATTCACTCAGTACCCGACTCTGATGAATGTGCATCAACACTAGTTTTTAGTCATGTTTATGTCTTTATTATGGCATTTAGAGAGTCAACTGCTTGTAATTCATGGTGAAATCAGACTAGAACAGGAACAAGAGCTCAAGAGGAGAATCCGGTAAAAAGATAGAAAAATCTTCAAGAGTGAAGCACCGTGCCATGTTGAGGACATCTCGTGGCACGATTGATGAACGTGGGACAAAGAATTCGCTTCTGTAAATTTCGTGGCACGAAGGTTTGTGTAACGTGCCACGATGCTCGTTTTTGTCTGCTGCCACGTAGGATTAATGAACTGATCGTGCCACGACTGGATCGTAACGTGGCACGATTTGTGGGCTTTCTGAAACCCTAAAGTTCTTTCTATATAAAGCCAGTTGTGGCCAAGGATTAGGGTACTGATTATTATTGCGATTTTGAGCATAGAAGACTCGAGGAGACCGAAGAACAATCGTTGAATCTCATCCTAACTCACCGTTGGTTGGATTCAGGTATGTTCCCTCTTGTTTGTGCTTATGATTGTCTAGTTATGAGTAGCTAAACTCTTAGTTTGATTGAGCCATGATGAACCTATTGTAATATATGAATCAGTAGTTGAACTCTCTTTATGATTAATATTATTCAGTCTTTATTCAAAATTATTTGTGTTCGTTGCTTTTCATATGATTGTTTGCATGACTATTAACCCTAACTTCTTTCAATCGCATAAATTGATCTTAGGAATTGAATGACTACTAACCCTAGCTTTTAATCCTGAAATAGTAATTCTGTTTAGTTCAACATAAGGAACCTAGAGATAGGAAATTGAGGATTATGACACATGAATTAACGTTACAACATCGCTTCCGCGGTTATTCAATCGGTTTAAGAGATTAAAAGGTTATAACTTAGGGAAGGGTTTTGAGTCAAGAGATTGATCAAAACTATTTAGTTAATTTGTCGTAAAGAATAAATAGTAATTAAGAACAAAGGGAGGTAAACATATAGGGCAATAGCGGATTCACTGGCTTGATCATTCATCTCAAAGTAATTTTCTCTCGCACTTTATTTACCGTTTATTAAATCAAAATTCAACAGCCTAGGGCAACCAAAACAAACTTTACATATCCTAAACGATAACGACATTGCTATAATAGAAATTAACACAGTCCTTGTGGATCGATATTTATTACTACTTCGATAGTTTTTGGTACACTTGCCAAATATCTATCAGACTCCATTGTCAAAGAAATGCATCCAAGCTCTCAATGGGATGTTGACCGCCGCCAAGTCCGCTCATCATACTCTCCCTTTCTTCGAACTTCTGTGAAAGGAAACTGCTTTTGAGTGGAGTGACGAGTGTGAGACCACTTTAGCACACCTAAAGAGCGTGCTCTCCCGCCAAAAAATTTCACACCAAGTTCTCTATGCTTCCATTATCTACTATCAGATCACACGCCTTGTTATTGACAAAACAGTGAGTCTTAAATAAATTCTTGTTCCGACCTTCCTCTTTAAATGCTAGTAGCATGTGATGTAACACAAAATTCACCCTCTCCTCAGATTCTTCTTCAGCAAATTCAACCTCTGCATATTCAGCTTCATCAGCAAGTTGCTCTCTTTCATCATCACCATCTCTTTCCCCGGCTACATGATATTACTCTTTTGAATTCCTAGTGGTAAATACTTAAATTTACAATTTGTCAAAAATCACAAAATGTAATGTGATTATTTATTAAAAATAATAAAAATTTCAATTTTTTATTAGGTAAAAGTAACACAAATGTAAATTTAGTAGTTTAAATTAATAAGAAATAGAGTTTAATTTCTATGCACCGACTCTAAAGTTATTTTATACATGCCCTCATTGTTATGCTTTTATGTCAATTATTGAATAAGACAACTTATGTGTTTTCGACGGTAATTGATCCAACAACACATCTTTTTCATGACACTTTAGGTATCAAACTTTAAAAAAGTAAAACGTGAAAAGCATTATATGTGGTCTTCTAAGATGAAAACAAGTAACCATGGCAACCTTGCACAGTATCTAGAAGAGGCATGGTTTGACATGCTTCCTCAACATCACGATTCATCCATTTTTCTAATATAACTTCAGCAATAAGAGCAACTTGATGCTGCAACAATGCTGCACCAAGGGGTCCTATCAAGTTCAACCTTGTAGCAGCAGATACCACATCTCTCATTGTTATGAACATGAAAGCTCTCTGAGAACTCGTATTATCGAATCCCAATGCTCCACATGTTAGTCCAAATATAGGAACGTGATGAAAAGATACCCTAACTTCAGAGAAGAATCTCTCATTGTTTTGAGTGAACTATTGGTTTTATACATCTATCCAATCAAATTTTACTAGTAAATATTTTCACAAATATTTTAAGAACTCTGGTATTACACTGCATAAAAATTAATCTCATACATTATATTGTCTTAATAAGCATACTACAACGATAATCAAGTTAGATTCTAACTCTGATACGTAATATCGGCTATATAAATCAAACCATGCCATAAAATTTAGATATGCATTTGTGTAAGGATAAACAGTATATTTATGTGTCTATCCTAAAATTTTCTTTGGTCTCCCTTTTTCTCTAATTTGTTTTATTCTTACCCTCAAAAATATATTGCAGAAAAAATAAATTGGAAATCATAGAATAAGTGTTAACTACTAGTATGAACTGAGTCAGATAATTGCAAACTTTGTCCCCATCAAATTGATTAACTACAACCTCACATCAATGAAAAATGTACCTTAATTGGTAACAATAAGAAGGAGTTCCAATAGAATTATACGTATAAGAGGACCAATAGACATTGCACCCCAACAACAAAGAAGTATACGTGAGTCCTTGAATTTTCAATAGTTTTAACTGAAGTAAGTTATTAAAGGCTTTAGGTTTTTTAATCTCAGAATCAACTTTAGGTTTCATTTGTTAAAGAAATTTCACTTCCATAACATGCATTGATTTCATTTGTTATTTGTTAATTTAAAATAAAACAAATTTTATCAACCAAATTCAAATTGCTAATGGCTATTGCTAACAAAATATAGGAGAGACAAATCCATGATCATAAAACCAATATATTAATAAATTTGAATCCATACAATTGACTATACTCAAATACATTAGTGAACTACACCGGACATCAAAAAATTACAATTCCAAAACAGTTTTACAATATCTTCGAATTCATCATTCACGACGTGTAGTCCATGAAATTTCTTCTTCTTAGAAAAATTACTCTTCAAAAACAGTTTTAGAATATCTTCAAATTCATCGTTCACGATATGCACTCCATGAAATTGCTTCATCTTAGTTTTTGTAACCGTATCCTTAGTCGCAAAATCCGGAGAAGTCTTCGGGAATTCAATCTGACTCCTTGTTGATGGCGGAGGTGCAGGCATAGTAAGAGGAGATAAATCTTCTAAAGGAGGAACATGAACGGAATTGAGCGAGTTGACGGACAACTGTTTGAGCTTGATAGCAGAAGCCAAAGAATCAGAAGATGCCTTGTTGTTGTCGACATGGACAGGGAAGAGGAAGACCCTCAACCTTGCAGGCTTTGGTGAAGTGCGACACATACGATTATTTTCAAACATCATATGATCGAGATCTTCTTCGTTATAAACCGGGATCAAAGCATCGAGATCTTTACCGGGGAGTTGATACTTGAAGCAAACATCGGAAACCGTTAATGTAGAAAGCTTTGTCATGAAGCTAGACAATTTGATATTACGATCAAAGGACATGATTTTGTTGTCGCCGCCGATGTAGAAATAGTGACGATGACGATGAAGATGGGTAAGCCTAGGTTCAATTTTTCCACCATAACTAACCAGGAGTTTGACTCTCGAACCGTTTGAGTACTCCATGGAAGAATTTCAAAGTGTGTTGAGACTTGAGAGTGAGTGAAAAGAGGATTGAGAAAAAAACAGAAGTGAAGTGAGACGAAAATAAAAGGATAAGCTATATATTTATAGTGATGTTGTTTGTTACAGTTTTTGTTACTATTGAGATTGAAGAAGCTTCCGTGGGAATGAGAGAGTTTCACGTGAGATCTTATATAAGCCGTATATCACTCACATTTGATTTTGGATTGGTAATTCGGAAACTTATCCAATATATATTTATTTTTTTTGGGGAAACTTATCCAATATAGTTTTAAATGAAGTTAAACTAACGTCGAACTAACTAAAGATATGAATAGTTATAACTGATTGCCGAAATACCACAAGTAAGGAGGTGAAAGTTTTAGTTCAATATAATCTATATCCATACTAATTGTTTTCATTTAAAAAGATATGAATTCTTTATAAAATAAATATAAGAACTTATATCATATTTGTTACATAATTGATGTCATTTTAAACGATAACTATAGTTTTTTTTTTGTTGCAAAATATTAGTATAGTTTGTTTTGAGAGAAAGAGATAAGTATAGTTTGTTAACTTATAAAAGTGTAAAATATATTTACCTATAATTTTAATCAAAATATAATAAAAAATATATTGTGAAAGTTAAGATAAAGAGGTTAGATGTAGAGTTTTAAGCAAGGTGGTGAGAGTTTTAGTTCAATATAATACTAAGTAAAGATTAAAATAACCCGTAAATAGAGATTAAGATAAAGCTTCTTTATACATTACAAACAAAATAAAACTTAAATTAAAATTAAACCACGTTTTCTCGGAATTTAAGTCGAATGGGTTGTACTTGGCCGAGGGATGCGCCAGGGTGACCCGTTATCACCATATGTATTCATATTTGTGGCTGAGGACCTCTCGATTCTAATACATAAGGTAGTTAATATAGGTGATATTCATAGGGAACAAGTATGTCGCGGCGCACCAATGGTGTCCCATTTATTGTTTGTAGACGATTGTTTCTTGTTTTGCAGGGCCAATGTGGTAGAAGCACAACGTTTACTCACTATTCTTAAAACTTATGAGGCAACATCTGGACAAGAAATTAACTTATCAAAGTCTGAGGTGTTTTTCAGTCGCAATATAAGCGGAGCGGAGCAGGTGTTAGTAAACAGCAGGAGGATTTGTCACGCATTATTGGCGTCCAACATGTGATGGGTACCGGAAAGCATTTCGCATTACCTTCCATGATTGGTAGAGATAAGAGGTCTGTTTTTTCTTTTATCAAGGATCGTATATGGAGTTGAATAAATGTGTGGAGGGGACGAGCAATATCGAAGGCGTGAAAGGAAGTTATGATCAAATCCGGATTCCTTTATACTTTCCTCCGAACATTCGACTCTATCCTTTCACAACCCAAGATGGCTTTATGATTGAGAGATGAGGCAATGTATTATGGGGTTGATATCAGTGGGGTATCCAGGACCCTGAGTCAGGGGGTGCAAAATTTTTTTACTCTAATTGTTATTATAAAAAAAATTGAGTTATTATGATATATAATGTGTACAAGTAAATTAGTCTTGCATCAAATACAATTTTGTTTTCTGCCATTATTTGATCTATGAGTCTCATCACACCACATTTAAGTAAGACATTTTTAGAATTTTATCTAATGGTGAAAATAAGTTTGTGCATGCATGATACAATAATAAATATGACACTATACTCTTAATTTTGCACTTATACCAAAGTATATAGTTTATGATACATCATCAAGTACACTAAATGATAAACTGATGTGGATAAACGCAAGGTAAATCACAAACTGACATGAAATCACAAGCAATCGACAGTTTCTTTCCGACTGGGAGATGGAATAGGGTTTAAGCATAAGTTGGATAGGTTACATGCAAGTCCAAAGGTCCTATCATGAGTGCCCTTATATGAAACGTATGCTAACATGTGCTGAAACATAATCCAACATCGATTGAAGAAAATGTTGTCATGATTTTTTATCATTATTTTATTTTGCGACATCAATTTTCAACAATCATAACAATTTATCTGTCGTCCTATGTGTGTAAATCCTCAACAAAGGAGGTTTATAGAACTTTCAGCGTCTGATGTGTGAATCTTTCAGCATCTCTAGTAATATAGAACTTGCAAAATCAAGTAATGTTCATATTCAAGTGTTTCAATTGGCTCTAACGATTGTCGTAAAATGCACGGTAGATAAAGAGAAAGCTAATATATATATATATATATATATATATATATATATATATATATATATTATGCAGTGATAGGAGAGTTTTGTGTAAATTTATATTCAGACGATTTCAATGTTTAACTAAAACTTTATAGTATATGAATGGCAAGTCCTTTGCAAATGAGGAAAGAGCAGGGTTGACAGTATGAACCCTATCCCGGGTTTTGTTTGATATCCTTTAGGATCAGGACAACAGTTTATTGATGGGGGTCAATAAGATTGACAAGAAACTAACTTAGCCTATAAACAGAAAAGTTAATAGAAGACCTAGAATGAGTTAGATTCAAACGTCTGCTAATAAGTCCTATGAAAATTTGAAGGATCGGGTAGAGGGTTGCTTGAATCAATAGATAATATATGAGAAGGATCCATTGGAGACTTAACTCCAAGGAGGCCATCATCCTGCAACAAGTCAAGGTATACTTCTTTTGGAATAGAAAATATTTGTAGGTAAAGAACTTTGTTTGCGATAAGGAAATATGTGTTCAAAGAATGAAGTATCCCTAATATGTTTACAAATAAAATAGTTTAAATGAGAGATAAAAATGAAATAAATATGCACCAAAACAAAATAAAAATGAAATGAATAAAACTCAACCTAAATTGATTGATCATTACATATTTTTATAGGTAATATAGAAAAATGTTAATGATTGTTCACTTTGTAAGGAATTGGCTCATATTTCGCATGACGTAGGTTCAACTTTCGATGTTGTCGAGACCATTTTTTGTGGTTGAGTGATAACAGCACATGTCAATGTACCATAAAGTGTGCCCTAACACATAGTGAATCACAAAATCCAACTCATCCATACTTTTTTTAAATAAAAATATTGTGTAACTTCAAATATCAGAGAAGAGGGTTGGAAATATTAAGAGGTATAATTAATCGCCCAAAAAAAATGATACCCGCAGAAGGAAAAAAAAAAAAAACTAACATCCCTCATTAAAAAAATAAAGATTGCAAAAAAGAATTCCACAGCCGGGAATCGAACCCGGAATTCATAAACATTGAATTTGCCTGGTGTGCTACTGTGGATTCTATGATATTCTTCCGCCAATCATTAATTTATACCAAGTGTTGTGAGGGAATTTTATTCTTCTTGCGATAGTTATTTATTTGGTTTTTTATAAATTACCTCTGAAAAATGATGGGTAACTTGCCCACCAACCAATGAAAATGAGTAATTTATTGGTGGGGTTAAGATAGTGCATGGATACCACCTAAAAAGGTGAATGCTTATTGATTGAGGTAAATTACCCACCATTTTCCATGGGTACTCTAGTTGTCACCTATTTATTTATATACAACCACTAGTTTCTTCTTACACTATTATTTATTTATTTATTCTTCTTACAAAAGTAGGGAGTTGATCCATTAACATGATTTGTAAAAGAACAAATGTATATGGATCATTTAAGATTTTAAGCCCTTGAGGAACCGTATAACATAATCAATCAATCTCTATTATTTAATCTTGGGAAACAATTCACAAGAACAGTTGATGTTATTACAAGTGCAAGTTGGTAATGGACGAAAATTTTCCGGTTCTTATGATACAAATGTAACTTGATGTTATAATAGGGATTGATCTCCCTATTTTAACATGTATATTTTTTCGTCAAGTACAATATACAAAAAACAAAAATCACCTTGGCAATATTCATTCAAAAAACACTCACAATCTGTCAACTACAACAAGAAATCTCTTCTATTTATCTCAGAGGAAACAAAACTTAGGGGAATAAAAAAGAAAAAGATAAGGCTAAGTAACTGAAAAACTTAAGAAAAATAAAGTAGTAACTAAAAAAGAATAAAAATAAGAATATCTAATTCAATCTAATATAACAATTTATGCATTATGCGACGATTAGAGTCAATTGCAATACTTGAATTTGCAAGTTTTACAAGTTCTAAAATCCTAAAGATGTTGAAGAACCGTTAAAATTATGTATAAAAGCCCGTTGGGCAAGACTTTTATAAATGAACATTGCAATGCTATATGAATTGAGGAAGAAAAAAAACTAATGAATAAAGCCGACGTTATGATAAAAGGGCAAATTACCTTGACTTTCCTTGATAATTTTTTAAATAACACGAGCACCCTTTTAATTTTCCAAAGATATCAATCTCCCCTCATTTTATCCATTTCAATAACTTTGTAAATATATAATTTAATTTCAATCATTTTGGTTTGTTTGTATCTATTTTTTATTTTCATAATTAAGTTAAATGGATTTTTTTTCTCGTAATGGAGAAACAATAACAACATTTGTTTTTACCACTAAATAAAATCAAACATCGACAATTACATAAGAGATCAAAAGAGAATATATAAATGAGAAATTTTTTGGTAGATGGACATTGTGGTTCATCATTGAAAATGAAATAATCTTTGATATATGCGTTTTATTACATTAGAGTTTAAAAATTATATCACCTTGACTGAGGAACAATAAGTTGGGAAAAATCACCTAAGTGAAAAATGGAAAGAAAAAATAGTAGAAAATTAAGTAAGTTCATACTCGTATGAAGAAGTTAATTGCTAAAAAAACGGAATTAACAAAGTTTAACATGTGTTATAATATAAGGGAAGTGCTTGTCAATTTGATAAAAAAAAAAAAAAAGGAGATTAGTGTTTAGTTAAAAAATAGAACGGATGTTTGTGTTATTTAAGAAGACCATATATGGGAGGTTAGTATAATTTTCACCTTTGTTCGCTGCTCTGACGTGATTTATCCGGCGAGGTTGCACGGATTTCTCCAGCGACATTGCTTTCCTCCTCCAAAACTGCTGGAAACCATTAAGTACATCTAATGGTTTTGGAGTACAACTCACAGAAATCATTTATTTCCTTCTCCTCCAATTGTGTCAGTCCAAAACTAAATGATGACAATGACTCTAGGTCCTTAGTTTTTTTCACCTGCTGGAAACCATTAAGTACATCTAATGGTTTTGGAGTACAACTCACAAAAACCATTTCTTGATTTATGCAGGGTACATAACCGCACCCCACAAAAGGAAGGAATAAGAAATAATAAGAAATTAATGTCTTGAGCTCATTTGAAAATGTGTTGCTTATATGTGATTCTTTTTGGGTGAAAATATTGCATATGTAAGATATAAAATTATGAAGCCTATATTCCATTATGCATTTTCCATGTCCAGTGAACAAGTGGAAAATTGATTTTTTCTTGAGGGAGTAGGAGCATTTAACATAGGCTAATGTGCAAGTTTTCTGAAATATCAAATTTATGAATTTCAAGAAACTTTATCTTTCATCCGGCTCTTTCTCTTTCAAGAAACTGTATGAATTTCGGTCCACTCAGAATCATCATCTAACAGATATTTTTAAGCTTATATATTAGCTACTCAAGTAACATCATTCAGTAAAAAAAAAAAAGTTACAACACATCAAAATGCACGCGAAAGTAGCAAATTAGAACAATTAAATATATGAAATTTTCCATAATGTGATTGAGATTCTCTATGACCTCAAACCTAAGATTGACGATTTTCTTAATATAGGTGTGCAAGTCTCGGACGAGGTGGAATTGAACATTGGCTTGAAGGAGAGCTCGATTGATCTCGTTGAGACAATCATGGAGGACTGTCTCGTTGATAACCGTTGAATTGCTCATCTTCTGGAGAGCACGTGAAATGCTCCCTGCTAAAGTGATTACTTGGGATATACTTGATGTATTCAAGAAATGCCATTTTGGAATATTTTATCCAGCACAGTCATTCTTCAAATATTATTAATTGTTTTGAAAAATGTACCTTAGTTGGTCACAAGAATAAGGAGTTCCAATAGAATTATACGTATAAGAGGACCAATAGACATTACTCCCCAACAACAAAGAATATCATGATCGAGGTGAAGATTGCGAGCAATACACAACGCTTATAATCTTTGCATAAGGAAAAAGCTTGATGTTACCGGGCACTGGCGATAAACAATGCATAAGGAAAAAGCTTGATGTTGCCATTCTAAAAGTACAAAAACAATGCACCACACATTTACTCTAATCCAAGTCTTCCATTTCAGATAACTTCACTTTAATTGTAGTTCTTCACTAAGTTACCACTCCTTGACAGTATATAACCTTCCATCAATTATACTATAAATTTAATTTGTGTACAATATATATATATATATAACATTTTTATACATCTATCCAATAAAATTTTACCAATAAATATTTGTGAAAATATTTTAAGAACTCTGGTATTACACTGCATAAAAATTAATCTCTTACATTATAGCCAGGGTCGTCCCCGACAATTTGGAGGCCCCGTTATAATCTTGACAATTTTTCATTTAAAAATAATTGAAAAAAAAAATCTAACACCACTTATAGTGACAAAAACTAAGTTGTAGTTAAATATATGAGTAATAGTTTAAACATGACTTTTACCTACAGTCAAATAGACATTTAGCTATAGATGATGCATAATTGACAACAAATTTGTTGTCTATCAGACTTTTACCTACGGAAATAGGACATTTAGTGATTGATTTTGGCCGTAGGTACAAGGCTTTTTGTTTTTTTTTTTCTTCTCAAAATGAGACCCCTCTAAGTTTGAACAAAGTCGGACCTGATTATATCGCCTTAAACATACTACAATGATAGTCAAGTCAAGTTCTAGTCTAACTGTCATACCATTGCATTAGATATACGGATAGACAATACTATACTTATGTGACTCTCTTGATTATTTATCCTAAAATTTTATTTGGTCTCCCGTTTTTTATAATGTACTTTATCCTTACCCTAAAAAATATATTGCAGAAAAAATGAATTGGAAATCAAAGAATAAGTGTTAACTACTAGTATGGACTGAGTCGGATAATTGCAAACTTACTTTCTCCACAATTAATATATGCAATTTACTAATCAATCAAAATTTTGTTTCCTTTTTCACCAAATTTCGGAAGTGGGATACAAAATCAGTGTTGACAGTAGGTTAGCATTTGGAGCAAATCAGAATATTATTGAGGCAGAAGTTGCAAAAAAGAAGGAAGAGTATATGAAAAAGTTTGAGCTTGCATAAACTAGAATTAATTTTATAGATCTGTCAAATAAAATCGTTTAGACAAAAAACTCAATTCTCAGAAGAAAATAAAAAAACAAAATACAGAAAAGTTGTGTTGCAAACACTATAAGCTTTTTATATCGTGTCATGCAAGTTACTGTTATCATCGTTGTCTTCAAATAAACGACCGGCGGCTTCAACATCGTCCTCCAAATTACCGAAGTCAATGAAAAGACATGGATCCATGAAGTCATCAAGGTTTGCTTCAACATCGTCCTCCAAAGAAATTGACTTCTTCCCGTTTTCATCAACGAAATTTGTCTCAGACAAATGCACACTCCTAGCATCGTCATTGTCTAACCAAAAATCCGGATCCATAAAGTCACCATCGAAGCCTTCCCAGTTCTCTTGAGTCTCCATAGGTGGTGGAATTTGAGGATACTTACCAAGCATCATACGTGAAGGAAGTGGAAGGTATGAACATGGTAGGGGTGGAGCCATAGGTATATGAGAAGTTCCAATATTGCTACCCCTGAAATTGATTAAAGTAACTGTAAATTTAACACTTCATATAAACAATTTTAACATATAATTTGAATACTGTATAAAAGAAAATGGCATTACATAATCTACTCACCTATCAATCAATGTTGAAGTACTTCCCACATTATTGTAGAACATGTTTGGGACATCTAAAAGTTTTTCATTTATCTCATCATAAATTGATGAATATTTTCTAAATTTCAATTGTGGTATACTAAATTCATCTTCTTGTGAATCCTCAACTTGTTTCCACTCATCATCCGGTTCCATGTCGTCAGGGAAGGGTGACAAGCCACGCTTTTCAAGTTTTCTTTTTCTCACATTCCAAAAGTTCTTGATGTCATTATCGCTTCTTCCAGGCAACTGTCACAAAAAGAACGAATACAAATTAATGATATGATCAACAAGGTATAACACAAGTGGTGAATATTATAGTATAGTATTTAATTAAATTGAACAGCGTGTTATCTAATGAATATGGATAGATCAATATTTCAAATTAAAGCATGATAATAAGAAATTACCTCCTGAGCCAGCTTAGACCATTTGAATTCACCAAACTTTATATAGAACTCAAAAACTTTTCTTTTTTCTTCTTCACTGAATGGACCCTTTTTCACATCTGGTTGTAGGTGATTATACCATCTTAGACGACAACTTTTACCGCAACGTATAAGCCCCGCGTTTTTTGATACCTCGTTCCAATTTCTGGTTCCATGGTTTTTCACATATTCTCTTAATATTTCATCTTCTTCTTTTGACCATGTTCCTTTTTTATTAGTATCGGCCGATGATGATGAAGACATGATGAACTTTAACCAGGGGTGTGATGTTAAACTAACTGATTTACGTAAGGCAATATAGTTTTGAATGATGTTAAACTAATAATGTTGAACTGACTAATGATTCATATTTATACTAGATTTTTAAAGTATAAAGATATGAATAGTTGCTCAAAAACAAAAAGATATGAATAACTGAATTGCCGAAATACCACAAAGTAAGGAACTGAGAGTTTTAGTTCTATAATCTATATCCATACTATACTAATTGTTCTCCATTAAAAAGATATCTTTAGTTTTTTTTTTTTAAATACAAAAGAGTATAGTTTGTTTTGAGAAAAAAATATATGTATAGTTTGTTACTGTATGAAAGTGTAAAATATATTTACTTATAATTTTAATCATTTGGTCCTTTATATTTTTTTCTAAATTGTTTTAATTCTTTATTTTTTTCTAAATTATTTTAGTTATTTATCTTTTTTAAAAGGGTGACGTTTTAGTCTTTTTAACACACCAAAACAAATAAAAATAAAAGACTAAATATCACATTTTTAAAAAGACCAAGGTTTAAAGTGATTTAAAAAAACTAAAACAATTTAAAAAAAAAAGTCCAAAATGAATTTTTAATACAAGATAAAAATTATATTTAAACCTAATTTTGATATCCAATGAGAGATTTTCTTTTTGTTGATTTTTGAATACAAGAGAATCAATAAAAGAAAAACTATATGGATTTTTCTAATGTATTCATGATTGCACACAAATAGCGGTCATTAATTTTCTACCTGATTTTATTGTCCAATTTTATTATTATTTTTTTTTTTTAAATAATTGATTATCTCTCATCTATTTTATCCATTTTCCTCCGATCTTTCTCCCCCAACAACATAGAATTTTTTATTCTCATTCTTTTGGTTTAAACTGCTCATATCTCTTATAGTTCTAGAGATTCTTGCAAGTTTAGAACAAAATTGATTTACCCTTTATGCTCCATTTATTGGTGTAAGTGGTTCAGACACGATCAATAAGAGTGTGATGAAAAGATACGTTCCCTAGCTTCATAGAAGAATCTCTCACTATTTTAAGAGATGGAATCTCAGCAAACACAGGTGAAGTTACCCTCATTAATGCAGATCATTGCGGGATTGATGCCTTGCAATATTTATGCCAGGTTTCCATATTCGGTGACTTGCAAGCCGAGTACACAAAAGGGGACAAAGTTATAATGCATAAGTCATTTCCTTATGCACCATGCATAAACACTTCACAACCATTAGATTTCCTTCACACTCTCACAATCTGATCGCACACACGCCTCTTGTAACGCCATATTTCTATCAAAGCGATAAATCACATGAATATAATAAATAATCAAGAAATAGACGTCACGTCTTCAAATAACTCTCAATTGACATGCATAAAAACTTCAACAATACAACATCACAGTGGAAATATAGCATACACCTCAAGTAGCCATGTCATCAACTCATAAATTCATCCATAAAATATAATATCCAAAACCCGACATATGGGCAATCTCAACAACATAAAGATAAATCCAAAGCAACATTTATCTCACCATAAATTGATGGATATTTTCTAAATTTCAATCGTAGTATATTAAATTCATCTTCTTGTGAATCCTCAACTTGTTGGCTACTATTCAACTCATCATCCGGTTCCACGCTTTTCAAGTTTTCTTTTTCTCGCATTCCAAAAGTTCTTGATGTCGTTATCGCTTCTTCCAGACAACTGTCACAAAAAGAACGAATACAAATTAATGATATGATCAATAAAATACAAAAATATGTAAAGCTAGATTTTTCAAGAGCTCTCTCAACCTTTATATCCAATGAGAGATTTTTTTTAGTGTTGAATTTTGTATACAACAGAGTCAATAAAAGAAAAACTATATGGATTTTTCTAATGTATTCATGATTGCACACAAATAACGGTCATTAGTTTTCTACCTAATTTTATTGTCCAATAATTTTTTTTTAAATAATCGATTATCTCTCATCTATTTTATTCAGTTTCCTCCAATCTTTCTCCCCCAACAACATAGAATACTTTTATTCTTATTCTTTTGGTTTAAACTACTCATATCTTTTCTAGTTCTAGAGAATCTTGCAAGTTTAGAACAAAACTGATTTGCCCTTCATGCTTCATTTATTGGGGTAAGCGATTCAAACACAATCGGTAAACTTGAAAATTAAACCAAACCAAAGGAAACTGAACTGGATTGATTCAATTATTAGTTTTTGATTTTGATATCTAATTAAGAATAGGTTTATTAAACTTGCAAATTTCAATTTGACTTAGGCCAAACCCAAGATTTTACTAACATCACCACCCAAACAACATGAGTCAGAAAACTCGTTTCTCACACTCGACAAAACAACACTGGAGGAGGAATGGGTTGGAAGGTTGAGGAAGTGAAGCAGGATGCCATGTTAATAAGGCAGATAGGGTACTAACAAGTGTTGAAGAATTGAAAATGTGAGTTTATATTTCTAGTTTTGAAAATTACATTTTTCCGTCGCTATTAGAGTGGCTTCAAAATTTGAAAAAATCGAAAAAAATACTTGTACCTACGGCCAAAATCCATCATTATGTTCTTTTTCGGTATGTAAAAGTCTGAAAGACAACAATTTTGCAGTCAATTTGTATTATCTATAGGTAAATACCTATTTTTCTGTGGGTAAAATTCCTATTTAAACCATTACTTATATACTTAACTACAATTCAGTTGTCTGTAACTATAACTGGTGTTAGTTTTTTTTTTTTCAATTATTTTTAAATAAAAAAATGTCAAAATTATAACAAGACCTTTGAATTATCAGGGACGACCATGAGTTTTAATACGAACTTATATAACTTAAGATTCTATTTTAAGCAGAGAATTTGAAGCTTAACGTATATAGTTGTTTCTTAACTTTTCTTATCCCATCTTAATTGCCTTCTATATATAAGCCGTATAACTTTTTGAAAAATATAAGCCATATGACTTCTTCCACATATATTGCTACAATAATGTTTCACGTGAATTATTATATAAGCCATATAACTTATCCAATTTATACAAGCCATATAACTTATCCCCGTTATATCACCATGTTTATCGCACAAACCTGCATGCAAACCGAACTAATTAATGGGTGTTTCTACGGTATAGTGGGAAACTGACTTTTTGGAAAAGTTATTTTATTTAATCAATAATATAATTGTTGATGTCATATCAGCTAGTGTTCCCTATTAGTGGACCATTTTAAGACTAAACTTTATCTTATTATAAATCAGACCTCATACAAAATATTAATTACTTTTGATTTATTAACTTATTTTTTTTAAAATTAAATCATTTATTAATTATGCACAAATTAAATCATTTTTAATTATCCACTTCGGTTTATCCATCTTCATCTGCAGAGGGGATTTCTCTAACCTAAATTATTCATTTCGTTCATGTTCTTCCTCCAACGAACATCTATTAAAATTGTCACATTGTTGTGTAGTTTGATTTGATTCAATCAAAGCGACGTCGTTTCACGATAGAAGCTCTGAACCGTTTCTTCGTATATAAACGAATCTGATTCGTTTTTTGTTACAATGGCGTCAAAGCTAAAAGTCGCTGAAGGTAACGTAAAGGATTTTGTTCCTCTTTCATTCGCAAATGCTCAATGATTGGTCATAGGGTTAACTTCACCAAAAAAGTCATTCTCATGACTTCACCATAGAATTTTCCCTAATTAACTTTTTTTTATTTGAACTAAATATTATTTTTTGTTACTTTATAATTTTGTTTGTTACAATAATATCTTTTAAATTTGAAAGTTATATAATATTTTTTAGGGAAAATTAGTTTAGAATATATGACTAGATTCATATTTTCGAGTTGGTATTTTTAACCTAACAATTCATATTAAAAAAGACTAAAAAATCAAAACTAAAGAGAGTAATAAAATTTAAAATTAAAGTAGACATTGCTCATGAACAAAGCAGTGAGAAATAGTTTCATCATTTCTAACGCAAAAAGGGCATGATTTAGATTTGTAATGATATTTCTATCATCATTAACTCATAGATATCCTTGATCTTAAACTCCAAAAACTGGGTGGGATATCTTGGATTATATCACAAAGAGGATGCTCTGAGAGAGCCATGGAACCAGAAATTAGTATCTCCATCTCCTATCTTAAAATTGAACCCATCTTTCAACACTTCAAAAGCCTTGCGAAATGCAAACAGACCGAACGAATGCCTATTCGCCTAATTGTGCATAAAAAAAAGCAAAAGAGGGTAACTAAAAGTTATTTTTACCGTAGAATCCTAGCTATTTTGATTTTTTTACCAAAGAAAAAGGAAACATTCCGAAGAAAAATAAGATCTGCAATGGAACGAAATTTTTTTATGTCTACATAATAAAGTCTAATAATTTTTTAAAAATAATTAAGTTTAATATATTTGTTGTACCAAAAAAAAGTCTAATATATTTGAAGATTATCCTCCTCTAAAAATAATTATAGAAAAAGAAGATCTATGTTAAACAAACAATTTGGTTTAAGTGGTTAATGAAATTCACTAAAGGAGGAATTGTTCATGAGAACCTAGGTAGAACAATTTTTTATCAGACTTTACATAACTTTCGACCGAACTCCGTATTACCAAGACCACATTCCTATAAGAATCAAAGGTTATAAAAAATAAAAAATAAACAATAATCTAAAATGATGCTAATGCTTAATGAAAAGATGGTTTGTGGTAAAGCATAAAGGATCATTAATGTGCGTACCAAAATTTTAAAGGGCACTGCTATATCCAGCGAAATTAAAACGTATCAAACTTTTCATTCAAATTTGATTTTCTTTCTTTCCATCTCTATTCTCTCCTTCTCAAACCCTAGCTGTCACCCCTTTCTTCTTCTTCTTCTTCTTCTTCTTGATAGAGGGATGATTTAGGGTCAATTTTGACCCAAAAATCACCCCTCCGAGTTGTTTTTCCTTCTATCCTAATTGAATAAGTGATTTCACATATTTTCCGTTTTCTTTCGTTTGTTTTTTTGATTTCGTCGTCTCTGCACGACTCTCTGTTTGTTTTGATTTCCCGTCTTTGTGCGGTGTGTTTTTTGATTTTCCGTCGTAGTGCGGTGTTTATTTGATTCAGGTTGAAAGATTAGCTTTGAGCAAGTGCAGATCCGATCAATGACAATGACTTTGGCGTCGTCAACGTTGCAGATCCGGAGACGTGAATATTCCGGAGACTTGAATATAGTCATATTAGTCATATTTGTAGGCATAGGTATTTTGCCGTTTTATGCTATTAACATGGATGTTGTGAGTTTGTTCACAGATTCATCCTTTTTGTTTTTAGCGAATTTGGATTTGTATTGTACTCCATAAATTTGAATGAATGAATATCGTTTATTTTTATCAAAAAAAACAATCCATCGAAATTAATTTTCGCGGATATTCACCAAGCATAGATGTACATAATAATAAGAGGAATAGATTAAACTCCTAAATTAGCGGAATACATGATGTGGTGGGGTTAATTAGCCAATAAACTACATTCTTGAAGATTTTGGGATAATTTTTGTCGCTATACTTAGCATTATCCAATTTTAAATGATACACAATAGAGAGAGTACTTTTGTTTTGAACTCCCGTGGAATGTGTGTATTTTTAATTTGACTAGAATGAAGTATATATTCTTCCAATTTTAGTATTTTAGAGATAGAGATTTGTAAAATGCTTTCCTTTCTGAGCAATGTTATATCTCTAGAAAAATAACATAAAAAGTTCTTTAAGAATAAAAAGCAGTCAAACACAATGCATTATTTACCATAATTCAAGGAGGTGTGGTTGAAAAATAGGAAGTGAACAAATAAATCATGCAATTAAAACTTGCGAACTTTGTCTTGAAAAATTCTTGATGCTATTTTTCTAGTAAAATAGCATTTTCCTTTTTTTTATAATCTTTTTGAAGGGTTTTATAAAAAAAAATTAGTGGTTGTTCTTTGACTAAAAAAAAATCAATTATTCAAGTTAATACAAAATGATGAAATCATGAACAAACACACAAACAAAAGTATTTGATCCTTCTTTCAAAAATAGTATTTGATCCACTTTTCTCCGATCTTTCTTCCCCGAACAAAATAGGAATTTTTTATTTTCAATTTTTTGGCTCAAACTTATCTTCTCTCTTTTAGTTTTGGAGGAATCGAAGCGAACCCTGACAAATGTCGAGCATTCACTCAGTACCCGACTCTGATGAATGTGCATCAACACTAGTTTTTAGTCATGTTTATGTCTTTATTATGGCATTTAGAGAGTCAACTGCTTGTAATTCATGGTGAAATCAGACTAGAACAGGAACAAGAGCTCAAGAGGAGAATCCGGTAAAAAGATAGAAAAATCTTCAAGAGTGAAGCACCGTGCCATGTTGAGGACATCTCGTGGCACGATTGATGAACGTGGGACAAAGAATTCGCTTCTGTAAATTTCGTGGCACGAAGGTTTGTGTAACGTGCCACGATGCTCGTTTTTGTCTGCTGCCACGTAGGATTAATGAACTGATCGTGCCACGACTGGATCGTAACGTGGCACGATTTGTGGGCTTTCTGAAACCCTAAAGTTCTTTCTATATAAAGCCAGTTGTGGCCAAGGATTAGGGTACTGATTATTATTGCGATTTTGAGCATAGAAGACTCGAGGAGACCGAAGAACAATCGTTGAATCTCATCCTAACTCACCGTTGGTTGGATTCAGGTATGTTCCCTCTTGTTTGTGCTTATGATTGTCTAGTTATGAGTAGCTAAACTCTTAGTTTGATTGAGCCATGATGAACCTATTGTAATATATGAATCAGTAGTTGAACTCTCTTTATGATTAATATTATTCAGTCTTTATTCAAAATTATTTGTGTTCGTTGCTTTTCATATGATTGTTTGCATGACTATTAACCCTAACTTCTTTCAATCGCATAAATTGATCTTAGGAATTGAATGACTACTAACCCTAGCTTTTAATCCTGAAATAGTAATTCTGTTTAGTTCAACATAAGGAACCTAGAGATAGGAAATTGAGGATTATGACACATGAATTAACGTTACAACATCGCTTCCGCGGTTATTCAATCGGTTTAAGAGATTAAAAGGTTATAACTTAGGGAAGGGTTTTGAGTCAAGAGATTGATCAAAACTATTTAGTTAATTTGTCGTAAAGAATAAATAGTAATTAAGAACAAAGGGAGGTAAACATATAGGGCAATAGCGGATTCACTGGCTTGATCATTCATCTCAAAGTAATTTTCTCTCGCACTTTATTTACCGTTTATTAAATCAAAATTCAACAGCCTAGGGCAACCAAAACAAACTTTACATATCCTAAACGATAACGACATTGCTATAATAGAAATTAACACAGTCCTTGTGGATCGATATTTATTACTACTTCGATAGTTTTTGGTACACTTGCCAAATATCTATCAGACTCCATTGTCAAAGAAATGCATCCAAGCTCTCAATGGGATGTTGACCGCCGCCAAGTCCGCTCATCATACTCTCCCTTTCTTCGAACTTCTGTGAAAGGAAACTGCTTTTGAGTGGAGTGACGAGTGTGAGACCACTTTAGCACACCTAAAGAGCGTGCTCTCCCGCCAAAAAATTTCACACCAAGTTCTCTATGCTTCCATTATCTACTATCAGATCACACGCCTTGTTATTGACAAAACAGTGAGTCTTAAATAAATTCTTGTTCCGACCTTCCTCTTTAAATGCTAGTAGCATGTGATGTAACACAAAATTCACCCTCTCCTCAGATTCTTCTTCAGCAAATTCAACCTCTGCATATTCAGCTTCATCAGCAAGTTGCTCTCTTTCATCATCACCATCTCTTTCCCCGGCTACATGATATTACTCTTTTGAATTCCTAGTGGTAAATACTTAAATTTACAATTTGTCAAAAATCACAAAATGTAATGTGATTATTTATTAAAAATAATAAAAATTTCAATTTTTTATTAGGTAAAAGTAACACAAATGTAAATTTAGTAGTTTAAATTAATAAGAAATAGAGTTTAATTTCTATGCACCGACTCTAAAGTTATTTTATACATGCCCTCATTGTTATGCTTTTATGTCAATTATTGAATAAGACAACTTATGTGTTTTCGACGGTAATTGATCCAACAACACATCTTTTTCATGACACTTTAGGTATCAAACTTTAAAAAAGTAAAACGTGAAAAGCATTATATGTGGTCTTCTAAGATGAAAACAAGTAACCATGGCAACCTTGCACAGTATCTAGAAGAGGCATGGTTTGACATGCTTCCTCAACATCACGATTCATCCATTTTTCTAATATAACTTCAGCAATAAGAGCAACTTGATGCTGCAACAATGCTGCACCAAGGGGTCCTATCAAGTTCAACCTTGTAGCAGCAGATACCACATCTCTCATTGTTATGAACATGAAAGCTCTCTGAGAACTCGTATTATCGAATCCCAATGCTCCACATGTTAGTCCAAATATAGGAACGTGATGAAAAGATACCCTAACTTCAGAGAAGAATCTCTCATTGTTTTGAGTGAACTATTGGTTTTATACATCTATCCAATCAAATTTTACTAGTAAATATTTTCACAAATATTTTAAGAACTCTGGTATTACACTGCATAAAAATTAATCTCATACATTATATTGTCTTAATAAGCATACTACAACGATAATCAAGTTAGATTCTAACTCTGATACGTAATATCGGCTATATAAATCAAACCATGCCATAAAATTTAGATATGCATTTGTGTAAGGATAAACAGTATATTTATGTGTCTATCCTAAAATTTTCTTTGGTCTCCCTTTTTCTCTAATTTGTTTTATTCTTACCCTCAAAAATATATTGCAGAAAAAATAAATTGGAAATCATAGAATAAGTGTTAACTACTAGTATGAACTGAGTCAGATAATTGCAAACTTTGTCCCCATCAAATTGATTAACTACAACCTCACATCAATGAAAAATGTACCTTAATTGGTAACAATAAGAAGGAGTTCCAATAGAATTATACGTATAAGAGGACCAATAGACATTGCACCCCAACAACAAAGAAGTATACGTGAGTCCTTGAATTTTCAATAGTTTTAACTGAAGTAAGTTATTAAAGGCTTTAGGTTTTTTAATCTCAGAATCAACTTTAGGTTTCATTTGTTAAAGAAATTTCACTTCCATAACATGCATTGATTTCATTTGTTATTTGTTAATTTAAAATAAAACAAATTTTATCAACCAAATTCAAATTGCTAATGGCTATTGCTAACAAAATATAGGAGAGACAAATCCATGATCATAAAACCAATATATTAATAAATTTGAATCCATACAATTGACTATACTCAAATACATTAGTGAACTACACCGGACATCAAAAAATTACAATTCCAAAACTGTTTTACAATATCTTCGAATTCATCATTCACGACGTGTAGTCCATGAAATTTCTTCTTCTTAGAAAAATTACTCTTCAAAAACAGTTTTAGAATATCTTCAAATTCATCGTTCACGATATGCACTCCATGAAATTGCTTCATCTTAGTTTTTGTAACCGTATCCTTAGTCGCAAAATCCGGAGAAGTCTTCGGGAATTCAATCTGACTCCTTGTTGATGGCGGAGGTGCAGGCATAGTAAGAGGAGATAAATCTTCTAAAGGAGGAACATGAACGGAATTGAGCGAGTTGACGGACAACTGTTTGAGCTTGATAGCAGAAGCCAAAGAATCAGAAGATGCCTTGTTGTTGTCGACATGGACAGGGAAGAGGAAGACCCTCAACCTTGCAGGCTTTGGTGAAGTGCGACACATACGATTATTTTCAAACATCATATGATCGAGATCTTCTTCGTTATAAACCGGGATCAAAGCATCGAGATCTTTACCGGGGAGTTGATACTTGAAGCAAACATCGGAAACCGTTAATGTAGAAAGCTTTGTCATGAAGCTAGACAATTTGATATTACGATCAAAGGACATGATTTTGTTGTCGCCGCCGATGTAGAAATAGTGACGATGACGATGAAGATGGGTAAGCCTAGGTTCAATTTTTCCACCATAACTAACCAGGAGTTTGACTCTCGAACCGTTTGAGTACTCCATGGAAGAATTTCAAAGTGTGTTGAGACTTGAGAGTGAGTGAAAAGAGGATTGAGAAAAAAACAGAAGTGAAGTGAGACGAAAATAAAAGGATAAGCTATATATTTATAGTGATGTTGTTTGTTACAGTTTTTGTTACTATTGAGATTGAAGAAGCTTCCGTGGGAATGAGAGAGTTTCACGTGAGATCTTATATAAGCCGTATATCACTCACATTTGATTTTGGATTGGTAATTCGGAAACTTATCCAATATATATTTATTTTTTTTGGGGAAACTTATCCAATATAGTTTTAAATGAAGTTAAACTAACGTCGAACTAACTAAAGATATGAATAGTTATAACTGATTGCCGAAATACCACAAGTAAGGAGGTGAAAGTTTTAGTTCAATATAATCTATATCCATACTAATTGTTTTCATTTAAAAAGATATGAATTCTTTATAAAATAAATATAAGAATTTATATCATATTTGTTACATAATTGATGTCATTTTAAACGATAACTATAGTTTTTTTTTTGTTGCAAAATATTAGTATAGTTTGTTTTGAGAGAAAGAGATAAGTATAGTTTGTTAACTCATAAAAGTGTAAAATATATTTACCTATAATTTTAATCAAAATATAATAAAAAATATATTGTGAAAGTTAAGATAAAGAGGTTAGATGTAGAGTTTTAAGCAAGGTGGTGAGAGTTTTAGTTCAATATAATACTAAGTAAAGATTAAAATAACCCGTAAATAGAGATTAAGATAAAGCTTCTTTATACATTACAAACAAAATAAAACTTAAATTAAAATTAAACCACGTTTTCTCGGAATTTAAGTCGAATGGGTTGTACTTGGCCGAGGGATGCGCCAGGGTGACCCGTTATCACCATATGTATTCATATTTGTGGCTGAGGACCTCTCGATTCTAATACATAAGGTAGTTAATATAGGTGATATTCATAGGGAACAAGTATGTCGCGGCGCACCAATGGTGTCCCATTTATTGTTTGTAGACGATTGTTTCTTGTTTTGCAGGGCCAATGTGGTAGAAGCACAACGTTTACTCACTATTCTTAAAACTTATGAGGCAACATCTGGACAAGAAATTAACTTATCAAAGTCTGAGGTGTTTTTCAGTCGCAATATAAGCGGAGCGGAGCAGGTGTTAGTAAACAGCAGGAGGATTTGTCACGCATTATTGGCGTCCAACATGTGATGGGTACCGGAAAGCATTTCGCATTACCTTCCATGATTGGTAGAGATAAGAGGTCTGTTTTTTCTTTTATCAAGGATCGTATATGGAGTTGAATAAATGTGTGGAGGGGACGAGCAATATCGAAGGCGTGAAAGGAAGTTATGATCAAATCCGGATTCCTTTATACTTTCCTCCGAACATTCGACTCTATCCTTTCACAACCCAAGATGGCTTTATGATTGAGAGATGAGGCAATGTATTATGGGGTTGATATCAGTGGGGTATCCAGGACCCTGAGTCAGGGGGTGCAAAATTTTTTTACTCTAATTGTTATTATAAAAAAAATTGAGTTATTATGATATATAATGTGTACAAGTAAATTAGTCTTGCATCAAATACAATTTTGTTTTCTGCCATTATTTGATCTATGAGTCTCATCACACCACATTTAAGTAAGACATTTTTAGAATTTTATCTAATGGTGAAAATAAGTTTGTGCATGCATGATACAATAATAAATATGACACTATACTCTTAATTTTGCACTTATACCAAAGTATATAGTTTATGATACATCATCAAGTACACTAAATGATAAACTGATGTGGATAAACGCAAGGTAAATCACAAACTGACATGAAATCACAAGCAATCGACAGTTTCTTTCCGACTGGGAGATGGAATAGGGTTTAAGCATAAGTTGGATAGGTTACATGCAAGTCCAAAGGTCCTATCATGAGTGCCCTTATATGAAACGTATGCTAACATGTGCTGAAACATAATCCAACATCGATTGAAGAAAATGTTGTCATGATTTTTTATCATTATTTTATTTTGCGACATCAATTTTCAACAATCATAACAATTTATCTGTCGTCCTATGTGTGTAAATCCTCAACAAAGGAGGTTTATAGAACTTTCAGCGTCTGATGTGTGAATCTTTCAGCATCTCTAGTAATATAGAACTTGCAAAATCAAGTAATGTTCATATTCAAGTGTTTCAATTGGCTCTAACGATTGTCGTAAAATGCACGGTAGATAAAGAGAAAGCTAATATATATATATATATATATATATATATATATATTATGCAGTGATAGGAGAGTTTTGTGTAAATTTATATTCAGACGATTTCAATGTTTAACTAAAACTTTATAGTATATGAATGGCAAGTCCTTTGAAAATGAGGAAAGAGCAGGGTTGACAGTATGAACCCTATCCCGGGTTTTGTTTGATATCCTTTAGGATCAGGACAACAGTTTATTGATGGGGGTCAATAAGATTGACAAGAAACTAACTTAGCCTATAAACAGAAAAGTTAATAGAAGACCTAGAATGAGTTAGATTCAAACGTCTGCTAATAAGTCCTATGAAAATTTGAAGGATCGGGTAGAGGGTTGCTTGAATCAATAGATAATATATGAGAAGGATCCATTGGAGACTTAACTCCAAGGAGGCCATCATCCTGCAACAAGTCAAGGTATACTTCTTTTGGAATAGAAAATATTTGTAGGTAAAGAACTTTGTTTGCGATAAGGAAATATGTGTTCAAAGAATGAAGTATCCCTAATATGTTTACAAATAAAATAGTTTAAATGAGAGATAAAAATGAAATAAATATGCACCAAAACAAAATAAAAATGAAATGAATAAAACTCAACCTAAATTGATTGATCATTACATATTTTTATAGGTAATATAGAAAAATGTTAATGATTGTTCACTTTGTAAGGAATTGGCTCATATTTCGCATGACGTAGGTTCAACTTTCGATGTTGTCGAGACCATTTTTTGTGGTTGAGTGATAACAGCACATGTCAATGTACCATAAAGTGTGCCCTAACACATAGTGAATCACAAAATCCAACTCATCCATACTTTTTTTAAATAAAAATATTGTGTAACTTCAAATATCAGAGAAGAGGGTTGGAAATATTAAGAGGTATAATTAATCGCCCAAAAAAAATGATACCCGCAGAAGGAAAAAAAAAAAAAACTAACATCCCTCATTAAAAAAATAAAGATTGCAAAAAAGAATTCCACAGCCGGGAATCGAACCCGGAATTCATAAACATTGAATTTGCCTGGTGTGCTACTGTGGATTCTATGATATTCTTCCGCCAATCATTAATTTATACCAAGTGTTGTGAGGGAATTTTATTCTTCTTGCGATAGTTATTTATTTGGTTTTTTATAAATTACCTCTGAAAAATGATGGGTAACTTGCCCACCAACCAATGAAAATGAGTAATTTATTGGTGGGGTTAAGATAGTGCATGGATACCACCTAAAAAGGTGAATGCTTATTGATTGAGGTAAATTACCCACCATTTTCCATGGGTACTCTAGTTGTCACCTATTTATTTATATACAACCACTAGTTTCTTCTTACACTATTATTTATTTATTTATTCTTCTTACAAAAGTAGGGAGTTGATCCATTAACATGATTTGTAAAAGAACAAATGTATATGGATCATTTAAGATTTTAAGCCCTTGAGGAACCGTATAACATAATCAATCAATCTCTATTATTTAATCTTGGGAAACAATTCACAAGAACAGTTGATGTTATTACAAGTGCAAGTTGGTAATGGACGAAAATTTTCCGGTTCTTATGATACAAATGTAACTTGATGTTATAATAGGGATTGATCTCCCTATTTTAACATGTATATTTTTTCGTCAAGTACAATATACAAAAAACAAAAATCACCTTGGCAATATTCATTCAAAAAACACTCACAATCTGTCAACTACAACAAGAAATCTCTTCTATTTATCTCAGAGGAAACAAAACTTAGGGGAATAAAAAAGAAAAAGATAAGGCTAAGTAACTGAAAAACTTAAGAAAAATAAAGTAGTAACTAAAAAAGAATAAAAATAAGAATATCTAATTCAATCTAATATAACAATTTATGCATTATGCGACGATTAGAGTCAATTGCAATACTTGAATTTGCAAGTTTTACAAGTTCTAAAATCCTAAAGATGTTGAAGAACCGTTAAAATTATGTATAAAAGCCCGTTGGGCAAGACTTTTATAAATGAACATTGCAATGCTATATGAATTGAGGAAGAAAAAAAACTAATGAATAAAGCCGACGTTATGATAAAAGGGCAAATTACCTTGACTTTCCTTGATAATTTTTTAAATAACACGAGCACCCTTTTAATTTTCCAAAGATATCAATCTCCCCTCATTTTATCCATTTCAATAACTTTGTAAATATATAATTTAATTTCAATCATTTTGGTTTGTTTGTATCTATTTTTTATTTTCATAATTAAGTTAAATGGATTTTTTTTCTCGTAATGGAGAAACAATAACAACATTTGTTTTTACCACTAAATAAAATCAAACATCGACAATTACATAAGAGATCAAAAGAGAATATATAAATGAGAAATTTTTTGGTAGATGGACATTGTGGTTCATCATTGAAAATGAAATAATCTTTGATATATGCGTTTTATTACATTAGAGTTTAAAAATTATATCACCTTGACTGAGGAACAATAAGTTGGGAAAAATCACCTAAGTGAAAAATGGAAAGAAAAAATAGTAGAAAATTAAGTAAGTTCATACTCGTATGAAGAAGTTAATTGCTAAAAAAACGGAATTAACAAAGTTTAACATGTGTTATAATATAAGGGAAGTGCTTGTCAATTTGATAAAAAAAAAAAAAAAGGAGATTAGTGTTTAGTTAAAAAATAGAACGGATGTTTGTGTTATTTAAGAAGACCATATATGGGAGGTTAGTATAATTTTCACCTTTGTTCGCTGCTCTGACGTGATTTATCCGGCGAGGTTGCACGGATTTCTCCAGCGACATTGCTTTCCTCCTCCAAAACTGCTGGAAACCATTAAGTACATCTAATGGTTTTGGAGTACAACTCACAGAAATCATTTATTTCCTTCTCCTCCAATTGTGTCAGTCCAAAACTAAATGATGACAATGACTCTAGGTCCTTAGTTTTTTTCACCTGCTGGAAACCATTAAGTACATCTAATGGTTTTGGAGTACAACTCACAAAAACCATTTCTTGATTTATGCAGGGTACATAACCGCACCCCACAAAAGGAAGGAATAAGAAATAATAAGAAATTAATGTCTTGAGCTCATTTGAAAATGTGTTGCTTATATGTGATTCTTTTTGGGTGAAAATATTGCATATGTAAGATATAAAATTATGAAGCCTATATTCCATTATGCATTTTCCATGTCCAGTGAACAAGTGGAAAATTGATTTTTTCTTGAGGGAGTAGGAGCATTTAACATAGGCTAATGTGCAAGTTTTCTGAAATATCAAATTTATGAATTTCAAGAAACTTTATCTTTCATCCGGCTCTTTCTCTTTCAAGAAACTGTATGAATTTCGGTCCACTCAGAATCATCATCTAACAGATATTTTTAAGCTTATATATTAGCTACTCAAGTAACATCATTCAGTAAAAAAAAAAAAGTTACAACACATCAAAATGCACGCGAAAGTAGCAAATTAGAACAATTAAATATATGAAATTTTCCATAATGTGATTGAGATTCTCTATGACCTCAAACCTAAGATTGACGATTTTCTTAATATAGGTGTGCAAGTCTCGGACGAGGTGGAATTGAACATTGGCTTGAAGGAGAGCTCGATTGATCTCGTTGAGACAATCATGGAGGACTGTCTCGTTGATAACCGTTGAATTGCTCATCTTCTGGAGAGCACGTGAAATGCTCCCTGCTAAAGTGATTACTTGGGATATACTTGATGTATTCAAGAAATGCCATTTTGGAATATTTTATCCAGCACAGTCATTCTTCAAATATTATTAATTGTTTTGAAAAATGTACCTTAGTTGGTCACAAGAATAAGGAGTTCCAATAGAATTATACGTATAAGAGGACCAATAGACATTACTCCCCAACAACAAAGAATATCATGATCGAGGTGAAGATTGCGAGCAATACACAACGCTTATAATCTTTGCATAAGGAAAAAGCTTGATGTTACCGGGCACTGGCGATAAACAATGCATAAGGAAAAAGCTTGATGTTGCCATTCTAAAAGTACAAAAACAATGCACCACACATTTACTCTAATCCAAGTCTTCCATTTCAGATAACTTCACTTTAATTGTAGTTCTTCACTAAGTTACCACTCCTTGACAGTATATAACCTTCCATCAATTATACTATAAATTTAATTTGTGTACAATATATATATATATATAACATTTTTATACATCTATCCAATAAAATTTTACCAATAAATATTTGTGAAAATATTTTAAGAACTCTGGTATTACACTGCATAAAAATTAATCTCTTACATTATAGCCAGGGTCGTCCCCGACAATTTGGAGGCCCCGTTATAATCTTGACAATTTTTCATTTAAAAATAATTGAAAAAAAAAATCTAACACCACTTATAGTGACAAAAACTAAGTTGTAGTTAAATATATGAGTAATAGTTTAAACATGACTTTTACCTACAGTCAAATAGACATTTAGCTATAGATGATGCATAATTGACAACAAATTTGTTGTCTATCAGACTTTTACCTACGGAAATAGGACATTTAGTGATTGATTTTGGCCGTAGGTACAAGGCTTTTTGTTTTTTTTTTTCTTCTCAAAATGAGACCCCTCTAAGTTTGAACAAAGTCGGACCTGATTATATCGCCTTAAACATACTACAATGATAGTCAAGTCAAGTTCTAGTCTAACTGTCATACCATTGCATTAGATATACGGATAGACAATACTATACTTATGTGACTCTCTTGATTATTTATCCTAAAATTTTATTTGGTCTCCCGTTTTTTATAATGTACTTTATCCTTACCCTAAAAAATATATTGCAGAAAAAATGAATTGGAAATCAAAGAATAAGTGTTAACTACTAGTATGGACTGAGTCGGATAATTGCAAACTTACTTTCTCCACAATTAATATATGCAATTTACTAATCAATCAAAATTTTGTTTCCTTTTTCACCAAATTTCGGAAGTGGGATACAAAATCAGTGTTGACAGTAGGTTAGCATTTGGAGCAAATCAGAATATTATTGAGGCAGAAGTTGCAAAAAAGAAGGAAGAGTATATGAAAAAGTTTGAGCTTGCATAAACTAGAATTAATTTTATAGATCTGTCAAATAAAATCGTTTAGACAAAAAACTCAATTCTCAGAAGAAAATAAAAAAACAAAATACAGAAAAGTTGTGTTGCAAACACTATAAGCTTTTTATATCGTGTCATGCAAGTTACTGTTATCATCGTTGTCTTCAAATAAACGACCGGCGGCTTCAACATCGTCCTCCAAATTACCGAAGTCAATGAAAAGACATGGATCCATGAAGTCATCAAGGTTTGCTTCAACATCGTCCTCCAAAGAAATTGACTTCTTCCCGTTTTCATCAACGAAATTTGTCTCAGACAAATGCACACTCCTAGCATCGTCATTGTCTAACCAAAAATCCGGATCCATAAAGTCACCATCGAAGCCTTCCCAGTTCTCTTGAGTCTCCATAGGTGGTGGAATTTGAGGATACTTACCAAGCATCATACGTGAAGGAAGTGGAAGGTATGAACATGGTAGGGGTGGAGCCATAGGTATATGAGAAGTTCCAATATTGCTACCCCTGAAATTGATTAAAGTAACTGTAAATTTAACACTTCATATAAACAATTTTAACATATAATTTGAATACTGTATAAAAGAAAATGGCATTACATAATCTACTCACCTATCAATCAATGTTGAAGTACTTCCCACATTATTGTAGAACATGTTTGGGACATCTAAAAGTTTTTCATTTATCTCATCATAAATTGATGGATATTTTCTAAATTTCAATTGTGGTATATTAAATTCATCTTCTTGTGAATCCTCAACTTGTTTCCACTCATCATCCGGTTCCATGTCGTCAGGGAAGGGTGACAAGCCACGCTTTTCAAGTTTTCTTTTTCTCACATTCCAAAAGTTCTTGATGTCATTATCGCTTCTTCCAGGCAACTGTCACAAAAAGAACAAATACAAATTAATGATATGATCAACAAGGTATAACACAAGTGGTGAATATTATAGTATAGTATTTAATTAAATTGAACAGCATGTTATCTAATGAATATGGATAGATCAATATTTCAAATTAAAGAAAGTAAAAGAAATTACCTCCTGAGCCAGCTTAGACCATTTGAATTCACCAAACTTTTTATAGAACTCAAAAACTTTTCTTTTTTCTTCTTCACTGAATGGACCCTTTTTCACATCTGGTTGTAGGTGATTATACCATCTTAGACGACAACTTTTACCGCAACGTATAAGCCCTGCGTTTTTTGATACCTCGTTCCAATTTCTGGTTCCATGGTTTTTCACATATTCTCTTAATATTTCATCTTCTTCTTTTGACCATGTTCCTTGTTTTTTAGTATCGGCCGATGATGATGAAGACATGATGAACTTTAACCAGGGGTGTGATGTTAAACTAATAATGTTGAACTGACTAATGATTCATATTTATACTAGATTTTTAAAGTATAAAGATATGAATAGTTGCTCAAAAACAAAAAGATATGAATAACTGAATTGCCGAAATACCACAAAGTAAGGAACTGAGAGTTTTAGTTCTATAATCTATATCCATACTATACTAATTGTTCTCCATTAAAAAGATATCTTTAGTTTTTTTTTTTTTAAATACAAAAGAGTATAGTTTGTTTTGAGAAAAAAATATATGTATAGTTTGTTACTGTATGAAAGTGTAAAATATATTTACTTATAATTTTAATCATTTGGTCCTTTATATTTTTTTCGAAATTGTTTTAATTCTTTATTTTTTTTTAAATTATTTTAGTTATTTATCTTTTTTAAAAGGGTGACGTTTTAGTCTTTTTAACACACCAAAACAAATAAAAATAAAAGACTAAATATCACATTTTTAAAAAGACCAAGGTTTAAAGTGATTTAAAAAAACTAAAACAATTTAAAAAAAAGTCCAAAATGAATTTTTAATATAAGATAAAAATTATATTTAAACCTAATTTTGATATCCAATGAGAGTTTTTTTTTTGTTGATTTTTGAATACAACAGAATCAATAAAAGAAAAACTATATGGATTTTTCTAATGTATTCATGATTGCACACAAATAACGGTCATTAATTTTCTACCTGATTTTATTGTCCAATTTTATTTTATTTTTTTAAAATAATCGATTATCTCTCATCTATTTTATCCATTTTCCTCCGATCTTTCTCCCCCAACAACATAGTATTTTTTATTCTCATTCTTTTGGTTTAAACTGCTCATATCTCTTATAGTTCTAGAGATTCTTGCAAGTTTAGAACAAAATTGATTTACCCTTCATGCTCCATTTATTGGTGTAAGTGGTTCAGACACGATCAATAAGAGTGTGATGAAAAGATACGTTCCCTAGCTTCATAGAAGAATCTCTCACTATTTTAAGAGATGGAATCTAAGCAAACACAGGTGAAGTTACCCTCATTAATGCAGATCATTGCGGGATTGATGCCTTGCAATATTTATGCCAGGTTTCCATATTCGGTGACTTGCAAGCCGAGTACACAAAAGGGGACAAAGTTATAATGCATAAGTCATTTCCTTATGCACCATGCATAAACACTTCACAACCATTAGATTTCCTTCACACTCTCACAATCTGATCGCACACACGCCTCTTGTAACGCCATATTTCTATCAAAGCGATAAATCACATGAATATAATAAATAATCAAGAAATAGATGTCACGTCTTCAAATAACTCTCAATTGACATGCATAAAAACTTCAACAATACAACATCACAGTGGAAATATAGCATACACCTCAAGTAGTCATGTCATCAACTCATAAATACATCCATAAAATATAATATCCAAAACCCGACATATCGGCAATCTCAACAACATAAAGATAAATCCAAAGCAACATTTATCTCACCATAAATTGATGGATATTTTCTAAATTTCAATCGTGGTATATTAAATTCATCTTCTTATGAATCCTCAACTTGTTGGCTACTATTAAACTCATCATCCGGTTCCACGCTTTTCAAGTTTTCTTTTTCTCGCATTCCAAAAGTTCTTGATGTCGTTATCGCTTCTTCCAGACAACTGTCACAAAAAGAACGAATACAAATTAATGATATGATCAATAAAATACAAAAATATGTAAAGCTAGATTTTTCAGTAGCTCTCTCAACCTTGATATCCAATGAGAGATTTTTTTTAGTGTTGAATTTTGTATACAACAGAGTCAATAAAAGAAAAACTATATGGATTTTTCTAATGTATTCATGATTGCACACAAATAACGGTCATTAGTTTTCTACCTAATTTTATTGTCCAATAATTTTTTTTTTTTTAAATAATCGATTATCTCTCATCTATTTTATCCAGTTTCCTCCAATCTTTCTCCCCCAACAACATATAATACTTTTATTCTTATTCTTTTGGTTTAAACTACTCATATCTTTTCTAGTTCTAGAGAATCTCGCAAGTTTAGAACAAAACTGATTTGCCCTTCATGCTTCATTTATTGGGGTAAGCGATTCAGACACAATCGGTAAACTTGAAAATTAAACCAAACCAAAGGAAACTGAACTGGATTGATTCAATTATTAGTTTTTAATTTTGATATCTAATTAAGAATAGGTTTATTAAACTTGCAAATTTCAATTTCAATTTTTTGGCTCAAACTTATCTTCTCTCTTTTAGTTCTGGAGGAATCGAAGCGAATCCTGACAAATGTCGAGCATTCACTCAGTACCCGACTCTGATGAATGTGCATCAACACTAATTTTTAGTCATGTTTATGTCTTTATTATGGCATTTAGAGAGTCAACTGCTTGTAATTCATGGTGAAATCAGACTAGAACGGGAACAAGAGCTCAAGAGGAGAATCTGGTTAAAAGATAGAAAAATCTCCAAGAGTGAAGCATCGTGCCACGTTGAGGACATCTCGTGGCACAATTGATGAACGTGGGACAAAGGAATCGCTTCTGTAAATTTCATGGCACGAAGGTTTGTGTAACGTGCCACGATGCTCGTTTTTGTCTGCTGCCACGTAGGATTAATGAACTGATCGTGCCACGACTGGATCGTAACGTGGCACGATTTGTGGGCTTTCTGAAACCCTAAAGTTCTTTCTATATAAAGCCAGTTGTGGCCAAGGATTAGGGTACCGATTATTATTGCGATTTTGAGCATAGAAGACTCGAGGAGACCGAAGAACAATCGTTGAATCTCATCCTAACTCACCGTTGGTTGGATTCAGGTATGTTCCCTCTTGTTTGTGCTTATGATTGTCTAGTTATGAGTAGTTAAACTCTTAGTTTGATTGAGCCATGATGAACCTATTGTAATATATGAATCAGTAGTTGAAATCTCTTTATGATTAATATTATTTAGTCTTTATTCAAAATTATTTGTGTTCGTTGCTTTTCATATGATTGTTTGCATGACTATTAACCCTAACTTCTTTCAATCGCATAAATTGATCTTAGGAATTGAATGACTACTAACCCTAGCTTTTAATCCTGAAATAGTAATTCTGTTTAATTCAACATAAGGAACCTAGAGATAGGAAATTGAGGATTATGACACATGAATTAACGTTACAACATCGCTTCCGCGGTTATTCAATCAGTTTAAGAGATTAAAAGGTTATAACTTAGGGAAGGGTTTTGAGTCAAGAGATTGATCAAAACTATTTAGTTAATTTGTCGTAAAGAATAAATAGTAATTAAGAACAAAGGGAGGTAAACATATAGGGCAATAGCGGATTCACTGGCTTGATCATTCATCTCAAAGTAATTTTCTCTCGCACTTTATTTACCGTTTATTAAATCAAAATTCAACAGCCTAGGGCAACCAAAACAAACTTTACATATCCTAAACGATAACGACATTGCTATAATAGAAATTAACACAGTCCTTGTGGATCGATATTTATTACTACTTCGATAGTTTTTGGTACACTTGCCAAATATCTATCAGACTCCATTGTCAAAGAAATGCATCCAAGCTCTCAATGGGATGTTGACCGCCGCCAAGTCCGCTCATCATACTCTCCCTTTCTTCGAACTTCTGTGAAAGGAAACTGCTTTTGAGTGGAGTGACGAGTGTGAGACCACTTTAGCACACCTAAAGAGCGTGCTCTCCCGCCAAAAAATTTCACACCAAGTTCTCTATGCTTCCATTATCTACTATCAGATCACACACCTTGTTATTGACAAAACAGTGAGTCTTAAATAAATTCTTGTTCCGACCTTCCTCTTTAAATGCTAGTAGCATGTGATGTAACACAAAATTCACCCTCTCCTCAGATTCTTCTTCAGCAAATTCAACCTCTGCATATTCAGCTTCATCAGCAAGTTGCTCTCTTTCATCATCACCATCTCTTTCCCCGGCTACATGATATTACTCTTTTGAATTCCTAGTGGTAAATACTTAAATTTACAATTTGTCAAAAATCACAAAATTTAATGTGATTATTTATTAAAAATAATAAAAATTTCAATTTTTTATTAGGTAAAAGTAACACAAATGTAAATTTAGTAGTTTAAATTAATAAGAAATAGAGTTTAATTTCTATGCACCGACTCTAAAGTTATTTTATACATGCCCTCATTGTTCTGCTTTTGTGTCAATTATTGAATAAGACAACTTATGTGTTTTTGACGGTAATTGATCCAACAACACATCTTTTTCATGACACTTTAGGTATCAAACTTTAAAAAAGTAAAACGTGAAAAGCATTATATGTGGTCTTCTAAGATGAAAACAAGTAACCATGGCAACCTTGCACAGTATCTAGAAGAGGCATGGTTTGACATGCTTCCTCAACATAACGATTCATCCATTTTTCTAATATAACTTCAGCAATAAGAGCAACTTGATGCTGCAACAATGCTGCACCAAGGGGTCCTATCAAGTTCAACCTTGTAGCAGCAGATACCACATCTCTCATTGTTATGAACATGAAAGCTCTCTGAGAACTCGTATTATCGAATCCCAATGCTCCACGTGTTAGTCTAAATATAGGAACGTGATGAAAAGATACCCTAACTTCAGAGAAGAATCTCTCATTGTTTTGAGTGAACTATTGGTTTTATACATCTATCCAATCAAATTTTACTAGGAAATATTTTCACAAATATTTTAAGAACTCTGGTATTACACTGCATAAAAATTAATCTCATACATTATATTGTCTTAATAAGCATACTACAATGATAATCAAGTTAGATTCTAACTCTGATACGTAATATCGGCTATATAAATCAAACCATGCCATAAAATTTAGATATGCATTTGTGTAAGGATAAACAGTATATTTATGTGTCTATCCTAAAATTTTCTTTGGTCTCCCTTTTTCTCTAATTTGTTTTATTCTTACCCTCAAAAATATATTGCAGAAAAAATAAATTGGAAATCATAGAATAAGTGTTAACTACTAGTATGAACTGAGTCAGATAATTGCAAACTTTGTCCCCATCAAATTGATTAACTACAACCTCACATCAATGAAAAATGCACCTTAATTGGTAACAATAAGAAGGAGTTCCAATAGAATTATACGTATAAGAGGACCAATAGACATTGCTCCCCAACAACAAAGAAGTATACGTGAGTCCTTGAATTTTCATTAGTTTTAACTGAAGTAAGTTATTAAAGGCTTTAGGTTTTTTAATCTCAGAATCAACTTTAGGTTTCATTTGTTAAAGAAATTTCACTTCCATAACATGCATTGATTTCATTTGTTATTTGTTAATTTAAATTAAAACAAATTTTATCAACCAAATTCAAATTGCTAATGGCTATTGCTAACAATATATAGGAGAGACAAATCCATGATCAAAAAACCAATATATTAATAAATTTGAATCCATACAATTGACTATACTCAAATACATTAGTGAACTACACCGGACATCAAAAAATTACAATTCCAAAACTGTTTTAGAATATCTTCGAATTCATCATTCACGACGTGTAGTCCATGAAATTTCTTCTTCTTAGAAAAATTACTCTTCAAAAACAGTTTTAAAATATCTTCAAATTCATCGTTCACGATATGCACTCCATGAAATTGCTTCATCTTAGTTTTTGTAACCGTATCCTTAGTCGCAAAATCCGGAGAAGTCTTCGGGAATTCAATCTGACTCCTTGTTGATGGCGGAGGTGCAGGCATAGTAAGAGGAGATAAATCTTCTAAAGGAGGAACATGAACGGAATTGAGCGAGTTGACGGACAACTGTTTGAGCTTGATAGCAGAAGCCAAAGAATCAGAAGATGCCTTGTTGTTGTCGACATGGACAAGGAAGAGGAAGACCCTCAACCTTGCAGGCTTTGGTGAAGTGCGACACATACGATTATTTTCAAACATCATATGATCGAGATCTTCTTCGTTATAAACCGGGATCAAAGCATCGAGATCTTTACCGGGGAGTTGATACTTGAAGCAAACATCGGAAACCGTTAATGTAGAAAGCTTTGTCATGAAGCTAGACAATTTGATATTACGATCAAAGGACATGATTTTGTTGTCGCCGCCGATGTAGAAATAGTGACGATGATGATGAAGATGGGTAAGCCTAGGTTCAATTTTTCCACCATAACTAACCAGGAGTTTGACTCTCGAACCGTTTGAGTACTCCATGGAAGAATTTCAAAGTGTGTTGAGACTTGAGAGTGAGTGAAAAGAGGATTGAGAAAAAAACAGAAGTGAAGTGAGACGAAAATAAAAGGATAAGCTATATATTTATAGTGATGTTGTTTGTTACAGTTTTTGTTACTATTGAGATTGAAGAAGCTTCCGTGGGAATGAGAGAGTTTCACGTGAGATCTTATATAAGCCGTATATCACTCACATTTGATTTTGGATTGGTAATTCGGAAACTTATCCAATATATATTTATTTTTTTTGGGGAAACTTATCCAATATAGTTTTAAATGAAGTTAAACTAACGTCGAACTAACTAAAGATATGAATAGTTATAACTGATTGCCGAAATACCACAAGTAAGGAGGTGAAAGTTTTAGTTCAATATAATCTATATCCATACTAATTGTTTTCATTTAAACTAATTGTTATATAATTGATGTCATTTTAAAAGATAACTATAGTTTTTTTTTTTTTTTGCAAAATATTAGTATAGTTTGTTTTGAGAGAAAGAGATAAGTATAGTTTGTTAACGTATAAAAGTGTAAAATATATTTACCTATAATTTTAATCAAAATATAATAAAAATATTGTGAAAGTTAAGATAAAGAGGTTAGATGTAGAGTTTTAAGCAAGGTGGTTAGAGTTTTAGTTCAATATAATACTAAGTAAAGATTAAAATAACCCGTAAATAGAGATTAAGATAAAGCTTCTTTATACAATACAAACAAAATAAAACTTAAATTAAAATTAAACCACGTTTTCTCGGAATTTAAGTCGAATGGATTGTACTTGGCCGAGGGATGTGCCAGGGTGACCCATTATCACCATATTTATTCATATTGGTGGCTGAGGGCCTCTCGATTCTAATACATAAGGTAGTTAATATAGGTGATATTCATAGGGAACAAGTATGTCGCGGCGCACCAATGGTGTCCCATTTATTGTTTGTAGACAATTGTTTCTTGTTTTGCAAGGCCAATGTGGTAGAAGCACAACGTTTACTCACTATTCTTAAAGCTTATGAGGCAACATTTGGACAACAAATCAACTTATCAAAGTCTGAGGTGTTTTTCAGTCGCAATATAAGCGAAGCGACGCAGATGTTAGTAAACAGCAGGAGGATTTGTCACGCATTATTGGCGTCCAACATGTGATGGGTATCCGAAAGTATTTTGGATTACCTTCGATGATTGGTAGAGATAAGAGGTCTGTTTTTTCTTTTATCAAGGATCGTATATGGAGTTGAATAAATGCGTGGAGGGGACGAGCAATATCGAAGGCGGGAAAGGAAGTTATGATCAAATCCGGATTCCTTTATACTTTCCTCCGAACATTCGACTTTGTCCTTTCACAACCCAAGATGGCTTTATGATTGAGAGATGAGGCAATGTACTACGGGGTTGATATCATCAGTGGGGTATCCAGGACCCTGAGTCAGGGGTACAAATTTTTTTTACTCTAATTGTTATTATAAAAAAATTGAGTTATTATGATATATAATGTGTACAAGTAAATTAGTCTTGCATCAAATACAATTTTGTTTTCCGCCATTAATTTGATCAATAAGTCTCATCACACCACATTTAAGTAAGACATTTTTAGAATTTTATCTAATGGTGAAAATAAGTTTGTGCATGCATGATACAATAATAAATATGACACTATACTCTTAATTTTGCACTTATACCAAAGTATATAGTTTATGATAAATCATCAAGTACACTAAATGATAAACTGATGTGGATAAACGCAAGGTAAATCACAAACTGACATGAAATCACGAGCAATCGACAGTTTCTTTCCGACTGGGAGATGGAATAGGGTTTAAGCATAAGTTGGATAGGTTACATGCAAGTCCAAAGGTCCTATCATGAGTGCCCTTATATGAAACGTATGCTAACATGTGCTGAAACATAATCCAACATCGATTGAAGAAAATGTTGTCATGATTTTTTATCATTATTTTATTTTGCGACATCAATTTTCAACAATCATAACAATTTATCTGTCGTCCTATGTGTGTAAATCCTCAACAAAGGAGGTTTATAGAACTTTCAGCGTCTGATGTGTGAATCTTTCAGCATCTCTAGTAATATAGAACTTGCAAAATCAAGTAATATAATGTTCATATTCAAGTGTTTCAATTGGCTCTAACGATTGTCGTAAAATGCATGGTAGATAGAGAGCTAATATATATATTATGCAGTGATAGGAGAGTTTTGTGTAAATTTATATTCAAACGATTTCAATGTTTAACTAAAACTTTATAGTTTATGAATGGAAAGTCCTTTGAAAATGAGGAAAGAGCCCTATCCCGGGTTTTGTTTGATATCCTTTAGGATCAGGACAACAGTTTAGTGATGGGGGTCCATAAGATTGACAAGAAACTAACTTATCCTATAATGTTAATAGAATGAGTTAGATTCAAACGTCTGCTAATAAGTCTTATGAAAATTTGAAGGATCGGGTAGAGGGTTGCTTGAATCAATAGATAATATATGAGAAGGATCCATTGGAGACTTAACTCCAAAGAGGCCATCATCCTGCAACAAGTCAAGGTATACTTCTTTTGGAATAGAAAATATTTGTAGGTAAAGAACTTTGTTTGCGATAAGGAAATATGTGTTCAAAGAATGAAGTATCCCTAATATGTTTACAAATAAAATAGTTTAAATGAGAGATAAAAATGAAATGAATATGCACCAAAACAAAATAAAAATGAAATGAATAAAACTCAACCTAAATTGATTGATCATTACATATTTTTATAGGTAATATAGAAAAATGTTAATAAGGAATTGGCTCATATTTCGCATGACGTAGGTTCAACTTTCGATGTTGTCGAGACCATTTTTTGTGGTTGAGTGATAACAGCACATGTCAATGTACCATAAAGTGTGCCCTAACACATAGGGAATCACAAAATCCAACTCATCCATACTTTTTTTAAATAAAAATATTATAATATAAAAATATTGTGTAACTTCAAATATCAGAGAAAAGGGTTGGAAATATTAAGAGGTATAATTAATCGCCCAAAAAAAATGATACTGTGGAATAAAGATTGCAGAAGAAAAAAAAAAAAACTAACATCCCTCATTAAAAAAATAAAGATTGCAAAAAAGAATTCCACAGCCGGGAATCGAACCCGGAATTCATAAACATTGAATTTGCCTGGTGTGCTACTGTGGATTCTATGATATTCTTCCGCCAATCATTAATTTATACCAAGTGTTGTGAGGGAATTTTATTCTTCTTGCGATAGTTATTTATTTATATACAACCACTAGTTTCTTCTTACTCTATTATTATTTATTTATTCTTCTTACAAAAGTAGGGAGTTGATCCATTAACATGATTTGTAAAAGAACAAATGCATATGGATCATTTAAGATTTTAAGCCCTTGAGGAACCGTATAACATAATCAATCAATCTCTATTATTTAATCTTGGGAAACAATTCACAAGAACAGTTGATGTTATTACAAGTGCAAGTTGGTAATGGACGAAAATTTTCCGCTTCTTATGATACAAATGTAACATGTACAATATACAAAAAACAAAAATCACCTTGGCAATATTCATTCAAAAAACACTCACAATCTGTCAACTACAACAAGAAATCTCTTCTATTTATCTCAGAGGAGACAAAACTTAGGGGAATAAAAAAGAAAGAGATAAGGCTAAGTAACTGACAAACTTAAGAAAAATAAAGTAGTAACTAAAAAAGAATAAAAATAAGAATATCTAATTCAATCTAATATAACAATTTATGCATTATGCGACGATTCAATTGCAATACTTGAATTTGCAAGTTTTACAAGTTCTAAAATCCTAAAGATGTTGAAGAACCGTTAAAATTACGTATAAAAGCCCGTTGGGAAAGACTTTTATAAATGAACTAGCAACAAACCCGTGTTAAGCATGGGTCCCGTGCTCCGTATGGGTTAATCCAAAGCGATGAGTTATGCATCAAAGCACATTGCAATGTTATATGAATTGAGAAGAAAAAAACTAATGAATAAAGTCGACGTTATGATAAAAGGGCAAATTACATTGACTTTCCTTGATAATTTTTTAAATAACACAAGCATCCTTTTAATTTTTCAAAGACATCAATCTCCCCTCATTTTATTCATTTCAATAACTTTGTAAATATATAATTTAATTTCAATCATTTTGGTTTGTTTGTATCTATTTTTTATTTTCATAATTAAGTTAAATGGATTTTTTTCTCGCAATGGAGAAACAATAACAACATTTGTTTTTACCACTAAATAAAATCAAACATCGACAATTAAATAAGAGATCAAAAGAGAATATATAAATGAGAAATTTTTTGGTAGATGGACATTGTGGTTCATCATTGAAAATGAAATAATCTTTGATATATGCGTTTTATTACATTAGAGTTTAAAAATTATATCACCTTGACTGAGGAACAATAAGTTAAGAAAAATCACCTAACTGAAAAATGGAAAGAAAATTAAGTAAGTTCATACTCGTATGAAGAAGTTAATTACTAAAAAAAACATAATTAACAAAGTTTAACATGTGTTATAATATAAGGGAAGTGCTTGTCAATTTGATAAAAAAAAAAAAAAAAAAAAAAAAAAAAAGAGGAGATTAGTCTTTAGTTAAAAAATAGAGTGGATGTTTGTGTTATTTAAGAAGACCATATGGGAGGTTATTATAATTTGCCCATGATTTTTTATGAGTAATTTGCTCATGATAAAATCATTGAAATAGTTAATAAATATTATGAAGTGGTAAACCAAAAATATGTAAAAATATTAAAAATAATAGTGATTTCATTATTGATAAAGATGTCGTTATGAGTCACGTGTATGAACTGAATAACTGTATTATTTAGTGACTCATTTATTATTTTTTCAGTTTTTTACAGTCATATTTCTAAAAGATATAATAATTAATAATCAACAATAATATAAAATATCATTTTATAATATGACATGGTAATCTGACTTCTTTGATTCTCAGCTGTTTCCAAATGAGATATGCAGGTTTCAAGGTCTCTTGTTGCCTACATTTTAGTTCTTCAAGCTCGAAAGAGCTTTTATGCTTGCTATTTATTTAGGGAGTTGTTGAAACTTGAATTTTGATATTGTGATGACGGTCGATCCATTAATTACTCTTCGCAGATATTCACTTTTCATATTTTTTTATAACTTGATTTCGCGCCTGTATACGAGTTCATTGGGTTGCACACGTGATTAGTGAATTTTTTTTAGGATAGATTAGGGTTGATCAATCTTTTGAAAGTTATTTTCTCTCTCTCAACTAAATATGATCTTTTGTTACAAAAGATACGAAAAGATAAAAATATGTTGCGGTGTCAAAATATTAAGATGGAGCAAAATTGTATATTTAGATGTCATTAACTTTCATAATTAGAGAATAAGATAATATAGATTGCAAATTGTTGTTTTTTTAAAGAGATTGTAAATTGTTTTTAACTCTTTAGATATTTAGAAGTTGAATTATAGGAAAATTTGTTTTTATTAAGATTAAGTTTGTTTGTTCTTTAAAAAATGATTAAGTTAGTGTGTTTTATGCTTTATCGAGAGAGTTTGTTTTAATTTGTTTTGAAGAGAGAAAAAATAGAGGGAGGTTGAAGCAAAAGACAAAGAAGGATATAATTTTGATGACGTGTCAAAAAATTAAGAATTGGTAAGATTGTATTTTTTGTAGACATTAAATTTCATATTTAGATAATAAATTACGACAAGAACTTGAATTTTGTATATATAACTTTGAGAAATCTTGATCGTGTTCAAAGAAGCACTTGAACCTCATGTATTAATGTTTTAGACCAGCTTGATTTATGTTAGAATTTGGTGAGTTAGTTTATAAATTTTGAAGGTTTGTAATGACTTTGAAATAGAACAAATCTTTGAGTTTGAGTTTCAAGATTTGTTGATCTGGCTCAATCATTAGAGAAGTTAAAATAAAGGCTTAATTGCAGTTTTAATCTCCTAACTTTCACAAAGTTGTGATTTTGGCTCCCTAAGAAAAAAAAACTACAAAACGGCGCCTTAAGTTTTACATCTGTAGCAGTTTTGGTCCCCCAAGGTCAAAAACAAATAAAAAAAAATAACACGTGGCACCTCACTTAGGATGTCACGTCAGCGTAGACCGAGTCAAAATTGACATTGGGAGCCAAAACTGGCACAAATGTAAAACTTAGGGGGCCGTTTTGTAGTTTTTTTCTTAGAGGGCAAAAATCGCAACTTTGTGAAAGTTAAAAGGTTAAAACTGCAATTAAGCTTAAAATAAAATCAACCACTCTATCTCCATCTTATGGTATACAAGCTAATAAAATGGAGAAGATATTGGGTGCAATCAATTTTTCAATAAAACAGAAACCACAACTTAAAACAATTTCTAATTTAATGTTTTTAAAAATAAGATAGAATACAATATCAAACATTTAGCTTCAGAGATTATTATATTCAGGAGATGGTGCACTACGTGCATACACATTTTCTATTTAATGGTTGTTTGGTGTTGCGTCGCTTAAGGAAAATTGCGGCAAAACACATGTCGATGCAGAAGCTTCAACGTATAATTTCTTTGTTTTCATGTCAAAAACTTTCGGGGACACAAAAATGTAGTTGAGTAGGTCGAACTAGGGCTAGAACTTTAGGTCTGCAAAGCAGCCACCGATGCCATCTCTTGATATCGTGACAGAAAATGGTCTCCAGACTAACTAGAGTAAAAGTATAAAGGAAGTACATTGACCTTACTTTTTAATTTGATGCTTTTTATTTATGAACATTGTATTTTTATTAGTACACATTTTGATCTTACTTTCCTTATGGTTTTTACTTTTCAAGATTGAAGAGTAACAAAAGAAAACCTTGAAAGATAGATCACACCATATTTAATTATGATATATGATGGAGACTATGACAAAATGACCGAAGATGTTAAGTTACTAGTCCGTTGGTAAAAGTTTGTGAAGAGAGGAAGGTATGACGGTTGTGCCAACACTTTTCTAAAGTTCATATTAATAATTGTCAAACATTTAGATTTTCACTTTTCAAGAGTATATAAAGGCTTCCTAAAAAAAAAAAGAGTATATAAAGGCATTTCTGTCAACAACAAAAAATTGTATATAAAGGCATTAGTGACTTTAATTTTTTTTTGAAGGAGAAGGCATTAGTGACTATAAGTGTTCCTTTCAACAAAAAAAGAAAAGGTGATATTTTTTTTTGACGGAAAAAGAGGTGATATTGTACCCGCACAAGAAAAAAAATAAGAAACCCGGAATTATTTCCTCGTTAAAAAAATAAATAAATAAATAAAACGGAAGAATTGGTCATGAAAAAGTGAAAAAATAAAGATTGCTAAAAAGAATTCCACAGCCGGGAATCGAACCCGGAATTCATAATCATTGAATTTGCCTGGTGTGCTACTGTGGATGTTGTAATATACTTTCGCCAATACATAATATATACTATCTGTGATCAGGGAAGTTTATTATTCTAACCATAGTTATTTATTGATTTATTTATTTATATATAACCACTAGTTTTCTTATATCTAAAGTAAAACACTTACTCCTTTTTACAAGAAACGGAAAGGAAAAACTAAGAATCAAAAGACAATTTACGAGTTTGAATTTGTTGAATTTATGTATCTTTAATTGTCTATTTATGAGAAAGATGCACTAAAATGAAAGGTTAGTGAGAGTCACTAGTTATTTATTTATTTATTAAAATAAAGTTCGCTAATCAATCATATTATCTATTTCTCATAAATAAATACTAAACGGAGATGGAAAAAAAAAATGTGCAAATTCAAATTCATAACCTACTACCTCTAACATCATTGGATAAAATAATATTTAAAGCAACATAATCTAAAATGAACATTCAAAAGAAGGGCAATATGGCCCATTTAAGCTAGAAGATCAAAATATTAGTTCTTTATTATTACTTCATAGATCAGATCATTGTATTTTTATTTATATAGTTCTTTTTATTGCAACCAAAAATAAGGAGCAACAAAAAAGATAAACTAATACAAAAAATCGATGAACATCCACTAATTGATATATTTATAACAATCCTCCTTGGATATCCATCGAAGATATACCTCATTAAAAACATACTAAAAAAAAACTCAATGGAAAAAAAATCTTAGTGAAGGAAAAGGAGTACAATATTCGATATATTTGTCTCGTTAAAAACCTTACGAGGAAAATCCAGTGGGACAAAACCATGGTGAAGGAAAAAAAAGTGCAAAATATATTTATATCTCCCTCTCAATTAAACAATAATCTCTGAGATGATGAAGATCAATATTTTGTATTAGTTGTTCAAAAATTTTACTTGGGAGTGACTTTGTGAGAAAGTCTGCAAGATTATCACACGAACAAATTTATCGGTTGTTTATATCTTCATTCTTTTGAAGATCACCTTCTTTCAATTGAGCAATATCATAAATGATTGTTTCATTCATTCTTTCGGAAGACAAACTACAAGTTGCTTCTATGTGTTCAATCATAGACTTCAACCAAACACATTCTCGACTTTCTTTATGTAGTTCTAAAATTTTATTATAAGAATCACACAAATAACCTGAATTTCAAATATAAAAAAGTAACAAATAATATATCATAACATGGATAGTTAGCAAGATACATTATTGGTCTCTCACTTGAACTAAAATATGATACTTTATGACCAATTAGTTTTCATTGTTTACTCAAATTCTCAAACAATTCATGTCAACGTCTAGTGACTTTATGGTCATATGAGTGCATAACAATTGTGATTTGTCCATCTATAACCATTTTAGCACATTCCTATATAATCTTCATGATTCACAAAAGCACTATGTTTTACATACTCAACTTGTAATATGGGGTTTGCTAACTTAGACCAACAAAAAACATGAAGGTCCAAGTTAGCAAAAGTGCACATTTCCATTGGACAAAAATAACCTTCTTTATTATTTAAAACTAATAACTTGAGGGTTACATTAGTAATTTTCATTAAAACTTATTCCTTCACCTGCACCAATTTGCTAACTTAGACCAACAAAAAACATGAAGGTCCAAGTTAGCAAAAGTGCACCTTTTCATTGGACAAAAATAATTTTCTTCTTTATTATTTAAAACTAATAACTTGAGGGTTACATTAGTAATTTTCATTAAAACTTATTCCTTAACTTGCACCAATTTGCTAACTTAGACCCACTTTTATTTTATAACAAATAGTTTGAGGGATATTTACTAAACTATCCCTTACTTTATATTAGTTTACACTAGTGGATATTGAATATTTTATCAAATAAAAAGGTACACTTTTGCTAACTTGGACCTTCATGTTTTTTGTTGGTCTAAGTTAGCAAACCTATATATATATATATAACTGCTACATATTTCATCTTAATTTATTTTCTTTAAGAAATTAACTTTCAAAAACTCTTCAAGAATTTTCAGATTTATTTTCAAATGGACAAACAATATCATTTTTATATCTCTCTTTTAGAAAATATTCACTAGGAATATTATTCAACTTGTTTGAATATCTCAAGTTGATTAAGTAATCTTTTAGAGGATATGAATTGTATGTCTTGATAAAATTAATTCCTTCGAAAAAATTTATATAAAAATAGCAAGTGAGTTATATAAATATATTATAACATATATATATAGAGAGAGAGAGTGAGAGAGAGAGGGAGAGAGAGAGGTTGAGGCTTTCAAGTTGTGCTACACTTAATCAAGTATGATATTATACTTGAATTTACTTCCGTTGAATATGTCTCTTCAAAATTAATAGTAGGTTTTCGCCAATACTCTTGAACAATGGGCCCAACATTATATAAATAATTCAAAATTCTCATTTTATTTTCAGATATTCATATGTATGGACTACTAATCCAAAAATCATTCGCTTTGCAAAGCTAGTTTAATCTTGCATGATATGTGTCTTTCCATTTAGTCAATTATTTTATTGTATATGCATCAATGATATAAAACTTTTTTATACCTTCATCTAATCAATTTATATCTTAATATCATCTTTTTTGGACTGGTTTTATCTAAAATATCTTTATAAATCTTATATATGGCATGGTATGATAAGATGTGTATGTAAAATTTGTTTTACACTATGCAATGTAAACCCTTATTATAATTAATTTTCCTTATGCTCAACGCTTTTTAAAATATCTAATCAACCCTTATTATACTATCGATGTATATATTTTGTAAGTAATTGACTCATTCTGCATATGTATAGGTTCATATTCTGCTGTTTTTATAATTGAAAATTTCTTTACCTATTAAGTTTAATTTTATTTTTAAATATTTTAATATTAATATTAATTAAAAAATACTGAAATTAATATATTAAGTTGTATTATAATTAAATATATATCTATATTATATATAAAGGAAACTACCCCTTTCAACACACTTTTGGGTTGGACTTTTCTTTCCAAAAATACCCTTAATTTTAAATACAATTAACACATGTAACAAATAGATAAGAATACATTTAAATATTAAAACAAATGTAACAAACAAGATATGAATATATGTATATCTGTTTTTTTTTTCCTTTATCATTTGAAAAGTATAACAAACTAGATATAGATTTATACTTACTTTTTTATTATTCCAATTATACTCTTAAAACAAGTCCAAGGCATACTTCTTTTGGCATAGAAAATATTTGTAGGTAAAGAACATTGTTTGTGATAAGGAAATATGTGTTCAAAGAATGCAGTATCCCTAATATGTGTACAAATAAAATAGTTTAAATGAGAGATAAAAATGAAATGAATAAAATTCAACCTAAATTGATGTATCATTACATATTTTTATAAATAATATATGTTGTGAATTCGATGAAAAATCACACCAATAACAACTTGATGTGTGGAGCAAGGAATAAGAAAGCAACCAAAACAAGTGGGTAACAGTTATAATCACAAACAAAAGTAGAAAACAACAAGAGAGAAGAAGAGAGAACACAAAAAAATTTGTTGACTCAGTTCGGTCCAAATTGACCTAGTCTGGGGGAGAGAGCAGTCCTCAAATCCACTATAATGATATGATGAGTAACCTGACAAAAGAGATATCAATGAGTTACAAGAATAAGTCTCCCGCCTAATTCTACCCAAAGTCTCAATCTCTTCCCGTAACCAAGAGACGCAATCCTAATAGTGTTTCCCAAGGTGAATCAACCCTCAAACCCTAGTATTTGTTCCTAAGAGACAAACTATATACAAACCCTAGTTTTGTTGTTGTCTTTCTAATCCCTTGTTTCAGCCCCCTCTATCTCCCCCTCTATCTCAATGTTTGCTTTGATACAAAGCATATATTTATAATAAAAGTAACTCTCATAAAATTGTAACAAATCTAGCCCAAAAATACGATTATGTTTTTTTGCATCAGCGTAAAATCGTACTACGATTTTTCGCATCGTACTATGATGTTTTCAGAGTCGAAAGTCCAAAAAAACTGGTCCAAAATCGTACTACGATGTAATCCCATCATACTACGATGTGACAAATTCCAAAGCTTCAACTTTGAGTCACTTTCACAACAATATAGAAAAATGTCAATGTTGGTTCATTTTGTAAGGAATTGACTCATGTTCTGCATGATGTAGGTTCAACTTCTGATGTTGTCGTGACCATTTTTTGTGGTTAATCAGTAAACACACATGTCAATATACCATAAAGTTTGTCTTAACACGTAGTGAATCACACAATCCAACTCGTCTAAACCTTTTTTAAATAAAAATATTATAATATAAAAAATTGTATAACTTCAAATATGAGAAATGGGTTGGAAATATTAAGAGGTATAATTAATTGCCCAAAAAGAAATAAAAGAAATGATACCCGCAGAAGAAAAAAATAACTAACATTCTTCCCTAAAAAAACAAAAAAAATAACTAACATTACCTCATTTAAAAAAAGAAAAAAAACGGAAGAGTTGGTATTAAAAAAATGAAAAAGTAAAGATTGAAAAAAAAAAAAGAATTCCACAGCCGGGAGTCGAACCCGGAATTCATAAACATTGAATTTGCCTGGTGTGCTACTGTGGATGTTGTGATATGCTTTCGCCAATTATTAATATATACTAAGTGTTGTGAGGGAATTTTATTTCTTCTTACGATAGTTATTTATTTATTCATATATAACCACTAGTTTCTTTATATCTAAAGTGAACCACTTACTAGTTTATTTATTCTTCTTACAAAAGTAGGGAGTTGATCCATTAACATGATTTGTGAAAGAACAAATGCATATGGATCATTTAAGCCCTTGAAGAATCGTATAACATAATCAATCTATCTCTATTATTTAATCTTGGGAAACAATTCACAAGAACATTTGATGTTATTACAAATGCAAGTTGGTAATGGACGAAAATTTTCCGGTTCTTATGATACAAATGCAAGTTGATGTTATAATACACAGTAATGGATTGATCTCCATATTTTAACATGTATATTTTTTCGTCAAGTTCATATACAATATATATATATATATATATATATATATATATATATATATATATATATATATCACCTTGGCAATATTCATTCAAAAAACACTCGGACAATCTGCCTATTACAAACAAGAAATCTCTTCTATTTATCTCAGAGGAGTCAAAACTTAGGGGAATAATATAGAAAGGGAATAAGGCTAGGTAACTGAAAAACCTAAGGAAAAAAAAGTAGTAACTAAAAAAAGGGAAAAAAATAATGAAAATAAGAAGAATAACACTTGAATTATGCGACAATCTTTAGAGTTAATTGCAACACTTGAATTTGCTAGTTTTACAAGTTCTGAAATCCTAAAGATGTTGAAGATCTGTTAAAATTATGTATAAAAGCCTGTTGAGACATTTATAAATGAATTACGACATGAACGTGAATTTTGTATATATAACTTTAAGAAATCTTGATCGTGTTTTAAGAGGGTTTTTTCATATCTGCCCAATTGTGAAAATAATATACCAATATGCTCTGCTTGAAAATTTAATTTGGCATGCTTCAAAATTTCCAAAAAGGCATATTAGTATTTAAATTTTCAAGTGGGACATATCCTTATTTATTAATTTTGTTAAGTCTTAACCTAATTTTTTTCATCCACTAATCCCTTATTAGGTTTGCAACAACTCTATCCTAAAATTTTGTCTTTAAATTTGCATCATATATGTTTTTCATTTCTCTCTCTAATAACCGTGAATATTTGTCAAAGCAAAAATTTAATAAATATCTTAATCATTATCCTTATTATTTATTTATTAATTTTATCAAGTTTGCAGCAACTTAACCTATTGTTTCTGTAGATATATATATATATATATATATATATATATATATATATATATATATTTTTTTTGACAAATTGTTGTACACTTATTTAATACGTTTACAAACAGAATACCCTAATTTCCATGCAAATTCAGCTACGCTAAATAATTTGTTAGGAACCATGAACTCCATTAATTTGTTATGTTTAACTATAAAAGTAATAAATAAAATTGACATGTGCAATAATATAAGTTTGTATTCTTTTTATCTTTCTTCTTTATAATTTTTTTATTATCATTTGATTGTAATATTGTATCTCTAATAATCTAATTTGCGTTTATTTATCGATCCATGATTTTACGGGTTAAAAATTATTTATTGGTCTCTATTATAGTCGAGAAGACTCGTGCGTCGCACGGTCAAAATTTTAGTTGATAATAAAAACTCACAAGTAGTACAAACATAAAAAAAATAAAAAATAATAATAATAATTTAAAAAAAAAAAAACCGTTCAAAAAGAAGCGCTTGAAACTCATGCATTAATGTTTTAGACAAGGTTGATTTGTGTTAGAATTTGGTGAGTTAGTTTAGAATTTTTTGAAGGTTTATAATAACTGCGAAATAGAACAAATCATTGAGTTTCAAGATTTGTTGATCTGGCTCAATTATACAAGCACTAAAAAAAAATCAACAACTGTCTCCATCTTATGGTCCGTCAAAAAAAAAATCTCCATTTTATGGTATAGCTAATAAAAAGGAGAAGATATTGGTGCAATCAAATTTTCAATAAAACATAAATGATAACTTGAAACAATTTCTAGTTTAATGTTTTAGAAAATAGGATAGAATATTGCAATGGTAAAGTGTACTACACTATTTGTTGTCAACACACGCACAAATGTGAAAATGTATTGCAATTTAGAAAAGAGAAATGATATTTAAACAATTATTTTTGAGTAAATTACACTCCCCTCCCCTCAAAGATGCATGAATTACACTCCCCTCCCCTCTTAAGTTAAAATATACACTCCCCTCCCCTCTTATTCAAAACATATTAGAATAAATTTTCACTCCCCTCCCCTAAGAGAAGCTTGAATTACATCCCCCTCCCCTCTTATGTTAAAATCTACACTTTACTCCCTCAATATTCTTTTTTATTATTTCTAATAATCTAGCAAAGAATAATAATTTATCACACTTAAAAAAAATAGTATTGTGGGTCTATTTTAATATAATAAAAAATTGAATACATATTTTTTGCTATTTTTTATTCAAAATTTATTAACATGTAGTTTTAAACCCTATTATAAAATATGAAACAACCCAAAACAAAATTAAAATATATGAAAAATTACTAAAATCATTAAAGCATGATTATTTAAAAGTTAATTTATACTCTAATTTATAAAATCAATAGCAATATATTTAAATTTAATTATCATTGACATTTAAACTATAAAGAAATGAATTAATTTTTCTTAAATGGTGATTCAAAATTAATATATATTATAAGAATATTTATTTATATTCAAATAGATTAAAGTGTAGTGTATATTTAATTATTAAGGGAGGGGTTTGTAATTCAAGCATCTTATAAGGGAGGGGAGCATAAATTTTAACATAAAAAAAATATTGAGGGAGTAAAGTGTATATTTCAACTTAAGAGGGGAGGGGAGTGTAATTCAAGCATCTTTGAGGGGAGGGGAGTGTAATTTACTCATTATTTTTTAACAATTTTTGTAATAGTTTTCTCTCTCATACTCACATTATGTTTTTAATTTCTCTCTATTACTTTAGTTTTTGTGTGAATACCTTATTTTCTTTGTAAAATATTTTTTTGTCTCAAAAGGGTCTTGTTAAGTTGATGGTTTTAGATGTAAATGTGGTTTGTCCTGTTTTGTCGTGATAAGCGATGCTATATGTTTTAAGTTGATTCATCCCTTGTTAAGTGATGCTATACTATGTTTTAAGTTGATTCATCCCTTGTTAAGTGATGTTATATGTTTTACATTTACATTTATATCGAAACAAAAATGGCTCTTCAGGCTAACTAGAGTAAAAGTATCAAGGAAGTACATTGACCTTACTTGTTAAGTTGATGGTTTTTTATTATGAATATTGTATTCATTTGTACAAATTTTGGTCTTACTTTTCATTTGGTTTTTCCTTTTTAAGGTTGAGGAGCAAGAAAAGAAAGCCTTGAAAGATAGATCACACCATTACCATATTTAATTATGATATATGATAGAGTCTATGTTAAAATGAACGACGAAGTTAAGTTACTAGTCCATTGATAAAAGATTGTGAAGAGAGGAGAGAAAGACATGATAGTTGTGCTAACACTTTTTTAAATTTCCATATTAACAATTGTCAAATATTTAGATTTAGATTTTAATTATATTTTCACTTTTAAGAGTATATAAAGGTATTAGTGACTAAGTGTCCCTTTAAATAAAAAAATGATATTTATTTTTTACCGGGAATCGAACCCAGAATTCTTAATTTCTTTGAATTTGCCTTGTGTGCTACATGTTGTGAAAGTCATCCGCCAATTATTAATATATAATATGTCTGGTCAGGGAATTTTATTCTTAGCCATAGTTATTTTCTTTTTTAATTTACAGATAACCACTAGTTTTTTACTTTACTAATTTCTTATGAGTATTGTTGATTTCTTTTGTTGCAAGGAACCTTGTAATTTTGGTTTAATACCTCCAAGTAGCAATCCTTAAGATATGAAAATATCATTTGACCTTAGGATGAATGTTTTAAATTATACAATGGAAATACTGTTTCTTGTAGTTAAATTTTGCTATTTTTATTTTATGCTTATTGTTAAGAACATATAGGTATTCATTCTTTTATACAATTTGTTGCTTAAACTTTGTTTTTGCAGCAACAAAATAAATCATTTGTAATTCTGGTGATATTCTGGTTAAAAAAATCAAACATAGCTTCAATTTTCTTTCACCTATCCAATTTCTGGTTTACTTTTTAATCATATTTGGACTTGAGTTTAGACTCTGGCCAACTTTTTTTTTTTCACAATTATTATCTAAGGGGGTTTAGATTCAAGCAGGATTCTTTAGAAAGGTAGATGACTTTGTTAGTGAACTATGCAATTGGGGAAAACAACTTGGTTTGGTATCATACATTTGGGGGTTTTAATTTTGATTTAAATTATAGATATAGATATCATACATTTTAATATTTTGACAATCTATACATATATTTTTTAATGACACCAATAATATAACAAATATAATATAAAGAGAAATACTAGAGAGCATCTTTAAGGTATTGGTTTTTTTTTTTTAGAATACCGTTATTTTTTATATATATAAGTAGTGAAAATGATAAAGTATTGGTTAAAGTGATAAAAGTATCGGTTAAAAGGGAATTGGTTAAAATGATAAAAGTAGAAATATTGCATTGAAAAATAATGAAAAAAGATGAATTTAACTTTTTAAAAGTTAAAATATTGTTAAATCTAATACAAATCTACTTCATTTGGTTTTCTTAACAAGTGTCGAAAATAAAAAAATCACTCAAAAACTATGTATTTTATAATATAAGAAAATGTCAATAATAAATTTTTGTTCTTGTAAAAAATCGACTCATACTACACTAAACATAAGTTCAAATTTCACCGTGACTACCATTTAATTGATGATCTATAAATATATCAATCAATATTTCTTAGAATATGTTATGAGCTCTAATGAATTATAAAACCCAACTTACTTAAACTTTCTTCTATCAAAATTATTATTATAATATTTAAAATTAAGATAATTGTATATCTTATCTTCAAGCAAATACGAGAAAGGGGTAAGAAAGAAATATTAAGCAGTACACTAACACCACAATTTTACTGTACAAAATCTTGTAAAAAAATTTAATTGTATAGAACTACGCAAAAAAAGGTGATATACCAATTTCAATCTAAAACGAAACCCTCTAAAAAAAATTAATACGGGAGAGTTAGTATTAAAAAAAATTACAAATGTTATATTCCACAGCCAGGAATCGAACCCGGAACTCATAGATTGAATTTGCCTGGTGTGCTACTGTGGATTTCTTGATTTTAATCCGCCAGTTGATTATATATAGTATAATACTATGTGTGGTCAAGGTATTTTTTATTTTTTTTTTACCATAGTTCTTTATTTTATTTTACTTTTACAAAATATCACTAGTTTTTTTTAATAAAGTAAACCACTGGCTTTTCATTTTTATAAGGAAAAATTATGAACCATTACGAGGTAACCTAGTACCTCGTACATTATCGACAAAAATCATACTTAAGTTAGGATCAATTGTTTCGTACTGAGCCTAGACCAAATTCTACTATCTACGGTTCACAAAAGAAGGCTAAGATCCAATAAAGCACTTCAAAGCATCTAAAGACTAGGTACGCCACCAAAGGCTGCGAAGCACTTAATAAGGCGCTCAAAGTCCATCCAAGCCCTCCACGCAATCAAACGGTCATCTGGACTTTGCACAGGCCAGTGTCAAAATATACAAGAGGTTACAAATAAGGGGAGCATAATCAACTAAAGTCATATGGAAAAAAGCAATAATACCACATTATGCAAGCTTATGCGCACACCGATTTGCCTATCAATGAGCAAAGCAATTTGTACTATTTCAATCTCTATCAAAAGAAACAGTGGCGGAGCCAAAAAAAAAGCTTGGGTAGACCACAAAAATAAAGTATAATATATGAACACTAACACACAAGGTTGAAGTGGGGAGTTTGTCTAAAAAGCTTTGCGAGTTACTTTGAATAAATGTTACACTCGGCATATCCGCTCCCCATACTATTTCAATCTCTATCAAAAGAAACAGTGGCGGAGCCAAAAAAAAAGCTTGGGTAGACCACAAAAATAAAGTATAATATATGAACACTAACACACAAGGTTGAAGTGGGGAGTTTGTCTAAAAAGCTTTGCGAGGTACTTTGAATAAATGTTACACTCGGCATATCCGCTCCCCACCCCCGCCCCCCCTCTCAAGAATTTATTGAACTTCTTTTTGGTAATTTCGATGTCCTTAACTATAAAGATTGGTTCGTCGAACTAAGTAGGACTACAATAAATAATATACTTTCTCAAGAATTTTACCGAAGATGCATTAGAACACATAACATCTTATTCAAACCGAAGAGATTTGAACCATTTCAAAAAATAGTAACATTAAAATAGTATTCAAAAGAATAGTAACATTAAAATAGTATTCAAAAGAATAAATGTTAATATTTTTCAAAAAAATTATAGTAAAACAAACACATTAACTAATATCTCTCACAGACTCATGATGCATTAATAGGAAGCTTCAAGAGTTTGTCAATCAAGATCGAAAATGTACTCAATAGTAAACGATGTAAATCCAAAACATTTAATGTTCTAACACTTCCACTTAAACTAAAAATTGCTATGTTTTAAACTTGTTACAAATTAACACTAAAAATAAAAGATCAACTTGTACCATAACCGACAAAGAGGAGCAACCAAAGAATAAGGAACAACGGAAGATATGAACCAATGCAGAGAGAACTAGGTGCTTTTGTGTGCATTTAAAGGTCTCTTCTTTTCTCAATGCTAGTTACATTCTAGCTTTTATATGGACGCAAACCAATAGATTTGCTAATAGTATTTCTAGTTTCAGTCATATTGATACTATTATTCTAGAAAAAATAAATAGGTTATCTTTGCGTATAAAAAAGGTAAATAAGTAAAAAAAAAAAAATTGTCATGTAAAGTGTAAAAATGATACATTGGTGATAGTGGTCTTTGAGCTCGTTCCAGATTTTTGCGGCAATATCCATCCACATAACACTCTGAGTAATATGTCAATTACAACATAAATTGAAATCTCAGAGGAATAAAATATAAGAGGAAGACATTTATAAATACTGAAGATGTTGAAGATTTGTCGAAAGTCATGTATAGAAGCATGTGGTGCAAGACTTTTGTATATTGATAAATTGATTTATTAATCATAACATATATTTCTTTAGTGCTATGAGTGATTCATTTGTAATAAAACTTTGTTTCAAATAAAATAATGGTTATTTTAATTTGGATTTTTCTATCATGTGTAAATTTACAATGCAATCTTAATCGTTTTTTCTGATTATAAACTAATAGTTGCATTATTCTCAAGTATGGGTGAGAGCAGTTCAAATCAGGCTACAAGCTAGCCTACATCAGGTCAGGTCATTTTTTTTTTTGTTTAACAGGAAAGGCCAAAACTTTTTCAAAAACTTTTTTAGTTAAAAATGGCATACCGCATACCATAGAAAAAGTCTTTTAGGCCTACAAAGTTGGCATATTAAGTTCAAACAAATAACTTGTAAAACCTAACTCGGTCCAGGCTATTCCCACTCAGTTTCTCAAGTCAATAACTTTCACTTTGTATTTATGAAAATATAATATATGATAAGAGTAATTTTGTAAAAACTATTATTATTATTTTTTCATTTATATATTATTGTAAGGTGATTACTTTACTTTCATCTTGTACAATCTCAAATAATATGTAGTTTTTTTTTTGGTGAAATAACATTTTTAGTATTGCAATACATGAATATTGCCTCATCTAAATTTTGTCTCTATTTATATGGGTAGGTTTATCTTCCACTGTCTCATGACCACCTTTTTTAATGGATGGTTTGTAGTTATTTCTTGAAGTCTACTCTCTAAACATTTTTTATATAAAAGTTTTTTTTTTGAGCAATTATATAAAAGATTACAATATATAAATTTGGACAATTGTATATCTTTAAGCAAATATGAGAAAGGGGTGAGAAATATTAAGTCGTCTAACAATTTTATACTGCCCAAAACGAAGTGATATTGTACCATTTTATCAACAAACAAAAAAAGTGATATTGTACCCGAAACAAAAAGACAAAGGAATTGGTGTTAAAAAAATTATAAAAGATTGCAAAAATATTCCACAGTCGAGAATCGAACTTGGAATTCAAAATCATTTAATTTGCCTGGTGTGCTACTGTGGATGTTGTGACATTGTTCCTCCAATTATTAATATATATTATGTGTGGTCAAGGAATTTTATTCTTCTTTTTTTTTTTTGTACAAAAAGAGGGCAAAGCCCAAGAGAAAAGAAACTACAAAATTAAACGGACATTCCTAGGCATGCAAGTCCCAGAAATATCATCAAACATAAGCTTTTGAAGCTCAATAGAAGGAGTCTCCAAAATAATCAAATTCAAATGATTCACATAAATGCTAAAATTAGCAAGCCAATCAGCACTTCTATTTCCTTCGCGTCAAGTATGGTTGATTCTCACATGTCAATCCATTCTCAACAGCTTCCTGATACGTTGAACTAAAATTGGGATATTCCCATTAAACTTGAACTTGTCAGAAATCATGTCGATCAATATCTTCGAGTCGCTTTCCACTATAAGATGATCAAAATGCTCCCTCCAAGCCATCTCTATACCCAAATACAACCCCCACATCTCAGCATGTAGGGCATCACAAGCTCCAATCTTCTTAATGTAGCCTTTAATCCATTTACCATCTGCATCACGGAAAATACCACCACAACCGGAAATATGACCAAGATCCTTGCAGGCACCGTCACTGTTGAGCTTGATCCAACCTTCCTGAGGTCGTTTCCATCCTGTGTAGATAGTTTCCTTCACCTTAGACCCTATGTGAAGGTGCTCCAAGTTGTAGTCTTCAATATCTTTAACGAATCTCTGGATTAAAATATTTGGATTATTAGGCCTTTGGAAATCAGCTTCAAAGATAGTTTTGTTCCTCCATTTCCACAAATACCAGCACGTAGTCATGAAGGTGGTCTGCCATCTAGATGTGCTCATCCCAACCATTTTGCATTTAAGGTTATTGAAAAACCAATCCCTACAATCAAAGGAAAAGAAGTTAGTTTTAAAATTTGAGGGAACAATATGAAGCCATACTTGAGTTGCATGAATGCAATCACGAAGCACATGAAGGATAGTTTCATCATCATTCCCACAACATGGGCAAGTAGGAGAAATCCCAACACCCCATCTACTAATTAATCATTTGTGTCTATCCCTCGTAAATGTATGATAAATGGAGGTAAAAAAAAGTAGAGCAATTTGTATCCTATTATCTCTTACATCTAAAGGTGTAAGTGGTTCGGACAAAATCGATGAAACCGAAAATTCAAACCGAACCAAATGGAAAAAGTATCCGATATTGTTTGGTTCGTTCGAAACCGAAATGAACCAACCTAAATCAATCTAGTTTAGTTTGGTTCTCGATTTTTAATTTTGAGATCCAAAGAACTGATGAACCGAGTCGATGCTAACATGACTCCCCATTTTAGTAATATTATCCATCCTCACACACACTTATGATTAAGCTCAAAATTAAAGTCCAACATAAAATACTATTTAATTCATTCACTTTCTCCCATCATCATCTCATCACTCACACTCTATTTTGTTTCTACTAAAAAAGAACACTAGTCGCTAGTCACACCTAACTCATCGTTCCTCACCGCTGCTGAGATTGTCCATCTCTTGTTAGTTTTTTCATTTTATACAAAGTAGTTTGAAAAACAAAGAACATAGAAAACAAAGTTATGAAATATTTGAGTACGTTGAAGGCATGAAATACAAATTTATGAAAATATGAATTTTTTTAATTGTATTTTCAAACAAACCGATCAACCGAATTAATCCAAACCGAACCAAACTGACTAGTTTGGTTTGGTTTCTTTTTTGAAAAACAGTAAAAACCGAACTAAACCGAACTGATGAAGATTTCATTGGTTCAGACATTTTTCTGACCACAAACCGACCTAAACTGAACCTTTACACCTCTACTTACATCATTGGCGAAAATAATACTTTAAGTTAGAAGGAACATAATCTAAAGAAGGGGAAGTATGACCCATATCCGCTAAAAGACCACCACAATAGTTTTTATCATTATTCATAGAGATCGTCGTGTTTTTTTTATAGGCCAAATAGCTATTTTGGTCCTTTAAGTTTGATAAGTATATCAGGTTTGTCTTTTAAGTTATTTAAGTTTCAAATAGGTCTTTTAACTTGTTAATTTAATGCACCTATTTGAAAAAGTTTAAGTTTTTAAGTTTCAAATTGGTCCTTAAAAGGGTAATGGTGATTAAATTAACAACTTAAAATACATATTTAAAACTTATAAAAAAATAAAGAACTAATTCGGTATTTTTGTCAAACTTAAAGGACCAAAAGAGGTATTTGGTCTTTTTATATTATTATTATTATTATTATTATTTTTATTATTATTATTATTATTATTATTATTATTATTATTATTGTTTTTTACTTTTAAACAATTTCATTGGTTGTTCAAGTGTCTTCATGTCACGTCTTTGAACATTGTAATTTTACAATATTGTTAGGTTTTCTTTTGCTAAGATGTGTTTAGCAAAAAAAATTCCCTCTTTTGGTAAACTGGATGTCCTTATATATAACTATAAAGATTGTTTGTTGAATCGAGTAGAACTATAATAAATGATAAACTTTCTCGAGAATTTTAACAATGTTACATAAAAACACATACCCTCTATTAAGACAGAAGGGATTTGAACCATTTCAAAAAATATTAAAACAGTGCTTAAAAGAATTAATGTTAATATTTTTCAAAAAAGTTACAGTAAAACATAAATATTAACTAGTATCACCCGCAAGTTCATAATGCATTAATACCAAGCATCAAAAGTTTGTCAATTAAAAAAAGAAAGTGAATAATCTATAAATACATCTATCAATATTTTTCAAAGTTTGTTCTAACCTCTAGTGAGTCCTAAAACCCATCCAACTCAAACTTTCTTCTATCAAAATTGTCATATATAGAAAGGTAAGATAATTGCATATCTTATCTCCAAGCAAAAATGAGAAACGGTGGGAACATATTAAGCGGTGTGACAATTTCATTGGCAACAAAAAAAAAAGTGATATTTTATTCTAAAAAAATAAAATGACTTTCTTTGAGGTAAAAAAATAAAATCATATTGTACTATGTACACACCCTTAAAAAAAATTGTACGATGTACGCCAAATGAAAGTCATATTCCAATTTCATTTTAAAAAGGAACGGTTCCTTTAAAAAATAATTAACACGTGATATTTGGCATAAAATATATAACAAAAAAGCATAAAATAAAATAAATTCCACAGCCGGGAGTCAAACCCGAAATTCATTTTGGTGGAACTTGTCTAGTATGCTATTGTGGATGTTGTGACTTTCTTACGCCAGTTATTTATATGTATATTATTCCACAGCCAGGTATTTTTTATTTTTGCTTAAAGTAAACCACTAATTATTTTTTTAATATACGGGGTAACCTACCCCTGTATATTACCAATAAAAAATCATACATAAGTTAGGATAAATTCAATTTACAATAAATCATTTGTTTCGAATTAGACTTAGTATCTAATCTTATGATTAAAAGTTCACAAAAGGAAGTTAAGATCCAATAAAAAGTGTTTCAAAGAATCTGAAGATTATGTGTGTTAGTAAAGGCTGTGAAGCACTGAATAAGACCTTTGGACCATATTATGTGTTTAAAGTCTAACAGAGTCCTCCATGTCATCAAACAATCACTTGGCCTTTGGACCATAATGGTATTACCGTCAAGATGTACACACTATCTCTTTGGAATCTATAAATATAGCACCGCATTCTAAAAATGTACAAATTTCCCATTTCAAGATATTATTCAAAACACGAAACCTTAATTACTTGAACATTAGAGTGTCTTTGCAATTACACTACCCCACACTAATGAAAAACGTTCAACAAACACCGTTGATAATAGTAGTTGCAACGTAACACTTGCTATGATTGTCTCTATTGATCTTAATAAGATCACCAATCAAAAGAAGGGGAAATATGACCATGTTAGCCAAGGTCAACACATTAGGTTTTTTTTTTTTTGGTTAAAAGATGTTTATCCCTACCATTTGAAGGAGTTTTGGTTTACCTGAAAATAAATATGAATATTTTTATTCTCTGTCATCATCTCGTATAAGTGTTTCTCACAAAGATCTGGAAAACAGATCTTAGTGATTTCGTCGTGTGAGTGTTGCATTGTGTTGTTCGTCATCTTGTACGACACTGTTTGATTTTCCATCTTGTTACAATGTTCGTTTCATTCATATTGAAAGATTGACTTCAATTAATTATAGTTTCAATCAATGATTTGAGTGTCAACATTGATAATCCAGAGACATGAGTATTTCAGTCATTTTAATTTTATCATATTATTTTTGTCTTGTTATGAATGTTGCAAGTTTGTTCGTATATTTATCCTTTTTCATTTTTAACGATGTAAAATATGTTGTTGTTATGTTATACACCAATTTGAATGAACAATAATCGTTTAATATATGGTTGTTATATGAACCTATAAGTTATAAACTCAATATCTAACATTGCCAAAGAGAGTCATAGGCGAGATACAAAATGAAAATTATAAAAGAGTGCCTAATTGAGCTAAGATGTAGCTATAATATCAACACATAATGCACAATAAGTATAATATTTTAAAAGTAAATTTAATATTCAATTACTGCCATTACTTGCCTATGGAACCATCAATAAGATACCTAGCTAACTATTTCAGAAATTTAATCGAAGCTAGAAATAATTTAATTGTCAGAGCCATGACCAACATTAAACAATGTCACCTTTTATAAGTAAAAGCATTTGAGATCCCAATTATGGTATTGGGGAGCCATGACTTTGACAAGTAAAAAAGGAAACCAAATGTAAACAACAGAGTAAGAAAGAGACATCAATCATGTGCTTTTGCTTGTGCACCAATTTATTTCCTTGCTTTAATGATAGCGCTATATATGTACTCAACTAATTGTTTGATTAGTTCTTAATAAAGATTCAATTTAAAAAAAAATCAATTTAGTCTCTACTAATTTTTTTGTCCAATTCATTGATCGACTCATAGAAAATAATATTGAAATTAGTCCCTCAAACTTTTATATGGGGATAAATTAGTTTTAATGTTATAATGAGTCAAAATCATAACAGGGATTAATGTTGTTCTTCGTATGAAAATGATAAAGATTAATTTGGGTATTTTTTTTAAGGAAAAGATTAATTTGAATATTTTTTTTGTGAGAGATTGAATTGGACCGTGATAAAATTGTGAGAGATTAAATTGAATACTTACTCTTAATGTTTTTCTTTATTGAAGCAATTTGCACGTTTTCGGTCAAAGGCTCTCAAAGCTACTTCACACCCTCAGAAGAATGTCTCCCTAAGCTCAATTTCTCAAACTCAACTTTGGCAGTGGTGGTGTCCATCATCATGATATAAACATTTTTCTTTGATAATGTCATAATTGAGATTTGCGAGTGTTATCCAGATAATCAAGATAACATGCATGGTAAAGATTGAATACTTGAGAAAAAATATGCATGATGATTTATGGTGTTTATAACATGAAAACATCAACATATACTTTTTAAAATTATAACTTTGTATTATATGTAGCAAGAATAAATCGAATTGCAGTGGCCGATATTGGGGTCGGGCCAAGTTGCAAGACTACATAGGATTCATGCCAAAAATAAAATGAAGCCTTGTAACTCGATAACTTTTATGAATATCGTTATTTGGATCAACAATTCACTATAATCAGACAATACCACAATATAATCTAGCATTCCATTAAGATCAAAATGTTTTTTCCTTCTACTTCTTGTTATAATCCCAAGACAATGAAGTAATTAAATTATTCCACACCTTACCGGTAATACACTACCATTTGGATTAAGTGGTCGCATCAACTTCTAATTTTAAACTCAATCAAGCTAAGAAAGTCCGTATTGTTTTTTGGACTCATATGTGGTGGTTGAACGTCCTTATATGTTTGGGCATCGACTGATTTATATTTGTATTTAGGTGCTGACTTTATAAATTCTTTATGGTCTCTTTAGTACATCTTGTGCTGAAGAGACTGCTTGTCAGTTTTAATATATATCATTTTTCCTTGTTAAAAAAAATAAAATAAACTCAACTCTAATATAAAACAAGGAAAATTATAATTTTTTTCTCTTTTTTGTCCCTATATATGTTGATGAGGTATAAAATTCGAAATCCTCTTATGTTAAATTATGCAATTCTCTTGATCAAAGAAAAGAAAAATGCAACTCTTAATGATTGCAACCGCTATTTTAAAGCAAAAATATTATATCAAGAATGTTAAACAAATCATAATGTGTTACCCATGCTAGCTAGCTAGTAGATCACCTTCAACTATTACCAGCTGGTAATTAAAGTTTGAAATTAAGATAATATACACATACCATCAATTGATTACATTTGGAAAATCCTATACGTCTAACTTCATAATGTTCTATTGTCCTATGACTATATATCTATGCTAAAAAACAAAAACAAAAAATCATATTGTCAAACTAGGTAAATTCCAAATCGTACTCAATTAATATGTTTTTGTTTTTGTTTGTTGTTTTGGGATTAAGGGAATGGTGAAATACTTAAGTCATGATCAATTCCCATTTCTCCATGAAGTGGTTACAGAAATTCATGCTTAGGTCCTATGGTGAAATACTTGCTATAAATATCATATGCCATCACATTCAAATATCAATAGTAACTTTTTAATGGGAATGAGAGAAAAAGGAATGTAATCTAGAAAAGTAGATTTTTCAATATATTCTTCCAATCTTTTCATGACATAAAGCTAATGGGCCTTCCACGAGAGGAGGCAAAAACAAATTAAAAAAAAAAATTCCACAAACAAAAGCTAAGAACATTTTCACTTGTGTAAAGTAAATGAAGACAACATCATTTTTAGTGAGAAAAAGACTAATGTATTCATTGTTCACAGTTTCATGGTTTATTTGTCAAACCCCCACCAGTTTGACCAAATTATTGTTTTTTTGCATTGGCTTGAATCCGACAGAAAGAAAAAAAAAACTTATATTGTACTTAATGTCCACAAGAGTGGCGTCAATTGGGAATTAAACAATGTGGGTTAGAAAATAGACTAAATAAGGCTAACATGGAGTGTTCTTAGATCGAATTCGGATTCTTTGTAGTTGAGAATTCATGTATTCATCTATTTGGGACAATTGTGAGCGTTAGGTTAAGGTCGAATACTTAAAAAATATGGATTCTTTTTATTCAAAATGCTAAGTTTGAATTTAGATATATTGATCTTGTTCGAACGGTTAACGATGTTTTAAATGCACGAATGCAGAAATCTTGATATGCATGAATCTAAATGCACGAACACACTCCAACTACTTGATGGTCAAAATACTTGAGACCTAATTACTTTACCACTTTGATCAATTAAAGAATTTCACCCCAAAACTTTTTTAAAAGGGTCATAGATATATTTTTATTAAAAGAGAGAATGTGCATAGTTGGAATCATGGTGGATTTTTTATATTGTTGAAATTCTAAAGTATAGTTTTTACGACGGCCTCTCGTCGCAATTATGTAAAACTGAGAAGCTGTAGAAACTGTCTTTAAATTTGTTTGAAGACATTATATTGAAATTACAAGGTTGGGAACAACTGTACTAACCACTAACACCCTATGATAAATTCCACCCAAAAATGGCTAGAATTTACTCTTTGTAGACAACTACAAATATGGAGCTAAGACACACAAACCACTCAATGAATTACGAATCCAAATTAGTTGAGAAAGCAAATTCAATCCAATGACATGTCCTCTTTAAAAAGTGGCAAATATATTCAACAAATAGTCAAAAGTCTAAGAGCAACATAACAAGCAATGCTATTCTACCCATGTTATGATCACCCTTTGACATAATTATACAATTAACTTTTTCCTTTTATAATATTTTCAAGTTTTAGTGAGATGACTTTAAGAAAAAGACTTTACAACAAAAACAAATTTTGAACATAATTGTAATTAAAGAATTAATTTATAAACAACATTTACTTGATCATAGATACATTATGGATTTACAATGTCTCTAGTAATTCAACAGTCACCCATGCACCGACTATGTGTATACTGTGATATATATTAGGGAAATATTAATCAGTGCCTCCAGGACAGACATTGGTCTGCACACAATTTAAATGTATGTTTGAATTGACGATGAGATTGACGGAATAAAATAAACAACCATAATTTTGTCCGAAACTTTAAAAATGTATCTTTTGATATAATCACGATGTCTCGTCGTAATTTTGTCAATATTATCTCTAAACCAAACATACACTAAATCCATAATAAATGTATATTCAGAATCCATAATAAGTGAACTTCAGAGAGCAGAATCACCTTACCTGAGCTCAAACAGAAGGAGCAAAAGGATCATTTTCACCTCATTCTCTCTCTGGTCCATAGTTGTTTCCCAAGTAAAAAGCATCCAAACACATTCTGCATCATATTTATTTGCATCAAGGCTCCAACCCCTATGCACATTGACTCACAAACCTCTCATTGACTATCCTCATTTTCAGAGCTCACACTTCAAGATTCACACATCATCCAATTTTGAAAACACAAAATCTTCATACAAATTTGGCAAAAAAAGAGGTCAAAAAGGTCATTTGTCATTACATAAAAATTCTGAACAACCCTTTATTTTCCTTCCTTCAAAACAACACTTTCCTTCCTTAAAGCTTTATTTTTTTCTTGGATTTTTGGTGACCCTTTTTTGAATTAGATCCAAAAAGGAACCTTGTTTTTATTTCATTCTTTATGGGATTTTGAGCCAATTATAAGATTTCCATGCATGATCTTTGCCTTGAGAACATGATGAGGCTGATGAGTCTGTTTTGTTTCTTATGGTTCCTTCTTTTGGTTCTTTTCTTGTTCAACACTTCTTTTTCTGCTCAAGAGTATGCAAAGTCTCAAAACTTTAGAACTAAGTCTATGTCAAAGTTTAGTCCTAATTTTCAAGCTAAAGGAAGTTCAAGACAGAATTCAAGTGAAGAAGGTAATGAAGATGTTCTTGGTGATGAGAAAAGAAAAATCTACACTGGTCCTAATCCTTTACATAACAGATAAGTTGAATTACATACATGGTTTTTTCTTCAATTTTTCTTCTATTATTCAAGGTCCTTATGTGATTTGTATATATTCAATTTTTCACTTTTTTTTTTTCATATGTTCTTTCCTTCATTCTCTTTTCTTGTAAGAGTTTGTGATTTGTAATTTTGATGAATGGCCAGTTCCTTCTGGTGTACTTATCAATAATCATATATAAGAATGTTGATTTATGTTACCTTGTCAAAAAAAAAAAACATTGATCTATGTTACAATTTACAATTCAAGTTAAGAATGTCGAGTTACTTTTGAGGTGTAAGTTCAGTGGTAAGAGTTTAATCTTGTAACCTTATGGAACAAAGTTCAAATCTCTTGAAAATGTAAAATAACATTAGTGACATTTGAAAGGAAATAAATTTTGGTTTATGGATTCCATATTTATTTTGCAACAAATGGAAAAATATGAGTCATGATAGAAAATCAAAACTAAAAGACAAGACATAAATCATGAATTATTTGGCTGCTATTAATTTAGATGTTGTAATGTAGTGACTGTGTAACAGCTTTTGACATTTGTCTATGTTTGCCTTTTCCTTTATTTGCATGCAATGGTGAAAAGTACGCAGACAGATACAGATATAATGTTTGTATTTTTGTTAATTTGTATACATTCTTTTGTTGTTGATTTAAATATTATGTTCATATATGACATAACTCATGTTCTGTCATTTTTGTAAGTTAATTTTGGTTTGGACTTTCGGACAGAAATACTAGCAGATTAGATTGAATTATTTTTGTCTGTTTCTTTTATTTTATATAATTCGGTATTTAGCATATGAACTAGGAATTCAAGACCATATCATTTCACATGCTTGTGCTACTTAGGACATAATTGCTCTCTTTTTTTGGTTACATAATATGAATCTGTTTTAAAGACGAACCTTCTTTTTGGTGGTGGTCGAGGTTTCAACCTCGAACCTTTCGTATATTATACATTGTATATACCAACTGTGCTAAGTTTACGAGGACAAAGACGAACCTTCTTATATTTTATAAATTTTAATTATATATATTGGTTTTGTTCTTCATTTTTTATTATTATAAAAATATATTTTTTATTAGAAATGGTAAAGGTCTACCTTTGACTAATTTTTTTTTTTCCAGATCCTTTAGACCATTTTTGAGAGGTTCATATTGAACACACCATAAAATTAATATTAAATTATTGGGATAAATATGTTTTTAGACTCTACTAAATTATGAAGTTTCATTTTTCTTATAAAAAAAAAAAGTTAGATAACCTAAAAAATATCATATTTTTTAGTCCATAAATAATTATCATTTAAACATTTTTGTCTATTTGACTATGGTGAAACAAAACATGTTTTAATTATCCTTTAGTTATTAAATTTTTCAATGAAATTTTATAGACATTTTTTTTTTGAGTAATGAGAGAAAAAGACATGTTTAAAACATCATAAACAGTTTCTTTAAAAAAAAGAAATTTTTAACGTTGATGAGTTAAATATGAAATTTTCAAAGGTCGAAAGCTCAAGATAAGGATAATAAAAATCTAGACATAGAAATAAAATCTTGAACTCGTTTTTTATTGCGGAACTTTTTATGATATTTCAAACATATCTAGAAAATATCATTCAAAGGCATATGTTAACTTTAACAACAGGGACAGAAAAAATCAGTAAAACCAAATATCTATCATCTCAGTTGAATTCATATAACACATTTACCATTTTGAAGCTTTTGCTCACCCAAACGAGATGCCAAACATGTCTAAAGTGATGTACGTTTATTTATTATTTTTTGAACAAGAAATGATGGGCGTTTACTAGATGACATAAGACATGCGAGAAACAGAATGAGACAAGTTTAATTCCCATGCATTTCATTGATTTGTTGTTCCAAGACTTCACTTTGCAATTTTAATTCCCATGCATTTCATTGGATTTAATTACCATTGATTGAAAGTGTAAATGAACCCATGTAATCCGTTATTTATAAACCACCATCTCGAAGATAACAATTTTATATCTTCTAGCCATGATTCCATCGATCCTTTTTTTGTCTTTTCAATGTTTTCTCATTGCGACATTTTCAGATTACCCAAATGCAAGTAAATCAGATAACGTTGAACCTTTTTGCCAACACCACCCTTCCCCTATCAATCAACCCCTTAAACTGAATGAAGTCATGCTTCAATGTGTTGTGTAAATCTAAAGTTGATTTAATTAAGAATAATGGTTGAAGATGAGGGTGCAACAAAACCTATATATAGAACGATGTTTATAAGCTAACCTATTGGTTATCATCAAATAGGTTATCTTTTCATTTATGCACCATATATTTGGTCCTTAAAACATGGTATATATAAGAGATTAAGGTTGATTCACCTAATCACATATTATTTTTGAGAGCTTCTACGGTACACCTGCAAATTAAGGTGTACCGGTACTCCTACTTCAAAAATCTTTAAATTAACTATTATTTTTATGAAATAAAGAGTTATTTGTTGATATTTATATTTTAGAAAATCTCATTTCATAAGAAAAAACATCATTTCATTGTTTATAAAAATCATACTAATTTTTTTTATATTTTATTGTAAAAAATAATCAAATTCTCTATTATGAGTACTAAAAATTCAGAAAAATTTTATTTTATTTTGTTGACGTTTTTGGTAAATAAGAATTAATTATAGGTGATAGAAAATAATTTTTCTCTTCAAAAAATAACACTTTTAACTATTAATTTATTGATTTGGTGTACCAATATACTCATATTTGTGGGTGTACCATAGAATTTGCCATTATTTTTTTGACACGGCCTAATCATACATGAGAAAATCTATAATTTAATTCGTTTAAACTTCAGTTTTTCTCTTAAAAAATAAACTTGAAATCTAGTTTTTGTGCCTCTTGAAATCATGTTTTCATAATTCTTTTTAATTTTAAGATGATTTTTGTAAAAAAAAAAAAATGATGTTTTAGATGTTTTTTGAAGAAAAATTAAACTGAACTGAATCGTAAGTGACGGAAATATAGTAACTATGTTCTTATAAAGTATGAGTCAAACCTCCTACCCTACCTAATTCATAACATTTGTTTCATATTCTTTTTTGGTACAATTTCAAAATCATGTTCACGCATTTCTATTCATTGGTCAGGGAAACATGTTACAACACATGTACTCACCAACACTAAATTCTAAATGTCGTTGTCTCTTGTCTGAATATGACTTCTTTAAACTCATCAAATGATCTCTTGTATCAAATTTGACCCCTAAAGCCCAAATTTTTCAACCTCAACCTAAGTAATGGGTATCTACGGTTAATCTCTTCCATACAATACCTCAATCAAATACTTGATCGATAACTACTATATTATAAGCAAAGTCATAATCATTGATTCAAACTTCCTCCATGAAAATTGAATGTTGACCAACATATAAGTTTGGGTATTTATATACTAAATGTTTTAATATTTTGGATGAAGATGTGATTTTCAAACTTATTATATGATTTTATTTTATTTTCAATGGTATATATGTGCTTGTTTTTGTCCTAATGTGATTATTTCTTAGTGTTTATATAACATAACATTTTCTGAAAAGTGGCTTGTATCAAATCAAGCAATTAGTTCAACAAATGACAGTCGTATGATCTACAATAAGAACGCTTTTTCTTTGTAGAAAATAATTTAGAGAAGAAAATACTTGTGTGTGTCTATATATATGTGTGTGAGATTCAAACAAGGATAAGTAAAGAATATTGAAGATTCATATCAATTTTTAATTATTATTCTTCAAAGTAAGCATAATATTTGTTTGTTCTATAGAAAAAAAATCATAATATTTGTGTAAGATAAGTTTGAACTTTTTATATGAAAGACAAAGTTAGTGTGCATTAATTATGAGAAAGTTAAAGTTCCATAATTCTATTGTGGCGACAGAGCAAAAAGATCCAAACATGGGAGATGATAAGGAGAATATAAATCATACCTCCACCAAAACTAAGGCTTCATTGATGAAAGCATCAAGAAGCCATCTACCAGTGTTGCAAAATACCATGATTTGAAAAAAGAAAACTCCATGGTCATGGCGTGGACGGTGGATCATCAACGAGATAATTCAAGAGCTATGCAACCACATTGCAAGATGCATGGCTTAACTTGGAGGAACGTTTCTCTCAAACACAACTTATGAAACGTTCCTCCATCACAACAAATATATTGGTGCAATGCAACAATCATATTTGTCTTCTTGGTAACTCCATCACATACCACGTGTGTGGAATTTGACACATTGGCATTATTTATCAGTGTCAAGGCCAGTGGCGAATCTTGAGTTTATTTTTCGGGGATGTCAAATATTTTTAGAATATATACTAAAACGTTTCAAAAAAATATACAATATTGCAAACTAGTGTGATGGTACAATTTCATAAATGTAACATGAGGGATGCCGGTTTAAATCCCACTAGAACCTTTTTTAAGTGTAAAATATGAAGAATTCGCTGAAAAAGTATAGAAAGAGGGTGTCATGGGTTCAAACACGCAACCTTTACTTGCTTAAGAGACCACATGACCATTGGAACACCAACATATTTGTTATAATGTTATGGTTAATATGCTATTTATATAAATGTTGGGGGGTGCAGTGGCACCTGGGGGTCTCTGAAGAGATCCGCCCCTGGTCAAGGCAAACACCAATATTTCTTAAGTCTTCATTTTTTATTACAAGGAAATGAAATGAATGAATTTTTTTTTTTTTGAAATTGATTCTCCTTTGTTATTAAACGTATTAGTTTGTCTTTGTGAACTTAGCTCAGTTGGTATGGATAATGTTGAATCTTGACAACCATTAAAAAAAATTAAATATATTAGTTTTAAAAGATATATTTCTTTAAAAAAATTGGATAGTTTTGCTAAGAGGATCTAACTGAAAAGGTAACGGAGATAATAAACATATAAATATTCAATTTTAAAAGCTTTTTAAACGATTATATTCCAATTAACACAACACACATATTGTAAAGAAAAATCGACAAACATGATATTAAATAATCAAAAGATAAAAGTTAAAAATAAATAATTTGGGTTGACTTTCAAATATAGAAAAAGAAAATGATAACTTTTTCTTAAAAAAAAATGATAACTTTTGTCTTAGTAAATATATTTACTAAATATAATACGAATTTTTTTTACAATCAAATATAATACTAAATTTAATTTGGTATATTAATTCATTTCCTTCTATTTTTCATTATTTTTTGTATACTATCTTCCATTAGGCTGATAAAATGCATTTAACCAAATAATAAAAATAATAAACAATTTGTGTCAAAAAAACTATATTGAATTATAATTACTTTATTTCATAAAAAATCATTACTGATTATTATTAATAACAGTCAACAACACATTGTCGAAACATTGACTCATTATTAGGTTTTTATGTTTATTCACCTTAAAAAAGTAAATTATTCACCCCCAGTTTTTCCAAAAAACAAAAATTGTTCTTTTTTTAAATTTGAGGAATGATTTTTCAACAATTATTATTAACAACAAAGTAGCATCTAAAAGCATCTAATATGAGTCTGATCCAAAGGTAGATCTTATCAATTTTAGTGAGTTTTAATAAAAGAATGTATCTATTTCCTATTTCTTATTTATATGAAATCGGTTTTTTATTAAGAATCGTAAGGATTCACTAACGATCATTTTTTAGATGTACATATCAAGCACATCCTAGTATTTTCATAATATATATTAATGATTAAGAACATGACGTTGTATATAAATATGAAATTCGCAACTAGGTAATTCAACCATTGATACTTTGTTTTTTTAAAAACTTATTATACGTTCGTTTGAAATTATTTAATGAGATATCAAATAGTCAACACATATTTAAATAATTAATTTTAAAATATTAATCTTCCTTTAAACAAGATATAAAAACAAAAAATTAAGTTTATTTTATTCAAACCATGATAGAACTCGGAAAACAAGAAAGGGAAACAATTATGAGTTTTTGGCTATCTATTAGTTATCAATATTGTTGTTGTTGTTGTTGGAGACTGCTTGATAGTGCTTAAGATTCTTGCAGAGAGTAGCTTCAATCCGAACATCACTAGCAGCAATAATTGTTCCTCCAACAGTTCCAGCATACACCTGTGCACCATGACCTGAAAGGAAAATGGAAAAACAAGAACATGGTGGATCATTGATAAATTGGGACGGAGCATTATTCACATATGTTCCAAATAGAGATGTCATCTCGAATGGCCCTTTCATAGGAGGAGTTGGGAAATGAGTTTCAGGGTTGAGAAGGGTAACGTCAGTGACAAGACCGTAACCCCTCAACACTGTTATGCTAGCTTGATGACGCTGAGCACAATTGATTATATCCCCCACAATATCTTTTCCAGCGGGGATTTCGATGAAAATCATTTTCATATTGTTGCCATTGTTTTCCTCAGGTGGTTTAGGCCTGTTCTTAGATCCTCGGGGTCTACCCCTAGGTTTTTTCGAGGAAGATGTGGGTATGTCATCCCTTGACTCTTGAGGGAGATCAATAAACCTATCAGAGGTAGGTTGTGCAGGTGTTGGTGTCGACTCTATCAATGTGTTGTTGTTGGTGTCGGTGGTGGTGGTGGTGGTGATGGGAGTCCCCATGTATCCTCTCTTGGATCCCACCATGACAGAGGAGTTAATGTCTTCTCTTTGATCTTGAGAGAGAACAATAACCCTATCAGAGGAAGGTTCTGCAGGTGATGGTGTGGGCATCAATGTGTCATTGTTGTTGTTGGTGGTGGTGGTAGTGTGAGAGACCATGTTTTCACCCTCGGCTCTCGCAGGGTTGTTTTGTAAGGACTCGTTACTTGAGTTTGGGGAGGGAGATGAGGGAGTGGTTTTGTTGTCTATCATTATTGGGGATATGCATTTGATGTGGAAGAGAATGTTATTTGATAGAGTATTTATAGATGTTTCAATTGTGGGAAATGTGGGCCCTACCTTGTAGAATTTTTGGTTGAAAATCAAATGATAAGAATTATTTTATGTATTCTTGACTTTTTAAAAAAAAAAATGTATTCTTCACTCTAGAAGCATCAATTAATTTTTTATTTATCATTCTTCGAGATAAAATTAGCATACTAGCTACACTCATGTAATGATTCCGTAAAATTTATTAATATTTTGAATTAAATAACTATTTATTGATAATAGTATAAATAAATTTTGGGTCTTGCTAACCAGTGCTCTCAGGGCAATAGTTAAGGAACCTACAAATAGAAATTTTGTCTTCGAAATATAAGATGTTATTTTTGATCAAGTAATGATTACACAACTTTTTTTATAAAAATTTACTTATTTTGAATGTTTAACCAATGTCATTGGATTACTGGTTAGCATTCTCCATAAATTTTAGACATTCATAATTTATATTATTTATATTATATATATATATATATATATATATATATATATATATATATATATTCACCGGTTACAAATATAAGCAAAAGTTCATATTTTAAATTCATTCAATAAATGAATGTTTGTTGTCTCAATAAAGACCACATACAATATTTATTAAATGAATCTGAAACATGAATTTTTGCTTATATTTGTGACCGGATGGTGTATATAATTTTAATCGGTATCCCCACAAGTGATAGTCCTCTGAAATTAGTTTGTTTTTTGTCGGATATCGAGTTATATATATATATATATATATATATATATATATATATATATATATAGTTGGTGTAAACTAGTCCAACCTAAAAAAATTAAAGTCTAAGCTAGCAAATGTGCACCTTTTTATACAGATATAAGGTTGTTAACTTAGACCAGCTTAAAAATATTAAGGTATAAGTTTGCAAGTTTGTACATTTATATGTTTACATCTAAAAATAATTAGCATGTTAGCCAAACTCAGCAAATAGGCGATTGAGCAGTTAGGCGAAGTGACCTTTCAATCAAGTGAAAGATAGGCGATGATAGTACAACCAAGCGACGAAACTTATTCTTTCTCATGACCACTAACTCAAAATACATGTCTTGGAAGGCTTATAACTGAGTCAAAAGCATAATAGGAATGAACAATGACGCATTATCCACAATCTCTGCTCTCAACGTCAATAGGATAAAATAACCTCATGATAAGATAAAATAATGTTCGTGTATATCAACTTTGCTCATTATTAAAAGAGAATTTTTCAATATTCTTTTAATTTTATTTATAGGAATATGCCGCAATTTTTAGGTGTGTTGTTTAAAAGACTTTTTTACTCTTATTTATGTTGTTGTTTTTCTAAGATTAGTGAACATATTTGATGTCCCATAATTTTCAATGAGAATATATTTGTAAAAAAAATCAAAACTTTAAAACAATTAGTAATTCTATGGATTTTTTTTTTATTTCAAGGGCCAGGGAAAGTATTATCCATTTTTAGCCATCAAACAAACTATGTATGTCTAATTTATATATACATATGACATATCATACTCATTGTCAAAAAAAAGTTTACAATTGGATGCATCACCAATTTTGTTGCTCAAATAAGGAGGAAAGGACGGGGAGTAGAGGGTCAGGGTTGGAGGTGGAGGAGAAGACTTTTAGCTTAGAAGGAAGAGTTGGTTTTATGTTGAGTGTGCTTCTTTGCTAGATAATTTTATCATCCAGGATAATGTTGACAAATGGATTTGTAAATACAATCCTAAAGGTTGGCTATTTGGTTAAAGGTGTTTATCATAATCTAAATCAAAGTGTGCAATATGATCATGATTCTCTTTACTTCATTTGAAACAAAGTTGTATCTCTTAAAGTTCCATTATTTGCTTCGAGAACTCTTAAGAGGATTTTGACAAAAAAACAACTTGGATGCGGAGAGGAGGAAATTGTTAATCATCTCTTTATGAGATGTGCTTTTTTGTTAACATTTGGTCTTATGTTATTCATTGATTGGGGACTTCAAGTGTCCAACCCTCACATATGCATGCCTTACAATTTGATGGGTCACATTTATTTTTGAAAGATATTTCTTATTGTTTTCGGGTGATCTAATTGGCTTCTTTGTGGATCATTTAGAAGGAGCGTAACTCGCGGATTTTTTTATAGCAAGGCACAAAATCTTGATCAATCACTAGATCACGTCATTATAAAGTGTTCAAAAACCACTTTTTTTTTTTATGATTTACATTCTTGGTTGAATGACCCTTCGATTTGTATTGCTTATGTTACATGTAATATTGGTTTGGATCTTTGTTTCTTGTTTAAATTTTGTATCTTGTAATCTTGTTTTGACTTCCTATTACGAACTGATTCTGACTCCTATTTTATAATATATTATTGAATTGTGTCTTAGCAATTTTATCTTAGACAATACACATCTGAAATTGCAGTGTCATTAAATTTATATACCATTTGTGTATATATTCAAGAAAGTTCATGTGACTGTGCTCGCCCTATATATATTTACATTTAAATGAATATTGCTCTTAAAAAAATAAAATAAAATAAAATGAATATTGATCATCCAATAAAATATATACACTAAATACATATTAACATGTCACTATGTGAATGTCCATTTATCCAACTAGTTTATCTTGTAAGTATAACTGAGTTGATAGTCTAAGAATGTTGATGATGATATATACCGCGAATATGAGAGTTTATACTTCTCTATACTTAATGTGCTTGGTTACTTGAAGAAGAAGAAAAAAAAAGGATTTATTTAGATATACGCTATTCAAGAGTCAAGACTCCTGATGATGGTCAAAGGTTAACAACACCATTATATTTATTCCTTCATTGTGACCTATGGCAATAGTGGTATGTCACGGGCATGAAGATATTAAACAACATTTATCACTGAAGGGACTATAGTTTTACACTTGCTATTATAGAATTCATCTATTATGTACATGATTGGTGCATATAATGTAAGCCTCTAACCTCTTATTAAGAAATCATAAGAAGACAACAATAGTGTGTCACAAAAATCAAGCGAAAACATCATGAATTAAGTTGCTTACCAATGTTGCCATAAACATTAACTTACCTTTGACAACAACTATCATTAATAAGGCCAAAATAGAAAGTGACACAATACCATAAAAACTCCTTCAGAAGCTTATGCATTAAATCTTGGTTAAGGGTTAAGCTTTGAATTTGAAGATTGCTTTAGGGGATGACAATAAAAGCTCCTCATATATATAAAATCTATATCCCTTTATTTACACTCAAAACGTTTTCTTATCATTGTTTTGTGATAGTTCTTTACAAAACTTAGCCACATCTTTCTATCATTACCTTATAATAACATTCATAAGGTTATTTTTGTGTCAATCAACATGATGGATATCTCATTTTCCAACGAGTTATGCTACATGAGTGCAAGTAGCTGCAATCAAGACCAAAATTTGTTCTTCTATAGTGCACCAACTAGTCCTAGTCGGCTCAAATTAATAGAACACGATGGTTCTCGAACAGGTCCTTCAACACCAAGATCATATGAAGATGCAAACTCCAATCTAGATCGGTTTGAATTTGAAACAAGTCGTCGTTTCAATCATAGTAAACCGAGAACTAAGACAAACCGAAAAGATGTGAATGCATTTGAGCAGCATCAAAGGCTTTGTGAGGATTCATTGCCTACTATGGCATTTGCTGATGAGCTCTTTTGTGATGGAAAAGTAATCCCAATGATGCCGCCTCTTAAACTTCCTCCAAGACTAGTTCAAAATGGAGATAGTACTCAAAGCTCAAGAGCGACGTCTCCTAAGTCTCCAGGATCGATGCTTAGACTTCCTTTTGCACGCTTGTGGAAGAATGATGATTTTGATCCATTCAAGGTGGCTTTTGAGAAGGTAAGAGAAGAGAAGAGAGGGAAATCAAAGGGTCGAGAACATGGTTTAAGAAGGACTAGATCCCTTTCTCCATTGAGGGACTTCAACAACAAGTGTGACAAACATGAGGGACTTTCAGAGTCACATGATCATGATCAATCGCATTGTTACGAAAAACTTCCTTTAATGTCTTTTCCAGAAGGTCAGTTGTTATGTGAGCTTCTGGAAGAGCCAATGAAGGAAGAATTAGAAAGAGAAAATATGGTATCTGAGCCCAAAGGGTTGTCGTTTGCAAGACAGGTGAGACAAGTGGAAGTGGCTAACGATACAAAGTTTGAGTCTAAGAAGACTTTGGTTTCTAATGTTGCTAAGGAGACAAAGAAAGATGAGAACAAAAGAGGTGGATTTTGGAAAAGGAATAAGAAGATAGAAAGTATAAAGAAGTTTTTCTTTGGGAGTTCAAACAAAGGTAAAGCCAGTGCTCAACAAAAGTTAGAAGACAAAAAAGCAGAATTAGCCAAGCACTCATTGGTGAAGAAACTTGACATGGATTCTGTGCATTCAACACAATCGACTACATGGAGTAAAGATGATATATCAGGTGAGTTTACCAAAATGAGATTGGTATGTCACAGGCCATTGCCAAAGTCTTTTCTCTGCTTGGGTTATGAGGGATGGAAAGTGAAGTGATTAATTTGCATCCTATCTAGGTAAAATGTAGAATATAGATGAAATAAATGATACATTGCTAGTTTAGATTTCATTCAATGTGTGTGTAACTATGTTGCTGTTTTTATTTATTTTTCCTTTCTTGGTGGTGGTAGGAAACACATGGTGAAAAATGTTTTTTAAGAAATTTGGTTTGGTTGAGATATACATTAGTTGTCTAGAAATACTAGTATGAATTGGTTGATCAATTTTCCTTGCAATTAAGTGCATATTTTTGACAAAACTACTCATTGGAAATTCAACAAAATCATACTGTGGTTATGATTTGATCAAACTCACTATAATTCTAAACATGCACTGAGCCCTTCCAATTTTCCTTCTATGTGAACTCAAAGCATGCTAATATGAGAACATCAAATGAATTCTAATCATTCTATATATTGTGGAATGAATATTCTATGCCATCATTGCATAAGTGATTAATTTACATTGATTGAAATCAGATAAACAAGCCTAAAATTTTCCATGAAAAAAATTGTGATAATGAAAAAGGGGAAAGCAAATAGGATAGGCTCAATGTTCCTTTGGCTGAATGAGAATCCTATCCCCCCCTTTTCTCCAATGCAGAAGAATCTACTAAATAAGAATACCCGCCATGCCATAATGCTACATGGAAAATTTTGATCTGATTAATCCAAGACTTCAGAAGGCCAAAGGCTTTTCCAAATGCTAATTTCCTTCTCATTCTTAATCTTTCTAACTCCACCGTAAAATCCATCTGCTTCATTTCCCTCCTCTCGGTGATCTTTCCTATTTATAGTTGTCCTCCTCCAGCGCGAATCAGTAGTGTACTGATTGAACTCTAGCACCACTGTGTCTGCAACCAACACATAATAGTGTCAAATAAACTATGTTTGAATACTATGAAACACCTTCTGGGAATGAGAAATTTTCCATGTTATATAGACATGTAAAAAATTTCCATTAAATTTTTTTACATAGTTGATAGAACATGTAAAAACATGACAAAAATTGATAGGAACATGTGAAGTTGTGTAAAACCTTTGTTGTCCTGCTGACACAAATTATTCCTGTTATTTTATCTTCAGTGAAGGAAATGTTGAATAAAATGTGTATGTAATCATAAGGTTGTGGATTATTCTGGTCATTAAGGACCAATATCAAAGTATAAAAGTAGAGACCTGTGAGCCTTACAATGACTATAGTATCCCCGCATTAAATGATTGAAAAAAATTTCTTAGAATACAACCCTGTATTAAAAGAAAAACAGATACGAAACACGCAAACAGAGAACACACAAGATTTGATCATGGAGTTCAACCAATTTTTCCTATATCTCTGAGTGCAGATTGACTACTTTGCCTTTCTATTTTACAAATTACAACTTGTGTTTAAATACTACTGTACAAATTACAAAGTTACCCTTAAACGACCTATCCATTTATCAGTAAACTATGAGCATACCAACAAAAACAATCCAAAAAAGAGTCAAGAGACTATAATTTTTTTCTTAGACAAAGCTGTCCATAAAGGTATCCACTGAGACATGAGTTGTCAACATGTTGGTGGAATCATGACATCCTGACCATGATATGTCTGGGGGACCAATGTTTCATAGCATAGCAAGTGGTCCAAAGTTTTGACATATTATCAAGAAAGGAACCTAGCCCAAATTGTGGTCTGTTAAGTCAATATGAACTTTACATTTATGCCATTTTTTCACTTTCCAACCTCCACAATGGAAAACACAATAATGGTATAAAACATTAATAAAATATATAATCCATAAAATAGTATTATAATCTTCAATCAATTGCTATGTCCCTAATTATATGCCCTATTTGAAGAAGAAGAAGAAGAAGAAGAATTGTCCTTAAAAAAACCCTATTTAAATTTACTAGATCTATTTATGTTTTAAATATATGTCTTATTAATACTCCTAATTTGTCTTGATAGATGAAAAATCAGAATTAGATAAATTTATACACAGGAATTTAGTAATATTCATACATAAATTATTCATATTAATTATCAACTTTACTTAAAAAGGAACAGAGGTAGTAATCCATAAAAAAGTTGAATCTAAGAAAACAGAATTTATCTGAATCTTACAATCATTTTTCAAACCAATCAACCACTAAATCATATCCTTGCATAGATCCACTAGATAATTTGACACAAAACATGGTTCAGTTTGAAAGGAGGAACAGGACATGGATTAAATGAATGATACACACTATATCCAAGAGAAGATGATGAATGATAAATACACACATTCAAAAGGAAAATGCATTAACTCACCACTATTGTGACAACGGCAGTAATTTTCATTACCATCACATGACTCTAAGTGCCCTACAATACCATACCACCAACCTGCCATAAAGGTGCATCTCATCAAGTTACAAATAAAAATCTTATCACAATAAGGGTATATGTAAATGGAAATACATAATTAAGATTAAAGAAGTAACTATTTTAATCAGACTCATAATTGGATCCCCTTTTTCTGTTAATATACCTAACCTTATATCATCCAAAACAATAAGTAAAAGTCTAAGAAGATGTTGAATAAAGGGACAAACCATAAGGAAAATCTTTGTTTCTCCTCCACTGAATCTCTATGTGATCACCAGGATGCAAATCATGTAGACATTCAGTGATATGAAGATCATGTGGAGGAGTATCGACAGGCGGTGCTCTTAGCCTTTCCCATGGGATGCCATGTTCTACTGCAGCAGCCCTTCTTCCATGTGGTGGATACCTGTAATAGACAACCAATTAGGCCGCATCAACAAATCTAAATCCCTTTTTATGGAAACTCTTCAAAAGAAAATTGGTAGAATTTTTATTTCTATGAACTATGGCAACATAGATACATACAGAAAAACATATGATCAACAAGAATCATGTTCAGTTACCTTGCTTGGAAGGTGTCGGTGCGTGGATCATAGCTAAGCTCAGCATCGTAGCATGATAGCATAAATCCAACATGGCCATTCTGCGGGAAAAAGAAGATGCAACTTATGAGAGGGAAAAATAACTCAACCTTATATTCTATGGCCCTGTTTGGATAAACAGCTTAATTAAATGTTTATAACATAGGCGCCCATCATATAAGTGTCGATATAAAAGATTTTTCTATAACGAAATATATTATAAAATCAAACTGTTTTCCTATAAGCTTTAAGTTATTTTCATAAGCTATCTACCAGCATAAGAAGTTGCGAAACTGTTTGGAAAAACTTATGGAAATAAGCTGAAAACAGCTTACAGGCATGTCATAAGCTATTTTCATAAGCTCTATCAAACAGTTTTGCATGAGTTTATACCAATAGATAAGCTCAAATATGCCAATCCAATCGGATTCTAGATACCATTGAAAAACAGACTTGTTATACTTTTCAAGGGCACCATGATAGAATAGAATATATTAAATTTTCAATAGGACAAAACACAAAGGAGTTAGTTACCTCACGGTTATAAACTTGAGCAGGAAAGGAAAAATTGCCAGTCTCAAGAGCAAGATACCAAGTCATGAATGAATCAGGAGGCAAATAACTATTCTGTTTATTGGCACTATTGCTATATGCTGCATCCACCTTCGTTCTCATCCATGAAAAAGGCCAATAAAGGGACATAAACTTGATCAAACTCCTTTGCTTGCCATGTCTATGGCTTCCAATATTCTTTTTAGTAGCAACATGCCATTTCCATTCCCTATAAGCAACAGAACCAATAACTCTACCCCATTTCTGTTTCATGTGTCTCTCCCAAAGATGATCACTCACACATCTCTCCCTCAATGAATGACAAACACCGGTCATTTGACAAAGTGAAGATGGAGGTAGCTTTTCAAGAATGCATTCCAACACAAGCTCAGGCAAATCCAACACCGACAAATTTTGTTGCAACAAGTCTTCCTCCTCCACAACATTTTCTACTTTTGAAACAAGTGTCTTCTTCATAAGAGACATTCTTGAAACAAGTGTTTTCCTAAACAACTTACAGAAGGATTTCAAACAAAAATCTTTGTGAAACAAAAGTGAGATCAATCTCACCTCATTTGTCCATGATGGAAGTGGTTTTAAAAGCAGAAGTGGTTTCAAAAACAGAAAGAAAGAGACACAAGTGATAAAGTAAAGTAGCATTTGAAAATTAGATAGAATGAAAACTATCTTTCAATGATCAAGTTTGAGTTTGGCATATATGATAACAAATAGCCTTAAAGCCAATTATGGAACAAAAATGGCTAACAAAGTGGAAAACACAAATGACAATTGACACAACCTTTCCCTCCCTTTTTGGAAAGAAACACTGAAGCAATTTAGAAACCTTATTATAAAGATGGGTTTTTTATTGGCTCAATGAAAAGCCCACCAAAACCCAATGGTGGGCCTCCCAAAACAAAGTTATAGATCAAAATAAATGAGGTGGATAACCACAAGAATGAACACTAATATGGCTAATTTGGTTACAAAACAATACTAATAACTCTCTATGAATGCTTCATTCAATGAAGGTACCAAGATCTGATATAAGGCTTTATAACACAATAGGTAAATGAATAAAACTATATAATAAGAACAATATATGATGAATATGAAAATCTCTTGGATATGTGAACAAATCTTGTAAGGAATAATTAATGTCTAAGATAGAATAAAATAATGAATAGATCTAGCTAGTTGGTAAGTGAAGTAAAAACACCTCAAGATCTACAAAAACAAATCAATAGAGAAGAGAAGATTGATTAAAAAGAGATATTTGATGAAGAAAAAGATGATGAATATGAAGGGTAGGTGCCCTTCAATCCAACAAAATTCTTCACCACACCTCAATTATGAAATGATCTTCTCTTCTCTGAAATCAATTAAAGAAATGAAGAAATCACTTTCTTTGTTTGTTGTTGATGGTTTGTGTATGGGACAATATAGCAAACATATGGTGGGCAATGAAAGGGAAAGGAATGAATTGTTATTTATGCAAATTGAAATGGGAGGCTAAGGTTTGTTAGATTTTTTTGTGGATGTCAAACACATTTCAATGTCAAGCCCCCATTCCTTTCAATCACTCAATCATACAAAAAAAGAAAAAATCATTAATAAATAAAAAATAATTTCTCACAATTAATAGAAAGTTGGTTCTAAACGTGTCAGATACTAAACGTAGATACATTCAGAGTCGATATTCGAACATTGATTTGTTACGTTGTAAGAGTATATCTTCTTCCGCTAAACTAAAATATTCTAGTTGAATTATTTTATTTATTTGTATATGAAATCTTGTGAAGTTTGATTTTGTTGGACTAAAGTTCAAGTTGGAGGGAAATGTCTGACCAAAAAAGGCAACTACATTGGATAACGTATATAGGACAACAACATTGCAACGAACGACAACTAGATTCGTTATTTATATTATTAAATTTGGTGGTAAAGGATTATGATTCGTGCATCTGGCCAGTGTTACAACAAATAATAATACTTTTGTTCACACAAATTGCATCTGAACATTCACGTTCAAGATCTATTATCCCATCCCATCATTTTCTTTTTACAAAAAATCATCTTTTTGTCTATAAATTTTAGCTTGGAAAAAATAATGTCGTGATCGGAGTTCAAACTTCGACTCTTTTATTGTATGTGTGAGTTCTAATGATTATTTGTCATTTTGTTTATCTACAAAAGAAAAAATATCATCATTTTGTTTTGAATAACAAGAGAATCGAAGCCTAAAAAAAGATTTAAAAATTAAAACAACTAACAAGAGTCACTTTTTGATAGACTGTATAATAAATAAATAGTCATAGAGATAAGATAAGTCCTTTAATAATAATCACTAATCTCAAATTTAAATTTGAACTAGAAAATCATACAAAAGGAATTTTTTTTGAGATAGTCCAATGTATAAGTAGAAAGCTACTAGCCTTACTTTTTATTATTGGTGTATCAAATAACAAAGATAGTTTGGTTAGTGATAGGAGTATAAACAATGCTTAAACACTGAAAACTAATCTAACTCACAAACATTTGTCTGTCGATGAAAAATAAAATCAAAGGTAGAACGATCCAAATTTTTGGATAATGGCCCCGGCCAAGGGCACGCCACATTTGAATGTTACAAAAAGGAAACTTAAACAATATGTTTTGTCTAGTGTGCACGATTAAATAGTTTTATAGATTAAATGATAGTATTTATTTATCAAATGATAAACTAATACATAAAGAGGTACTATAAATACTTTATTTCTTTTTTTTAAGGGATAAATACTTTATTTGTAACACTCTAATGTCTAATCTCTTATTGAATGAAATTCATATGAGTAACATAAAATGGTGAGACGGATGAGTTTCACCTAATAAGATATTAAGTATTGAAGAGATTATTACAAAAAGAATTAATGTTCTTAAAGCATACACAATTAAGATATCCATTTGTTGTGTACTTAAATAGGTCTCACGTGTATACATCACTTGTTTATAGTTTTTATTAATGGTATCTAATAAGCATTCAATTCATACAACTTTAAAATGAGATTCACCTAACTTTAAAATGAGAAATGAAATAATAATACAATGAAGCTCTCCATTTTTTGGTATTTAAATGGATTCCACATCTAGATATCGCTTGTTTATTTTTTTAATAGTAATACCTAATTAGTATTTGATATCTTTCAAATAAAAGTATACGATCTCTTCAACCCAACACTTCACACATATGTTTTAAATATGACTTACAAATAACGTATAGGGTTAAATATGTTTTTTTGTCCTTATAAATATACTAACTTTTTGTTTTAGTCGCTATTCATATTTTTGAATAAAATTTTGCTGAAAAGTTTATAATATTATAAGAATTTCTCCTAAAGAAAATTAGAATTTTTTAACAAATATGAATTAAATATTTTTGGCAGTTTTTTTACACATAATTTTTGCAGTTAAAAGTTCGTATTTTATTCACTTTTTTTTTAAAAAATCTAATTTTTGGGAGGGATCTACACATTTATGCACAATTTCATTAAAAAAATAGAAAAACTACATATGAGTTGACTTAAAAATAGAAACCACAAGTTGTGATTGAAAATTTTATAGAGACTAAAAGTCGAAGAAATTTCGAGAGAGATTAAATCAAAAACTTGATATATTTATATGACCAAAAAACGTATTTAACCCCCAACTTATATCATCTATCAATTACAATATATCATCACATTTCAATATTTTAATATTAAAACATGTGGACCCATAAGGAGAGATATGATGCTTATATGACACTCTTAATAGGTATAATGTCTCCGCAATGGGATTATCTATAAGGTACCAATGCTTATAGAGACAAGTCACTTTCATTGTATATGGTCTTGGTTTCTCATTTATATACAAGTTGTGTTATTTAAACTACTATTTATATGACAACTTATGAACAACCATTAATTTACAAAAAGAAGTAGCAATTGACATGAAAACTAAACAATAAAAAGAAAAAATAAAGACTTAATATAAATATAAAAGAGAAAATTATCACAAAATTATTACAAAATAGTTATAAAAATATCATTTTAAAGATGGTAGAATTATCTCACTTATATGCCACATATTAAAGGCATAAATTATCAACTTGTGTTCATTATATTGGATTTGTAAATTGTTGGGAAAGTTAACAATAATTGACTAGCTAGTTGTGTACCAGATCCAAGGAGACCAAAGTCAAGTTGGTTAGGATATCTGATTCTTGAGTGAGTGAGAAGGTGGGTATTGTCCTAGACGCGTGGAAAGCACGGAGGAAAATGATTGGGTAACATTCATGAAGTGCGTAGATTACTATAGTCCTAAAAAGGAGTGCCATGCCCTAATTGGTTGAATTTGAAGCTGAGAGAAATATTTGACGGTGCAAAACCGTAGACATATCATGAGATGATTAGATCCACCAATGACTGACTTGCCAGCTCCACTGTTAAGGGGGCTTGTAATCTCAATTTGCATGTTGAGTGTTATTGGACTTTAAGCTTTGTTTGGAATTTGTGAAGAAAAGGAACAATAAGAGGATTTTGGAAAGGGGTAATTTGCAACTTTGATATCTAGACTCTTTACATTTAAGGCATTAAGAGTTTTATGAGGGTCCAAAATGAGAAAAATGTATCTTTCACATGAGTTAAATGTTTAGAGAATACCATAAAAAAAATGTAAAGACACATGCATAGATATAAGATTGACTCGAGTCTTTGAAATGGAGGTCCCAAAAATTTATTTTATATAAAATGTAAAGACAAATATAAAAATCACCAAATATTTTTGGGTGGTCCATCACCTCAACATATATCTCACACACAATAATGGACTTCTTCTTTAAAAAACAATGGAGCTATAACTTTCTTCGCATTATCATTAATTAATTATTATTAATTACAGAGACCATACATTGGGCACACACTTCCCAATCCTACATCAACGTGATGCAATTGCAACCTATCTACTTGCCTTTATGCAGAAAATGACGCCCATCTTATTACACCTACAGGTACAACTACAACTTAATTACCCTCAAGAGTCAAGCCTAACAAATTGATGCTGACCAACTTGTACCAGGTAATTTAAGTAGAACATTGCTTTTCTTACTTAGGAAGTTGCTTGAAAGCACATAGAAATGAGAAAAATTCTAACGAAAGTTAACTACAGCTTGTTTTTCTTGCTTGAAGTGAATCGTAGTTAACTATTGTTCGAGTTTTTTTTTGAAATTGTCTTCAATTTGTGAAATTGCCTAAAACTTGTGTCCATAATTTTGTGACTATGGAAGACTAGAGTTTTTTTATCCCTACATTTTTTTTTAAAAACTGACATCATTTAAAAGTATCATTCAAGACATGAAAAAACAAGGATTTTCACACTTTTAGATGAGTGAATTCAGACAAAACTATACATTTATTTTCATGTCCGAAATAGTACTTTCAAATGAGGTCGATATTTTTTTAAAAAAAAACATGGGGATAAAAGCAACGCTATCTATAAATATGGTGAACAATTGAAAAAATAAAGACATTAAGGAAGCCCACCCTAAGAGGAGTCCTTCAAGATTAGATAATTGACAAAAAAAATAAATTAAAAAGAACTTTTTCTTTGGTCTATCATCTAAGTGGACAACGTGGCTCAAGGAAGGCACTATAGGGGAAAAATAGCCCTATCAATGGTTTTTTTTTTTTGCCCTATCAATGGTTGCTTACTTTGTAGTTTGTGCAATAGGGAATGAATTTTAGTACAAAAAGTGGTTCCCTTGGGATATGATATGTGACATGTCTCAATTTTTGTGATGTTCCTTGAAGCTAAGCCTTTGAGTGGGTTGTGATAGTACCAAAAACAATAAAATTGGATTCGAACTTTTTCATTAACAAATGGACATTTATATAAGGACAAGTATTGGGTTGGTGGTGTTTCCATTTGAGCATCATGACATATTTGTAATTGAAATGGAATCTTATCTAAATGTAATATATGTATGGTTAGACAAAAGGCCAATTTGATTCTTCACTATGTCACACTAACCATAAGTTTTCACATCCTCTTTTAGGAGATGTTGCTTTTTTGTGTCTCTTTCATATGTAGTTGTTTTATTTCCCTCCATAGGTTGTGGAGCAAATGCCATAAACATTTTTATTTCTCTTCATTTCTTCACGATGATCATGAATGAAATAGAAAATTATAGAATGATTTAAGCATATCCACTTCGGCTACATTGATATTTCCACTGAGGTATACAATCTTTTTGTGCTTGTCTCCTAAAGTTTGAACATTTTATTCATTATCCCCCCACCAAATTTGAAATCACTTACCCCACCCATTTTGTCCATTACAAAATTATCTCTTATCTCTGTGAATGTGAACTATATACGTGCCAGATTCTTAAACAACCAACTTAAACTCTCTAGTGGGACCATTACTGATTTCTTTGATCAAATAAGCCTCCAAGTTGCTAAAGTGTCTCCAGGCCTGTGGCTATAGGCCCAATCTAGCTACCTATAGGGATGAGAGACTCTTACACTTTGTTTGTTTCAAAAGAAAGAAAGTGGAAAGATAGCAAGAGGATGGAAAGTTTCTTGAAAATTGTGCTTCCTCTGTTTGGAACCCTGTCAGAGAGGAAAGAAAGGTTGCTTTTTTATGGGACCCATACACAAAAACCTTTCCGTCCAACAATGTAGAGAAAGTGTAGAATGAAGCTCTAATTTTGTAAAAGGACAAAACAACCCTTACTTTGATATATGTTTCCAACACTATTTATATTTTTTTTTCTTCAATTTATTTGCTTCCCAGATCAATTAATCAAGGCTTCAAGCATACTAATTAATATATCCTTTCGGTTCTATTTATTTGTTCGACGCATGTTTATCAACTGCTGATTGTTTTACATGGTGTATTCCTATATTAGATAAATATATATAACATACTAATATATCATTTTTATATGAGGGTAGTAATGTCATATACTAAATATAAATCTTTCTTTCCTTTCACTTTTTAATCACTTTCACTCAAACCAAACAACTATGAAAATCATCTTACTTTCCACTCACTTTCTACTCACATTCATTCCATCATCAATCTTTCCTCATACTTTCTTTCCTTATACTTTCTTTTCTCGTCCAAACGGACCCTTAGGGTCTGTTTGAAAGATTAAAGAAAGTGAAAGGAAAGATAGTATGAGGAAAGATTGTTTAAGGAATGAAAGAGAGTAGAAAGTGAATGGAAAGTGAGATGATTATTTAATTGTTTGGTATGAAAGAAAGTGGAAAGAAAGTTGAAAGAAAGATTAAGTTATGCTTATTAAAATGACATAAATATCCTTACATTAAAAATTGATATTATATTATATTAAGTCACATATATTAATAAAAAAAAACAAATAATAAATAAACGGTACTATATTGCACATATATATATATATATATATATATATATATATATATATATATATATATATATATATATATATATATATATATATATATATATATACAGTATATATATTAGTAGTAAAAGTTGAATGCCATAAACCAATATTAGGTGAGAGAAAAAGACACCCCACTGAAATTATTTATTCAAATAATGGCAATATTGTAATTGTACAATTTTGGAACCCATGCCCTAGCTTTCTTCGCTGTGTTGGGTGGAAAGTTTCAGAACGTGGGGCCCACCATAATGATACTTTCTTTCCACACTTACAAAGCAACCAAACCAGGGAAACACATTTTTCTATAAACTTTCTTTCCCTTATTCTATCTTTCCTTGTTGTTTCCTTGTTGTTAATCACCCTTCTCAGGTTCAGATTATGAAATCTGAAATTTTGTAGGATGTTAGAGTATGATTAATGTGTTTTATTGTTGTAAGACATGCGAGAAGTCTGTGGGGGTTGGGGGGATAGAAATTACCGAAGAAGCTCGATTCTGATGGAACTGGACAGAAAAAAAACCCTAAACCCAATATCTCAAATATATATACTTTCTTCGCATATATATATATATATATATATATATATATATATATATATATATATACTTAACCAGAAAAAGTCTGTATTTCTATATTTTCCTTTCACCCTTGTAATTTTTCCAATTTTACACACTTCATTTTTTCACTCTCATTATGATGAATATTGATTTTGATATTTTTCACCATAAATAGATTATTTTTTTGTGAAGAAATGTCAAATCATGCAACATGGTTGTCTACGAAGCACAATTTTTTAACATATGCACAGTAAACTTATCTCTAATTCTTATAAGAAAATAACATATTATTTGATTTGTGCCTAATCTTTCATCTTTTAAAGTTTGAACACATTAAAAAACAACAAATTTAGACGTGTAGATTCATTTATCGTTAATTCATTAGTAACAACATATAAGTTCATGAAGGGGAAGCCTTTGGCCTTCTGTATGTCATTCACCAAACTTTTGAACTTTTTTTTAATCAAATTGTATTCAAAGTATGCAGTGGATCAATATTAATCAAGAGAAAGTTGATTATGGACTTCCATTTTAAATCAACTAATTATTAGGTTTTTCATGAATCAATAGGTCTTGCTCTACACCTTACTATTTCTATTGCACACCCTCTCTTTAACCAAAGTAATTCTTTGTCCAACATTTTCTCTAACACTCTTAATCTCCCTTTGTGTTTCTCTTTGAAGGATTGTGTCTTTGGTGACGGTGGAATATCATTCATGGTGAAAAACAAGAACAAAAATTAAGAAACGAAAAAAAATTGGACCTCGCAACTCAACTAAGTATTTACACTCTTGATGACTTTTTTTTTTTTTTATAGAAAGGAAAATAAAAAACACACTCTTGATGACTTTACTGCAGTGTAATCGATCTCTCTTCACTTTTACCACTCCAATGCTATAAGGTCCAAAAATTCAAAAAAATAAAATAAAAAATCAAAGTCTAAGGAAATATGTGTCGAAGCTCACATTTTCTTTCTTGAATTTTCTGAGGTTTTCAACATATTTTCAATTAGGAGCACATTTTTTAATCCACCTCTTTTTACAATCCACGTATACTTTTTGAACTCTAGAGTCTTTTTTTTTCTATTCATTTTTTTATCTCAATAGATTCCTCTCTAGACTTTTTGAATTCTATATTTGATTTTGCGGTTTGCGAAAAACACCGAAACACAAATGTTCTGCACACTTTTTGGATCAAAAGCCTCAATTTAGAAAGAAGTAGATGAAGAAGCTATGGTTTTATTTTTTTAATATTTCAGCAACACTAACTTGTGAAAATGCATCAAAAACTAGAATACAATGAAGAAATCACATAAACAAAATCGATTCATCAACATATTCATACAATTCCTTGAACATCAAGAATCAATCAACTTTTTGTGACGAACACATGAACCATAATCATAATTGATCCTCAAACTGATGTTTAAGAACTCAAATATAGATTATAACGTCTATTGTAATCACAGTTTATTTTTCTTGCAAGGTATCAAGAAACCAAACCCTAGCCCCTGGTATTGATCGATTAAATAAATCAAAGAACAAGAATCATATGCACACACAAAAATATACAAATTAAAATAACCAAAGAAACTAAAAAGACCGGAATTTATTATTGCCAATAACCAACTCAAAATAAATTCAAAAGGGACAATGTCTACAATTTGTAAATACAATATAACTGATCTATACATGAGTTATGCCTCCAAGATCCACTCTCCCCAAACCAATTCTTGATGAACCCTAATCTTATCACAAGGGTAGTAAATAGTTTGATGGCAATAGTCAAAGTACACACTATAGTAGTAACTCTTCTCCATGAAGATCTTCTCGCTAGCGATTTTCCCTACCCACCAGCCATCGTTATCAAAAACATCAACTTTTTGATTGAGTTCAAACTTCGAAGGATTACGAACACGTGGCGGTATTGGACGAAGATCTTTTGAAAAAAGTGTTTCCATAAGAAGTTCGGACTCGTCCTCTTTAAGAAGATTCTTGTAACGGATCAAATATTTTCCACTCTCTAGACATGAAACAATTGTAGCTTCAAAGTATGAACCTACAAATCCTTCTTCTTTGCTGCACACTTCTACTTTATCTCCCACCCTATAATCTACTCTCTTCACAGGTGGACGCATGGTTGCACAAGATCAAAAATCTACCGAAAGAAATATAGAGAGAGATGTGAAACGTTTTTTTTTCTTCTTTCAGCATGAAGTACACAAACCGTGTGTTAAATAGTATAGGTGATGGGCTTTTTGTTTGAGATTGAAATATTTTAGATGGTTTAGATTTTTCCGGAGATTTTTCCGGAAGGTAACTTGTAATTGTTAGTGTGATTGGACGGTTGAGATTTGTTCTTTAGTTGTTATATTTTTTGACAATATCTTTGATTGTTTTATGAAAAAGATTGGTTAAGATTTTTACTGAATTTTCGTGTATGACCAAGTATGTGTTTGTTTTTTGTTTTTTAGGGGAAAAATGGGATAGCTTTGTTTTCACATAATAAGGTCACTACTAGACTACATATTGTTCGATTTGTTTTTAATTTATAAAAGAAAATCATTTACTTTATATTATAGCATTAATTAATAATGCAGTTTTGAATAAAAAATATCAGTTTTTATTCTTTTCCTTCAAAAAGAATAAAAGCTGATATTTTTTTATGTATAGTTTTTGTTTTTTTAATGTCAATGGAGCGTCGTTTGTTATTAGTGTTTGTTTTTTTTTTTGAAAAACTCATTAGTGTTAACCCTTGGTTTTACGAGAAAGACACGTTAATTTGGAGTTCGACCTGAGGTATAATTAATTAATTAATTTAGTCACCAAAAAACCAATTAATTATGTAAAAACATGTTGTGCACCTTGATACTTGAAACATCTACATTCATTCCACCCATATGGATGGTATAAATGGACTTCTCAATACATTATATTACTTTAGACTTTCTAATTATTTAAATTATTCAACTACATCTTCTAAATATTCATACCATTCATCCAAAACTTTAAAATGGATCCCATTAATTTTATAAAATATCCTCCAATTTTATATTTTACATTAATATATAAAATGTATAATCAATATATAAAATGCATCTATTAATTAAAAAATAATAAAAATCAGCAAAAGGAAGCAATGACTGAGAAAATCATCGTTGTCTTATAGATATATACTATGGAGAGTAAAGACACTTTCATACCATGCCAATGATCAAAGCACAAAAATTATTGGGATTTGTGAAACCACCCTAACAAAGCGGGCGATAATTATGCACTTAGTAATCAATTCAACGTTAGAATGCGTTTTTTTTTTTTTTTTTTTCAATTTAGTCTATAAAATTACTAAGAAAAGAGACACTTTGCAATTTCAATATATTTAGATACTACGAAGGCACTATCTCACACATTGAAAGACCAAATGGTTATTTTGACTGATTTCTATTTTAATTTTTAAATATCCTTTTAAAATTTTAATTTTTGACTAATTTCTATTTTTATTTTCAAATATCCTTTTAAGATTTTAATTGAGTAAATAAGCAATTACCCTCTGAAATTGCAAGGTTTGTCAATTACCCCCTGAAATTAACAAAACTTCAATTACCCCCTTGAAATTGCACAACGTTAATCAATTTACCCCCTCCGTCAAATTCTTCTGTTAGTCAACATGACATTTTGCAAAAACTCCCCTGAAGTTTTGTATTTATGTACAAAATACCCCCTAAACTTGAAGATTTATATTTTTTTTCTTATCCTTAAAAGTGACCGCATTATCACTAAATTGTGGAGCATATTGGCTAAGTTTTGACGGTATACAACCATTTATGTTCCCTAAAACGATCAAAAAAATGCTTTTATGTTTGTTTTGTAAATATTCTTAAGTTTTGAACATTATTGTAGGGTTTACCAAATACTGCCAATTTGTTCTACCATACTGCCAATATATGGTTGTATACCGTCAAAATTTAGCTAATATGCTCCACAATTAAGTGATAATGCAGTCACTTTTAAGGATAAGAAAAAAATATATAAATTTTCAAGTTCAGGTGGTATTTTGCACATAAGTGCAAAACTTCAGGGGGGTATTTGCAAAACGTCATGTTGACTAACAGAAGAATTTGACAAATGGGATAAATTGATTAATGTTGTGCAATTTTAGGGGGTAATTAAAGTTTTGTTAATTTTAAAAGAGTAATTGACGAAACTTGCGATTGCCTATTTACTCAATTTTAATCAGTTGTCGTGTTTTGGTTGTCTATATCTAAAGAGGACATGTTATTTTTGTAACAAAAAAAAAAAAGAGGACATGTTATTCAACAACTTCTCAGCAGCATCCACGGTCATGAATGATGTCCATTTTTCCAACATATTTAAACAATATATTTTTTTCATGAACATATTTAAACAATTAATAATTAATTAATTAATTAATTATAGTCTTCCCACCAAGTCTTCCTCCTCTAGTTAAGTCTTCCTCTAATTCATATTTTGTTTCTTAATTTGATAAGTAATAATAAGTTGAATTTTTATTACTTATGCACAAGGCAAAGATAATGATGAGTAGTATTGTATGTCTTCAAAAGTTAGTTGGAGCAATCTTTGTTCTGTTGAATGTTGCTTCTGTTTCTGGTAGTTGCATAGAGAAGGAGAGACATGCTCTCCTTGAATTGAAGTCAGGTCTTGTGTTGGATGACACTTACCTTTTGCCTTCTTGGGACAGTAAGAGTGATGATTGTTGTGCATGGGAAGGAATCAGTTGTAGCAATCAAACTGGCCATGTTGAAATACTTGACCTAAATGGTGATCAGTTTGGTCCTTTTGAAGGCGAGATCAACGCGTCATTGATCGAGTTGCGGCATTTAAAGTATTTGAACCTCAGTTGGAATCTGTTTTCAAACAGTTATTTCCCAGAATTATTTGGTTCTTTAAGAAACTTGAGATTTCTTGACCTCCAAGGTTCATTTGAAGGGGGAAGAATTCCAAAGGATCTTGCTCGTCTTTCGCACTTGCAATATCTTGATCTTTCAGACAATGGACTTGAGGGTACAATCCCTCATCAACTTGGAAATCTCTCTCATTTGCAGTACCTTGATCTCAGTTCAAATGATCTTGTGGGAACCGTTCTTCGTCCACTTGGAAGTCTTTCAAATTTGCAGGAACTTCATCTAGGATACAATCAAGGACTCGAGGTTTATTTTGGAGGTGAGTGGCTTTCTAATCTCACTCTTTTAACGCATCTTGACTTGAGTCACTTACCAAATCTCAATTCTTCTCATGTCTGGATGCAAATGATTGGAAAGCTTCCAAAAATACAAGAATTGAAGCTATCTGGTTGTGATCTTTCTGATCTTTACCTTCTTTCTCTGTCTCGTTCGCTATTGAATTTTTCTACTTCTCTTGCAATTCTCAATCTTTCACAGAATGTCTTCTCATCATCCAAAATATATGAGTGGGTGTTTAATGCCACCACCAACTTAATTGAGCTTGATCTTAGCCATAACATCTTCAAAGGCACCATTCCATATGATTTTGGCAACCCGAGAAACAATCTTGAACGACTTGACTTGTCCGGTAACGTACTACATGGTGGAAGTAGTATGGAATCCTTTAGTAACATATGTAGCTTAAAATCATTGAAACTTGATTTTAACAATTTGAATGAAGACATTTCAACAATTCTTCTCAAATTGGCTGGTTGTGCTAGATACTCACTGCAAGATTTAAGCTTACATCACAACCAAATTACTGGCACATTGCCTAACCTTTCAATATTCCCATCTCTAATAACAATCGACGTTTCAAATAATATGTTAAGTGGGAAGGTACCAGATGGAATTCCAAAAGCATTGGAGTCTTTGATGATTAAATCAAATTCTTTAGAAGGAGGAATTCCAAAATCATCTGGTAGCCTATGTTCATTAAAGTCACTAGACCTGTCAAGTAACAAGTTGAGTGAAGATCTTTCGGTAATGCTTCATAATTTGTCTGTTGGGTGTGCAAAGAACTCGCTGAAAGAATTAAACTTGGCTAGCAACCAAATTATTGGCACGGTACCTGACATGTCAGGGTTCTCATCTTTAGAAAATCTGTTCCTATATGAAAATCTATTAAATGGGACGATCCTAAAAAATTCTACATTCCCCCATCGATTAGTGAACCTCTACTTGGATTCCAATGATTTGGATGGTGTGATCATTGACTCTCATTTCGGCAACATGTCCATGTTAAAGTATTTAAGCTTGAGTTCCAATTCATTGGCTTTGAAATTCAGTGAAAATTGGGTGCCACCTTTGAGTATTTAAGGTCTTGTACTTTAGGGCCAAGTTTTCCGAAATGGATCCGTAGTCAAAAATATCTTCGATGGGTGGACATTTCTGAAGCTGGAATCTCAGATGTTGTTCCAGCGTGGTTCTGGACTCAAGCAACAAATATTAGGTTCACGAATATTTCGTACAATAATCTCACCGGCACAATTCCAAATATGCTCATAAGATTTTCTAGAGGTTGTCAAGTAATTATGGATTCAAATCAATTTGAAGGTTCAATCCCTCCGTTTTTTCGAAGTCCAACATTGCTACGGTTGTCTAATAACAAATTTTCTGAAACTCACTTGTTTTTATGTGCCAACACTGCCATTGATAGGTTGCTCATATTGGATCTATCAAAGAATCAATTATCAAGGAAGCTCCCTGATTGTTGGAATCATTTGAAAGCATTGGAATTTCTAGATTTGAGCGACAATACTTTGTCTGGTGAAGTTCCATTCTCAATGGGATCATTACTTAAAATTAAGGTATTGATATTTCGCAACAATAGCTTGACAGGGAAGTTTTCTCATTGAAAAATTGCACAGAACTGATCATGCTAGATCTTGGAGATAATAGATTCTCAGGACCAATACCGTATTGGTTAGGACAACAACTACAAATGTTAAGCTTACGAAAGAACCAATTCAATGGAAGCCTTTGTTGAAAGTCCAGCCAATTAGAAGCACATTGGTTTCTCTCTTTTCCCATTGAGTGCTTAACTTCAACTTGTGTCAGAAACAAATTGTAAAGCTTCGTATAGGTGAAAGCAAATTGCATGGCTAGGTGCACAAAGTCTTTGATATCATAGCATAGGCTTATAGCTTGCAGTGCTTAACTTCAAAGTTTGACAGAAACACTTTGAAATGCTTGGCAATTGGTGTAGCAATGTTTGAAGATTGGAACCATGCATTTAATGCATACGGTTCAAATCTCTCTATAAATAGGGAAGAGCTTCAGCAAAGCAAACACACCACAACACAACAACAATCCTCACTTGTAGAGAGTTGAGAGAAAAATAGAGAGTTCCTCATAGGAGTGTGAGAGAAAAATATAGTGAGCCAATTTGTGAGAGTTGTATCTACAAATTGAGATACATAGTTAGGTCCACCTGAGGGTGAAGATTTGTATTCCCATTTTTATAGTGGAGATTTAAGAGGCCTACGGGTCCCGTGGTTTCTTCCTTACTCACATTGAGAAGGTTTTCCACGCTAAAATTTTGTTGTGTGTCATTTTTACGTTTCCGCTAAAGTGCCTATTTTGAGTTCACGGAGGAGGGAAATTATGCAGGCATTTCCCAACAGTGGTATCAGAGCACTTGTTGCTCTGGGACTCTGAGGTGTCGTATCTGCAACATAATTCTTAGTATGCTCTGTGGCTGCAACATTGTTTGATCTTCCACATCAGAAAAGAAATTTCTTGTCGCTAGAAATAAAGTGAGGTAGTGATATATTGCATGTCTAGGAGTTCTGGTAAGGAAAGACTTGGTATTTAAGCGTGTCTATTGACCCACCTCTCTTACCTGAGAACTTTCCTGGTGCACTATTCACGAACTCATATTTATTCTAGTATACGATACTAGTCACACTGGTTAAAGAAATTATTTCCTGTGTAACTCAAGATGGAGGGTTCAATCAGCCATGATGGCGATATGTTCAAGCTAACGGCTGACAACTACACATATTGGAAGCCAATGATGGAAGATCACTTGTATTGCAAAGACTTCCATGAGCCAATCACCCAGAAGGATAAACCCGAGAAAAAGACTGCTACAGAATGGGAGACGGAGAATCGGAAAACAGTGGCTATGATCCGAAAATACATTGATCGAAGCTTGTTTGAGCATGTATCAACTTATACCAATGCGTATGAGTTATGGACGAAGCTTGAATCGTTGATTCAAAAGAAGACGCCCAGAAATAAAGCACACCTTGTTAGAAGACTAGTAAAGTTAGAGTACTCAGACGGTCAAAACATGATCGAGCATCTAAATACCTTCAAAGGTATTGTAAATCAGCTGACAAAAACAGAAATGAAGATAGATGACGAGTTGCAAACACTTCTACTTCTCAGTTCCTTACCTGAGAGTTGGGACACTCTAGTTGTCACTCTCAGCAACTCTGCTCCTGATGGAAAACTTAGCATGGATTCAGTTACTGATTGCTTGTTAAATGAAGAGTCAAGGCGAAGGGAAAGAGGCTTGAACAATCAGTTCGAAGCCAACGTCGTGGACAATAGAGGAAGGAGCAAGAACCGTGAAAAAGGTGGCCGTGAAAAATCACGAGGTAGATCAAAGACTCGCACTAAACTAAGTTGTTATTACTGTGGCAAACCGGGCCATAGAAAGTTTGAGTGCAGATTCTTCAAGAGAGATCAGCAGGCTGGGACAATCCATCCTGATATAATCGATCCAAAGAAGAAAGAAGATGGAACCACGACAGCAGTCGTAGCAACTAACGAGGATTTCTTTCTCGTTGAAGATGAAAATTATCTAAATGTAGCGTCTGATGACTGTATTTGGATAATTGACTCAGGAGCATCCTTTCATGTAACCCCTCACGAAGAATTCTTCTCATCATATCAAAAAGGAGACTTTGGTATGGTGAAGATGGGCAATCAAGTCACAAGCAAGATTGTTGGCATTGGCGAGGTGACTCTGGATACAGATAATGGCTCTAAGCTCGTGTTGAAGGAGGTTAGACATGTTCCAGACATGCGTCTAAACCTTATCTCGACAGGAAAGTTAGATGATGTTGGTATGATAAACCAATTTGGAGCTGGTAAATGGAAGCTCAGTAAGGGAAGCATGATCATTGCTCGTGGTAAAAAGGAAGGTTCTCTTTATGTTATGCAGGGAAAGATAAACAAGGGAGATATCAATATGTCTCAAGACATGAGCAAAGAACTGTGGCACAAACGACTTGGCCACATGAGTGAGAAAGGTTTGGAGATTCTTGCTAAAAATCATCTTCCAAACATCAAGGGTCAACCGCTTGAATCCTGTGAAGATTGTCTAGCAGGCAAACAACACAGAGTATCTTTTCAGAGATCGGATGATGCAAGAAGAAGAAAGCATATCCTAGATCTTGTTCATTCAGATGTTTGTTCTACATCTGAAAGGTCCCTTGGTGGTTCACAATACTTTGTTACCTTCATTGATGATCACTCTAGAAAAGTGTGGGTGTATCCATTGAAGACGAAAGATCAAGTTCTTCAGGTTTTCAAAGAATTCCATGCCTCTGTAGAACGGGCATCTGGAAGAAAACTAAAATGTTTAAGGACAGATAATGGTGGAGAGTATATAGGCGCATTTGCAGCCTATTGTAAATCTCATGGAATAAGACATGAGAAGGTACCTCCCAAGACTCCTCAAATGAATGGAGTAGCTGAAAGGATGAACAGAACGATTGCAGAGAAAGTCAGAAGCATGCTTTCTCAAGCAAAACTTCCCAAATCATTTTGGGGTGAAGCAGTGAGAACTGCAGTTGATTTGATAAATTTGTCTCCTTCAAGACCTATAAATGGAGAGATACCAGATGAAGTATGGTATGGAAAGAAAGCCTCTTATGGTCATTTAAGAGTCTTTGGATGCAGGGCATTTGTGCATGTTCCAAAAGATGAAAGAGCAAAGCTAGATGCTAAGACGAAGGAGTGCATATACCTTGGTTCACCAAGAGATGAACTTGGCTTTAGATTATGGGATCCTGCTACCAAGAAGATGGTTCGAAGCAGAGATGTGGTATTCTATGAAGATCAGACGATCCACGACATTCAATCTAAAAAGCCAAAGACCGTTGTGGTCCACAACTCAGGGGGAGAGATTCCTCAAATGAATTATGATCGTGATCAGCTAACAGAACCCAATCAGATGGAGGAGCCTGATCAGATAGACCAAAATCAAGCAATGCATGAAGAGCATATGGCAGATGATGATGATGATGTTGAGATGGAACAAGAACCTCAATTGAGAAGATCAACGAGATCTAAACAACCATCAAGAAGATACTTCTCAGGTGAATATGTAAATTTCACTGATGAAGGGGAACCTCAAAGCTTCATGGAAGCCATAGAGACAACCAATAAAGAAAAATGGTTGCAATCCATGGAAGAAGAGATGAAATCCCTAAAGGAGAATCAAACATATGACCTGGTAAAATTACCAGATGGAAAGAGGGCATTGAAAAATAAATGGGTGTTCAAACTCAAGTCTGAAGAGAACAACCCAAACCCCAGGTACAAAGCACGAATTGTCGTGAAGGGGTGCCATCAAAAGAAAGGCATTGATTTTGAAGAAATATTCTCACCGGTGGTGAAGATGACATCCATTAGAGCAATCCTTGGTCTAGCTACCAAACTAGACCTAGAGATAGAACAACTTGATGTTAAAACAGCATTCTTGCATGGAGACCTAGAGGAAGAAATCTATATGGAGCAACCTGAAGGTTTCGTTGAACCAGGAAAAGAACACCTTGTGTGTCGCTTGAAGAAAAGTCTATACGGCTTAAAACAGGCTCCAAGACAATGGTACAAGAAGTTTGATCTCTTCATGACCCAACACAATTTCACAAAGACATCAGCAGACCACTGTGTGTTTGTGAAGAACTATGAAAATGGAGAATCCATCATACTTTTGTTGTATGTTGATGATATGCTTATTGTTGGAAAAGATAAGGCAAAGATATCTGCTCTAAAGAAAGCATTGAGCAAATCTTTTGCTATGAAGGATTTGGGTGCAGTGAAGAAGATTCTTGGAATGAAGATCGTTAGAGATCGTTCAAAAAGAATGTTGTGGATGTCACAAGAAGATTACCTCAAGAAAGTTCTTGAAAGATTCAACATGCATAATGCAAAACCTGTGCATGTTCCGCTACCTAGTCATTTGAAACTCAGTAAGACACAATGTCCAGAGAATGACCAAGAAAAAGAAGAAATGAGCAAGGTGCCCTATTCTTCAGCTGTGGGCAGCCTTATGTACGCCATGGTCTGCACGAGGCCAGACATCAGTTATGTTGTAGGAGTCGTGAGTAGATTCCTATCAAACCCAGGAAAGGAACACTGGAGTGCTGTGAAATGGATATTGAGGTATCTAAAAGGAACTGTCAAACAATGCTTATGTTTTGGCAAGGGAAATCAAATGCTCGTTGGATATGTAGATGCTGATATGGCCGGAGATGTAGATTCAAGAAAATCCACATCCGGATATTTGATTACTTTTGCAGGGGGAGCTGTCTCATGGCAATCGCGACTACAAAAGTGCGTTGCTCTAAGTACCACAGAAGCAGAGTACATCGCAATCACTGAAGGTTGTAAGGAGGTCCTGTGGATGAAGAAGTTCCTGCAAGAGTTAGGCCAGAATCAAGAAAGATATGTTCTCTATTGTGATAGTCAAAGTGCAATTCACCTCAGCAAGAATTCAACATATCATTCAAGGTCAAAACACATCGACGTGAGGTATCATTGGATACGTGATGTGTTGGAGAATAAACTGCTGCAAATAGAGAAAATTCACACCAATGACAACGGAGCAGATATGATGACAAAAACTCTACCAAAAGAGAAGATAGAGTTTTGTAAAGAAGCTGCAGGCATGGCAGCAACCCCGAACTAATCTAAAGATAGTTCCTCTTTGGCTGGAGGGGGAGAATTGTTGAAAGTCCAGCCAATTAGAAGCACATTGGTTTCTCTCTTTTCCCATTGAGTGCTTAACTTCAACTTGTGTCAGAAACAAATTGTAAAGCTTCGTATAGGTGAAAGCAAATTGCATGGCTAGGTGCACAAAGTCTTTGATATCATAGCATAGGCTTATAGCTTGCAGTGCTTAACTTCAAAGTTTGACAGAAACACTTTGAAATGCTTGGCAATTGGTGTAGCAATGTTTGAAGATTGGAACCATGCATTTAATGCATACGGTTCAAATCTCTCTATAAATAGGGAAGAGCTTCAGCAAAGCAAACACACCACAACACAACAACAATCCTCACTTGTAGAGAGTTGAGAGAAAAATAGAGAGTTCCTCATAGGAGTGTGAGAGAAAAATATAGTGAGCCAATTTGTGAGAGTTGTATCTACAAATTGAGATACATAGTTAGGTCCACCTGAGGGTGAAGATTTGTATTCCCATTTTTATAGTGGAGATTTAAGAGGCCTACGGGTCCCGTGGTTTCTTCCTTACTCACATTGAGAAGGTTTTCCACGCTAAAATTTTGTTGTGTGTCATTTTTACGTTTCCGCTAAAGTGCCTATTTTGAGTTCACGGAGGAGGGAAATTATGCAGGCATTTCCCAACAGCCTTCCGCAGAGTCTTTGTGACATAACAAATATTCAGCTGTTGGATCTCTCTGAGAACAATCTATCAGGACGAATTTTCAAGTGTTTGAAGAATTTTTCCGCAATGTCTCAGAATGTTTCCCCAAATAGAACCATAGTTTCTGTATTTGATTATTACAAAGGCACCCTTGTATATGAAGGCTATGATTTGATTGCATTGTTGATGTGGAAAGGTGCAGAACGACAATTCAAGAATACTAAGCTCATTTTGAGAAGTATTGATCTATCAAGCAATCAATTGATAGGAATTATTCCAGAAGAAATAGGAAACTTGATAGAGTTGGTGTCATTGAATTTATCAAACAACAATTTGAATGGAGAAATTACTTCAAAGATTGGAAGGTTAACATCACTTGAATTTCTTGACTTGTCAAGAAACCATTTCTCGGGTTTGATTCCTCCTTCTCTAGCTCAAATTGATCGTCTGTCCTTGTTGAATCTGTCGGATAATAATCTGTCTGGAAGAATTCCAATTGGCACGCAGCTACAGAGTTTTAATGCCTCAAATTATGAAGGGAATGCTAATCTTTGTGGGAAACCACTTGACAAAAAATGTCCAGGAGACGAAGAAATTGCACCCGAGAAACAAGAAACACCTGAAGAAAGTAGCCCAGAAGATAATAAACCAATTTATTTGAGTGTGGCATTGGGATTTATCACAGGATTTTGGGGACTGTGGGGATCATTGCTGCTTTGGCAGACTTGGAGACATGCATATGTCTTGTTCTTGGACAACATAATTGACTCAATGTATGTGTTTATGGTGCTGAATGCAACTAAGTTTCAAAGGTGGCTTCGAGGCTTGGTGGTAAACTTTTCTTTTTCCTAATTACTTGATAAGTTAATAAGACCTACAAGCCAATATCATGATCTCAATTTGCTTATAACTTTTATGTTAAGTTAAGCTTGAGCTTACAGCAAAAGTTGATCACTTTGTACTTTCCACAGGAAAAGTTTGTCTAAGCATCTCCAATAGAACCATTTGCAACTTTGTTGAAGGGTGAGAGAATATGCAGCTGCTATGATCAGAGAAATATAAACAAGTTCAAAGTTCTATGTATCAATAATTTAAATAATCAATTTGTGAAGCATTATGTTGAGACACTATTAATACTGTTATTCATGTTTTATAATCAAATTATTGGGATACAATAAGTATACCACTATTAGTCTTGCTTCAATTTTCCAGTAGTTACTTGAAAATTCTTTGAAGAATAAGTAGCCAAGAAAGTTTTATAATGGAATTGAAGGAAATGGTTGAGAAAAAATACGGTTGTTGTTAAACACTATTTTATCTATGTGTTTCTTGTTATGTACTAAAATGTTCTGCTACTTTATAAAAATGTCTGTTACAGTGCCTCAATAAGTATATAGACCTTGTATTTTGGTGAGAAATTATATTTGCCAAAAAAAGCTACAAATTAAGGACCATGTATATAGTCCTTGTGATAAATTATAATTTGTGACTTAAAACCAACATTGGTTCGGCCTACCAAAAGAGACTAGTCTCGAACATTCGAATCAAGGTTTGATTTCTAACTGAAAGAGACGTTGATCAAGTAATGGAAAATTTCAAGGAAATAACTAAGTCAAATTAATCTAAATATCAGCATGAATTAAATATTGCATATGATGTGTGAGTGTGACATGTATATTTCCAACATAAGACCACTAACTGTCTTGGGAGCAATAAAATGTCCCAATCGTTTAGAACATAGAATATGCAATGGTTTATAACCTTGCAACTCAGCCAACTGTTTGCTGAGTTGATTAACACCAACTTATAACCCATGTGGGAGCAACAAGGTGATGGAACATGGCTGTTTCTTAACCGGTAGCGAATGCTCAGGTCTCCTTGTCACTAGAATGGAGGGATCCGCATGAGGCTGGTTTCACAGAGCAGTGAACACCTCCTTCTCTTGACAGTTGAGGGTTCACAGGCTGCTGTATTCTCGGCCCATATAGCCTGGTGAGCCTGAGGCATAATAAATCTGGGCATATCTGTGTTTCTTGTTATGTACCAATAGACCTTGTATTTTGGTGAGAAATTTGCCAAAAAAAGCTACAAATTAAGGACCTTGTATATAGACCTGACATAAATTATAGTTTGTGACTTAAAACCAACTTTGGTTCAGCCTACCGAAAAAGACTAGTCTCTACAACATTCGAATCGCGGTTTGAATTCTAGCTGAAAAAGATGTTGATCAAGTAATGGAAAATCTCAAAGAAATAACTAAGTCAAATTAATCTAAATATCAGCCTCAGCTATACATGAAAAGATGGTTCTCTTCAAATGCCAACAAAAAAAAACAATCAAAGCAATCCATTACAGACTTTAACATTATCATGGAAAGCTCTGAACATAAAACTAAATATTCTTATTAATCAAGATTACTAGGATGAACCCTCTTTTTTCCACAAAGAGGAACACCAAAGAGCTTCACAGAAGAGCTATTACAATCCTTATCATTTGGTGATTGAGGTGATGCTGAATCCAATTCAACAAGCTTCAAAATAGCAGCACTATTGTTGCTTCTTTGTTCAAAGGGTGAAGCAGGACTCACATGGTTTTGAATGAAATATATAATATCATTGTAAAGATTCTTCATGTGAGCGAGTTCCGATAACAGCATGAAATTCTTTCTCCTTAGTCTTTGATTGTCCTCAGAAAGTGCTGTTAAGATATCAGTGTTTGATTTAGGAGATGGTAATGGAGAATCAATCCAGCATATACTTTCATCTGGTTGAAAAATTTGTGGTGATTGTTCATAGTATTGTTGTTGATAGTGTTGAGGGGTTTTTCTCCTGTGGATTTCGCATAATAGATGCTTAGCTCCTTTTTTGAAGTATTCATTTGCAAACTCCCACCTATCAGCAACCGCCTTCTTGAAACCCTACAAGAAGAGAAGTGTAAGTATATGTTTTTTAGCACACTTCACGTTGAAAACACGCATCAGACACCAACACGACATCGATACATATGACTATATTCCGTTGTTACATTTTCTCAAATTATTGTCGGTGCTTCATAGCTTGCGAAACTGTTTTGAAGAGCTTGCGAAGACGTTTTCAGCATATTTTCAAGAAGTAAGAAAAATGAAACTTTATGAGACCTTTTTACACTAACTAAAGAAGATACTTGTTCCAAATTAATTAATAAGACTAGTACTAAAACAATATCAAGAAGGATATAGAGAACATCGAAGTTAGAATTTGAAGATTCTCACATATGTATTTAGTTGCCTAACAAAGCTTGAGAAGTTATTATGCTTGAAAAAATTGGGAAGAAGATCTCTAGCAAACTCAGGAGGCCTCCAAACAACAAATGTAGTTTCATCATCACTCCAAGATACAATGTGGTCAGTGAGAGGATCATCAACTAGTTGGTATGTCTTTGTCAAGAAAGGAGCAGGCACTGATTTCTGAGACTCCATAGTGAACACCATGTTATCTTCACACCTCTCTAATGTGAAAGCCATCACACTAAACCAAAGACTTTTGTGCTACTTATCTAATTTTATGCTTTGTTATGTTATATTCTCTTACTCATTCACTAATGCACCACTACCAAGTTTAAAATAACCTCTCTCACTCTCTTTCTATTGGAACAAAAAGAAAATAGATAAAAGAAAAACACTAACAAAGAATACACTAGGTTTAATTAGGGAGTTCGGCCAATTGTGCCTACGTATCCGACTACAAAGTGGTTGTAATATTTTTCCCTTAATCAAATATAGATTACATATTAGAAATTTTGTTTAAATACTACGGTCTGATTAACAAAGTTATATCTAATCAATAGGCAACTTATGTTTAAATACGACGGTCCAATTTATAAGATTATCTCTGATCGATAAACTTGTATATTTATCAATAAACTGTGAGTCATATCCAACATTTTCGCATTATAATTTTACTCTATGAAACAAAAACATATGACATATTATTTAAGTAAGTCTTCTTTTGGCTATCTTAAATATTTTACTAACTTTAAGAAGCATATGACCATGTCAGTACAAACAATGAGTTTTTGTAGGATAAACTATAATAAGATCCAATGAGTATATCAATTAGTTATTTGATTGTTCTCTCTGCTACAGTGGTGGTGGATTGATGCTTCTTGAGAGATGAGCTATATATAATTTCTATTTTTATTTTTGGTGAAAAACATTAGGGTATAAATTTATTGGATTCTCCAAATTTTGTGTTGAAAGGAAGGGACTATTAAGTAATCAAAAATTCAAATCAAAACACTAGTTTGAGTATAAAAGTCACAAAAAAGAAATGTAATTTTATTTAGATTATTACAAAGTTTATGTCCTATGCAAATACCTAGACTAATGTTTAACTAATTCAAAATGATAACATTTTAATTATTTCTTCTTGTAAGACACGAATATTTTATGGAACTTACTATGTTTTGGATGGTTGCAATAATCCTCCAAAAAATTACTTACTTTTATGTATGTATATTGGCCCTCTATTTATAAGTGTCAGAAATTGTTCAATTTGTTGGTCCCTCCCTCCCCTTCCACCCTTGTCTTTACTAAGTACATGCATTTGATTGATTTGAAATTTGAAACTTGGAAGACTATATTTTCACTTTATTTGGAAACATATACTTCTACATTATATATGTGACAGAATGAGATAACAAAAACAATACAATAAAATAAATGTCCATGCATATAATTCAAGATTATAATTATTTACATATAAGTGATAACTAAATATAATCTTCTTCATTTACTAATCAGCAATGGTCTTGTACTTTTAAAGTATTAAGTAATTATTAGGATTGATGGGATAGAAACTTTCTAAGATCACCCAAATCATGACTTTTATATTTTCCATCATAAGAAAAAAATATTTCATAAGTCAGAAAAGATAAACACTAAGAATGTTATTATGTGGTTATAATTTTCTTCTTTCAGCTTTGATATTTTTTATTTTTCATACTTTTTTTTGTGAAGAAATAATTTATGTTGGGTGGGGATGAATGTTAGGTTGTGATCACGAGGACCACGTACATAATTTTAAATATTTTATCACTATGGTTAGTACTTCAAAGTTACCTTCTTGTGTACATAACTAGAACATTATAGAAATATCAAATTATTAATACTGTTAATTATTAATTAATTATTATAAATAGTGAAGTTGCTTGGTACCTAGTATCAAGGTGGAACATTCTGACCATTATTCATCTTATATGTACAATATCCAAAGCACACCCGTGATTTTAGTCTCATGGTAGAAGATATGTAGCTCCTTCTAGGTTCAAATCATGGAATTATATATGTATTTATGTACTTGCATAATTATAAGTGAATCTTCTTTTATTTAAGCAGATTTTTATACTTCAATTCTAAAAGCTTCCTAACTAAGTAAAACAAAAAAGAAAATGTAGTGCATGTGCATGATTAGATCCCCTTTCTTATAAATAGAAGTGATGTTGAATGAAATATTCTTTAAAATGGTTCGGCCTAAAACTGAGTTGAATATAAAGTAATTTATATTTAAATTTATTTATATAATTGTGTTGAACTATATATTTGAGTTTAAAATCAATAAAAACTCTGAAATCTAGCTTTAAAATAGAATTATTTAATTTCAATTGAAAAAACCAATTCTACCCAAGTACAATATTTAAACATGTTAAAATCAATTTTATTCTAATAACTTAATATGAAGTTAAACTTCAATATAAGATTTGGAGCTTGAACTAAAAAATGTTAGTCTCAATTGTTTAACACATTTTTATATAGTCCTACTCGTACCAAATAATGACATGTTTGTGAAAACAAATGCAAGTTAAATCACTTTAAATTCATTTCATTTTGATTTAATATCAATTTTACAAAATTAATTCTGCAAATTAAATTTTAGTTAACATAAAACCGTACACACTTATCAATTGTTTAATGGGTGACATTAATCTCTATGATTTCTTTATTACTTTCTTTCCTCTTCTTTCTCACATTTACTTAGAAAATTAGGTGGAAAGTGACTTACTTAAGCTCTTTCTAGATTCAACACACCCAAACATCTCACTTGACTCTTGAGCCTTGATTTGTTGCACACTATTTGGTGGTCAAATTATAGGAAGACTCTAAAAATACCATGCATGACTCCTTGCAATCGGAAAGGTCTAAATAGATATTTCAATAATTGAGAAGATTCTATTCCAAAGTTAATATTACCATCATTTTCAGGTTCAGTATATGCAAAGTAAAAATATATATGTTACATCACATGATCTATGTAAATCTCCATGTGACCCACTGCATGTCTTTTTTGAGAAAAAGAGAGAGAATGATTTGTCTTGTATGTGTTAGCGCAAATCTAAATGCAAAACATGTGAAGAAGAGCATGTGGTAACTGAATTTTGAAAAATAATAGTAAAGAAATCCAAAAAGGAACTATTATTGGATTAATTAACAAAAAGAGAAGATTGAAAGCTTAGTGGTTTTGTTAGTTAATTAATAGTCAAATGTATGTTAACACATTGAAGTTTAGTGCAAGATTTCTACTTTAAAGTATAAAAAACTTCTAAAGTTAGATTAGTAGTGTCAACATAGTTGAAAAGTGAGTTGTTATGTGATGCCTCTTCTTACCGATAATTTGCTTAAAAACCCCTCTAAGGTTTGAGGTTTATATATTTATTCCAAAATAATATTTTATTTACGTGTATGTTGAAGCATGGCTCATAAATGGAAGACATCGAAGAAGGCAAGGATTCGGTTCAGGGATAATATTGTAAATTGAATCGTAGTAGTATTTTATATACAATTTATAACATTAAAACCCTCTTAGTAGTATTATATAGTCGAAGAGGTAGTCACAATTGACCGAAATGCATTAACAAATATTGTGTGTTCATCTTTCTCTTTCATATTCTTATTTAATATTTTGTTACCAGTTGTTGTCTAACAATTTATTAGTTAATCTTTCAAATGTATAATTTTATTAACATCACCTCCTTTTCTTTGAAATTTTCAAGTAAACAACAAAAGCTTGCTGAAGTAAATTGTTTGCTAATTCAAGTTAATTCCAATTCATTTTTCTTTATTAAAGAAAACTTATAGAACTATCTAAAAGACTACATATTAGTACTAGTACTTTATAAAAGATGAGAGATTCTGATTTATATGAATATTCTCTTGACTACATTCTTTTGCTAATAATTTGGCTCCATAAAGATCATACTAGTAGAAAACCACAAGTCATAGCTTTACTTAAAAGAATGAAAAATCAATGTATATACTACACTTTCAACATTAATTCACTCTCTTCTTCGGTCAACTTGAAACCATTTGGGTTTACTTCATGTCATTATATATACTTTTTATACGTTCAATCAATCATCTATTCATAACTGTGAGATTGTAAAATTAGTTTGACTATATACCCGTGAGATTAGCTCAATTGATAGGGATATCACATATTATATGCAGGGGTCAAGGTTCGAACTCCAGACATCCCACTTTTCCACAATTAAATTGTGTGAGTTCTAACCACTAGACTACTTGACAAAAAAAAATTAATTTGACTTTAGTCATAATTTCTAAAATCAAACATATAAACAATTGTGATTTATTGACGACATAAAATCGGTGTATCATAGTTAAACACAAACTATTTAGTTTAACAAAGTAATATGGCCAATTAATATATGTGGAAGCTTCCTGCAAAAGAGTCCCTCATGAGTACATGAAAAATTCAGCACCACATCTCAACCAAATGATGAAAAATCACATGCAAGAGATAAAGTGAAAGCTTTTAAATTTTAATCTATCATAAATTTATCACTACAATATAAATGAATACATAAGTAATGGGTTTCTATCCTTAGATTTTTGAATCATTACCATGTACTGTTTTCGCCAATGTGGTTACATTCACAATGTTTCTCTCTTTTTCTGTCCAAAGGTCCCATTCAACATGAAAGATTTCATCGTGCAATAACTTTTCTTTTCTTTGTTGACAATAGACAATGACTTTTCTTTTTATCAGTGTTAAAATCCATTGGATGCACACGTACTATAATTCTTACTTTTTATTTTTAAAGGAAATATAATAATTCTTACTATATAATTTATATGTAGTGTCATTGTAAATTTGTTTACATTTGCATTTTGCGTTCCAATGCAAACTCAATTTGGAAATGGTGAAGAAAAAATGAGGGTCTCAAGCAGTCAAGCTACTAGTTAGAATAACCCTAAAGCTTAGGGAATTGCTAAAGAGTTTTTCTTCGATACTTATTAAGAAAATTAATATAATAATTTTGTGTTGAAAGGTTGTGAAAATTGATATATTCAACTTGTTCAAAATCAAAAAACTGTTGTTATTAATAAAAAAAAATCTACTTTAATTTTATTATAAGTAATGTTTTAAAGAAACTTGTTAACCACTTTTAAACTTATGCTAAAACATGAAAATTTTCTGGGATTTGATAATAGTCACCGCTAAACCAAACAAATGTATATCGCGTTTCACTATGTGGTTGTGAGTTATTAAGATATTTCAAAAACTAATATAATATAAAAGAAAATGTTAACAAGTGTCGTTAAGACATTTGTAAGACCAATAAATAAGATAACATTATGTGGTGAAATTTGATTAGATGTATTTATAAAAGAAATATCACACTTTCTGGCCTAGAAACCAATCTCTATTGTACCAAAAAAAATATCCAATCTCTTTTACATTATTGTTCTTTATTGAAAGTGCGTTTTGTTGTGGAATATCACTAAAGAATTGTCAGAACTCAGAAGCAATGGCCACCATAATTAACACCATGCATTTTCCTTTCTCTGAAGAACTTTGTTTGTTTACAAGGAAAAAGGTGAAAAAGTGATGGTTAGTACTTAGTGGAGACTAGAGGCTTGAAAGACAAAAATACAAGAGAGAGGACCATATTCTTCTTTCTACCTAGGAAACACAACATTTCATGTCAAGTGGTGCAGAATATTAAGATAAATTCATCCATCATGCTTGTGTGAACTTGAAAGTAATCGAAAAGGGCAATGCCATAGGCTTTTTCAACCTTTTGCTCTCTCTCCCACATATAATAACTTGGATGGTTCTCTTAATTATGAGCAATTTCTAGTAACTTGTTTTACTTTTACATTCTCTTTTTATATGTATAAAAAATTAGATTAGGAGTGGTACACCTAATGCAAGATAAAAGCGAACTATCAACTATTCATTGAAAATTTACGATGCAATTTATGTATAATGTACCGGTTGCATCATTCTTGACGAGAACCCAAATTATAGTTGACAGATATCAAGTGATTTTGTTAAGGGTGCCAAAACTCATAGAATATGTATGCAACGGTTTGAAATGTATTGAAAAAGTATTACCATCTAGGTAAGGTGAGGGTTCATGGCTTCCACCCTAGAAGATCCGCCACTAGTTGTCATCATAGGAATAAAAGACTATATGATAAAACATGCACATACATAATTGAGAGAAAGATTAGAATGATTTCTACACACTCGTTTTTTAGAGAAAAAATTACAAAAAAAAATGATATAATCTTTATTATTAAATGTGAGAGATATGAGAGATATCAATTACACTTTATTACTCCTGTTTATAGGACTATACACTAGTTGGTTATTAACAGAGCCGGACTCTTGGGGGTGCAAACAACTCTACTGAACTGGGCCTTTCAAATTTGGAGGCCCAAAATATATATTTTTATTTGTACAATAGATGAAAAATTATAATTTATACTGAGTTCTACTCCCAGCTAGACCATTTTCTTTCTTTTTAGCATTATTGTGCTTCAATTTGGATCAAATTTAACATGGATTTGAGTTCTAAATATCCTCAATACTCTATTCTCGTTCAACTCCCAGACCATTTTCCTTCTATTTGCTATAATTATGCATTTTTATCATTATTGTGCTTCAATTTGGATCAAATTTAACATGGATTTGAGTTCTAAATATCTTCAATACTCTATTCTCTCTTAAAAAAAACATAGTATAACTTCTTTTTTTCTTATTTTTTAAAATACTTGTAAAAAAATTCTCTTAAAAAAAAAGTAACATTGTTTTTACTAGAGGGCCTCTCTTTACAATTAAAGTCGAGCCTCCAGTTGTATAGAAACGGCCCTTAACTAACTAACCACTAACCATAACCATGGTTGGGTTAACACCTTAACTAAATTTGTTAATGAATTGAATTCAATCCAACCGGTTAATAATGTGTGTGTGATAGAGCTGGATGGATTCAATCTAATAACTTATTTTAAAATTAAATAGATCATTTTTTATTTTTTTATACTAAAACATATTTAAATATTATTCATGATTGATAAAAACGGAATTATGTAACTTTTCTTTTATTTTTGAACAAAATGCAGAAAAAGTCAGAATTATAAAAATGATTTAAAAAAACAGAATTATTAAAAACATTACTTTTAAAATATAATTTTTCTATAATTATTTTAATATGATTATTTTTATTAATCAAAAATAAAATACCGCAAGTCTGAAGCCACCTCTTTTGTGGACCGTTGTAGGTTGATAGAGCTCTATTGTGGACCATCGTAGGGTTGTCCGAGCTCCGCCTCATGCTAGCATTGTGAACCAACCACACAACCTCCCACCACCACTTTTGTAAATATTAGTTATTTATTAAAAATTATTGATATTAAGATGTGGATTTCGACGTAAAAAAAGACGAGGATATTTTAGGTAATAGAAATTGAGTTTTGTTCTGATTTTGAACATAAGATTTGTTGGAGAAGATAGGATATCGAACACTAAGGATAGATTGATGGAATAAATGCTTTGTTGATGGAGGTTTTGACTGGAACCATGGAGGTTTTTTTTGTTCGGTGCAGGGGTATCTGTAAAAAAAAAAAAAAAAAAACGTTTAAGTCAATTTATGTGTGAGGGTGAGAGGCCTAGAATAAACCATACTTTTATTTTATTTTATTTTTAAAAAACTCAGTATTCAACTTAAGACCTAGCAATATACGTTTTAGTTCCTCGCATTTAACACTCTCGGGTTGAGTTTATAAGGAGGCAAGCGAATGTAGTTGCTCATGAGTTAGCTCAAGTAGCTACTTCTTCATCTAACTTTCGTACTTATATTGAAATACCGGATTGTATAAACAATTTGATTGCTAATGAAATGCTATAAATATATCTTTCTCAAAAAACTGATAGGTTTAATGTCATTGTCTACTTAAAGGGAAGGAGAACAAGTTTTAAATAGGTTAAAAGAGTAAATATGATTAAGTAGTTATGTAAATAATTAATTTTACTTATATTCTATTACTGGTGCAGTTCATAATTCTAGTGTCGAAACATTTTATTTTTCTTTTGAATATTTTTTTTGAAAAAGATTTTTCTTTTGAAGATTATATATTTCATTTAAAAGAAATTAACGAGATATGATTTGTGTAGAATTGTATTGCCGTGTGGGTAACGGAAAGCTGCAGTACAACTATTTCATTTTTTGACTCAAAGTAGTACAACTAATTATCTCTCTTTGATTTTGGTTGAAGCATGAAGTAGTACAAATGTACAATGTTGTACTCCCACAAAACACATGGATAGATGAATTCATTTCCATGACAAGTACTTGGGTGTAGTACATTTAAAGCCTATAGAAGTACCATGTTTGAGGCTATATATATCATTTGCTTGAAGATGACATAATTCATTACCTGATAGTTGATACAAACGATTAATTCAAGCTAGAAGATATTGAGGTAGAGATGTTCTACAGGGTCGACCTGAGACCACATGAAGCTAGTCAAAGTTACCCAACTCATGTGTTCTCAGGTCGCCCCTGCTGAATTTTTCTACTAAGTTGCACATTTTACTTCCAAGTGAAGTGAAACCGGTTGATGGAAGCACAAAAGGTAAAATATGTTCAATTGTGTGGATATGATTTAGGTAATCAAACTATAGGATTGCGTTATGTTCATCTATTTAAAAAAATTTAACAGATTTGTGTTGATTTTAGAACTCCCTGATCCCTTCCACAAATTTTAACAAATGAAAATAAATTAGTTTTCACAAGGTAAATGGAGTATGTGCCAATCCCCGATCCCTTCCATTGTTCAACACCAATAAATTTTTCACACAATAATATAATTAAAGTCAAGTGCAGAAAACTTATTACTTTTGTTATATTTAATTTAATAAATACTTTAAACATTAGTTAGTAATAACAGGACAAATGTATAACTCAACCAGGCTGGACACCTCTATATAGGTATCATAATCACCAACTAAAAAAAACTTATGAATAATCAAATTGAACATCATAATCAAAATTTGAGCTGAGTTAAGTTAAGCTAAGCAGCAGGTAACGATTAAATTGCAGGTATCAATTAAATTAAAATTCTCACAGAAGATTGAATAGATAGTAGCTCGTCCTCCGTTACTTTCTTCCAAATCCCACCTACCATAAGGTATCCTTTCCCCTCTTCCGTTGGAGATTCATCCTCTTCCATTGGAGATTCATCGTTTAACTCACCAAATTCTTCGGTCTCCCTCATTTTCTTAACAGTTGAGTTATCGAGTAGCTGAATATCTGAAGGGGCATCTCGCTTGGCACTATGTTTGATCAGTTTCCAATTCCCTTTCCTTTCTGATGCTTGATTGTGTTCTTCGTTATCAATAACATCAAGAACGGGAAGGCAACCAGATGAACCAACAACCTGAGGCAACATGCCAATTGGACATGGGTTCCATGACTTTGCCAAAGCCCATACCTCTGTTTCTTCAGTCTCACAATTAATTTCACTTGACTTTTTATTTCTCGTTATCTGTTGTTTAACAAAGTCAAGCTTTTTATATGCTTCACGCATTGATTCCTCGAATTGGGAAACATTCATCGACGACAATAAAGAGCTTTGATCATCTGCATTGTCAAAAACATTCGACAAAGCAAGACCAGAGAGCAATTGAACTTTCTGCAACAAAGATCTGTCATATATCAGTTGTGCAAGATGAAGAGCTGAATCCACGACCTGCTTGTCACAGAGATGTGATATTAGAAGACATTTACGAACAAGTTCGTGCAAAACCCTCTTCGACATATTTGCTGCATTAGGTGTTTTGCCAAGAATTCGAACAAGCCATGCAAACAAAGAAGAAAGATAAGAACTTCGATGAAACTCTTTCTTTGAGTATGCAATCCCAATACTTGGGTTATCTGCAAAAGAGATCAATATAAGAACAAAAAAGAAACTAAGCATACAAATTTCGTATTGTCAAAACAAACACCCCAACTGAATTAAAGGATGGGATTTTTTAAAAAAACACTATGATTTCATGTTGGCTTAAGGAAACTCAACCAAAAAAACATTCCCATCAGCAGTGCAGTACAAAAACCGTGGATGTGTCTAGGGCTTAACAAATAAAGAGTGCATTAAAAGACACAAGCACTCAAAATAAAATTTCCAAGCACCCACAACAATTAAGCGAATTGAAACTTCCAATGTAAAAGAGAGTTGTGGTCGGAAAGAATAGCTGCCTACCTTCTTCATACTTCGTATCTTCCCGAGCTTCAATCCTATGAAGAACTTCCTTAAGGAGGTTCAGAAATAACTCTGGTTCTTTATTATACAATCTGAGTATGACAGGCTTCCAATCAGCCAAAACATTATCTATGGTGGGACCAACAGAAGCATCGCCTATTTTCTTTTTGAACTCTGAGGAACTTGATGTTTTCAACAAATAATCCAACAGCACCGACACAACTTCTGAAGAGAAGGAGGAATATAGCCGAAGAAGAGATTTCAAGATCCTTTTAATCGGTTTCTTGGGAGCTGAAAGCATCACAAGCTATTAGTACATCAATACCCAAAACATTAATTATTACTGATGATACACTGTAACAAAGTACTTGTGATTAACTTGTTTTTCAGAGTAAAATAAAATTATCCAATATCTTGTAGACCAGCTCTAAAATATTAAATAACCCAATACTTGAGATTTTTTATAAGCAAAATAAATTAATTAAATTGCGGAAAAAGTATAATCCTGGAGTACTGAGAATATCACGACTCAAACAAGTGAACCAGCCTCTAAGCATGATAGAACTCTAAGCGAGATAGACAAGAAACTCATGAAAAAATAGCCTGTGATTTATAGCCGTGCAAAAAGACATAAAACAACAGTGTTCTATAAAAGAGATGAAGTAGAAAACAAGCCTACCCTCTCTTTGGACTAGTAAAAGCACTTTATTTTGTCGATAATACACTCCAAAATTTAGCCTCTATGTGATAATAGGCAAAGAACTTCCACATGCCAAAAATTTTAAATTGGCTTTCAACATTAAAGTATTAAACGGTTCATAAGCATGCCAAACCAGATGGGATCTAAGATACGATGAATCTCTTTAAAGAATAAAGTGATCTAAAGAGCTTTAAGAACAGACAAGTGTGTAAGACATTGGTTAAAGTTACAACATGAAGAAAAAGGAACACAGCTTACTCACGTTTTCCCTTAAGAAGTAAGGTACTAGACTCAGGACTCCTACCAACTTTCAAACAGATTGCTAATTCACGAATCATAGTCTTGATTTCTTTTTTGACGTTTGCATTGCCTTCACCATGAAAAGGAATTGCTTTGCTCTGAGGTTCCCAATAATTAGATTTTAACCAATCAAGTGCCTGAAAGTATCAGTAAGACTAAAGATGAGTTTAGAGCAGTGAGTTGAAAATACTTGGTATGGAAGGAACAAGTGTATATATTAAGGAACAATCAAGGAACAAGAGAATTGCTTCTTTTTTTTTCCAAAAAAAAAAAAAAGATCTTGGGAAGAAACAAATTATAATTAAATAGGTAACTACACGAATGTGGCTGATTCCCATGCGTTATCGAAAAACGTATGCGCATAATCAGTCAAACTAGTCCAATTCTAATAAAATAAACGCTGTAGTTAACGTTCAAAATCCTGCCTCTAAGAAAAAATTATTATATTCTAATATCATGGATCTATTAAGAACTACCTATCTATACTGATAAAAAGAGTTAACTTTTTCCAAAAAAATATAGTTAACCCAATAAGCTTTGTGCAGTACGGATGACAACTTTGATACACAAGCTAGGTTCCAAATGCCTCTTTCTAACACAACACACTCAAGTTGGCACATTGAAAAATGATAACAGTAAAGCTATTATCTAGTTCTTACATACAGTCCTCTGAAACCTGATGGAAGAGAAGCAGATTTTACCAAGGTCCTATGATATCAAATGAGGTTTTCATGGAGAAGAGAATATTCTATAAAGGATATACCACAGCCACCAAGGCCAGGAGTTAAGACATCATTCTTTAAAAGGTCAAAGGGAGAAGAAAAGCTCTCAGCAGATGATCTTCTCTAAAAGCGGCTTGTCAGGTGATAATTACAAACTACCAGACAAACATAAATTTCACTATAAACACTCAAAATGTTGTGTTAAACACAGACCTCAGGAGAGAAAATTTGGTCCAATTCTTTCCTAAATGCTAACAACATAACCAAATCATGGACCACACACACACTTGCTTACAATGTAATCCAAAAAAGTAAAAAGATTATCAAGGCATATGATTAAACAAGTCAAAATGAGCCATACCGTAATTGAGGCAGTACGAGCAAGCTTGAGCGATGGAAGCCGACGATGTGATGCCTCTGAAATAGCAGCAATAAGTAAAATAAAAAGCAGATCTTTAACATACTAAAGCAAATATCTTTCAGAATTACAAAGATCATGACCCAATTGGCATAGCATAATGCAAACAAAATAATGATAAACAAGAGTTATAGAATAAGACGAAGTTTGGATTACCTTCTAGCTACAAAAGCAACAAAACTAAATTTATGGTTCTTTGCATACAAAAAGTCATAACATGATTAAAGATGCTAATGGAGAGACTAAATATGAGACCTTATGGAAAAAATTGATATGCCGAAGGAAGTTATAACTTATACTAAAAGTTATTTTTTAAAGAGCTCCTTATTATTAAAACTATTATCTTAATATTTCTCTGACATTTAAATTTGTTGGACAAATTTATCCAAAAAGGCTCTACGGTTTTTTACCGTGACGAATCTCAACCAGCATGTGTGGAAGGCCAATTTCTTCAGCAGCCCCCGCTATTGACGTATGTTCTTTCTTCCGCGACTTCTCAGCAGTCTTCTCAGCAAGATTCACAATCCTTTTGGGAAAAAAGACAGCGCAATCAAATGTTAGAAGAGTCATCAACAAAGTTACTATAAAACTAATAGAAGAAAGGTAATGAAAAAGGCGGTCAAACCTCAGAGTCGCCATGCTATACAGATTGATGAGAATTTGCTCTGAAACAGAACCGTCATTTGATAGATCCTGACTAAATAAAATAAAATAAAAATTTAAAAAAAAATTAATTGATTCAAGCAATACTCAACATATTTGGGGTCTGTTTGAATTGGCTTATTTAAAAGCTTATCTACTGACATAAGCATCGATGAGTTTGTTTGGAAGAGCTTATCGAAAAAACTTAAGACACGTCCATCAGTTGTTTTCGGCTTATTTTCAAAAGCCTTCGAGAATAACTTATGAAAATAGGTTATAGTTTATAGCTTACATGAAAACAGTTTCATTTTATTTTATCTTTTGTAATAGCTATTTTTAAATAAGCGCTTATATGATAATCGCTTATGCTACAGATGCTGATCTAAGTTCTTTATCCAAATACAACTTTATTCTTGGTTGTTGTTGTTGTAACTAAAAAAAATAGGTAAATTTTGAAGTGATGCAACTGGCCTAAGCACTAGCGAGACTATTTGTGAGAACTTATAGAAACAACTTATGGCATTCCATAAGTTGTTTCCAGTTTATAATAATAATCTCTCCAGGATAGCTTCTAAAAAAGTAGATTATAGCTTACATAAAAATAGTTTAACTTTATTTTATCTTTTGTTATATAAATAGCATATCCATAAACACTTATAAACTGTTTTCAGCTAATGACAATAAGCCCTCCAGGACAGCTTCTAAGAAATAGATTACACCTTACATAAAAAAAATGGTTTGACTTCAATTTATCTTGTTGTAGAAATAGCTTATACATAAACACTTATCAATTTAAGCTGTTTATCCAAACATAACGTGTCAGTGTCGTGGACGGTGTCTGTGTTATGAATACCTAAAAAAAGGATCCATGCGCTGAATTTCAAGGAAGAGAGCAGTGATTTCAATGAGTTCGGGCAAGCAACCTCGAGTTCGCCACGTCGAAATCTGGAAAGCAGAAACATTGCACAGTTAGGGTTACATGAACATTATGTTATGATGAAATTGCAATGTATATATGATAAAAAAAAGGAAGTTAGTTACGCGTTTAAGAGCATCGGAAAATGAGTTGGGAGAATCGGAGAAGAGAGAGTCTCTAACGAAAAGCCACTCGTTCCAGTTCAACCATGGAACTAGTTTACGGGAATTTGATGATGATTTTGAATCGTCTTGGAATTCTGGAACTTCGTTGAATCCTAACGGTGGTGCCTCCTCCATCTGAAGGGGAAAGGGGGTGATGGAAGTCAATGTAGTTGCCGGCGGCGGCGGTGGTGGTGGAAGGGATTGAGCTATGAAAAACCCTGAACCCGTGGTGTGGTTATAGGGTTCGATTCTCTCGTTGCAGTAAATAGTTAAAGGTGTAACTAGAAGAAGAAGTAAAAAAAAAATCAAGTTTTTATATTAGAAAAATTTACAAAATCTTTACTTGCAATGACCAAATGGACATTTTAAACCATATATTTTACTACTTGGTCTCATTCAGTCTATCTCCACATCAAAGAAAAACTAAAAGTATATCGCGATGATTTGTAAAAAAAAATATATATCAATTATACTATCGTGATTAATTTCGTCGGAATACATAACTTTTTTCAAAACTAAATTGAGAAAAAATTCACGTAAGCATAAACATTTTTTAAATATTTATAATTTTAAAAACTTGTGTGAGGAGTTTGTCTTTCCTCTATCTAATGTCTATTTATGAAAGATATTGACACATGTGATGGCTTTGTGGGATTCATGTGATAACTTTGTAAGATCTATTAGCGAGATCCACTTAATCACTGAGTTATCATATTTGTCTATGTCTCTCGTAAATGAGTACTAAATAGAGAAAAATCAAACTTTTTTGAGTACTAAACAGAGGAAAATCAAACTTTTTTTTTTGAGGGGTAGGAAAATCAAACTTGTATTTGAGAGTGTCTAACAAAGTCAAGGATAAATTTAATAGTTTATGCATATATTTTCAAAAGTTTATGAAACAAATTGCATTGATTTACATAAGTTAAGAGATTGAATTGGTCGATGTTAATTAAGGGGACCTAACTAAAATTTTAATATAAGTTAAACCATCAAAGTGAAGTTTTAAAATAAGTTAAAAAAACCAATGAAATACTTAAGCCAACAAAATATACAAAGGTGTTGGGTTAAGATCTTGAAATATGCTCTTCTAAATATTTCATGTTCGATCTCCCTGATATCAAGTGGACGGTGAGATTGGATTCATCAGATTAATCGGGACTTGAGTCAGATATTGAGTTTTCAAAAACAAAAAAGAATAATAAAGGTTTTTCTATGAAAAATAAATAGGCAAAATTACCTTGTTGGTTCATATGAGTGTGTTTGTATGAGGATGACATAATGTAATTTTTTTGAAGAAAATCAAATTCTTATATGTAAATACATTGTTTGAATGACTAATTTGAAGAAGTTTTAAAATGAAAATAATTATTTACGAAGACCTCTCAAAAAATATTTACGAAATATTTTGTCCACATTAAATTTAAGAAATTTCAAATTACATGAATTTTAAATTTCCTTTTTGTTATAATTTCTTAAAATTTTACAAGTTGCCCCATATTTTACAAATTTTTAGATTGAGTCCTATAATATACAAAAATAATAATTTGCAAATTGCCCCTTCAAAATTTTCACCAATTAAAAATTGATCACTGTTTTATCAATTTTTAAATTTGACCCAAAAATGTTAACAATGAGATTTTTATTATTTGATCCAAACAAAAACAGTTGAAAAAGGAGACAATTCAATCAAATCATTTCAATTGTCTATAACTTTCAATTGTCTAAAATTTTTAAAAAATGCTTTTAATTAATTTAAAAAATGATTTGGTCATTAATATTTCTTTCACATTATTTTGATACATTTGCATATGGAATTTCTATTTGAGTATGGATTTCCTAGCTTCGAATATATGATTTTATTTCTACGTGGAGCTCCCAATTTTCAAACTTATAGTCCTCTGACCATGTTTAGATATGAATATTATATTTGAAGTCTGATAATTCACATGCAAGGATAATTTCGTCAAACGCAAAATTCTTCTACCAACGAATTATTTGTGTGTAGGTTGTCGTGATTTGGAGGAAACGACAACACATTTGTTCTCGGTTTGGTAATATTTGGTTATTGACCAGGCAATGGCTTGGTGTTCGTTCATATCATCTCTCATACTTAGAGAATCATTTCTTACCGTTTGGTCAGCTTTGTAGTTTTTCAAAAGTTTAGCGTCCTCATTTACAACTCATATGGCTTGCGACACTCTAGGTTATTTAGACACTCTAGGTTATTTAAAAAGAAAAGAACAATCAAATATTCAATAAGGCTGAACACATGCGGTTATTATTAGACAAAATTAAGTTACTTCCTTTCATACGATTAAAAGCATGTAAATTTACATTTACTTTTAATTATCACAACTTATGACTTAATCCTTTTCCGTGCATGGATACGACCTTGTAGACCCGTTTGTGTTTTTCTTTTCTTTTGAGCGTAGAGCTCCACCGTTTGAACTCTTGTATTTTTGCTGCCTACTTGAGCACTTCTCATGCTTGGTAGGCTCAGGTTCAGTTTAATAAAATCTTTTAAACTTAAAAAAAAAAAAAAATCACATTCCAACATACCAATAAATGGAAGTAAAAAAAACTATAGTCTAAAATTAAAATTAAAGGACACATGTAATTTTATTTAGTAAGTAGATCATTTATAAAAAAGTGTTTGTTTATAAATATAAGATGCATAAAAAGACAATTTAGTAATAATTATACGATCTTCAAATAATTTATCACTTAAAGTTTTGTTTAATAACCGTGATTATTGTAAAATAATTAGTATTAACAAAACAATATAGAGTAATCAAACATTTAAGTGGTTAACATTGATTGCGTGGAATCAAAATATCAAAATATAGAAACAACTCCTGAAGTTGTGTCTGTACTGTAGTGATGATGATGAGCTTCAGTTTTCAACTCCTTCTTCCTATATTCTTCTTTCTTATCACAACTTCACTTTCACAACATGCTAACAACCAGGTCAGTAACATCACATGCATCTCTCTCTCGTGTTGACTTTTATGACTTTTATTTTTATCACCACTTTTTTCATTTCTTAACTGATTATTTGGATTGTGGAATTCAGTTTTGTGAAGCTGGAATTGGATACGGAGAGTCTACATGTGGAACATCATCATCCAACAAGTTGTTGATCAAAGGTGGTACTGTTGTCAATGCTCATCACCAACATGTTGCTGATGTCTATGTTGAAGATGGCATCATTGTTGCTGTCCAACCAAATATCTTGGTACTAAAATATTTTATTTGGAAGAATTTATGGAAACAACTTAAAACATGTTCATAAGCTGTTTTCACTTAATAATCATAAGTCCTCTAGGATATTTTATGAATGCAACTTATAGCTTACAGGAATATGAAACAGTTTGACTTTGTTTTATCTTTTTATAGAAATATTATATATATAATCATTTATATAATAAGAGCTTATGATATAAATGCTTAGTTTAGTTGTTTATCCAAACATGATATTAGTACTTTAGAAAAAAAGTCCACAAGTAATCCTCGAGAATTACAAAATTAGGACATATTAATCCAGTCATCTGAGACTGTTTTGGGTGTTAAAATTGCTTTTAGGGACTAATTATAGTGTGCTTCTCTCTAGGTCTCAGGTTCGAATCCCCTAGGTGCCAACAATTCATGTGTTGGTCCAGTCCATAAAAAGTTTTGTTCTGGCTTTAATTGGGCCCCCTGCCAGTGGACGTGAGATTGGTCTCCTGGATTAGTCGGTCCTTGGATCGAATGCCAAGTTTCCAAAAAAAAATCGAGACTAGTGTGTTCGAAATTGGTAATTTTGATGAACCACTTAGTGGACTTTTACTTGAGAGAGCCTAAATTGGATGCCACATTTTCTTTTGGAAACTAAAAGAACAAAAACCGATCTTTACTAATTTTTTTATTTTAATCCATTATCTTCTTGCCTATTTCTGCCCTTTTTATCTTTGAGTTATGCTTCAAACACTTTTTAAGCTGATTTCCTTTTTGTTTGTTCAATGGTTTTCTTTGTAACAGTGAACCACATTAAGTTTTGTTACTTTCTGTTATTTCTAATGTATGTATTGTTTGGTTTGTTTCTTATGTAATTTCCATTGTCAGGTTGGAGATGATGTGTATGTGATAGATGCCACTGGCAAGTTTGTCATGCCAGGTTAGGCCTTAAAGAGTTTTAATCTAACTCCTTTATACACTAATTCAATATTACTATCATTATTATTATCTTTTGAATGTTTGTTTTTTCGAACCGATAATAGGAGGCATTGATCCTCACGCACACCTAGGGATGGACGCATTGGGTACTACATCGGTAGACGACTTCTTCAGTGGTCAGTCTGCAGCATTAGCTGGTGGAACAACAATGCACATTGACTTTGTTATACCAATTAATGGGAATATAACAGCTGGTTTTGAAGCCTATGAAAAGAAGGCAAAGAATTCTTGCATGGATTATGGCTTTCATATGGCAATTACCAAATGGGATGAAGCTGTTTCAGCGGATATGGAGATTATGGTTAAGGAGAAAGGTGAAAATTAATTTTCTTCTTGTGCTTTATGATTATGCGGTAATAAGTAATGACCCTTTCCATGATTTATGATGAATTGATTTTCGGTAGTTCAATATTTCGTGTATGACTCATAGTTTACTGATAAGTGGCAGTGTTTCTTAATCTCAGGTATCAACTCTTTCAAGTTTTTCATGGCATACAAAGAATATATTATGGTCAACGATGAGCTTCTCCTGCAAGGATTTAAGAAATGCAAGTCTCTTGGTGCCTTAGCGATGGTCCATGCAGAAAATGGAGATGCAGTGTATGCAGGGCAACAGAGAATGATAGAACTTGGAATAACAGGTCCTGAAGGGCATCCTCTTTCAAGGCCTGCAATAGTAAATTCTCTGTTTTTGTTTTGATGAACAAATTTAGTCGGTATGGAATCTTAGATTAGTTATTGCTTATTTTGTTTTCTTATATTTTTTTTTATTACCGTGACTTGGATACCTATGTAGTTGGAAGGAGAGGCAACTTCTCGTGCTATTCGCTTAGCAGATTTTGTGAACACTCCTTTATATGTAGTTCATGTAATGAGCATTGATGCAATGGAAGAAATTGCGAAGGCTCGGAAATCAGGTTCTTCACTTTAATCCTTTTAAGTGTTGTTCTCATTTTTTGTAAATTTCACATGTTATTAAGAGAAAGTAGACAATTTCACATGTTATTTTCAAACTTCAGGACAAAGGGTAATTGGAGAACCTATTGTCTCTGGGTTAGCCCTTGATGACTCTTGGCTTTGGCATCCTGATTTTGAGACTGCAGCAAAGCAAGTTCACTACTTCTTTCCTTTTCTTTTGGTGATTGTTATTTCTTGTCTTAAGTTTTAATAATGTAATTTGTGTCGGTTCTCATGTTTCAGGTATCTCATGAGCCCTCCTATTAGGAGTAAAGGACATGATCAGGCCCTTCAATCTGCCCTTGCAACAGGAATTTTGCAGGTTTCACGTCTAATTTGAAAAACTCTGTCTGATTTTAAATATCATACGTAGCATACATTTATCAAAGTGATCTCATAATGTTGTTTTGCATCTAAAACTTTCATCTACGATTAAATTTGCTTCATATATTGCAGCAAAGGACTGAATATTTAGTGCCATGGCTGTTAAACCTTCCAAGTTTGTTGTTGCCGTGGATTGTTTAATATGTTCTGAGCTCAACTTTATTCTCTTTACTAAGATTACTAGGATTATTCATTTGACAAAATGATTCTTTTTACAACTTTGCAGCTGGTAGGAACTGATCATTGCGCCTGGAATTCCACCCAGAAAGCTCGTGGAGTTGGTGACTTCCGCCAAATTCTGAATGGTGTCAATGGTAACCACTCAATGGTTTTGGATATGTGTGGTCTGAATGCATTATGTTTGATTTCGAAGTGTTAAATTATTAATATGAATTGCAACTCAAAATCTGTAGGTATTGAAGAAAGGATGCACGTGGTCTGGGACATAATGGTGGTATAATAATAAACTTCTACCTTGCCCTCACTTTCTTGTTAGATTGTTGAAAGGGGAGAGGATACATTTTAACTAGATTCTATTGTCATCTCTCTCTCTCTCTCTCTCTCTCTCTCTCTCAGGGATCTGGTCAAATATCGGTCACGGACTATGTCAGATTGACAAGCACTGAATGGTATGTTCTTTTGATATTCAAAGAAAAGATTGACATCCATTTCTTATGACAATAAAGAGAATTCAGACAATTTTATTATTCTTATTGTTTGGTAAAGTTGCAAAAAAATATTAACGATGTTTTTACTTGTACAATCATTTTAGTGCTAGAATCTTCAATATATATCCAAGGAAAGGAGCTATACTTCCGGGGTCCGACGCAGATATTATCATCCTGAATCCTAACTCAAGTTTTGAGATAACTGCAAAATCTCACCACTCCAGATCGGACACAAATGTGTACGAGGGATGGAAAGGAAAGGTGCTAGTTTAACTTTATTCTAGTTTTGTTCATGTGGGGATTGAATTTCATTTTCTATAAAACACTAGACACGACATTGATATTCCGACACCGATGATAATTTAAGAAAATGATAGTAATTGGCAATTGCATGTAATCACATGTGTCGGTTAGACACATTGAAATGTAGGTCGGTGGTACATAGCTATCTCTCTCTTTTTGGTCTTGAATCTCTCAATCACTTGGTTTGTTCATTCAATGTTCTTTTACGTTGTTTGTGTCCTATGTCGAGGTTCAGCATATGCTTTTTTGCACATTGTTCAATAATTGAAGCCTTGTCATGTAATATTATCAAAACTCAATGTCTTTTATACTTTTTATAATTATTTTCAGGGGAAAATTGAAGTGACTATAGCAGGAGGAAGAGTTGTTTGGGAAAATAATGAACTGAAAGTTGTTCCTGGTACTGGGAGATACATACAGATGCCTCCTTTTAGTTATCTGTTTGATGGATTGGACAAAAAGGATGCTATTTATCTAAATTCCCTTAAAGCCCCAGTAAAAAGAGCCAAATCTACCACTTAAAAAATTTCTGGTATTGTTTTTTACTATATTGTTAATATAGTTTTTCCATTCAAACAAAGAAAAAACATGTATCTATCAATCAATGTACTAGAAAACTTATGGAGGACCGCAACCTCTGTACCGATGAGAGGATAATGCGGCTCAAAGAAGGTCGCATCAAATAAAATAGATATTGTTTGAATTGATTTATTTGAACTTATCTAGTTGTATAAGCACTCGTGACAATGACCACATAAAATAGCTTCAGACCTCAACAACTAAAATAGTTAACAGCACAGAATTATCTTCTAAGCATGAACTCATTCAAACCATTGCTGAATATGTACTTAGTATTTCTGTAAAGTTAAATTTCATTGAACTCACCACGTATGCATCAACAATGTTGTCACCTGTACTAAAAATCATAGCACATGCTAGTTAATATTGTAAAATAATTCTTACTAAATAGCATTGCTCTTTCTAAAATATATCTACGTAGACTATATAACAAAAAAATTACAACTTTCTTCGTGCATTATATAGTCTACGTAGCTTAGGATTGAATACACCACTTGATATTGTATGTATTGTTCGTTTTCAACCCAGCCATTTTTTTAAAGAATTCTCAACACAACCTATAATCAATATTTTGCTAAGGAAAAAAGATTGTGTTGAAAATATTATTTTTTGACTTTTAAAGAAAATAAACGGTCAATCTAACAAATTTGGTCTTGAACCATTAAAATCAATTAAAAAGTACCTAAACTATACTCTCATTAATCAATTTGATCTCTATAATTTCCCCTCAAAAATAAATAAATTTGGTCTCTATAATTTAAAGACTAAATTTGTGTTGGGTTTTTAATAATGTCGGGACCAAATTGGGGAAAGAGTAACAATTTAAAGACTAAATTGATTGAAATGGATCCTCTTCACATCTCTCTCATGCTTACTCAATTTCCACATTTCAATCCTTAAATCAACTTTTTCTTAAAAAAAAATTAATCCTTAATCAACTTTTGTCCCTCTTTTTCAAATACCAATATTATTTCTTCTTTATAATTTCATTATTTTCGATTTTTTTTCCACTCGAGAGGATCTTAATCCCTAAACTCATTGTTTATTTTTTTTAAGAATTGACTAGACAACTTCCTATACAATACTATTATATTCGTTTTCTTAATAAAAGTGACATTTTTCAAAACATAATGCAAATGTGTATGTATCTAAAAAAATAAGTTAATCCAAAGGAAGAGAATGTGACAATTTTGGGGATATAATATGGAAGAAATACATTGAGAGTACTAATGTTAATTTGATCAAAAGAAGAGAAAAAATTATTATTAAATTTACAACAGTATAGCTCACAATTCTAAATTTGTTGACGAAAATACCGAAATTGATAGGTCGAACATTATAATCGGGTTCGAACCTCAACTTCTCTACTTATGTGAGTTCCAATGCACGTTTGACTCCTTAACTTTTACTACAAACTTACAATTTTGACCCTTAATCTTTTAAAATGACACTTTTGGTTCTATATTTTTAACCCTTTTTACAAAAATGACTTTGGCCAAGTCAATACCGATGCTGGCGGCCAAAGTCGATGGTTTGTGCAAACTAAAAGTCAAAATCGCTGATTTATGTAAGTTAAGAAGACAAAAGCGCAATTTAGCCTAATAAAAAAATGCCATACATGCACCAAAGAGAAAAAAAAATGCACATTCGACATCTGAATCATTAAATTTGATGTTCACATACGCATTGACCTAGTCAAAATCAAATGAGACTTACTTTTACATAATTTACTAAAGTCGTAGTCCTAAAAATATAATTATTAAAGTTGAAGGTCAAATTCGCAACTTTATAAAAGTTAGAGAGGTCAAAAATGTGTTTTTAGACTAAATTTAAAAAGAAAGAAAATAAAACATGGTGACAGACAACTTTTGTGATGTCAACAAGACAACAATCTTGTACTTACCGATGAACTGAAACTAAATTGACAAACAATACAAAACAATACTCCTCTCTCTTCCATTTCCATCTTTCACTCTCTTTTGAGTCTGAAACAGGAATCCCCACTTCGCTCTGCTTCTGAAAAAGGTATCACACCAACAAATTTCATTTTTTTTTTTTTTGTGTTTAAGGTTTATTTGCCAATTTTGTTGACTTATGTTTTCCTAGTTCTGATTAGGGTTTATAGTTTTTGCCCCCAATTTCCATTTTTATAATTTTATACCTGCAATGCTCTAGAATTTGATACTGAGCTTTCTTTGTTTCAAGGGTTTGTTTAAACTGTGTTTTCAAGCCTTAATGCATGTGGTAGAGCACTTTGTTGGGAGAGTTAAGGCCTATGAGGCACTGACACGGATACCGGACACGACACTGACAACAATTTGTGAAAATAATAAGATCATACATGTCTATATGTCAAGTGTCGTGTTGGTATTAGACACTGACACGTGTCGGGCATCGTACACACCTTTGATCAAAAGTATGGGTGCTACGAAGGTTAAGACTACCTTGGTTTGCCTTGCCAAGTTTTGTAGGTGTAGCTTTATTGTTAATTATAGTTGTAGTAGCATTGATGGTGTGGTATTGGAATGTTGCAGGACTGCTACTTTGTTTTGTTCGCTTGTTTTAATTTGGTGTGAGAAGTCTCTGGTGTTAGCTTTGTACCATGGGTCTCATGTATTTGTCTTGACTGAACCTTTTCCTTGTGTTTTATTTACTTGTTGTAGTGTTGTTGTGTCTTTTAATTTTATAACCATATTTGATGAAAAAAGCTTGTAAATCTCTATGTTTGCAACATAACTTATTATAGATCTTATTGACTTCTTTTGTGCAGTTTTGGCTTGGCAATTTCACCCTTAATTGGAACTTCATGGATAGTTCAGAGAATTTAGTAGATTGTGGTAGTATTCATGATGAAGGTATGGAAGTTGATAACTCTGATGATGATGAATCATGTTGGAAGCCTGCAACGGGGATGCGTTTTTCTTGCATAAATGATGTCAAAACACTTTATAGAGAGTATGCTTTGAAAAAGGGTTTTCGGTGGAAGACCAGAACATCGAAAAAAAGAGATGATGGAGAGACCTGCTATGCAATTCTCGTTTGCACAAGAGAGGGGTCTCAAGGGTCAGAAACTCCGTGTACGTTAAAGACACCCCCACCTAAGACAAAAAATTGTCCTGCCAAGATTTGTATTAAGTTGGAAAAGGATGGTTTGTGGTACATTTCAAAATTTGAATCTAGACATTCTCACAAGACTAGCCCTACAAAGAGAATGGACTTGCATGTAAAGAGAACAATCGAAATCAATGAGGATGCAGGAGTGAGGACCATTAAGACTTTCCGATCTATTGTCAACAATGCGGAAGGGCATGAAAATTTACCATTTTGCGAAAAAGACATGATAAATTATGTTAACAACGAACAACATTTAATTGGAAAAGAGGGTGATGGCAAGGCCTTAATGAGCTATTTTTCTAAAATGAGGGAACAAAATTCGAATTTCTTCTACGACATAGATTTGGATGATGATTTTCATGTAAGGAATGTGTTTTGGGCTGATGCAAGAAGTAGAGCTACTTATGAGTACTTTGGAGATGTCGTAACTTTCGACACAACATATTTGACCAATAAGTATGACATGCCTTTTGCTACATTTGTAGGTGTGAATCACCATGGTCAATCAACATTACTTGGATGTGGGCTGCTCTCAGGAGAAGACACAGAGTCATTTGTGTGGCTTTTCAAATCATGGCTTCGTTGTATGCTTGAAAAGGCTCCTGTGGGTATTGTGACTGACCAATGTAAGGCTTTGCAAAATGCCATTGAGTTAGTCTTCCCTACAACACGCCATAGGTGGTGTTTATGGCATATAATGAAAAAAATTCCTGAAAAGCTCAACGGATACAGTGAATATAAAAGGATCAAGTCTGCGATGGAAGGAGCAGTTTATGATACACACACAACAACTGGTTTTGAAGAGAAATGGTGTTCCTTCATCGACAAGTTTATGCTTCAACAGGATGATTGGTTGAATGGGTTGTATGAAGAGCGTCATAGATGGGCACCAACCTTTTTAAGAAAATATTTTTGGGCAGGTATGTCAACTACGCAGCGAAGTGAGAGCATGCATGCTTTCTTTGATGGGTATATCAATTCAACAACAAGTCTAAATCAATTTGTAAAGCAATATGATAATGCTCTTAGTAGTCGAGCAGAAAAAGAATTTGAAGCGGATTTTAATTCACTGGATACTACAATTCCCTGTGTGTCAAACTCGTCCATTGAAAAGCAATTCCAAGGTGAGTACACTCATGCCAAATTCAAAGAAGTTCAAGCTGAATTCATATCCAAAATGAATTGTGCTCCCTCGTTGAATGTTGTCGAGGGTTGCTTTGCTACTTATCATGTGTTGGAGGAGGTTGTAGTTGGAGGCAGACATAAAGAAAATGTCTTCAAAGTTGTGTTTAATCAGGAAAACCATGATTTCAGCTGTGAATGCTCATTGTTTGAGTTTAGAGGTATCCTGTGTTGTCATGTGTTATCTGTGTGTACACGAGAGAGGGTTAAAAATGTGCCAGAGAAGTATGTTTTAACAAGATGGAAGAAACATATTAAAAGGAAGCATTCATATATTAAGAGTAGTTATTGCGCGAGAGAATTGAAGCCACAGATGGACAGGTTTGACAGATTGTGCAAGCATTTCTATGAGATTGCTGAAGTAGCCGCAGAATCTAAAGATGCAACTAAGGCACTCCATGAAACATTACATCAATTTAATTCTAATAAGGATGGTATAACTGACATTGTTAACGGAAGTTTCATTGATGACTCAAATCGAAACAATGGTACTGGAATTCACAGTCCATTGCGGGTTAAATGTGAAGATCAAGGAAGTGAACCAAGCGAAGTAATGACAGACAGACCACCACAGTAAGTCTTTTTTCCTTCAGAAATTGCGTATTCTCTGTATATGTATGTATATTGAATCTTAGTTTTTTATTTGTCCAAATGTGTAGGAGTGCAATATTGGAATGGTGAGAAATCAGATTGAAAGCAACATCTATGTATAATCATCTATTGAGGTTGTCAGTGGCGGTGATTTGTTGGATTCAAGTACTGTCGTTCGTGTCTATTATAAAATTGTGTTAACTAATGTTTGAATTCATGGTCGAGTGTGTGGTTGTTTATTGGATTTATGTGTTGTGTTACAGATATGAGGAAACATATGTACTAGTTCACGATTATGTATGTACTAGTTGACAATAATTTATGTACTTTATTAGGATAACATATGTACTAGTTGAGGATAACTTATGTGGTAGTTTAGGATAACATATGTATTAGTTGAGGATAGTTTATGAACTGGTCGAGGAAGTTTATGTTTATATAACATTTCTAATGAAAATAAGGCAAAAAATTCTTGCATGGATTATGGCTTCCATATCAGTGGGACGGAGTTGTTTCAAAGGAAATGGAAATCGTGGTCACGGAGAAAGGCCGGTGTTTATTGATAAGTGGACAAGTGGTAATCTTGTAAACTGGACCGTAGTATTTAAACACAAGTTGTACTATGCAAACCCTAAGCTTGAGTAATACAAAGGTATTGAAGCCACTTTGCAGTCAGAGACGTAGACACAGTTGAACAAACTTTGTGATTGAATATTGTGTCTCCTCTGTTTGTGGTTTTTGTATTTGTTTACTTTTGAAACAAGGTTGTTTTTCTGACAATAAGTACAAATCCTTTAAATGAGTTTCGAGGAACTGATTTCAGGTAGTTCGTCTATGTTTTGTAATCATGTGTATCAACACTTTCAAGTTTTTCATTGCATACAAAGGATTTGTTATGGTCAACGATTAGCTTCTTCTACAAGGATTTTAGAAGTGCAAGTCTCTTGGTTCCTTAGCCATGGTCCATGCCGAAAATGGTGATGTGTATGCAGGGCAACAGAAAATGATAGAACTTGACTAACTGGTCTTAAAGGACATCCTCTTTCAAGGTGTGCAGTGGTAAGTTCTCTGTTTTGTTTTGATTTTGATGAACAACATTTGGTCGTTATGTGATTGTTGAATGATTATTACTTATTTTTTATATTCTTTTGATTACTGAAGTCTAAACATATGTATATCTATGTAGTTAGAAGGAGAGGCAACCTCTCGTGCTATTCGCTTATACGTGGTTCATGTAATGAGCATTGATGTAATGGAAGAAATCGTGAAGGTTCGAAAATCAGGTTATTTGTCTTAATCCTTTGTGTAGTTAAATATTTTTTTATCATGTGTTCCACATTAATAATGCATTCATCTAGAGAAAGTAGTAAATTTCAACTTATAAAGATAAGAAATCCTTTTGTAGGAAAACAAATGCTTTTGCAAAACAACATTTTTTACGGGAAAAAAGAAGATTCCACTTGACCACTTGTGTCGTAAGTGCAGAAACTTAGTACAAAACAAATCACTGGTTGGTTCGCATGTTTCTCGTGTGACATTTTAAGTTTTGTTGATAACATAGTTTTAGTGATATCCCTTTCTTGTTTTTAAACTTTTGAATAGAAGATTGGTGTTTTGTTCCCTAACCAAGTGATTGGGCTCAAATGATTAATGAGCTTAAGTTAAGGATGAATTGTTAAGGAGAAACCGAGTTCAAATCCTAGCTGGAACAATCCTTGGTTAACCTTTATTTACTTATCGGTCGAACTCCAAACTATCAGTGCCCCGTACCCCAGGAACTAGAGGGTTAAGACAAAAAAATTGTGTTTTGTTCTCTGATAACTTAATTTCAGCGAGGTTACCAGTTTGTTTCGTAACTGTGGGATAAAGGGTAATTGGAGAGCCTATTGTCTCAGGGTTATCCCTTGAAGACTCTTTGCTTTTTGACATCTGATTTTGAGACTGCTGCTCAGCAAGTTCACCTCATCTTTCCTTTTCTTTGTTCGTTGTTATTTCTTGTCTTAAGTTTTATGAACGTATGCCGTGTCGATTCTCATGTTTCAATTATGCCATGAGTCCTCCTATTTAGGAGTCAAGGACATGATAAGGCCCTTCCGGCTTCTCTTGCAACAGGGTTTTGCAGGTTTACATCTAATTGAAAATTTCTTAGTGTAAATAACACATGTATTATACGTTTATCGAAATGAACATAATGTTTTTCTAAAGTTTCATCTATTATTGAATTTGCTTCATATATTTCATCAAATGGACCGTTGTCGTGGATTGTACAATATGATATGTATACTTATTCATGGTGGTATGATAATAAATTTCTACCTTTCCTCCATTTCTTGTTTGTTGGTTGAAAGATGAGGGGATAGCCTTTTAATTAGATTTTATTGTTATATATATCTCAGGAATCTGCCCAAATAACAGTCACTGACTACATCCGATCTGCAAGCACCGAATAATATGTTCTTTGAAAATATTGGCATTCATTTTGTTCCGACCTCAATTCCACTTAATTGTTTTTACGATGTATTGTCCATTTTGGGTCTTATGTTAATTAGTCCCCGCAATTTTGTCCTTAAAAGATGCCTTAGTTGGTTGAGAAGAGTGAGTGTTTATAAACTACTTTTAGTCTCGACCAGCAAAGACGCCTTTCAAAGACAAAATTATTAGGTCTCGCATATGATTCAAAGCAGAAAATACCTCAAAGGCGGTGATGCAGTGGACTTAAAGGTTGAACAATTTATTACTTTTATGACAATAAGTAGAGTTCATACTATTTTATTATTCATGTCATTAATTTGATGATTCTTTATGGTAAAATTGCCAAAAATATTAATGTTTTTACTTTTTTTTTTAAGGGATTAATGTTTTTACTTGTTCACTCATTTCAGTGCTAGAAACTTCAATATATATCCAAGGAAGGGAGCTATTTTTCCAGGGTCTGATGCAGATATTATCATCCTGGAAACTCGTGATATTATTAAAAAAAATTAACCATATAAGAACATAAATCAATTGCTTTTTTCGTGGCGTAAATTAATTAAATTATTATACCTCGGGTCGAACTTCAAATTACCGGTGCCTTTCTGGTAACGCAAAAAAGAAAACGAAGGTCTAATGACATAAAAAAAAGAAAAACTATAAAACTAAACGTAAAACAATATCAGCTGTTATTCAAAACTGATTTATAAATTAAAAATAAATCGAACTAATAGTATATTCTGTGATCGAGCCGGCCCTAGTTTTCTTGTGAGAGAAACTCCAACTTCTCTCTAAACTTCCTTTCTCTTTTCGTTCATCGAGGATGGGTGATTTTAGGTAATTTTTTGACCTAGGATCACCCCTCTACATTTTTTTTTCTTTTTCTTTCAATTTAAATAAGTGATTTTCACATATATCAAGTTTTTCTTGTGTGTTTTTTGTGATTTCGTCGTCTAAGTGCGACGTTGTGTTGTTCGTCGTCTTATGTGGCGTTTGATTTCGCGTCTTGTCGCGGTGTTTGTTTAATTCCTATTGAAAGATCGACATCAATCAATTACAAATTCAATCAATGATTTGGGCGTCAACGTTGCAGATCCGGAAACATGGATATTTCGGTGGGTTAGATTTTATCATATTATTTGTAGGCACTTTGCCGTTGCTATTAACTTGGGTGTTGTGAGTTTGTTTACAGATTCATCCTTTGCGTTTTTAGCGATGTTTGTAATTGATTGCGGTGTACTTTATCAATTTAAATGAATGAATATCGTATTATTTTTTTAAAAAAAAAAGTATATTATGTGATAACAAAACTAACTTCCCCTAAACAAAAAACTATCACATACTTGGTCATAACGAAAATCTAACAAATCTTTTTCATATAACAACCAAAGAATATAAAAAAAAATCTTTTTCATGTAACAACCAAAGATATTGTCATAAAATATAACAACCAAAGAAAAAATCTCGACCGTCCAATCACACTAACAATTACTAGTTACCTTCCAGAATATCTAAACCGTTTAAAATATCCCAATCTCAACCAAACACCCCATCACCTACACTATATAATAACATACGGTAGTGTGTTTACTTCACTTCATACTCAAACGGTTGTAACCAAAAAAATACTCAAAAACGGTTCATCTATCTCTCTAACTCTTCCAGTTGATTCTTGATTTTGTGCAACCATGCGTCCACCGGTGAAGAGAGTGGATTATAAGGTAGGAGATAAAGTAGAAGTATGCAGCAAAGAAGAAGGGTTTGTGGGTTCATACTTTGAAGCTACAATTGTTTCATGTCTTGAAAACGGAAAATATGTGATTCGTTACAAGAATCTTCTTAAAGACGACGAGTCCGAACTTCTTATGGAAACACTTTTTTCAAAAGATATTCGTCCATCACCGCCGCGTGTTCGTAATCCTTCGAAGTTTGAACTCGATCAGAAAGTTGATGTTTTTGATAACGATGGTTGGTGGGTAGGGAAAATCGCTAGCGAGAAGATCTTCATGGAGAAGAGTTACTACTATAGTGTGTACTTTGACTATTGCCATCAAACTATTTACTACCCTTGTGATAAGATTAGGGTTCATCAAGAATTGGTTTGGGGAGAGTGGATCTTGGAGGCATAACTCATGTATAGATCAGTTATATTGTATTTACAAATTGTAGACATTGTCCCTGTTGAATGTATTTCGAATTGTTTATTGGCAATAATAAATTCCAGTCTTTTAGTTTCTTTGGTTATTTTAATTTGTATATTTTTGTGTGTGCATATGATTCTTGTTCTTTGATTTATTTTGCTGAGTTCGGTTTCTTGATGACTTGCAAGAAAAATAAACTGTGATTAATATTCTAGTTTAGAATTTTAACAAAAATTAAATCTTCTTGAATGGGTTCATTGTTCTTGCCTAGATATGATGTTGTTGTACTGTGATAAAAAAAAAAAATCAAATCTTCGTAGCTTCTTCATATACTTTTTTCTAAATTGAGGCTTTTGATCCATAAAGTGTGCTGAACATTTGTGTTTTTCGCAAACCACAAAATTAAATCAAATATAGAAATTCAAAAAGTCTAAGTAGCATAGAAAAAAAGAGAGGAATCTATTAAGATGTTCAAATAGTATAGGTGCATTGTAAAAAGAGGTGTATTGAGATGTTCTACTATTTGAAAATATTTTGAAAACCTCAGAAAATTCAAGAAAGAAAATGTGAGTTTTGACACATATTTCCTTGACTTTGATTTTTTTATTTTAGATTTTTTGGACCTTATAGGCATTGGTTTAAAAAAAGAAAAGTAATACAATACAAATCAAAGAGTGGTAAAAGTGAAGAGAGATTGATTGCATTACATTGCACTAAAATCATCAAGAGTGCGTTTTTTTTAATTTTCCTTTTTATCATATCAAAAAAGTCATCAAGAGCATAAATACTTAGTTGGGTGTGAGGTTCAAAAAAAAAATTCTTAATTTTTGTTCTTGTTTTTCACCATGTATGATATTCCACAATCACCAAAAACACAATACTTCAAAGACAAACACAAAGGGAGATAGTGTTAGTGAAAATGTTGGACAAAGAATTACTTTGGTTAAATAGAGGGCAATGTGAAGGCATCAACCTCCAAGTCAAAAGGACTATGAGGAGGAGGATGATGAGACTCCAAGGGAGTATGAGGCATAGGAGACATTGAGAAAGACTTAAAAACATGTAATCAAGGAAGGAGGATTAGGGTCTAGGGAGGAAGAATAACTTTAGAAGAAAAAGAAACTTAAAATTCCTAACTTTTAAGGGAAGATTGATCTAGAGAAACATACTTATATTGAGAGATAAAAGTGAATATAATGAGAGTAAGGTGATTTTTTTTCTTACACCATGATTATAAATTTTAAGTTTTTTTTACTAATATATAATACTCGACTAGTTACAAAACTTAATCTTAGTATTACTTTCCATCCTAGACTTTATAAACTTCAATGGTTAAGTGAGAATGGAGAAATTGATATTGACAACCACATCGGCGAAGCTAGCAATTATTTTTACGAGAGGACCAAATATAAAGGGTTTAATTTTATTTATTGTCTGCAATGAAATAATTTGCAAAAAAATTATTCTCTATTTCATGTTTGAATCTTGGATTGACAATTTTCCTTGATAACAAAACTCTCTTTATAGCTGTTAAAAAGAACTAAACTCTCTAAAATAAGATGAAATAAACATATCAAGCAAGCAATAATCTTATTATTTGTTTAGTTGAACTAACTTATAGTAACAAATAAACAAAAAATTTGAGGTAGTTAAGGGTAGCTAAAATAAGTTATACTTTTGTACGAGAAGAAAATAAGTTATACTTATTTATTCAAATAAAATAAAAAGAAAGAACTCAATAATAAGAGCAACTTTATTCTCAAGGGTCTCATGCAGATATTATCATCTCGAATCCAAACTCAAATTTTGAACTTTATTCTAGTTTAACTTTATGTTCTTCATTGACACAATTCACATCTTCAAGAAGTAATGCTTAATTAAAACTTTAAAATGTATTGTAAGCAGCTGAATTATGTGGAGAATAGAAAATGTTAAGATGTCAACTACAGACTAATGAAAGGATATATCCTACTATGCTTCAGAAAGGACTAAAATGAAATCATTTTAACATTTTCATATATGTAATATGCTCAGCCTATATTCCTAAAATTTTACATTACAAGTTGACATAGCAAAACAAACTTGATAAAGATATAAAAGAATTGAACCCACATAATTAAGATTGGAACTGAAACACATTCTTTAATGTTATGAAAAATAAGAATCACCTGCTTCATGCTAGATTTTTCACCAAAATAGTGATAGTCCGTCCGAAGCATCATTGACAATGTCAAATTGCTTAAAACTTCAAAATTTTCTCAGCATTTCATCATCTTTGAATGTGTGTGGTGTCCAACACGTATCGTGTCAGACACTGACACAACACCAACACATGTAAAAAAGATCAAATAATTTGGTTTTTCAAATTATTACTGGTGTGTGCTTCATAAATATACATATTTTAAAAAATATGAAAAATAAGAAAATGAGTTTTCTCTTTTACAATGCAATGAAATTGAGGTTTGACCTCAATGATTTTTTTTTAAGAGCAAATATTAAAAAAAAAAAAAACTCATCATAATCAATTAATCGTACTAAAACAGTATTATGAGTTTTGTGGCAACAATAAACATCTCATATAATTCCCTCAAAAAAAAAACATTTCATATAAAAAATATACAAAGTTTCTTTATATGTATTTTGATAAGAAAAAATATATAGAAGAGTGAAAACTCATTTTGATCTTCATAATTTTCTTGTTCGAACTTAATCTCCAACAAAAATAAACCTTAAATTAATCTCTAACTATTAGAATTTAGATGTATTATTTAATTTGTTCCCATTATTTTAGTGAAAATTGTACTTTGAGAAAATTGTGAAAAACAAAATAGATCTTATTCCAAATAAAATAAAAAAATAGAGTATTGTGTGGTGATGTAATGTGATAATATTCCAAGTAGCAGCTTAGTTTACGGTTTGAAAATGTAAATAAATAACGAAAAAACGAGATCGAAGCATAACATAACATTGGAGCGATCATGTCTTTCATTATTTTCACCAATCATCAACTCCTTCACTTCATCCTCTTCCTTATCATCACTATCACTCCCTCTTCACTTGCTCAATCACAACCTAATCAGGTAACTAACTTTTGCGTGTCCGGTATGACACTGACGCATGTGATTACATTCAATTAATTCAAACTCGTTTGAGTTGACTTTCCTCGTTTCTATATTTTTAAAAAGCTAAGTTCTAACTATATTTGGATTGTGGAATTCAGTTTTGTGAAGCTGGAATTGGACACGGAGAGTCCACATGTGGAACATCATCATCCAACAAGTTGTTGATCAAAGGTGGTACTGTTGTCAATGCTCATCACCAACAAATTGCTGATGTTTATGTTGAAGATGGTATCATTGTTGCTGTCAATCCAACCATCACTGTTGGAGATGATGTATATGTCATTGATGCCACTGGCAAGTTTGTTATGCCAGGTTAGACCTTTTTTGATATGTTTTTTAGTGGCTGACTCGTTTGACACTGACACATGTGATCATATACGGCCACTTTCATTTTCTCAAATTGTTATCCGTGTTTGCGAGTCAGTGTAGGTTTGTGTCTGTGTAAGTGTTTCATAAGTTCTTAATACTTTTGGAGATTATATCATTGGAGTGCTTCACAAGACATCTAGATAGGAAAGATATAAGGTCTGAAATCAATGTGAGACCTGTTGAATGTCTTGAAGAGTTTTGCCATTTGTGTGAAAAGTGAGTGATTTGCTTAATTGAAGTTATATGGTATAGTGAAGTTGGGTTAAAGAGCCTAAGGCGAGCCGCACCATTGGTGATGCTCTAACACCTATTCAGTAGTTACCTGCTCAATGTCTAGATGTAACCACTTCTGAAATGATATCACCTTAGTGTTGTCACATGTTGTATCCATAAAGTTTAATTTTTTTACGTTCCATCATGATGTCAATTTAACATGATCCATCATCACCGTCGTCAGATTTTGACAGACTATGCATCTTTTTGTCTACTAACAGGAGGCATTGATCCTCATACCCATCTAGAGATGGAGTTTATGAGCACTGTGGCGGTGGATGACTTCTTCAGTGGTCAGGCCGCAGCATTGGCTGGTGGTACAACAATGCACATTGACTTTGTTATACCAACTAATGGGAGTTTAACGGCCGGTTTTGAAGCCTATGAAAAGAAGGCAAAGAAGTCTTGCATGGATTATGGTTTCCATATGGCTATTACCAAATGGGATGAAACTGTTTCAAGAGAAATGGAGCTCATGGTCAAGGAGAAAGGTTATAATTTATTTCCTTTTCTGCATTTTTATATTTTGGTTGATTATGAGATAATAACCCTGTGGAAGGGTTCTGAGAAATTTACTTCAGGCACTATATCTTTGTTTTCTAATTGCAGGTATCAATTCTTTTAAGTTTTTCATGGCTTACAAAGGATCTCTTATGATCAGTGATGAGTTGCTTCTAGAAGGATTTAAAAAGTGCAAGTCTCTTGGTGCCTTAGCTATGGTCCACGCAGAAAATGGAGACGCTGTGTATGAAGGGCAAAAGAAAATGATAGAGCTTGGAATAACTGGACCTGAAGGGCATGCTCTATCAAGGCCTGCAGTGGTTAGTCTCAATTTTGTTCTTTTTATAAAGAATTTATAAAAGTAAGAGAATTCAAAAGAATAATAGAATTTAATTTCAACTTTTCCACTGTTTTTCCACGCCATAGAATACATTATTTTCTGTCCTCGTCTCGTTTTTCAACCCTGCCTTTACATCTCTGACAATCATACTCTTAGTAGCCTTCGGTGCACATACTTGAACCAGAGTTAACTGTTCTTAGCTACTAGTGTCTAAATTTGCTTACTGGGATAAATCACATTAAGTTGCTATGTGATTAAATTGATTGCTTGTTTTGTTTTATTGTACTCTGTGATTACTGCAAAGTCTAAAATCTAAATATCTGTTAGTATGATTTATAGAACATCACTTTATTTGACTTGGGTAGCTACATGTGTAGTTGGAAGGTGAGGCAACTGCTCGTGCTATTCGGTTAGCAGATTTTGTAAATACTCCTTTGTATGTGGTTCATGTCATGAGCATTGATGCAATGGAAGAAGTTGCGAAGGCCAGGAAATCAGGTTCTTAACTTTAACCTTTGTAGTGCTATTCTAAATTATGTAGAGAAAGCATAAAATTACAACATATAGAGATAAGGCTAGGTGTCCGTTTGTAGAAAAATTCATACATTTGCACAACAATATTCTTGTCTCTTTAGTGAGAATAAATGTAAAAAGAAGACTTGTTGTACTTAAATTATAATAGCCATGAATAGGTTAACCTGACAACACTTTATAATTCCACTCTTTTGCTATGTCATTATGTTGAATCTACTCTATTATAGAAAAACTTGGGGCTACTCAAATAGTCAAATCCCTTGAACTTAACTGTGAATCAGAGACTTAGAGCGCGTTTTCTTAAACTTATGAAAAAAGTGATTCTATAATGCTGATTTTGTAATTTTTGTTTGCTTTATTACTAAGATAAATGTTGAACATTTACTGTGCACATAGTATTAAATTGTGTTACATATTATGATAGATGTTTTAAATGTTATTTTTGTAGTATTTTACTCTATGAAGAAATCACGAGTTTACGGATATCTGAGTTCGACAACCTTGGATTAATGTGTTTCAAGAGTGACGTTATATGTTAATTGATAACTTAATTTTAGCGAGCTCTCCTAACTTGTTTATATGTTTCCATCTTGACATTTTAAGTGCTTTTATTCCCAAATGACTTAGGTTTGGTAGGTGACTTGTTTGTTTTCTTACATCAGGACAAAGAGTAATTGGAGAGCCTGTACTATCTGGGTTAGCCCTTGACGACTCTTGGCTTTGGCATCCTGACTTTGATACTGCAGCAAAGCAAGTGCCTTCATCTGTTACATAGTTTTCCTTAGTTGTTGTTCTTTCGTTGTCTTCAGTTTTAAGAATATATAAGCCATATTTCATTCTCATGTTTCAGGTATGTCATGAGTCCCCCTATTAGGAAACAAGGACATGATAAGGCCCTACAAGCCGCCCTCTCAACAGGAGTTTTACAGGTTCATATCGAGTTAGAGTTAGGTTCAGCAGTCATTTAAAGATGGTTTGAACCTGAGAAAGTAGTTAGGATGGTCTCAGCTATAACACGAATCATACTTCCTCTGTCTCAGCCATAGCATGAATCATAACATGAAAGTAGTTATGCACGTTTCTTAAGAAAGTCACTAGTGTACTAATTTCTATGATAAAATGAGTTTCATTTACTATTGTACCCTTGTTAATATAGAAGTTGGTGGAGTAGTTAGATGAGTTTAGAATTGAGATACAATAAATAAGGGTGTATTAGTGAAAAAAGATAACTAATGCGTTACTGGTATTCTAAAATGACAAATAATAAGAGACAAACAAATATTTCAAATGTGACACTTAGTATGAGATGGATGGAGTAGCACTTTTGAGTTTTGATTATTACTGATTTCTGTATTTTATCTAGACCCTAGCTCAAATTTATTTTCTTTGCTAAGATCGTTCGTTTGACCAAAGGATACATTTTACAAATTTGCAGCTGGTAGGAACTGATCACTGCGTCTTTAATTCCACCCAGAAAGCTTTTGGAATTGACGATTTCCGGAAAATTCCTAACGGTGTCAATGGTGATCACAGTAACCTTAGATATATGCGGCCTAAATACATTCTGGACGATTTTGAAATTTTTCCTTACTAACGCATTGCAACCTGAAAACTGTAGGTATTGAAGAAAGGATGCGTGTGGTATGGGATATCATGGTGGTAAGATAATATATTTCCACCGTAGCCTTCCCTTTCTTGCTAGGTTCGGGTAAAATGAAGGACATGATAACCTTCTAACTGGAATTTATTGGTGTATATCTCACAGGAATCTGGCCAAATATCTGTCACGGACTATGTTCGCTTGACAAGTACTGAATGGTAAGTTTTTCAATCAATCGAAGTAAAATTCGGCATCCTGTTATAGGATTTTATTTTCATTATTTTGATTTGAAAAAAGTATTTGGCAAATATCCCAAAATTATATGTTTTTTAATTTCTACTATCATTTCAGTGCTAGAATCTTCAATATATATCCAAAGAAAGGGGCGATTCTTCCTGGCTCTGATGCAGATATTATAATTCTCAATCCAAATTCAAGCTTTGAGATAACTGCAAAGTCACACCACTCTAGAATGGACACAAATGTCTATGAGGGAAGGAAAGGAAAGGTACTGGTTTAAATGTTATCTGATCCTTCTAGGTCTAGGGATTGAAGTTAATTAACTTCCCAATGACTACTTAAAGTGTCTCATTTTTTCTTTCGGGGTTGATTTTGCGCTTGTACTAGGCCTCCACGTTCATAGTTAGTTGGTACAAATGGTATATTGCAAATAGCAAGAACTTGGATTAAGTCCTAATCAATTAAAAGAATTTCATTCATGCAGCTATGTCTAGTTTTGAGTTGGGTAGGGAACATTTGTTTTGCATATGCTACAACACTGTCTTTAATGGCTTAATATTTGACATCTAGAATTCATTCCAGCCTTAGGCATATTATTAATTTATTTTGTCATAATCGCTATCTCGTTCTGTGGCCTATCAGTGAGAAATAATTCTACCTTTTTTTTACCAGCAGAAATAAGTCTATCTATGTAACTATTTTCAGAAAAGTCTTCTATCTCCAATGATACATGGAGGAATTTCACACTTCTAATTTTCACACACCTATGCAATCTTACACGGGATCTTTACTAGTTTATTTTTAAAAATTCACACTGCCTTAGGAATTGCACAGAGGCCCTTCACTGCAACAACTTGGGCTAAACACACATGCACGCGTGCCCACACACGTACAGATTTGAGTCTCTCGCCACTCATTACTTGATTTGTTCAGTCTTTGTTCTTTTACCTTGTTAGTTTCCTGTGGTTTCATACAACGTGTGCTAGTATGTATATATTGTTCCTTATTTGAAGTTTTGTCATGTAATATCAAGATTGAAAGTGTTTTTTCTTCTGAAATTATTATTTCAGGGGAAAATTGAAGTGACTATAGCAGGAGGAAGAGTTGTTTGGGAAAATAATAAATTGAAGGTTGTTCCTGGTTCTGGGAGATACATTCAAATGGCACCTTTTAGTTATCTGTTTGATGGAATCGACAAGAAGGATGCCGCTTACCTAAATTCCCTTCAAGCCCCAGTTAAGCGGGCAAAGTCCACTGCTTAATTTCTGTCATCATTGGTTAGGGAGGGAGGGAGATAAAGTATGCAACTCCAGTTGTCTGATCGAATAAAGAATAATGTATATTTCATGTACAATGTACTGGTAGTAGTAAAGCATCATGTATATATAATTTAATTTATCATAATAATAATAATATATATATTTTGTTTGTGCAACATTTTCCATTGATGTAATGTATATTGCTTAGACAGTATCAAAAGCAATTGAAGAAAAGTGACCATAGCTTTTATAAGATACTGTACAATGTGTAATGGTCAAGTTTTCATTGAACTTGTCTCATCTACACAAAATTTTACAAGGCATGGGTCCTAGTAGTTTTTATAGCATTATAGCATGCCATTGTTTTGAATATGAAGGAGTTGATATGTTTGTATGGTTCTTATCATATCAAGGCCTAATACAGCAATTAATGTAGGTCAGAAATCTTCTTTTCCCCTGCATGATAATATTCAACAAATGTATTAGAAGTTGCATTCACTGATTCCCAAGTATTGTCATTTCTCTTCATGTCCCTCTCTATGTTTGAGCGAGCGGCGAATGTTCAGGTTCATAGAAACACCAAAGGAGGTGTAGCTCATGTATGGAACGGCAACCATAATTAAATAAAACAAAAAAAATACACCTGTAGATAAGAAACATAATGACAGAAGCCGAAATAGACTTCTATGACCCCTGTCTAATCTACGTTATATTTTGCTTTTGACAATAGTACTCCTCCTAGTAAATGATCCATGTGCGATAATCAAGGGGGCATGGACCAAATCTAGGAAGAGTACTTTGCTAAAAAAAATGTATTCAAATTCGGAAGTTGAAGCTACCAGTATAGAATCTCAAGTACAATAAAAAAAATATTCATGCAACCTAAATAAGAACTAAAGAAAATGGTCTCACCATGACAACAGGATCTTCTTGAACTTGAGCATTAGCTTGAACTTGAGCAGAAGGAGCACGACCATGAGCGGGTTGAGCATGATAACCTTGAGGTGGATGTCCATGCTTGTGATTAATAGCTTTGACGAGCTCTTCTTCAGTCCCAACGCTGCTACGCTTGACTTCACTCAGGTCAGTTTTCTGCTGCTTTTTGTTCGCACGAGCTTGAGTAAACACCATTGAATAGTTGGTAGCTCCCATAGTCTTTTGGTCCCACGCTCCGAACTGAGGCACAGATGATTTAGCATGCTTTTTCTGCATAAATAGGATCATACATTGTAATTAGTACTTTTGTTGTTGCTCGTTGTTTTACACGCAGTTGGTAAAAGAAAGAAAAAACAAAGTTAGTTTCGAAATGGATGCTTCGTCGTGAACTTGTATTGGGTTAATGCCCCCTTGATCAAAGCACATTAACCATTTCAAGTTCAATGTTCGAAACTTCCAATTCAAATACAAGATCTTAAGACGTTAATCTCAAGTTTCTTGACCTTGTATTGGTTAAAGCCCCCCTTTTAACGCACATCAACCAATACAAGCTCAAGGCTCTTATAGACTTCACTACAATCTATGAGTTCCATGTTCCCTATCATGTTTTATATCTATAATATATTGACTACAATATATCAAATGACAATCAATTCTCAACAAGGCCATAAGATGAGCTTGGACACATAACCATTGATTGCTGCATCAAGAGAAATTTTGGTTAGAAGTCAAGGAATATAAAAAGGAAAACATTATTTAGAATGTAATCCACCCAATAATCATATGATGTTTCTAGTAACTTGAGAAACACTCAAATGTACAACTTTAAATAATTAATATGAATCTCTGAAATGTCTACCTAAAATAATAAAACTCGGTAACAATTAATTTAAAACTCTAGCTTATAAAGCATGCAGCATTATAATTTTCCATTTCTTAGCCTTAGTTTGAAGACAATTTCAAAAAAAAAAATTAATCTTTCAGAAGGTTGTAATGTTCTTTCAAAATTTTCTTCAGGAGCAACATTTTACACCCCCTAAATCATTTCCGATGTACACATCCAGAAAATGCACATTTTATACGTCGTCTGAAAGCAAACATTGGAACAAATTATGCCGTCAAAATCATACTTTCGAAACCACGTCTGATATTTTAATAGACGCGGGGTCGATAAAGTTGCTCCTTGTCTTTCTATACATTTTATTACATAGATTTAGGCTTACCATTCCCTGTTTTTGTTCCATGGAGGAATGAATAGGCGAGGGACCTAGGAACAAGAAGCTATACAAATTAAGGTGTTATTAATGCTACGTTTTCAAGATAGATGACCAATTGAATGGTATCTTGATGTTAGAGTCATGGGGTATTTTAACCATAGAAACTATGATAGAACTAGACATTTTGTTATGCTTCATATTTAAATCATATCCTAACCTACAAGGAACGGCTCAACGGGGTTAACGGATTTTTATGTGTGATTTTGATAAGAGTAAAAGTAAGACACACAAAAAATGTGGTTGTCCATGTTTATTGTATATATGGTTATTCTATATCGAACAATATTGCACACGATTTTGTACCAAAGAAATGTAACTTCTCAATAAAAAAATGTGAAAACAACTCACTTTGTCAGATTAATTTCTGGTATGTGCCACTTTTAGATTATTATTTTTTTGACAAAATATGCCACTTTTAGATATACATGTCAGCATTATTTTATATTTATTTATTTTTAAGTTGAATAACTACAAAAACTTTTCCCCTAAAGAAAACCAATGAATATTGCTACCGGCCCACTCTTGATGTCAAGAAAATATCACACTCTCTAACACACTCTTTCATCTATATTACATCTTATTAATTGATGTTCGAAAAAGTCTAAGGTTATATATGAAACGAGGGGAAGACGACAACTCTCATAGGCCCTAAATAATAAGTCCAAAATTGGGCCCCAAAATATAAAAAATATTAGGGGACCATTAATACCTAAAAAAAAAACTTAAATGTTTAGTTCTTTGTTGTCCTATTTAAAAGTTATCATTTGATGGTAATAAAAGGAGTTCAAATCCCTAATTTGCAACAACATTGTAGCATCGTAGAACAAAATAGAAAGACAAACGAGTGAAAGACAAAGTTGTAGCGAGAGCTAAAGAGAAAGATTAAAAAACATTTTAGCAGCAACTTCATTGACGAGCACGATTCATCTTCATCAAGAATAATGATAGATTGATCGTAGAAGAATATAATCATGAACAATCTAATGAAATTTGAATGATGACAACATCATCAATAACAATAATAATGTTCTTGATGTGTCAAATGTTGATGTAGTCTCTGTTTGGTAAAAATAGTGGATAACTTATAAGCTAGTTGATAGCTTATGGCTGATAACTGATAAGCTAGTTGAAGTGTTTGGTAAAATTAGCGGTTCAACTAACTGATGAATATAAAAGGACATTCTTAATTCATAATAAAATTTATATAAGTTAATACACAAGTATTTAGAATTTAGTAATTTAACTTATCTTTTATATTATATTATTAATTATTTTTTACTCATTCCCTTCAAAAAAATAATATTTTTTACTCATTAAAATTTATTTTCTATTATGTGTTTCTACGTTAAATGTTAAACATAATAAAAAACACCTGAATGTCTTATCATATTTTTGAATTGACTTACCATAAGAAAAAAAAAATGTAGATTTCATGAGAAGAAATTTTTTTACCAAGAAACTATATATGTGTTGTTAAATTATCGTAAAAAAAAAGGTTATAGTAAGACAGAAAAAGTACAAAAAAATCTATATAAACTGTATTATTAGGTTATCGTAAAAAAAAAAAACATTGGAGAAAAAATAAGTTATATTAATTTAATGCAATGGTTCAATGCAATTACCAAAATATTAGTTATAAAGGATAAAGTTGAATTTTGCTTTGAATAATAAGGGTAAAAATGGAAGAAAACATGAGAAGCTATAAGCTATAAGCTCAAACGCTATTTGGAATAGCGTCTGAAATAGCTTATAAGCTCATGAAATAAGCTATAAGCTTGTGGTGAAAAACCATTACCAAACATAACTTTTTTTGTCATACGAGCTTATAAGTTATCTACTATAAGCTATAAGCTCGTTTTTTGGTCTTACCAAACAGACCCGTAGTGTAGATATGATGACCACTTCATCCTTCCTTTGGATATCTATGATCCTAAAAATTGAGATATTCTTGATGCTAAAAACCAAAATATTTTAATTGAAATAGGGTTTATTAGGGAATTGAATCTCACAGTTTCTATAGAGAGACTTTCTCGGTATTTTTCATAGTCTCACTTTTTCTGAAGTTGAGTAATGTAAAGACTTTTGAAGCCAAAATGGTTGATTCACTCTAAATATGTGGATAAAATATATTATTTTTGTTGTAAATTGTTCACTTCTCAAAATAGCAGTCACGTGAGATAATGGAAGCATTTAAGTGAGAGACTCAAAAAAACATGAGAGTAACTACTTGAGATCATTAATATCACAAAAAAGGTTAAATGGTCTATTCATTGTATGTATTGAGAAAATTATGATAGAACATATTGATTTAGACACGATTATTAGTGACTTTGGCATCTAAAAATGCTTGTACGAAATATTTTTTATGAATATCTAGATATTAAATAAAAAATTCAATGTTTTATGTATGTTTTGTGAAGTGATGAAAAAGAAAAGTAGAGAAGTGGTTGAGTGTCTATGAAGCACAAACTCTAACATCGACACCATAACATGAATAATGTCTAAAATATAAGATATTAGAACATCACTTATATATATTAGCATAACAAAGAATATAAATTGTGAAGTAAGACAAATTTAAGCAAAATTATGATAAGGAGATGCATTGTGTATTTTATAACAACTAGTTAATCTTATTATAATGAGCCTCCAAAAAATGAAAAGAGGCCTCATTTTGTTATTAACTCCAAAAAGTAAAAGATCTAATATAGGGTTAGAAGCAGGGAGGGTTATGGTTTGGTTTTTGCTTAAATAATGAACCGAACTGTTTGTGGTTTGAAACGAATCGAATTGAACTATAGTTATTGTTCGGTTAACCATTTTGTTGCTTATGAACTGAACCAAAATCGACCTTTTGAATCGAGCTGTATCTTTTGTTCCTTTTGCGATCTTAATTGTGTTTTTTTGTTCTTTTTTTAATGTAATTGTAGGGTTCTCGAAGATTTTTGCAACACTTAGAGTTATTTCTCAAAACTGTCGTTTTACTTATAAAAAAGGGTTAAATATATGTTTTTGATCTCTATAAATATACCAACTTTTCATTTTAGTCCTTCTAAAAAATTTCTTCAACTTTTAGTCCCTATAAAATTTTCAATCACCATTTTTGGTTCCCATTTTAAGTCATTTTTTGTATTTTTTTTTTAAAAAAAATTGTGCATAAATGTGTAGAATATTGTAAAAATCACTCAAAAAAAACCTAGATTTTTTTAACAAAACATAAATTAAATATGAATTTTTAACCGCAAAAAAATATAAAAATTCATAGTTAATTCATGTTTTGTTAGAAAATTCTTTCTTTTTTTTTACAAATATTCTTATAATATTATAAAAAAATTCTGCAAATTTTAATTCAAAACTATGAATTCTATTAGCCAAAGTTTTTGAGTCATTTTCCACTTGAAGATGGTGGAAACCATTCTCCATGCAAGCTTCGTGCCCAAGTACATCCTCCACATCTCAATGCTGAGAACATCACAAGCTCCAATTTTACGCAATTATCCTTTTAGCCATCTTCCATTAGAGTTACGAAAGAGACCACCGCACCCAACTATCATTGTTGTATCCTTACATGCTCCGTCATAATTCAACTTGACAAACCCTTCTTGAGATCTTTTCCATCCAATAAAAATAGTGTCTCCATGGCGAAGATTCCTCAGATGGTGGCTACAATTATCATATAGATGCCAACTTAATACACAACTAAAAAAATATATTCCTGTTATTTTAATATAATACTTTATCTTTTTATGTTTTCTCTCCTACATCTCTATTCTTGTTATTTTAGACCTTCCACAACATAAGTGTCTTACCTTCGTAAACATTAGTACCTAATAAGTACTTCTATTACATAATGAGAAGAGTGTCTCAAATAGGTACCCTCTATGCGAGTCACACATTTTAAATGTAAAAAAAGTTAAGAGTACGTGATTCAAACCTTAATCTATGCATACATTTTTCACACTCACAATCAATATTTATTTATTTTTCTTGTTTAAAAATAATATTTATTTATTTTTTGAAGAAAAAAATATTTATTTATTTATTTTTCTCGTTTTAACAAATGTTTATTTTCCTTGAAAAAAAAATGTTTATTTTTTTTCTCCTTTTAAAAAATATTTATTTATTTTTGTCAACTTTATAATTTCTCCCCTTCCACAAGTCACCTCGTACAATTATTTTTATTTATTTAAATAACAACAAAAAGAAACCAGTTATTAACGAAAAACGAAAATGGTAAGCAGCCAAGCAGTAGCATCCATCCTCTCTAACAAAGCACGGTTGGCCTTAGGTCTCGCCACCGTGTACTCCTCAGTCTACACCGTGAAGAGCGGCCAACGCGCCGTCATCATCGACAGATTCCATGCATTCAAAAGCCGTACATATTGGACGTTCGCGCTCGTCCTCACACATTCTCATCCTTCTCCACTAACAAAGATCTTGAGCCGGTGAATCTCACTTTCAACTTTCTCTCTCGTCCTGATACTCAACATCTTCCTGCTATCGTTCAGAATGTTGGTGTTGAATATGATAAGATTCTTCCTTCTATTGCTAAGGAGGTTCTCGACTCTGTTGCTGCTGAAACGGATGTGTTAATGCTTTTTATAGGTCATTCTGTGTTTTCTGATCGTTTTAGGGATACTTTTGTTCAACATGCTAAGGATTTCAATATTCTTATTGACGATGTTCACGTTACTCATTTCTCTTGCACTGACAACCCCAGGTAAATCTTATTTTAAAAAGATTCGTCTTTATCATCACTCATATATTGCAACATATTATGAGAGAACCAAAATAAAGATGGTAAAAATAGAGCACCAAAAGGAACCAATAATGGACCACTTTAGAGTGGATCCCAATTTTCTTTGATATCATGTTAACAATGGAGAGAGATTCATATAAAAAAAGAAGAGGGAAATGAGAAAGAAGTTGGAGTTTCAATAATCATGACAAAAGTTATAAATACAAGAGTTACTCATGAAATATACTCCCTCGGGCCCTATTTACAAACAATTTAATTTTTATATACATTAAATAATTTATGTATTTGGTTTAGGTTCTTGACTATCTTGTTTTTATACAAATAAAAACTCTTCTTCACCTCCTTAGTCCCTTCTATTCATCACATAAAATATGAACACGTGTGTTTGTTTTGTTTTCACCGTAAAAAGAAACATGTTAAAACTGTTTCCAAACGCACATTTGATCATTGATTCTCACAAGTTACAATTTTGTTTCCACTGTGATGTGCGTTGGACATTAGTTGCACTGCAGAAATAAACAATGCTCGGTGCATGTTTGATTCTACAGTAACAAAAGTTGATTTTCATTATATTTATAACACCTTTGATCCATGTACCGTACCTATTTAATGAAATAGTGTTTAATTATTGTTTCAATAAAATCGATTTTACTTAAAAGAGACTTGGATGTAAAACGATTTATGTTTAAATACATAAACATAAAAGTGAGTTGAAACAACGATTTATGTTTAATTACTTAAAAGAGTGTTTAATTACTTAAAAGAGTTGAAATAGTGTTTAATTATTGTTTCAATAAAATCAATTTTACTTAAAAGAGACTTGGATGTAAAACGATTTATGTTTAAATACTTAAAAGAGACTTGGATGTAAAACGATTTATGTAAAAACAACGTTCAACTCAAATACTACAAATCATAACTTCAAATTAGATTAAATTACGAAGCCAAAATTAATTTTACTTGAAAACAACTAAATATATCAAAATTGATTTTTTACTTCCGTAATCAATTATGTCCGCGACAAACTTGAAACTTGTTCAGTTGCTCTATACTTTGTGATCTGGTTGTGCTATTTGTTTACTTTTGGTTGAGGTCACGATCAAGGAACCAAACTTCAGTTAATCTCTACAATGACATCAAGAAAAAACATGTTTCTTTTATTTATTTATTTACTTATTCATTAATTTGACGTCTTTATGCATAACTTAGGTATTTAAAATTGGAAGTGATAGTGAAATGTTTGACTTTGACTAGTGATTTAGTAGAAGGATATATAATTCATTAGGATTCTACAGTAGAAAAGACCGTGAAGGCAAAGGGGAGTTTGTTAGCCGTGACGGGATTTTACGTCAATTTGGTGTACGATGGATTAAGAGTTTTAATCGTAAAATTGAAGTTTGCGATGCTCTGTATGCTGAGATGTGGAGTCTTTATATGAGATATGGCTTAAAGTGAGGGTTTATCTCACTTGATTGTTGAGAGTGACTTGAAAGTTCTTATATATAAGGTTATTAACAATTGTAAGATCAATGAACCATCCCTTCTTTGGTTCGACGCATTCAGGAAAGTCTTCGGTGAGATTGGCATACTTGTGTTATTCATACTTGGGGCGTGAAGGCAACATATGTGTGTTGTTTGTCTAGCAAATTCTAGAACATCCTTGGATTCTCGAAATATGCGTGTTTTAGAGTCTCCTTCTAATGAACTTCAACATTTCATATTTGATGATATTTTCAGGACTTGCTGGTCTAGGAATCTGCGTATTACTTAATTTTTTTTTTCTTTTGGGCGTCAGGCCCTCTTTTGTGCAAAAATAAAAAAGATTGTGATATTTTAAAAATAATGGAAACACACACACACACACACACACACACACACACACACACACACACATATATATATATATATAAATCAAAAAGGAAATAAAATATATGGTAGCTAAGTTTTTTGAGAAAATGTGTAAATATTAAAAAGGATTAAATATAGTTTTGAACCCTTATTAAAAATAAAATTAACTTTTAGTCCATTCATGAGAAAATGAATGAAAGTATTTTTGATATTTTGAAATGCATGTTAGCAATTGGAGGTGTTAAAGAGCAAGTTTGACTAGAATCTTTCTCAAAGCCCAACCCAAAAATATCTATATAAACAAAACCCACCACTGAAATTTTCTCTTTCACACTTTTTCTCTCAAATTTTCCTTCACTTTCTCACCGTCGCTCAACGATGACAACAATCAGTCTCCGGAAGGGAAACACCCGTCTTCCACCGGAAGTAAACCGCGTCCTGTACGTCCGCAACCTTCCCTTCAACATCACCAGCGAGGAAATGTACGATATCTTCGGTAAATACGGCGCAATTCGTCAGATCCGAATCGGAACTAACAAAGACACTCGCGGCACTGCTTTCGTCGTTTACGAAGATATCTACGATGCGAAAACCGCCGTTGATCATCTCTCCGGGTTCAATGTTGCTAATCGGTATTTGATTGTGCTTTATTATCAACAAGCGAAGATGAGTAAGAAGTTTGATCAGAAGAAGAAGGAGGATGAGATTGCTAGGATGCAGGAGAAGTATGGTGTTTCCACCAAAGACAAGTAATTGATGATATGTAAGTGGTTTTTATAAAATTAGGGTTCTTCGGTGTTTTAGGGTTTTTAAGAAATTAACTATGTAAAATTATGAATGGATGCTTCATTTTGTATTGAGATAAATCATGATTATTGTTAATTTACTGTTGCTGTATCGTTGAATTTGTCACTATAGATGATTTGGTTTGAGAGGAAGGGTTGTTTGAATTGAATTATTTTCGTTATTCTTTAGGATAGCTTGTGAAAACATCTTATTGGTTATGTGCATGTTGGATCGACTTATTTGAGCTTATCTAATGAATAAGTACTTATAACACTGTTTGGGAGAATTTATGAAAACAACTTATGATATGTTGGGTTGTGAAATTATGGTTTTTGAGAAATTTAGGGTTTCTTTTGTTTTAGTCGAGAAATTCAGTGTAAAATAATGGATGGATGCTTGACTTGATATTGTATAGTGTTATAGTGTTATTTATATATTAAGATAGTTCATATGATGCATGTTACTTTTTCTGCTGTGCTGTTGAATTGGCCACTAAAACATGATTTGGTTTGAGATTAAGGGCCTTCTGGATTGAATAATTTGAGTTTATGTACTAACATAGAACTTTGAAAACAACTTTGGGTTTGTTTGGATTTGTTTATTTGAGTTTTTCCACCGTCATAAGTTTGATGAGACTGTTTGGATAGAACTTATGAAAACAACTTATGACATGCTCATAAGATTGTTTCAGGTTATTTTCATAGGTTCTTCAAGGTAGCTTATGAAAATAGTTGATCTTTTGTAATAAAAATAGCTTATACATAACCGCTTATCATGATGAGTGCTTGTGCTATAAAAGTGAAAATAAGTTATTTATCCAATTAGGGCCTTATTTCCATCAACTCTCCCGGATAGCTTCTGAAAACAACTTATAGCTTATGTGCATAAAACTTTGACTATATTTTTCTTTTGTTAAAGAAATAACTTATACATAAGCACTTATATGACAAGTGGGTGCATAAGCAATTATATGACAAGAGCGCACATATAGTACCTATAGCTTCTGAAAACAACTTATACCTTATACACAAAAAAACTGACTTTTTATTTTTCTTTTGTTAAAGAAATAACTTATACATAAGCACTTATATGACAAGCGCGCACATATGCTACTAGCTCTTAATTAAGTTGTTTATCCAAACAAGGTATAAGTGATTATTTGAGTTTTAGAGAAGAAATGTGATGTTTCCTGCTTGAGATTTTCGTTATGCTTAGTTGATGTTAATTTCTTCAAGGTTAATCAAGTAGTTTCTTAGACGTCTGTGTTTGTTGCTTGATTATAAAAAGATGTGTTTTGTTGGTTGTACTAAGACGCTTGTGGCTAATTCTTTTCCTCTTAGATTGAGGAGATCAATAAGGGTGTGCAAATAATATAACAATTTCAAAAGGAACTGGGAATTGTAGCTTTTGAAAATTCAGGCTTCTTTAGTTTTCAATGTTGATTATCACACTGATCAGATCATTTGCAACCAAAAGGTTTAAAGTGTTGTCAATAGCATGTTATAGACGCTAAGCAGAGTGGCCTCTGGCCATTATAGGACATTGAGTAGTGGAACAGTTAAGTTTAGTTGCCGCGATTGTGCTGTGCCCGAACCTCAGTTTAGGGAAGTAGCGTAACAGTGTAGTGTGAGCCCTTAAAATTTAAGCGTTATAGCTTCTTGGTTTATTTTTAGATTTTGTTATCTGAAACATTTGAGCAGTGTTTGGGTTTTTCCTCTGTCAATCTGTCTTACTGGTTACTTCTGCTGTCATATTACAGTCACAGCTCGAATTCCACCGTTGAATGCTGATACACTGCAGATCTGAATATTAATTCAAGAGTAGAAGAAAGTTTATGTGATGTTTAGTATGGAATTGCATCAATTCGGTTCAATTTGGTTTGCCAGCTATTTGTATCAAGTAATGAATTGAACATGGATTTGGCAAAGTGAGCTATTTGTATCATGTAATGAATTGTAAATGGTTTCTGTCAGAATATACTAAGTTATATGACAAATATGAAAGATATTATGAGATATTTCATATATCCTAACAATTTTGAATTGTGTGATACATATCATCTTTAAATGAACTGAGTGACTCAATAGTGTATACTTTTCTTTTGCCAATTGTCTTAAAGAAACTGAAAAGTGAAATAATACTCCATTGCTAGATGAAAAAGGGGGTTGAATAAGTGTTCTAAAAGTACCCATTTGATTATGCTTTGGTCTGTTTCATTCATTGAAGAGGAACTTCACATACCAACTATGTGCACCTTATTCGACCACAATTTTGTTTTCATTCTTCGAAAATAGACCCTTCACACATGCACTTAGTGTGTTGAGATGCGGATTAAAAATGCAGTTTCCACTTCTCATCATTTAGTGTGTATGAGTTTTCCACTAAACTCTTGAGAACCAAAACTTTCGGAAAAATATATTTTTCTAATTTTTGTTTTTATATATAAATGTTTATGGTAGTAATGCACTTTGCAATCAAAGTTATTGGGGCAGCCTATGATGAAAAGGGATCATGTGACTAATGTGGCTCTCTCGGTGGTATACACAAGCTTCCTATAAGATTGGATGCTTCAAAACATGATGTATATATCTATCATCCATTTTAAAAGAAGTCTTTATGTTAATTATACAAAATTATTTTTATTTGATAAATAAGTTAGAAACGAACGTTGAAACCACTGCCACAATCAATACATTTGTTGATTAATATTAGAATTATACGAAACATATATATTTTACCATGATCAGTTTGCAGGAAGATGTTCAGAGCTATAGAAGAGTTGTATGTTTTTACACTAATCCTTACATTGGAAGAATCTACGAAACAAATATACTCCTCAGGTTAGGCGTGACTCTGTGTCGGATATGTATCGTGTCCGACACATATAATTACATTGAATTATGTCATATTCTCAAATTATTATCGATGTCGGCGTGTTCGTATCGTGTCTGATGTCCGCGTCTGTGCTTCTTAGGAAAGAATGTATGTATGTCTTTGAGAGGAAAATCTGTGTAAGACTAAAATATTTGCTTTGACAGATTGAAGAGTTCAAAGCCACTAGATTTTTGAAGAAAAGGCACAACAGACATTTTTCTAGGCTTCACCAAAGTTATGATTATCGAAAGATTTGTTCACACATTGAAGCTGACATTTGACATAATTAAGAGTCAGCCAAATATACATGGCACTATAAACAAGCTCATAAGTTATTATATAATTATACATCATACTGGAAGTGGGTAAGCATGAATTAAATATTGCATATGATGTGTGACATGCACATTTCCAACATAAGACCACTAACTGTATTGGGAGCAATAAAATGTCCCACATCGTTTAGAACATAGAATATGCAATGGTTTATAAGCTTCCAACACAGCCAACTGTTCGCTGAGTTGATTAACACCAACTTGTAACCTAAGTGGGAGCATTAAGGTGAAGGAACACGGCTGGTTGCTTATCAGGTTGGGCTGTTGGGTGCATTATGCTGGCCTGCCCACTCCAAGTTGAGAGTTGGGCCATGGGACTTTGGCGAAGGCCGAGGTCCCCTGGTCACTAGAATGGAGGGATCCGCATGAGGCTGGATTCACAGAGCAGTGAACACCTCCTTCTCTTGACAGTGGAGGGATCACAGGCTGCTGTATTCTCGGTCCATATAGCCTGGTGTGCCTAGCACATTGAACCATCACTTTTTGTTTTTTGACTGGGCGTATGGCTTGTGATTTTGCTTTGTGTCTCTAGTGATCAAAAGATACTGAGGTCTGTTATATTTTGTTGCATTTCTTTAGTTTTACAATTCACTCTTCAAAACCAAATCTTTGTTTCAGTTTCATATTAAGTAGACATAATATTCAATTCAAGAGGAAAGTTATTTGTTCCATTAAGAAGTAGATTAAAAATGAAGTGAGTGAATATAAACCTGCCCAAAAAGGTGGAACACCACATAGAAGAATATATAACATGACACCAACACTCCAAATGTCTACCTCTGGTCCATATTTCCTCTTCAACACATCAGGTGCAATGTAATATGCACTACCAACAATATCTTTAAACTGGTCTCCTGTCAAAAAAGATTTTTTCCATGTTATAATATGCTTGAATTTGAATTTGTAAATTATGTCATGTCCTAAACTTACTATAAGAAAGCATTTTGATAATTTTGTTCACATAGTATAACTGGTATATGTTTCACCAAAATTTTGTGTCTACTTAAATTTTGCTTTCGAATAAAAAAAGGTAAAAATGTAAAACCTTGTTTGTAAAAGACGGATAAACCGAAATCGGTGGCTTTGAGAGGAGAATTCTCATCCTTGTTCAACAAAAGAAAATTATCAGGCTTAGATCTCTATGAATAACACCCATGGAATGACAAGTATGAACAATGGTTCTCAACAAGGAAGCCGCAGCACATTCGGCGTAATGACCCTTAGCAAAAAACATAAACTTTACTGTGAATATATTGAGTTGCATGATAAAGCAAGTTAAACATAGACCTGACCACCACCAGATGTCACTGGATTTTTTTTCCGGGACAAACATGAAGATGGAGAAACTGAATGCTTGCATTGTCCTGCAACAGAAACATGAGTTGGGTGAATTGAGTGAAGGGCTGAAGAACCTTTTGGGAAGCATACTTCATAATCTTCCATGGAATCAGCGCAAAGGAGGAAAAAAGTTTTTCTTTACTTACTTTTGTTAATTTGGACATTGCTTAGATCCGAACTAGGAAATTGCTATTTCCAAAGCACAGTGACATACAAGCAACTTCAAAAAATTTAAACTATGATTGAAAGGGGCCGCGCGAACGCAGGCCCCCTCAGCAACAAATTATGATGTAGGCTCCACCACTTGGGTAGACCTTAGAAAGGCACCCCTCCAAAGTGCAATGGAGGTCACCTTTCTAGGCCATGGGCCTTCTTGATCACCCATTGACCCCATCCAGGTAAGTATGTAATCCAATGCCATACCCTTTCTTTATATATCCCACTCTCCTCACCACCGTGTCTGATATTGTCGATGTGGGACTTATTCTTTCACATACATTTGCACACGCTACTATTGTTTCTGCTTTCAATATTCTTTCTAAACAATTGGATATCCATTTGTCTCAACTATGACAGTGTTTGGGTTTCTCCTCTCTCAATCTGTCTTACTCCTGCTGTCATTTTGCAGTCACAGCTGAAAATCCACTGTTGAATTTTGCTACAATGCAGAGTTGAGTATTAATTCAAGAGTACGAGAAAGTTTAGATGTACTATTAGTAATGAATTGTCTCAGGTCAATTTGGCTAGCCAGCTATTTGTATCAAGTAATGAATTGAACATGTATTTGGCAAAGTGAGCTATATTTGTATCATGTAATGAATTGTAAATGGTTTCTGGTGGAATACTTAGGAGATAATCCAAGTTATTTGACAAAATATCGTAGATATTATTAGTTGTTTGATATATTCCAACAATTTTGAATATTGTGATGCATGAATAATCTTTGATTGTCATTTGACATATTTATTCAATTGAAGGAGTGCATTTGATTATGCTTTGGTCTGTTTCATTCATTGAAGCAGGAACTTCACATAGACACATTCTAACTATATGCACCTTGTTCCTTCAAAAAAAAAACTATATGCACCTTGTTCCACTACAATTTTGTTTTCGTTCTTCTAAAATAGACCCTTTACACAAGCTAGTCTGTTGAGATGCGGATTCGAATCTGCAGTTTCCACTTCCCATCATTTAGTTTGTATGAGTTGGTTGCTAGACTCTTAAGAACCAAAAAATCTTTCAAAAAAAAATATAGCTTTGTGAATGTTGGCATAATAAAACGCTTGTATACAGCTTCCTGTTGTGTTTTAATGCATTGTGAGAAGGACAAAGATCATGTGACTGAACAAGCAAAATGTGTCTCTCTCGTGAATACTTCTACTGTCTTAAATATACACAAGCTTCCTATAAGATTGGATGCTTCAAAACATGATGTATATATCTATCATCCATTTTAAAAGAAGTCTTTATGTTAATTATACAAAATTATTTTTATTTGATAAATAAGTTACATGACACAGTTTTATACCTTTTTTTTTTATTATTAATCTGTGTAATCTTGCACGAAATCTTTACTAGTTGTTAGTACAAACTGATGATTGAGACTCCGAGATAAGATTCAAAGACTGGAAGTGTTCATAATTTTTGGCCAAAGTTTGATGATGTGTTAAGATTCAAAGACTGAGTGGCAGCTTTGAAACCACTGCCACAATCAACACATATGTGGATCAATCTTAGAATTATATGCTTGACTTATTGAGATTTTTGTGACATCTCTCCATTGCATGATGGCCTAGGAGGACTTGAAATTCTTGTAAACTTCAGTAGATTAGGAAAACTGCAGAATGGAATTACAAAGCTAAACAAACTGAGGTTGCTGGATTTGTCTCGGTGTACGATTGAAGAGGACTTACCATGATCAGTTTGCAGGAAGATGTTCACAGCTATAGAAGAGTTATATGTTTTTACAATTTACTTTGGAAGAATCTATGAAGCACATGTACTCCTCAGGTTAGGCGTGTCTCAGAGTTGGATACGTATCGTGTCTGACACAATACCAACACATATGATTACATTGAATTTATGTCATTTTCTCAAATTATTATCGGTGTCGGCGTGTCCGTATCGTGTCTATGTTTCATAGGAAAGAATGTATGTACGTCTTTGAGAGGAAAATCTGTGTAAGACTAAAATATTGCTTTGACAGATTGAAGAGTTCAAAGCCACTAGATTTTTGAAGAAAAGAGACATTATTTTTCAAGGCTTCACCAAAGTTATGATTATTGAAAGATTTGTTCACACATTGAAGCTGTCATTTGACATAATTAAGAGTCAGCCAAGTGTACATGGCACTATAAACAAGCTCATAAGTTATTTTATAACTATGCATTATACCGAGAGTGGGTAAGCATGAATTAAATATTGCATATGATGTGTGACACGCATATTTCCAACATAAGACCACTAACTCTATTGGGAGCAATAAATGTCCCACATCTTTTAGAACAAAGAATATGCAATGGTTTATAACCTTCCAACTCAGCCAACTGTTCGCTGAGTTGATTAACACCAACTTGTAACCCATGTGGGGGCATCAAGGCGATGGAACATGGCTGTGTCTTAACAGGTTGGGCTGTAGGGTACATTATGCTGGCCTGCCCACTCCAAGTTGAGAGTTGGGCCATGGGATTTGAGCAAAGGCTCAGGTCTCCTGGTCACTGGAATGGAGGGATCCGCATGAGGCTGGTTTCACAGAGCAGTGAACACCTCCTTCTCTCTGACAGTGGAGGGATCACAGACTGCTGTATTCTTGGCCCATATAGCCTGGTGAGCTTAGCACATTGAACCATCACTTTTTGCTTTTTGTCTCTCTCATCATATTTGAGGCAAAATAAATATGGGCATATGGCTTGTGATTTTGCTTTGTGAGTTTACTGTGCTGAGGTCTGTTATCGATATATATGTTCCAAGTAATTTTGATTGCATTGCTCAAGTTTTACAGTTTACTATTCAAAATTTAGGTTGGCAATTCACCATTTGCTGGTGGCTGACTGTTAACTAAATATACATAATAGTTTTTTTTTTCTTTTCAAGTTTATAGAGTTAACAATGCACATGTTTTTTTTATAAGAACACTGCACTGCACATGTTTAAACCTAGTATTGACTAGGAGACAATACATATATAAACACCCTTTCAATAGTTTCCTATGTAAACATCAATTACAATATAAGATATGTTACAAGGAAACGAAAAAATGCAAAACCAACCGACCGAACACCTGGCATAATTTTACATTTTTTTAAAGGTTGGTTTAAGTTCTTTTTCCCCCCCTCCTATTTTGTTTGTTTTCACCTTTGCACGTTCCTAACCCATATCCCTTTCCAACCAAACAACTACCAGAAGCTTTACATTCTGTGGTTTTTCACTCATCAGCATCTGGAATTTTTAAAATCACCAAATGTTGAAAGAGATTATTATCTTTGTTGAATCCTCCCATAGTCCCTTACTAATACAAGGTCGAATCACGCCTCTTCTTGGTATTTGCTTCTGGGTTTCCTTTGCTCATCATTGCAACAAATTCATCGTAGTTAATCCGACCATCCTGCACAGACATGCAAATATTAAGTACATCATGACACTAACAAAATACTTATGGTCTTGATTATAAGCAAAAGAAAAACTCATTTAATGGTCTAAAATATAACCAGTCAGTGCTAGACTTACGTTATCTGCATCAACTTCTGAAATGATTTCTTTAATGTCCCTGCCGTCATGCATGTTATACTCATGGAGAGCTTGCTCTAGTTCTTCAATGGTAATGTACCTAGTTATGGAAAAGCAATGAGATTAGAAGATTTAACATCAATTAGTATCCAAATGAGGGCCAAATATATATTCAACCAAGTTGATATTATTGATTTATTTAAATTTTCTTTACCCGCTGTTATCTTTATCGAAGAATTGGAAGGCAGTATAAACATGTTCTTCTCTGTTCAATCGGTTCATGTGCATAGTTGCTGTGATGAACTCGTCGTAGTCAATGATTCCATTACCATCAGCATCTGCCTGTAATTTGCAAAAGTAAAAAAAATTGTTTTAAGTAATCATGGTAGAGAAGCTGCTTTTTAGCAGAAATTATTTTGCCATGCAGTACAGAAAAATGAAGGAGAGATAACTTACAGCTTCCATTAATTGCTTAACTTCTTGTTCTGACAGCCTAGTTCCTTGTTTTGCAAGCCCTTGTTTCAGCTCTTCAATTGTAATGGTTCCACTATTGTCGGTGTCCATACCCTTAAACATCTGCTTCAATCCCATGATTTCTTCCTCCGATAGGCAGCTAGCAATAACCTGTCCATATGTAAATTTTGTTAGTATACTGTTAAGTTCAATGCAACCTTAGTGGGGAAATAGTAAAATGATTTACACCTATGATTTGATTATAAGCAAAATAGCACCACCTACCTTTAGAGCAACTTTCTTGAATTGGTTCATTGCTCTAAACTGTTTGAGCCTATTGAGCACTGCATTGTCAAGAGGTGTATCTGGTGCTTCTCCGTCTTCCTTGATCCACGGATGATCTATTTTTCACATAAGGAGTACTACGTTAGAATTTCGATTACACCAATTGAGGGGGGTGAAGTAAAATTAATTTGTGAACCATGTAAACATAATAGTTGAATTCAAGCAGTGCATATACTTACTCAGAACTTCATATGCTGTAATCCTCTGCTTGGGATCTGAATTCAACATTTTCCTTACAAGATCCTTTGCTGAAGGTGAAATGGAGGGCCATGGATCACCAGAAAAGTCAATATGGCCTCTTAGGATGGAATTGAATATCCCATTTTCAGATTCTGTCAAAACCAAATCATAGTTTCAGTTTCATATTAAGCAGACATAAAATCAATTCAAGTGGAAAGCTATTAGATTAAAAATGAAGTGAGTGAATATAAACCTGCCCAAAAAGGTGGAACACCACATAGAAGAATATATAACATGACACCAACACTCCAAATGTCTACTTCTGGTCCATATTTCCTCTTCAACACATCAGGTGCAATGTAATATGCACTACCAACAATATCTTTAAACTGGTCACCTGTCAAAAAAGATATTTTCCATGTTCTTGAATTTGAATTTGTAAATTATGTCATATCTTAAACTTACTACGAGAAAACATATTGATAGTTTTGTTAACATAGAATACCTTTGGTATATATTTCACCAAAATTTTGTGTCTAGTAATTATAATGATATCCATGCACTTTAAATTTTGCTTTTAAATAAAAAAAGGTGAAAATGTAAAACCTTGTTTGTAAAAGACGGATAAACCGAAATCGGTAGCTTTGAGAGGAGAATTCTCATCCTTGTTCAACAAAAGAAAATTCTCGGGCTTAAGATCTCTATGAATAACACCCATGGAATGACAAGTATGAACAATTTGAACAATGGTTCTCAACAAGGAAGCCGCAGCGCGTTCGGTGTAATGACCCTTAGCAATGATGCGATCGAAAAGTTCACCACCAGCACACAACTCCATAACCAAATGAACAGATTGTTTATCTTCAAAAGCACCAATAAGTTCCACAATATTAGGCTGTCCTGTAAGGTGATGCATGATTTGAACCTCCCTCCTAACATCCTCAATATCTTCCTTATTCACAAGCTTTCTCTTGGCTATTGTTTTGCATGCATATTGTTTTCCAGTGGTTTTGTGTGTGCACAAATGTGTTACACCAAATTGTCCTCTCCCTAGTTCCTTCCCCATGCTATAAGTAGCCTTAACATCTTCCATTGGCCTGCCGAGAACAGGACCGATCGCGGAAGGTTTTGATGGTTTAGAAGGTTGAGGCGAAGGTTTTGACGATGGTGGCGCCGTTGTATCTGAAGAATCTCCATTTGCATCATTGTTTTGTTGATTGTTTTCTCCCTTATCCTCAGGGTCCTCAGTGCCACCTGAGCAACAATTGCCCATGGTGGAAGGGAGAATCAATCAGAAGGAAAGGGATGGCAGGAATTTGGAAGGAAAGAAAATATAGGTGATGGAAAAAAGGTGGTGAATGTTACAACATTGTCTATTGGAAGCACATACACATAAAAAAAAGTCTAAAAAAAAACTTAGGAGAAAAATTAAAGGGTATTAAAAAGGATAGTTTGTTGATTAATGACAGATTGGAATGATGATTGAAACAAAAAAAATTAGAGGAAGGTGATAGATTTTAGGAAGGAAAGAGATATTAGTGTGTGTCATACGTTGTAAGGAGTTAAGGTTTTTATTGAGACAAAGGTTTGGAGGAAATTTCGGAGATAGAAAGAATAAAAATGGATTTTGGTCTGTTACAAATGTCAAAGAATCTTGTTATAACTTATAACATCGTACATATGTAACAGTACTTAGTTACTAACAAGTAACATAACAATTAACAACACATGACATATGACATGGTTTTCTTCTTTTCATAGCAAAAAAGTGAAAAATCTACACATGTATATTGTACGATACTAGTCTTTAAATATATTTTGAAAGATACTCTTTAAAGTATAATAACAGTTTAAAAATAATGAGTCAATTAAAAAGTATGTAAAAATTAAAAATTTCAAATGAGACACCTAACATAAGATTAAGTAAATATTAACAAAGCCACCAATAAAAATAATGAGTCAAAATAAGGTTATTTGCTGAATTAGCATACATTGAAGCATTCAAAAAAAAAAAATACAACCCTTCACGTTTGCACATTGTTGTTTAGCATACCCTACGAAGTTTCTTATGATAATAAAAAATAAAGTACAAAAGTTGGCAGCACGTTGAATGAAATGTGAAAACTGCCCAATGCATAAGCAATTAGCAGATTGTAAAATCAAGAAAGAAGTGGTCTACATAGACTGATTCAGATTGGGTTTTGTAAGGGGAAAGTTCAGACTGTGTCAATTTTGTTCTTGTAGACATCACCATTGATATGGTCTTAATATTACACATAATCGATGATTACACTGTAGACCCCACTCAACCTATGGAATAAGCCGATTGAGAGTTACGTTTTTATAAAAAGAAAACCAGATCGTAACTCCAAATAGATTTTGTGCGGTCAAGAATTACAATCCTATAAAGCAATTACCCACACCATCAGGAATTACAATCCTATAAAGCAATCACCCACACCATCATCCATAACAGAATAAATTTGTCACATGTTTGTTTTTAGAAAAGTTACCATCCCTGACTCTTTGGTTAACGTCAAGAACTAAAGTGACTAATGAATTAAACCGACCATTCAATACGCCATATTGGCTTTTGTTCAATAATAATTATTACATTGGAATTTAGACTAGACTGGTTCAATTTTTTAATAACAAAATCACTTTAAAAGCTTTGTAAGGTTTTATATAAGCTTTTGGGAAGACAAAAAAATAGATTAATGATTATAATTCTGAAAAAAATTAATTATAATTAGTTTTTAAAATAAAAAGGTGTTTTATAATTATATTAAAAGAAAAACCTCTACTTTACATGGAATTTCGAAAACCAAAAAATCACCATTTTAACAATCGAAAAATCACTTCAGAACATTTTGTCGTCATGCAGAAAGAGAGTCGTGGAATTTGAAAAGGCACCACACAGACAGAAACAATTGTAGGAGAAAGAAATCAAATAAGAAAAGTAACAGATGCAGAGGAAACCAAAAACACCTTGTAGGGACCTGATATGTAATCTTAATTTTTTGAAACAAGAACTTAAGAAGCCTTCAATTCTTGATCCAAAATAAGCACATTTCCGATATTTATTGGTCTAGATTTAGGTAAGGCATCTAGATTTACTATTTCCTTTGGTACTATTCGTGAACATCGCATGCCTTGCCTCTCAAGTAAAAGTTGAAATTTCCAAAGAGTGTGACCTGCTACAATATTGAATGCATTCCTCTCGCAAAATCTTGATCTCATGCAAGGAAAAATGCTCACATGCAAGGAGAGGAAAGTGACAGAATCATGTAAATCAGTACGTAGGAACTGACGGATCGACCTTCACCGCATAGGCATGGATTCCTCCGGAAATATTGTATACTTTCCTGAACCCCTGAAACATTGACAATGGCACAATCAAAAGTCAATGCGTAGAAAGCAGTATATGATAGGAACTGTGGTATTGTATTACAAAGAAATATGACATAAAATCTCCATTTATTACAATAACAGTACTTCTTAATTGACTAGCTGTCCTCACATCCCTCCTATTATTTATACACATTGTCATATTTCATCCTCTCTAACCACCTGAATCTACTAAGGATTTGTTTGGAATTAATTATTTGAGCTTATCTACTACCCATAAGCACTAATGATTTGTGAGACTGTTTCAGGGAGCTTAGGGAAACAACTTATGACATGTGCATATATGATAAGTTGTTTGATTTTAGTCTATTTATTATTATTGATACGTGTATGATTTGTGTATTATTAGTGATTTGTGTATTATTATTGATAAGTTGTATGATAAGCACTTATATGATACGTGCATTTATGTTTATAAACAAGCTGTTAATCCAAATAAGGCCAACTGTTTAATTGTAACTAACTAATGGGGTTATGTGACAATACTATGACATTTCAAAGTACATTAAATTAAATTAGAAAACAATGACTACAAGAACATGAGAATTAATTCCTAAATATGTCCGTTCCAAATCCAGAAACATACTCTCTCCGTTTCAAAATGAGTGTCGTTTTAGCCAAAAAAAATTGTTTCAAAATGAATGTCGTTTTCAATTTTCAATGTAAATTTGAACTTTTTTTTCCATCTTTACCCTTCATTGAAATAACAAAATTAAGATTTAGAAACATGTGCTGCCGTCAATTGCTTTTGCCCTGTTACCTTGGAAAACGTGAAACACATATGGGAAAAGTGCCAAACGCCCATTTTACTTGGCTAGTTGGCTTAATAATGATACATCTTCCATTGAAACTTGTGGCTACGTACGGTAAACTTCATTGTTCTTTAAACTCACATTATTATAAAAATTAAATAATTAAAAAATAGTGAGGCTATTTCAGTAAAATTGCTATGATATTTGACTACTTTATTCCATTCCTTAATCTGTGTGCAAATGGCTAAAGCGACACTCATTTTGAAACGGAGGGAGTATATAGGAACTGTTTTTTGTGTTCAGGAGGTCTTAAAAATCATCACAAAATTTATTTTGATCAGTGTTGTCAATCGCGGAGCTCTACTATAACCACTATTAGACAACACTTTCTACTAAATCATGGAACAATAGCGGTTTGTTAAAATTCCACTATGCTATAGTACTATAGCGCCGCTATTTTACAACACAGACTTATTTTGGGTAGACTTTTTACAACACAAACCTTGATAAAGCGAAAACCGTTTTATTCAGTTATTTGTCTACAATACAACATTCTCTATCTTTTTTAATTTTGAAAAGGACAACATTCTCTACCTTAAAATAATTTACAAATATTACATGCATGAAGCAACAATTGTTTGCATGGATTCAGAATTACACTAATATCAGTATGTGAACAAGTTTCAAGGCAAAAAACGCTAGACATTAGACATGCTTACACTTTTAGAGACAAAAATTGTTTACCTGTGACTGCAACCACCTGGCCACCTGTAACGACCGCACTCCGTGATGACACTGCATTCAGAAGTCAGGTTATTCAATATGCATGCACCAGAGAGAAAGGAAAAAAAAAACTAAGTAGCTAATTCAGCTTTAGTATTGAACATCAAAATAAAGATGAATGAATTGAAACATCAAAAAACAAAGGCTTCAAACTTGGACTGCTAAAGTTGTGCTTACCAGAACATATGTATCCTTTTGAGGATCAAATTTCGAATTCATTTCAGGCCCCCAGGTTCCAAATTGGCGAAGGGGAAGAACTGTAAATCCTGGCAAAGATGCGGTGGTCCTGTGTGTGATGAGAGAATCATTACAAGATAGGAAAACCAAAATCAGCCACTAACGTAAACATAAACAATATAAAAGCAAAATTCAAAAAACTAAAGAGAAAAAGAAAAATATTAGAATATATAATCATATAAAAGTAGATATCCATGAGATATCAAAAGGGAATTAGCGTTGAAATGCTCTGAATACTTTCTAGTGAATTATAGATCAGCTTGATATTCTCTTTTGTGCAAGCTCATTTCCTCGTCAACTTATCATCACTAACTCAGCATGCTAAGTACTAACGGTATTAAACTAAATGAACATATACAAATCATACAAGAATGCATTTCAGTAATTTAAAACTAGTTAAAAGTTGATGAAAATAGGAGCATACACTTCTTCAGGCTCTCGAACATCAATCAACTGTGCCTCCTCCAAGAAGTTGGGATCTTGAAATTTCAAATGCAGCTCATCAGGTTGAATGTCTTGAAGTACTGGTTCTTCCCTGACAATTAATGGAGTAAATTTACAAGGCATGAGAATGTTGGCTAATTGGATCAAACAATCAATTAGGGTTAATAAATAGCCAAATATTCAATGAATTTTACATTGGAACTAAACACGTCTTATCATCTAACTTATAAAACATATGTCTGGAAATACCTCTCAGATAAAACTTGCAGCAAGTGCCATCCAAATTGGGTCTTGCATCTTACAATTTTGTTTAAAGGTGCACTAAACGCAGCCTCCTCAAATTCAGGAACCTGTCGCATTATTTTCATAATTAGAGATATGTTCAATCACATAACTGTACTATTGTAGTTCATAGAATTGGGGTTGGTCTAATTCAACCCTATAAAATCAACTTGACTTGTAAGATGATGACTACTCAAATTTATTAGTACTTTTTTTGTTGAAAAAACTCGATACAAAACACAAGACGTATCCGGTGGGAAAAAGGTTACAAGTTACAACCACACTGCCAATGCAGAGCACAGGTAACATAACACCAAAACAGAAAACCCCAACTTAAAAGAGAGAAGTAATTAACCACTCCTCAAACAAAAGAAATAGACGCTCTCTCCTAACACACAACACAACCAAGCTGGGCTCACCAAACAATCCACAGGAAGCCACAGAACAATCCACTTCCTATTAGACAAAAGCAATAAAACTCTCAGTCCCCACTAAACTAAAACACAACACCACACAAAGAGGTCCTTCATGGCTATTTAGATCTCTAGGCTGTGTAGGACTAAACCCAGCCTCTCACACCCAGCACAATTAAGGTGCTCGAAGCTGCAATGAAGTCAACACAAGCCAAAATTAAGATGGCTAGGGGCAGACCACAATCAAGGCAAAATTTCCAACACCCCGCCTCACAACCTGGCATAAATTGGGCTAGGGGCATGGACAATGCGGGCAGTCCAACAACAGATCTAGGATAGACTCCGATATCATCTTATAGTTTGGGTTGAGTCTAATTCAACCCTACAAAATTTGTCAGGTGTGCACTGTCCAAACTACCCAGCACTATTACATAGGCCATGTCTCTAGGTCATGTGGGACTAAACCCAAATGAGGGTGTTGGAGGCTGCAATGAGGGCAAACCCAAATGCCGCAATTAAGGCGGCTAGAGGCGGACCACAATTAAGGTGGAATTTCCAACAATAGTAAAATTAATTTTAAAAATTACACTTCTATAACTAGGTCTACATTTCTACCTTATCTGGTTCCCTTCACATAATCACATGGCACAATTATCATAATTCAGTGAAAGAAAATGCAAGAAAAAGCATACTGTATCCTTTGAACCTCAATTTCTCACCTACCCAAAGAAACTTCATACAACTATATACCCTTCTCTAACAACAAAGTCAGTTTCATTTACATAAGGCCGTGATGTATACCGACTTGAACCACCAAAAGTAGCAAACTGCAAAATTTCAACGAATTGAGAAACCCTAAGAACAAGTTTAATTAAACCTAAACAGCAGCATACCATTTGTCCCTTTCTCACCCACCCAAGCATTCCTCCTTCATCTTTAGAAGGGCAAATTGAATGTTCCACAGCAAGATCACTCAAATCTTCACCTGAACACACAACACACAACAAGAAAGCCTTAGAAAGAAACTTCACAAATAAATATCTCCCAAAAATATCTAGCACCGAGACTTCATATTAAAGGTGAGTCCGATGTCCAAGAGATGTTAGTTTCCAACACTATCACAATTCACGAATATAATATCTGGTTACCGTTCAATTATTCTATTTTCTCAAATTATTGCTTCAATTCAAACAATGATACAAAAAATATATCATATTACATTAACTGAATTGTAAAATCAAACTATTTTTAACCTGCAGCGACTCTCTGTTGAAGATCCAACAATAGTTTCGGGTCATCTTCTTTCACCAACAAATGTTGCACCAATAATTCCCTTTCTCCTCCACCTTCAACAGCACTACCTCCAGTACTATATGAAGCTAAAAACAAAAACCAACAAAAATAAAAATCAAATTTTTAAACTCTTAACTACGTCAATAGGTGATAATCCAATAAAAAATGAAAAATAAAAAGTGGGTTTTGCAGAGAATGTGTACCTGATGCTTTAGGAGGCATGGTTGAAGTAAAGGGTGAAAGAGGAAGAGAAGAAGGTGAGTGAAAATGGAAGGTATTTTTGTAGGAAAAAGTGTGGATTTTGGAATGAGAATGTGAAGGAAAAGAGAAAGAGAAGATTGAAGGAATTGTGGAAAGTGAAGAGAGTTTTGGAATCGGTAATCCAACGCGAAATTGACAAGCTCTCAACATTGCTTCCTCTGCTTTGCTTTGGATGAATTCAACACAATACAGAGATGACACAGAAATAACAACGATTCTGCTAGTTACACCCCTCTCACATAATATTCCCAAAATATCCCTTGTCTCGTCGTTTAATAAAAAATGACAAATAATCATTTTCACTTAAGTGTATAACAAGTAAGTACAATAATCTCTCGATATATCAAAAAATTTAAAACATTAATATGCTGAGAGTAACTCTTTTCTTGTAAGAACTTATGTGAATGTAAATAAATAGTCATAGAGACCGATATGTTAAATAAGCACATTGAATTGAATGACTTTGTAAAAAGAAAAGTATATTAAGGGGATTGATAAGATTAACAAAACATTTTAATATAGTGACTATTTGGACAATCTTGATGTACAATTAGGGCGACTATTTTAAAATTGTGTGGGTACTTCTTGCATATTCATATTCAGCTACAAAAATGACTATTTGCTCCATTGATGGTCTTTTTATAAATTTAGTGACGAAAATGACAATTTGTCCAATTAATGGTCTTGTTAACGAGTGTTATAAATAAACACTCTTTAAGAACAAATCAATAAAATATTTATTGAAAAAAATCAAATAATTCAAGTTCCAATGCATTGAATAATTTTTATAAAAATTTTATCCAATGCGTTGAATTGAATAATTTTTATAAAAAAATTATTTAAGGTTGTTAAAGAGTGTTTTTAAGACAATTGTTAGCAATTTTTTAGCATTTTCTTTACCATTTTTTTCATCATTCAATTTTTCATTTTTAAATCTGTTTCATGTAAATGGAAACAAGAAAATTGACCAAGGAACTTGCACAAAATCTTCTATTAACATTCTTTGTTTGATAATTTTTCGTGTTTTATCGTTTTTCTTTTTTCATCATTCAATTCAATTCAGACATGAAACTTTGTTTGTTTAATAGAATACAAGTATTTTCCTTAAAAAAAAAATGAATATAAGTATTCAATTCAAATATCTTTATGTAAACTTAGTTCGCTCAGCACATTCGATTCTGAGTCCATATCATACTCAAATCCAATTAAAGTACGACTACACATACTCAATTTAAATACGTTGATGTGAAATTGTAAATGTGCGTATAGACAAACTAGGTTCAAGTACTTTTTGTTGGTACAAACTCAAGTACGTTTACTTAAAAGATGCAGCTCTATCATTCATGGTGAGATAAGTAGTCACATGTCATAATTTCTTCAGAGTTAACATATTTGATTAGTGTCAACTGTCAAAGATTAGGGTGAGTAACGAATTGAATGTAAATTATGGATGAAAAGATGTTATGGTTGAAAAAAAAAATAGTTTTTCATTAAAATGATTGAAAATTATAGACACTGTTATGCTAAAATTGGCTTTCTTACGAGCATATGAGAATGTTCAGCAATGTTAAATCTCTAGAGGGGAATTTTACCACTCATTTCGATTTTACTCAACTCGATGGATTAGTATGTGCACACAAGATATCTAGTTCACATAAAAAAATGGCTTTTTTTTCTCAATTAATCGAAGTACTTATTTAATTTTCAACATTTTTTTTTAATAAAACAATTTTTGAATGAAACTTACACACAAGCATATATATATATATATATATAATCTAAACCAACCTGCCCTGGAGTGGGTCACATAAAAATTATGTTTGTATGCTGAATAAGAAAGCCGTGGAATTGAAAGGAAACAATTGTAAGAGATTATTAAGAAGAAAAAAAAAATCAAATAAGCAAGTTACAATTACTTGCAGAGGAAACCAAACAACACCTTACAGGCACCTGATATGTAACCTTAATTTTTTGAAACAAGAACTAAAGAATCCTCCAATTCAGAATAAACATGTCCATACCAATATTTATCCGTGAACATCTCATGCCTTGCCTCTCAAGTAAGAGTTGAAAGTTCCGAAAGGGTGACTTGCTAAAATATTGGATGGAGTCCTCTCACCAAATTTTACTCTATTGTATGTAGGAATTGACGGATCGACCTGCACCGCATAGGCATTGATTCCTCCAGAAATATTGTATATTTTCCTAAACCCCTGAAATATTGTATACTCGCATGAACACTTGTGACATGTAAGATCGTTTAGAAGAACTTATGAAAACAACTTGCTCACCATGATAGCTTATGAAAACAGCATATAGCTTATATAGAAATAGTATGATTTTGTTTTATCTTTTGTTATAGAAATAGCGTATACATAAGCCCTTATATGATAAGCGCTTATGCCATAAAAAACTTAATTGAATTGTTAGTCCAAACATGCCCAACTGTCTAACTATTACTAACAAATGGGGTTATCTGACAAGACTATGGCCTTTCAGAAGTCGTCATCATCCTAAGCGGTGGTGTACCTTGTTCGTTAAGTTAGAAAACAATGACTACTATATCATAGTAACTTAAGAACATTAGAATTAATTCCTCAACATGTCAGTTCCGATCCCACAAACATATATAGGAGCTGTTTTTGTTTAGGAGGTAAAAAAATTTACTTTAATCAATGTTGTCAATCATGGAATGCAGAAAATAGCAGTTTGTTCAATTTCAATTATACTACAATACTATAATCACCATTTGATGACAATTTATACTAAGTCGGGTTCGTAGAATAACAAGGGTTTGTTAAAATTCCTCTACACTATAGCACTACAGTACTGATCTTGGACAATACTGACTATTATAAAGTGAAAACCGTGTTATTCGTTTAGTTGTCTAGTGTTTACTACTCTACAGCATTCTCTATCTTAAAACCCCATACAAATACTACATGCTTAAAGCAACAATTGGACAATAAAGTTGCGAGGTAAAACACACATAGACATGCGTAAACCTTTAAGGCCAGATGATCAGACAAAAGTTATTTACCTGTGATTGCAACCACCTTGCAACCTTTAACGACCGAATGCCATGATGACACTGCATTTAGAAGTCAGGTTATCGAATATGTATGCAACAAAAATAACTAAACAGCTAATTCAGCTTCAGTATTAAACAACAAACCACAAGTTCTGAAGATGAATGAATTCAAATATCAGAAAACAAAGGCGTATAATTTAATCATTCAAACTTGGACTACTAAAGTTGGGTGGCATTTAGCTTGGGAAAGGAAAGTATTTTCCCATCATGGGAAAGTTGAATTTGAGCCATTGATATAATAATAAAAATAATCAACGGGTAAGATTGAACACTGGCAACCTGAAGTTCACTTTTTGGTACAGTGTTTCTTTTGAAAAAAATAATCATTCTCTCTGACTAAGTCAATTACTTTTTTGGTAAAAAACTAATTACCTTAACTAATTAAATATCACTTTTTATTTAATTATCAATTCACAAAATACTTTCTTCCTCGTCTTCTTTACTCCAAAACCAGGAAACCACTCATTGTCCTGTATATCATTTTCTTTTCTTCTTCTTTCTACGCAAACCTTAATGTATTATTGTTATAGCCGCCCTGCTATCTGAATTTGTTTTGTAAAGAAACTGCCTTTTTCAATTGAATCTCATTCATTGAAACCAGATTAAGATTTGTTCCAAGAAAAACCCAGGCTATTGAGATATTAAATTGACAACTTAATATTACATGTTTTCTTCGTCTCTTCTTCAAAGGATCTTCATCATCTTTACCAATTTTTCTTACTCAAAGTTCAGATATAAAAAATCACAACAACAAGAAAATGTACAAATCTGAAAAATCACCACAACAATAGGACCACAACCTTTTTTATGGAGAAGTTTATGAAGAATCAGTAATCAAAACATTATTGGATTTTATGGAGAAGTTTATAGAGACCTAAAGTTGTACTTACAAGAACATATGTATCCTTTTGAAGATTAAATTTGGTGTTTATTTCAGGCACCCAGGTTCCAAATTGAAGGAGGGGAAGAACCATAAATCCCGGCAAAGAAGCTTTGTCCCTATGTATGATGAGAGTATCATTAAAAGAAAGGATAATCAAAATCGGCTACCGTAAACATGACAATATAAGTAAGATGAAAGGACAATTCAAAAAACTAAAGAAAAAAAATAAATGCATAAAAGTGTAAGCTACTAAATGAATATCCCATTCAATCAAACAAATGTACATGTTCTAGTCTACTGAGATATCAAAAGTGCATTAATGTTGAAATTCTCTCAAAACTTTCTATTCCATTTAATTACAGATCAGCTTGATATTGTCTATTTTGTACAAGCTCTTTTCCTCATCAACTTATCACCACTCATTCAGGCTACTAAGTACTAATAGTACTAAACTAAATGAGTAAATGCATTTCAATGATTTCAAAAATTAGTTAAAGTCAAATAAAATAGGAGCATACACTTCTTCAGGCTCTCGAACATCAATTAATTGCGCCTCCTTCGAGAAGTTGGGATCTTGAAGTTTCACATGTAACTCATCAGGTTGAATGTCTTGAAATACCGATTTTTCCCTAATAGTTAAAAGAAAAGATTTACGAGGCATAAGAAGTTAAGAACATTCACTGAAATAAACAACTACTACTATCAAGCCTTATCACACAAGGAGGTGTCGACTAATTGGATCAAACAATCAATAAGGATTTACGAAAATATCCAAATATTCAATAAATTTCTCATTTGAAAGAAACACATTTTACCATCCAACTTAGGAAAAAATATGCCTGGAAATACCTTTCGGATAAAACCTGCAGGAGGTGCCATCCAAATTTTGTCTTGCAACTCACAACTTTGTTTAAAGGTGCATTAAACACGGCCTCCTCGAATTCAGGAACCTGTGGCATTTTCATCATCAGAGATATGTCCAATCACATAATAGTACTATTGTTGTAAAATTACTTTTAAAATATGCACTTCCATAACTAGGTCTACATATCTACTTCATCTGCTTCACTCTACAGAATCATACATGATATGGCACAATTACCGTTAGCAAAAGAAAATGCATAATATATCCTTTGCACCTTTCTCATATACCATAGAAAGTCTTTGCTTTATTGTAATTATATCCCTTCCTCTAACAGACAAATACAATTCCATTTACACAAGAAAGCGATGCATACCAATTGGAATCTCCTATACCAGAAGCACAAAAAGTAGCAAATCATACGTAAATTGAGAAACCCTAAGAACAAGCTTTAATTAAACCTAAGCAGCATACCATTTGTCCCTTTCTCACCCACCCAAGCCTTCCTCCTTCTTCTTTAGATGGGCAAATCGAATGGTCCACAGCAAGATCACTCAAATCTTCACCTGGACACACAACACACAACAAGAAAGCCTTAGAAAGTTAAACCGAACAAATCATATCTTCCAAAACCACACCTTACAAATTGACAGGAGAAAACATCTCAATTCAAACAATGATGTGTGTCTTTGGTTATGCGGTGACAATAAAAAAAAATTTGAAGCGGCAAATATTATGAAGCAACAAGCCTGTGTAAAAAACACAACAACTTGTGACAGAAACGAAATACAAAAGAGTGGACACCGAATATAGACTTTTATCATAGAAACGAAATACATAAGAGTGGACACCGCATAACCAAACAAGCTTTTTTAATTTCTATTTAAAATCAATTATATTTATATTTGGATACATTGAGGTAGGTAGGTTGAACACTAAATTTGAGGTTAAAAATCAATTGTAAATGGAAAATCTCCAAATTCTAGATTCAAGTTAGAATCAATTCTAATCGGGAACATTCATATACGCTAAAATCAATTCTTCACCTCTAGAATCAATTTATCATCCTCTAAATGCGGAACCAAATAAACACAGACAATTTACGACACTACATTAGTTAAAATGTACAATCCAAGTTTTTTAACCTGCGGCGAGTCTCTTTTGAAGATCCAACACTAGTTTCTCGTCATCTTCTTTCACCAACAAATGCTGCACCAATACTTCCCTTTCTCCACCACCTTCAACAGCACTACTCCTAGTGCTATAGAAAGCTGAAAACAAAACAATGATCAGATTTTTATTGATTTTTTAAACTCTACATTACATCACAAGGTGATAATCTAATCTTTGGGGAGCAAAAGATTGCTTAAAAAACAGAAATGGAAAATAAAAAGTGGGATTTGCAGAAAATGAGTACTTGTTGCATTGGGAGACATGATAAAAGTAAATGGTGAAAGAGGAAAAGAAGGTGAGTGAAAATGGAAGGTATTTTTGTCGGAAAAAGTGTGGATTTTGGAACAAGAATGCGAAGGAAAAGAGAAAGAGGAGATTGAAGGAATTGTGGAAAGTGAAGAGAGTTTTGGAATCGCCATTCCAACTCGTAATTGACAGACTCTCAACATTGCTTCTTCTGCTATGAATCCACATAACACACAGACAACAACAAAATGAAAACTATGTGTATATATACACACACCACAATCTCAAAATTAATGTTTTCAGCTATTTTGGAAATAAAATACTCTCTAATAAATTACAAAAATCAACAAGAGATTTACCCGTTTTGACTCAGTTATAATAAAACAAAAATAAAAATTGGTTTCATTATAATTAGTGGTAATTAAGTAAAAATATTTCCTTTTTTATACGAAATCAAAAAAAGTAAATGTACTTAACTATCTTTCCTTTTTTCACTCAAAAAAGTGAAAGATGGTTGAATATATTGAATTTTTCCGATTTCATAAGAATGTACTATCTGAGAGGAAGTATGACTATCTCTTGAGAACAAAATGTGAAGAATACCTATGGGAGAAAAGCTACAAAGTTCAAGGCAAAGTTGCATGACACTAACAGTCCATAATACCAAGTCAGTAACATATATATGGATAACATGACTTTTGATTAAGACATAAGGCAAAACAACCACAATTCAGAAATACATTATACTATACACCAAATCACAAAAATACTAAATGAAGGACAGAGTCAAAGTGTAATTTACGACAAAATTAACAAAAAGCTTGTACTCGAGATGTTGAGGGCTAACAAATAGGAAAAGAGACACCCAATTCAAATCCTACACAGTCAGAACTTGAACCCTATGTCCGTGCTTTGCTAAGTCTAAAGTATTCTTGGCGTACGCCAAATAGCTAAAAAGTTGCGATGATGGGTAACATTATGATAGCTTAATTTTGAATTCTTTGTCAATGATGTCACTCATCATGATTTAAAGCAATGGATTGACAGGTTGAAACATTTGATAATCTTACTGAATCTATCCTCTAACTTATGACAGATAAAACTGAATCATATAAAATCAACCTAACTCAATCAAGTACATTCAAACAAATATAACAAAGACTTGCGTACGTCACAAGTGATAACTCTAACAAAATCTATACCAAAATTAAAACTTCATATGAAATCAAAACCGTCTACTCGCGCACAACTCCGTGCTAATTCTAGCCGAAACAAAACATTCATTCCTAACTTATGACTGATAAAACTGAAATCACATCCTTAAAATATGAAACATAAATATTAAACAAGTTGTAAATTGAAATCAAAGGGAACATTGAGTGACCCAATTAGTAAAATAGAGAGAATAACAAGTTTTTAACCTTTGGGAGCTGAAATGAGAGAACCTCAGCAGTATTGTGCGTCAAAGTTTGAAGCTTTATTCACTTTTTGAAAAGAGAAGAGAAATTTCTAGTATGTATATCCAAGTCTATCCAGAACCATTTTGCATTTTGAAAAATCACAATAATTCAGTCATACCCACTGAGTTATCAAACATAGAAAGAGAGTGGAAGGAAAACTGTTGAAGAAGACGAAGAAAGGCATAATGGAATTAGTCTAGCAACAATAACTAAGTTTTATTTTTATTTTCTTTTTCTTTTAATCTAAATAATAAAATGGTTTTCATATAGATCAAGTTTTTTTTTTTTTTTTTATGATTTTGTTGTTTGTTGTGTTGTTGGTCGTCGTTTGATTTCATGTATTGTTGTGGTGTTCGTTTGATTCTTATTGAAAGACCGACTTCAATTAATGATTTGGATATTAACATTGCAAATCCAGAGATATAGATTTTCTACTCACTTTGATTTTATCATATTGGTAGGCATTTTGAACTTGTATGTTGTTAACTTGGATTTGGATGTTATTAGTTTGTTCGTAAATTCAGAGACATATGTATTCTACTCCCTTAAACCAATTTAAGATATTGACCTCTCTTAGCATGTGTTTCTTTCCTAAATATCGGTAGAAGATTGAACCCTAGACCAAATAGTTAAAAAGACTAAGTTTCTACCACTTGAATAATATTTATTTTTATGTGTGTCCAAACCTCTTTTTTCGGACAAAATCATGTTTATAGCATTTCATTAGCAATCATATCGTTAATACATATCGATGCATCATCAGAGATACGAAAGCTAAGTGAAAATGTGGTTGCCTTTGCTAATTCATGGACAACCTCATTCACTAGCCTCCTAGTAAACTCAACATGAAAGTTTGTTAAATGTAAACTACAATAATGTCTCTTATTATTCATAATAACGCCATATTCGATGATGTCGCCACTACCACGTTTGAAATAATCAGCTACTCTTTTTGAATTACATTTGTGAGTTGACATGGTGTAAACTCAAAGCTTCTCCTACATCTATTGAGCACAAAGGGATGAACCACATAGTTTTAGTGAGCATATAACATCCATTTTCATCACGGATACACATACCTATGCCCAACTTGTGTGTGGAGGTCGAAAAAAGACATCAACATTGCACTTGAGTCTCCCACGTTTTGGCTTCTGCCACCTATATTCGACAGGCCGGCTGGATGAAGTCTGATCTAAATGGGATTGTGCAACAACTGCTGAACATGCACGTAATAGAACAGGAGCTTGCTGTTTTTGATTCTCTCTCCTCCAATTTTCTGGTAAATGCTTTGCTCGCTCCGCTATAATGTTACTCGACTCTGTCACTTGTTGCCACAGTTTAAGGTTCCGACTCTTCCATATACTCTACGAAACAATGGCAATTAATTCTGCTTTGTCCAAATTTTGTGTCCATTCAAGTATTTTTCATTTTGGCGTTTAAGATTCATCTCAACATTGTACACTCACCAATACACTTTTCTAAAGATAAGAAAGTTCATCGTTTTAAAAAAATATATAAACAAAGGTATCTCTTCCAAAACTGTGGAGATTAATTCATGTAGATAACTAAGATTGATTCAAGAGACTGACCTCTCTTAACATGTATTTTTTCAATTTAAAAGTCTCAAGTTCTATCCCTTCTATCATGCCATGTCACATTAGTTACTCTAAGCTTTCTTGAGTGTAAAAAAAACGTGTTAAATTATTGAAATTTGATGATATGAATGTTTGGTTAATTAAATTAGGTATTTATTCGATAAATTCTTATTATTATATAATAATCAAATAGAAAATGAAAGTTAACTCAGCATAAAGTCGGTGAAAATTTAATACAAGAGTAAAATGTGATCTTCCAACAACCAAACTCATTACATCTAAAATTCTCATGAGTCTTTCTCTCTTTTTGAATCGTAAGAATTTTGTATATTTATAGGGACAAAAACCTATTGTATATTTATAGGGAAAAAAACATATTTATTATATATATTCATAATAATTGTATATCCTTAGTCAACAAAATTGACTTTTACTCTCCTTTTATTTACTTTCTTAGCTTACACAAAAATTGGATTTTGAGAACTTCTCTATCCCTATTCTTTCTATATCACTCGAGCTTTTAAGCTCATCATGAATACCTACTAGCAATTTATTGAGTTAATATCTTACATCTTACTACAACAACAACATTTTCCTTCTCCTTTATATAGTCATCATTGAATTGGGCCTGAATATGCCACTACAACCTTCTGCAGTAGAATCTCAACTCGTTTGTTTCTCTAGGGGGAACCCTCTGAGAAGGAAGCACCTGAAGAGCCATTTGAAGGAGTCCATGCATAAATGAGTAAGCCAATAATAAGAACTATGGCCCCTGCCACAAAGCCAGTTGGAAGAGATGAGGCAACACCAAGGTATGGCAATTGCAGTGTGAACACATAGATGGATATTGGAACTGCCACAAAGCCAAATTGTATGTCAGCTGATTATAGCCTCATAATTCACATCAACATGCATTTATAATTTAGTGTGTTTATTCTACAGTGGCAAAGAAATGATTTTGTAAAAGTGATTATAGCTAAAAAAGTGTGTAAGGAAAAATAATCTATCGATACTTTTATATGAAAGTGAGTTGAACAATAAATTTGAGTGTGAAAATCACATTTGGAGGTAAACACCACAAATTTTAGCTTCAAGTTAGAATCATTTCTAGTCGAGAACCCCAAATATACCAAAAATCAATTTTAAGTCTTCAAAATCATTTTTAGCTCTCCCAAAAAATAAATCCAAACACGCACTAAATTTTTCTATATAAACTTCTCACACAAGATCATGTGAATATGTGAAACAAGAATATTCAATACCATACACATGCACAACACTACAAAAATAGTAAATAACTTGATATTTCATAGTTGTTATTACACAATACACTATGTCAACTTCAGTGTAGCTATACTTCTGTGAAACAAGCATACCTGAAAATGTGGAAGCAAGACAAGATACAACAGCTGAAGAGATCTTCAGGAGATGAAGCAATGCAATATTGAAACCAATGTTTACAATAATAAACAGCAATGGTAGCAGAGGTGCACCATCACATCCTGGAACCAAAAAAACAAATTATTTTTTTTAATATCATAATAATCACAAAACTAAGAATACAAAATTAGGATTCTGAGCCAGCCCAATCCCGTCAAACAGATAATTGCAATTCTTGAAACTTTACATGCAAGTTCATCTTGCCTTGTAACGTTGAGGTTATATAAGAGACGATACAAATCAAAGTAACATAATAGGATTTGGGTAGCTCGGTTGATTTGTCCAAGTGTTTGAGGAGTTAAAGGACCGGTGAAGGAGAAAATACTAATATAACAACTACTATACTAACATTTTTAAGGGTACACACACCAAAACTGATCTATAAAAGATATGATAATATGGAAAAGGATATAGAGCTTACCACTTGATAATGCACCAACATTTAGGAAGCAAGCTGCACCATCTTTGAGGTAGTTTGGTAGTTGACTGAAGGGGACTCCCCATAATTTTGACAAGAATGGGAGAAGAAGGCATATGAATAGTGCCTACACTGATCATATATGTGTACCTTTAGTCATTTAGACATACATTGGTAAGAATATTTGTAAACATTTCTATGTAGTACAAAAGTTGAATATTTGTGACAGATTGAAGGATACCTACTTGGAATGCAGATCCATATGAGTTGACAACGAACAGGTCCACAGAGCCTCCCTGCTCACATAATACTAATTAGTCTTATTCCCTCATGGGAAAAATGAAAAAATACAAGTTTAAAAAAAATCTAGTTTAGAGTGTTGAACAACAAAAGAATGCGTTGTCGAGTTTAATTATTAAAATGAGTCCATCATGTATCACTGAAGTTATTATAAAATTACTAATGCAATTTTGTAATATTGTTTTCTAAAGGTTTTAAATAAAGGTTTGCAATTGTGAATTGAACCGCGACATCAAGGTTTTTTATCGCAATTGAGGCTGCATGTGTCCACGACTATCCACAATACCAAGGATCACAATGCGACCATGACTCCTTCAAAGACCATATTTTTTAAAAGCCATGATTTGCAGAAATCTATGAATGAAAACAATATGAAAGTCAACACTGTGCATACCTTCAGTTTTTTGTTTGCATCCAAAAAGATTAGCTCCTGCAAAGTCGAGAAAATGCCAATGTAAGCCATAGAAAAAATTTGTTTAAAAGTTGAGGAAAATGCAATGAAGTTGAGAAGACAATAACCTTCAGCACGGTATCGGCTGCTTGTAGTAAAAATGAAACAATCATCAAAAGACTCCAAAATAAGCCACCGTCCTTTAATGAATTTCCAGCATCAGGTCCACTACAATAGTAAATAGTGGTATAAATAAAAAGGCCTAGACAGTTAAAACTAATCTCAGATAGTTCCTACCGGATAGTAACATATATTTCCAATGTTGTAAAGAGTAATGTTTCTAATGTTTTTACAACAGGAAATCCTTCAAACTTTGATTTTAAAAATCACAAAGGAACACACGTAATATATCATATGCAGTCCCTGATAAGATTTAACATATGAAATCATAATTTTGACTTTGTTGTACAGCATGAAATCTACCATTACAATTTGAAAGCATTAACTAGTCTTTGACCTGCAATCTCTTAAAACACGTGTTGAAGAAGAAACCTAATATCATACTGGCATATTCCCTTGTGAGATTGTTTGTCAGTGCTTATGAACACGACTCATCAGTATCACATATTCAAGCTGTTTTCAGCATATATTCATAAGCTCTTCAAGATAACTTATGAACGAGCTTATAGTTTACTTGAAAACCATCTGACTTTATTTTATCTTTCATTATAAAAATAGCTTATATATAAGCACTTACATGATAAGCGCTTAATAAAATTGTTTATCCAATCAGGGCCTAAAAAGTCTGACATGCAATCTCTTAAAACATACACGTTGAAGAATCCTAATATCATTAAATCAACCTGCCCAAAAATTCCATAACAGGCAACTGGTGCCAAGAAGTTTAGCAATTATCAGAATTAGTTTGTTAACTAAGTCATGGCCATATTTTTAACTACAGCCCCAAGATTCAAGAATGCATTGCCCTTGGTGACACTCACAAACTGAGTCACCACCAAAACATGGCACCCCTTAAAAAAATTAACATGTACCACTGACCTTGCTACAGTAACAACTACACCAATTGTGACAAGAAAGCATCCAAGTAGGTGGTTGACTTTATATCTTCTCCCAAGAAAAATAATTGACAGGAGAATTTGCCACACTAGAAAGGTCTGCAACAGAATAAGTTTTCGAATTAACTATGCTTCTTTAGTTTTACCTACACATAGATGAGCTAAACAGAGGCCAAGTTTGTTTAAATTTTTTGACCAAATTTGCGACCATGGAGAACATGACTAGCCATACAAGACGAAGCATATCCAAGGGCTTCTAGTTTGGAGTTAGTATGCATACACCAATTTGGTATCGATATTGAAGAAAGTAAAGATCGTCAGCTGCTAGATAAATCACGCAGATGACAGCAATTAATTTATAAATGCAAGCGAGCACTTAATTGCTGATTCATTTACCTGAGACAAAATTGGAATTGAAGCTCCCGAGAGAATTGCTGATACAAGAAAGAGCACAGAAAATTATCCAATTAAATTCAGATTATGAGTTGGACCGAAATATGATGTATGATAGAACATTATGGCGTAATTTGATCCATGTTGCCGACCCCACTTAGTGGGAAAAGGCTTGGTTGTTGTTGTTGTATGATCATGTTGGTGACGAGATAAATCATGCATCGTAAACATAGCATCTAATGACAAAAGCCAAAGATGAATCACAAACTAGTGTTGAACCTAAGGGGAGGGATATAAAAGTATGTTTTATTCATGCTAATACACTGTCTTATTATATGTGATAATAGTAGTAATCTAATAAACAAGTGTTACATGTTAACCTAAGTACATTTCATCATCTTGTTATAACATAACAAAACTGTTTTTTTGCAAAGGATAACATAACATTATTACTTAAACGATACGATAATAGTGAGATATATGATTGAATGTTTGAGTAAAACGAGTGTATCGTATATTAGATTACATCAGTTTAACAACACTAAATGTTTTTCACTCTCATACACAAAATGCCCTACAGCAAAATGTAAATACTTTTAGTAATCTAGAAACAAAAATTTGATATGTTTACTCATGGATAGAATAATGAGTTGAAAATGCAATCCAAAGCAAAGAAAAAAGAATGGAAAACTACCTCCTGCAGCCATTCCAGTTGCAGCAGCAAGAGCCTCCAAAAGACCAATAACAACAAATGGAGTCTTTGGCAAACTTAACATCTCATCAGTAACAATACCGGCACGGTGCCGAATATACATAATGCCAAAGTACACAATCACATATCTGAAAAAAAACCATAAACAAACACATCACTCCCTCATTTCAACTCCCCAAATCTTATAATATTCAAGGATTAAAATAAAGATTTGCAACGGCGATCAAAATTGTGAAATTATAGTTCTTTATATCACCGTAACTCCTATTGAGAGCTTGTTTGGATTTTCTAATTTGAGCTTGTCTACCGGCATATAAACACGTGTAAAACTGTTTAAGAGAGCTTATGAAAACAACTCATTTCCATCAGCTATCTACAATAGCTTAAAAAACAACTTATAATTTATATCAAAACAGTTTGACTTTATTTTATCTTCTATAACAGAAATAGCTTATACATAAACATGCATATGATTAGTACATATGATATAAGCACATAATTAAGTTGTTTACCCATAACATGATGTGAGTCTATATCGTCCACATTTGACCCTGATTCTCCACAATATAAGGATCATGGTAGGGTCGTTACTCAAACAACTGTTTTCTTTTTGTTTCCCATAAGTTCCCTCCATCGGAGGTAATTATGTTCGAGCTACTGCCAGACACTAAATGTAAACACCTTTCAGTTGGGATTCGAACTTTCTCTAACATCTATTCAAACTTTTGATCAAATCCACAAAAGTCAACTAAATAATGATATATGTACTCTCTAAAAAAAATATTTTGGTGTCATATAAGAAAAAAATAAAATTAGGTTCATCGAATAATTAATGTACCTTGTCTACATTATAAACAACTTTATAGCACCGACATTTCTGATTAAAAACTTAGACACAACCTGACATTACACGATTGAGAGAAAAAACAAAAAAAAAAGAAATAGAAGTGAATTAAGTACCCGAAAGTGGAAAGCTGTGCAAGGAAGAAAGGATACTGTTTCAAAGGAACCAAAGCTAACTTATAAAGAACTCTGTTTCCGACACCCATCACCACCGTCGCTGCCGCGGCCACCGCCACCTCCGCCACTTTATTTCCACTTCTCCCCGCCACGTCATCATTTCCAACACTCCCATCCTCCACTGCGTAATTGCATGGCCCGACCTTCTCCTTTCGCCGCCGTGCACCGCCGTCACCGGCGGCGGCAACCACCGTAAACTTCATTCTCAACATCCTCGTCTGCTGAGGGAAATAACCATATCTGATCCGGCAATCACCGGCGGTCATCTCTTGTCGCCGGAGTCTAACGCCGGCAGGCAGTGCAATGGCTCCGGCGTCGGGACACCGCCGGCAGAATGATGCCATCAATAAAAGTTTGATTATGATCAAAGAAATGAGTATGAAGAAATTGAATTATTTATTAAATTGTTAAGAGAAAATTGAAGTGTGTTTGTCATATTATATGATTAATTGATTTGATACATCACATCACAAGAATACTACTAAACTTTAGAATATGATAAACTTTAGAATATGAACCACAAATTCAATTCACTTTGTTTAGAAGAAAAATTCAATTCGCTTTCTATCTTCATTTTATGGAATTAATAAATAAATAAATAAAAACTATACAAATATGTCTGCTACTGAATGATCCCACTGTATAAATCTACACAGTCATCTTTTTGTATTTTTTCGTTACAGGGTTAAGGAGGTTAGGTGAATGATCCTACTATATATTTCATATTTAGATGTGTCTTTTCTTTGAATATTGAACTGTTAAGCGTTTTCTCTTAAGTTGGCTGAAATGAATTTTTAATCGTATAGTCATTTTTGTTTTAAGGAGTAAATATAATAGTATCTCAATATAACGAAATTATAAAAGTTTTTGAAAATTTGGTTGGTCGAAATAGTTTTTAATTTTAAAATGTTTTCTTTATATCAGTCTTAGAGTTTTTAAAGGGTTGAATTGTCGTTGGTTTAATGCGTAGAGAGTAAAAATATGAAAGATGTAAATATTTCTTGGTTATATAAATATATATAGAAAGGAAAAAAAGAAACATTTTTTACAATGGCAATTATTTCATTCACAATTTGATGGTACTCAAGAATGTACATAAAGAAAGACATTTCAATTTGACTTCTTAACCTGTTTTCGTGGAATAATGCATGAACTCTACCGATAGAAAACTCGATGAAAGATTCCAAAGAAATCAGTCGCTACGAACTCACGTGCTGCAAATATTTTTCCATGACTATCAAAGAGGTATATGAAAAAAGAGGAACATATTAGAGACTCTAATAAACTATGATATTGTGGAGATTGTAATAAACTATACACGATGTCGTCAAGCTGGAATAAATTCATAGGTTCCGATCTTGTCACTAATGTTACCATATTCACTCGGTAACTCGTACCCTATCTTTAATCTTTGAAGGACCGTTCCATGTCATATCTATATCTGGAACATATTGGATCAATGATGAATCACGGAGGAACATGATCACATTTAGCATTTACATATGATCCATATATAGATATTAGATGGAACGGTCCTTCAAAGGTTAAAGATGGGGTACGAGTTACCGAGTGGAGAATGGTAACATCAGTCACAAGACCGGAACCTCTGGACACTATTATTCCAGCTTGACGACATCGAGCATAGTTTATTAGAGGCTCCACAATATCATTTCCATGAGGAATTTCAATTACATTTGTTTCGATGAGTGTTCTCATGTTTTTATCGGCAATGGCATGTCGTTTAGGCTTGTTCTTAGAACCCAGGGGTCTGCCCCTAGGTTTTTTGGAGGATGATATGGTAAGTTCCTCCCTTGGGTTTTGATTGAAATCAATATTCCTACTGGAGGATGGTTGTCTAAGTGATGGTGTTGGCATCATCAATGTCTCATTGTTGTTGTTGGTGGTGATATGAGAGATCATATAGTCTCTTTTAGTTCCCACCATGACATTGACAGATGAGTTACTCGAGAGTGTTGAAAATCTCGCAAGATTGTTATCATAGGACTCGTTCTCAGAGTTTGTGGAGAAAGGTAAAGATGCACATTTGTTGTTTGTCATTATTAGGGATGTGTGTTTTATGAGGAAGAGACCATCAAACCGATAGAGTATTTATAGTCGTTTCAAATGTGGGCCCCGCCAATTGGTATTTCAAGTTGGATTGCAAATTTCCTTCTAGATTAACTATTAGGCATACAAGCTAGTCGTTTAGCGTGAGAGAAAAGAAGAAACTTCTGACACTCGCATGAGATATCGTGATTAAATGAGCCGAGAATTAGGGAGATACTATAGAAATGGAATATTCTTTAAAACACAGTCGTCGATTGAACACCCCAAACACCGACGACTCATTTTAATATCATTGAATTAGATTTAAAACGTTAAATTAAGATAAGAGTTATGTTATGTTCAACTGAAAATTTATATTTGTTGACTACATTCCTTTTAAAAACTTATATTTGTTGACTACATATTGAATAATTGTTTTTTAATTCAATAAATTTAGGTTTCCGTTTTATACTTATTGTATGTACCTGTTATACGAAAATAGAGATGTAATGGCACAGAGATGTACATTGGATAGGGAATATTATTTGTCAAAAAGTTCAATACCCGAAAATTTATCTTTTAACACAACAATATTTTTTTTTCACAATTTAGATTCCTCAAAATTATATATATACAAAAAATTATATTTGAATAAAAGGCAAGCGAGTGACAAACTGCACAGTTAAGCCTTTTTCGATGACAAAATTAATCTTCGTAAACATAATATTCATAGATCTAATAAACATAATATGCATGATTCTTTAAACTCTATAAAAAGTCAAACAAAATTAATTATAAAAAAACGGTTGATTGCAACATTATTCTTTGTGAAATTGATTAAGTACATGTACATGTATTAAAAATTATAAAAATGTTAGAACTTTGAAATGTATTTCATAATTAAGAATCATAACTATATTTTCCCTAAAAAAAGAATCATAACTGTATTTTATATTCAATTTCGTGGGCAAGTTTAACTTATTAAAAAAATTATAATTTTTATTTTAAAATGTATTCTGCACTCTAGAGTTATCAAATAAATTTGTATAGATGTTGCCATCGCACTAAAGTGCAAATAAATTTTAGCTCTAATTTCATTGTTCGGTGTCAAAGACAGAGAAAACTACAAACCAATTCATTATATGAAAAATGGTAAATATATTTTTTTGCCTTTGATTTTTGTCGGCAAAGTAATTTGTATAGATGTTACCATTTTACTAAAGTGCAAAAAAATTTGGATATTATTTCATTGTTAGGTGTCAAAGACGGAAATTTACAAACCAATTTTATAATATGAAAAATGGTAAATAACTAAATATACTTTTTAACTTTGATTTTTGTTTTTGTCAACAAAAAAAAAACTTTGATTTTTGTTGGCGATGTATTTTTTTCACGGTGAAACTACTACCTCCGTCCCTATACATAAGATCCTTTTGAGAATTTTTTTTTGCCTCTTTTTATAAGACCCCTTTGGTATTTTCAAGTATATTAATTAATTATTTACCAACACACCCTTATTTATTTTATATCTTTTTCTTCAATCAGCATTAAATATTATGTTGAAAACATACACTAATTCTCTTTCTTAAAAGATAAAATTATAAAAAAAATTAACAATTACAAATAAATTTATTACCACTTTTAATTTTTTTAATTTCCGTTAATTTTCCAAAAAAATCTTATAATTAGGGACGGATGTACTAATATTTTTTATAACCTCAGCACTCATACTTTATTTTATATAATTTATTGGTTGTTTGTCTTTTACCAAATCAGGTCTTTGTTTAGACGACCTAAAATATATCATATAAAAAAAAAAGTTGTGGGTATAAAGTATAAAATAAAGTACTAAACCTAAGAACAATTTAGCAGGTCCGTCATATTGTGATTCTCAAACCGAAAATCGAGTTAGAAATCTATTACGGGTAACAATTTCAGCGTTGAATCCAATTATTAACTAACTACATGCATTTCATCCCTTTCAAACAAGTCAGCCTTACTTCTTTTATCTTTATATTCTCTTTTGTATTTTTTATTGAAGGCGTGGTTTTGGGTCAATTTTTACTCGAAATCAATCATCATCCTTTTCTATGTATTTCAATCTATATAAAAGATTTTCACAAAGATCTATAACTTTTTCATAGTGATTTGGTTCAAACTGTAAGATTGGATGTTCAATCAATGATTTAGGCGTCAACGTTGCAGATTCGGATGCATGAGTATTCCAATGACTTTAATTTTATCATATTATTTGTAGACGTTTTGTCATTGTATGCTATTAAGTTGGATTATGCGAGTTTGTTCAAAGATTCATCATTTAAGTTTTTAGCGATATTGGATGATGTACTCTATCAATTTGAATGAATAGATATCGTTATGTTTTTGTCAAAAACTAGCAACAAAATGTGCTAAGCATTCTGGTCTGTCTTGATTGTCTACACTCTGGTTCTTCAAGCTCGAAAGAACATTTATGCTTGTTGATTTGTTTATGGAGTTGTTAGCACTTGGATTTTGATATCGTGTTGACGGTGGATCCATTAATTTTTTTTATTTTTTTTTTTGCAGTGGTTCAGTTTTCACTTTTTTTGTAACCTGGTTTCACGCCTGTGTACGGGTTCGCTTGTTGATTAGTGAAATTTTGTTACGAAAGATTTGGTCGATCCACTTGGTCTGATTTATTATGTGGGATCCCCGTTTTCGATTGTACCTGAGTCAGGTCTAATGTCCTCGGTCTCTTTATCTATTTCTTTTTATTTAATATAATTTATCTTTTGACTAAAAAAAATATAAAGAAAAAACAAAGGCAAATTATTTTTACAAAAGAAGCAATCTTGAAAATGTGTAATTTTTTGAAAAGTAGTTATATAGGCAAACTTGATCTTAATCTCAATCAAAACAATTTTTCCTATAATTATTTTTAATCTGCTAAATGTGTAATTTATATGTCTTGTAATAAATATTTTGTATTTTTTTAACACTTTAGATATTTAAAAGTTGAATTATAGAAAAAATTGTTTTGATTGAGATTAAGATAAAGTTTGTTTGTTCTTTACAAAAAGATTAAGTTAATGTGTTTTATCAAGTGTGTTTGTTTTAATTTGTTTTTAAGAGAGAAAAAAATGAAAAAATTGAAGCAAAAGACACAAAATGATATAATTTTGATGACATGTCAAAAAGTCAAGAAAGGGTAAGATTAGAAGTTGAATTATAGGAAAATTTGTTTTGATTCAGATTAAGATTAAATTTGTTTGTTCTTTAAAAAAAGATTAAGTTAGTGTGTTTTATCGAATAAGTTTGTTTTAATTTGTTTTTATGAAAGATAAAAGTAGGGGAAAGTCGATGCAAAAGACACAAAAAAAATATAATTTTGATGACATGTCAAAAAATTAAGAAGGAATAAGATTATATTTTTAGTAGACATTAAATTTTATAATTAGATAATAGAAAATAGAAGAAACAATATGCACGTAAAATATTATTATGATTGGAAAAAAAATCAGCAGTCCTATGACAAGTCGGTTCTAGTTTTTTCTTTTTACATTTTTCTCTTTCATTATGATAAAATTATCATAGTGGCTCCCTTCAATAATATTCAACATTTGCTTTAAACAATATATATGCAGGCAGGCTGAGGCACTATCTTTAGTCCCATTCCATAAATATGGTTAAAACATACTTCTCTATAAAGAACATTCTTCAGCAACTTGAGCTTTTCGGGAGGATGGTGACGTGGTCGATAGGTTTATCAGATAAAGAAATGGAAGACATTATATATAAATAGAAAATTTCCACTCCAAATTCTTTAAATCCAGGTTTTTATATGCTAAGCTTGCTTTAACAACTTTGGCAAACAAAAAAGGTTGCTTTGACAACTATACGTAAACCAATAGCAACGTGCAATGTACTCATTTTTCTCTTGAACCAATAGCAACGTGCAATGTACACATGAATAATTGAATATGATGCTTTCACAAAACAAGTTTTCAATGCCTCTTAAACCTAAAATTAAAACTGGTACACAATTGCATAAACATTGTGCACTCAAAATTTAACCCCTTATTATTAGTTACGGAGAAACTAATTTTGTAATAACCATAAAGAACACAAGATACAAAATTAATGGGGCTTCCACCGTACACTTTTAGGCTGTTTGGTTTCACGTACTTTATCATATGTCCTTTACTACAGCTTCACCACCGTTTTTATTAATTAAATAAATAAAAATTAATTAATCATGTAAATGAATTTAATATGTTTTTGTTTAATATTAAAAAACATCTAATTTTGTTTTTTATAGTGTTTAAAACATCTCACTCAAATTTTGCTTTATGCCTACACGTTTGTTGGCCTTATCGATCTTTCTTAGAGTCTTGTATTCATCCTGCCATAGTATATTAGTATGGTAGTGGCTGTGCCGCAGTCCCCTATCATAAATCTCATTAATGGTTTGTTGTAACTTTGTGGTCTACCGACTTCAAATACCTTGACTCGACACTTAACGATCTTAGTATCTTTGAACTTTTTTATACAATATCCTTAAATTCTTTTTAACAAATTGAATTTATTTTTCACAAATGATTCTCTATCATGTTTGTTTTACAGAGATTAATCAATTATAATAAGAAAAAATTGCGACATATAATAAAATACAAAAGAGTTATTTCTAAGTATGTAATAGAAATTACATATAATAAAATGGAAGCATATAATAAAATGATTAAATGAATATTGAACTAAAGATCGAGTGAACTATATTTATCTTGTTGAAATTCATGTCTCAAGTAGTTGATAAGGTGAGGAATATTTTAGGAGCAGTAATAATTAGGAGATTTTATAATAATTAGGAGTTTTTTTTGTTACTTGCGCGTAGGGATGAGAATAGGCTAGGTTGGCCTACAGGAGCCTACGACATAGCCTACAACATAGTTAGGTTAGGTCAGACTTTTTATTTAAAGAGAAAAGACCTAGTTTTTTTAGAAGCCTATTTAGCTTAAAAGGTCAGACCACAAGTCATTCAAAAAGTCTCTTAGGTCTACTAGGTCAGCCTGTTTAAGTCGATATGAATAATATTATTTATTATTATACTATATTTTGTAGTTTGAATTAAAATAAAAATTGTTAACTTTTTCAGTAATTTAAGCTTATTACTACTATAAATTATTATTATTTTACATATTTAAATGTATTATTGTAAACTAGAATTGAAATATGATAGAATATATAGTCAAATTCCGTAAAAACTCATGTTGATTATCAAATTCCCTAATACCTTGACTCAACACTTGACAATCTTATCTTTGAACTTTTTTATGAAATATCTTTAAATTCTTTTTGACAAATTGAATTTATTTTTTACAAATGATTCTCTATCATGTATTCATGTTTGTTTTGCAGAGATTAATCAATTATAATAATTTTTTCAGCAACATATAATAAAATACGAAAGAGTTATTCTAAGTACGTAAAGAAACATATAATAAAAATAGAAGCATATCTTCTACAAAAAGTAGAAGCATATAATAATAAAATGAATATTGAACTATAAGATTGAGTGAACTATATTTATCTCGTTGAAATTCAAATCACAAGTAGCTCAGTTGACGAGGTGAAAAATACTTTAGGAGTATTAATTAGGAATTTTTTTCCTCTATAGGGGATTAATTAGGAAGTTGTTATTCAAATTCTGAAAATTAACACAATTCACCGATACTTTTCTTTGATGAAAATTAACATAATTCACAAATACTTATACAAGAGAAGAAAGACCCTAAAAAACTCATAGGACACTTACAAGAATTACAAAAATATCTGTATTTATTTCATTTTAAAGATATTAGTCCAACTCAAACTCAAAACCATTGACACCTTCAACATATTTTATTAACATAAAATATCTTTTTATTACCAAATCAATTCATTGATGATTGATGTTTTAAAATGTAGTATAATAAAACTATAAATAGTAACACTCTCTCACTAAAAAAAATGAATTCAACTACCTGAAATATTTTCACTTTTAACACCCCAAGTTATTGGATAAATTTGACTTTATAGCAGTCCAAAAATAATAAATTAATGAACATGAAAGCAACTTAAGAAATAAAAAATAAACAGCACAATAACAGATAGCAAATAATGATAATGATGAAGCTAAAAATCTCAAAAAGAAAAAAGCAAATAGAAAAAACAATAAAGTAGCTCACTGATCCATCGCTCTCTTCAGAACCAAAATCAACGTTTCAAAATGGGTATACTCTACGCGCTGGTGGCGCGTGGAACGGTGGTTCTCGCGGAATTCACCGGAACAACAACAAACGCCGCCGCAATCGCGCGGCAAATCCTCGAGAAAATCCCCGGAAACAACGATACACATGTTTCGTATTCACAAGATCGGTATATTTTTCACGTGAAACGGACCGATGGACTCACGGTGCTGTGTATGGCGGATGATAGTGTTGGACGGAGAATTCCGTTTGCGTTTCTTGAAGAGATTCATCAGAGGTTTGTAAGGAGTTATGGACGTGCGGTTTTGACTGCTGAAGCGTATGCGATGAATGATGAGTTTTCTAGGGTTTTGAATCAGCAGATGGAGTATTTCTCTAGTGATCCGAATGCTGATAGGATTAATCGGCTTAAAGGTGAAATGTCTCAGGTAGTAGTTATGTTCTTCTTTTTGTGGATTTTGATTCATTGAAATTGATTTTGCTTATGATAGATTGAATTTTAATCTGATTTAGTTGAAAATTTGAATTTAGAAGATGTTACTTGAATTTGAACTCAATTTTAATCTGATCTAGTTTACAAAATTAAGTGACAGTGAGTTTTGAGAAGTCACTGTGGGAATGTGATTTTGTTGAAACTCTAATCTAATTGTAGCTTTTGTCAAAATTATGACGGCATATCGTGATTCTGTCAAATTCACTATGAGGTCAAACATATGCGTGCATGTTTGGATTAGTTTTTGGGAGAGCCAAAATGAGTTTGTAGTGTTAAAATTGATTTTCATATGTTTGGGATTCTCCATTAGAATTGATTTTAACTTGAATCTAGAATTTGTAGCTTTTACCTTCAAACGCGGCTATTACACTCAAAAGTGATCCTGCAGATTTAAAAATTGATTTTGCTATGTTTTGGTTTTTTTTATTAGAATTGATTTTGCCTCTAGAGTTGATTCTGACTTGAAGTTAGAATTTGTAGCTTTTGCCTCTATACGTGTTTTTTACACCGAAATTTACTGTTCAAATCTCTTTCACGTGAAAGTATCCAAACATAAATCATTTTACCTTAAACTCACAACCAACTTAAATCAATTCAATCAAATAGAAAGAAACACATTTAAGTTCAATCAGAATAATGTTTGTCAAACTTAGGAATGTGCCAGTGGTTGTCTTTGCTCAGGTTTCTATTTATTTTTTTACAGGTAAGAAATGTTATGATAGAAAATATTGACAAAGTTTTGGATAGAGGTGATAGATTGGAATTGCTGGTGGATAAAGCTGCTAATATGCAAGGAAATACATTTCGCTTCAGAAAGCAAGCTCGTCGCTTTAGAAGCACTGTCTGGTGGAGGAATGTCAAGCTCACGTAAGTACTATGTTAATATATATGTTTGTATGATGCTATTGTAGATTGTTATTTTTTAGCATCCGTTTATAGGTTTTTTTTATTTTTTTTACAAAAGCATCCAATAAAGTTGAACCTATAAAGATAGAATATTTGTCTCTTGGGTCGAGCGAAGCTGTTGGTGAAACCTTTTCTTCGTCAGTTTTAATCATCATTATTGGCATGATCGATAGGATTTTTCAATTTTCATGGATGAAATGTATGCTAGTTTCCTTTGAACTCTCAGAGATTAATAAATGTGATTTTTTTTTTTTTGATAAGCAGAAATGTGATGATTTGATAGATCTTCAGCTTAAGCTTAGGTGGTGGGGATTGGGTAGAGGTTCTAGGTTCAAGTGTTGTTAAAAACTTCTCAATCTGCCGAATTTTTTTCCCAGTAGAACTTTTTTGCTGTCAATAGCCATTTATATATGTGCTAACAAACTAGTCAGAGTTAGAGGGCTGTAATTTTTCGTTGCATATCTGGAATACTGACACCCTGTAATAAACTATGTGTTGACCAGAAGATAAACGATAAAATGATTATATTCCATACAGTTTCAAATTGCGGGTCGTGATCACAGTTATGCAATGATTCTTGATATTGCGAAAAATTGTAGATGATGCAGTCACAATTGCCCGCAATGCGGTCAAAACTATGATTCCATAACCAATTCAAGGGTGATTTACCCTTGTAGATGTAGGGTATTCCTTTCCAAAAAACAAAATCTCATAAACCGCACATTGCCACAATATTTTAATTTTCTTCTTAGTATAACCTCAAAAACCAGTGTCTTGAAATTGAGACAATGAACTAGGACAAAACAATGCTAGCAAAACAACCAAAGTGTTGTATAGTTTATTCTAAAACTTACGCTGCTAAGCAATGGAGAAATAAGCGTTGCATAGTTTGAAACTCAGGTTGACACATGGCACACCCGAGAGCATGTAACTTGAAACAAGTCATTAGTAATTTAGTATGATTTCTAATGAGTGAATCCGTTAAAACAAAAGCTTTGACCTTAGTAAGAGCTTTACAATTCCAAATTGGCGTGACCCAGACAATTCTCTTTGTAGGAGAATTCAGAGGAAACTGAAAGCAAGATTTGCAGGGAAAACATCAGTAGAATCAAGGTTTTAAATTTTCATTTTAAGTAAAAAACTTAATAACATGAAAGGAATTCCTGTTTGTTGTACTAACTTGTATATCATTGAGAGTGCAATATCCCATTTATCTGCAATAAAATAAAATCTAAATTGAGTGTGCCTGTCTGGTAAGAATTCAATTAAGCAAATTTCGAAATTTCATGTCATGGTGATTGTTTTTAGTAGTGGTAGAATAATTCAGAGTAGTAAACAACAAAATCTTGCTTTTATAAAACCTCAGATTACAATTCATCGATCTTTAACTTGCTGACAAAATGCTTCCATGTTGCAGGATTGCACTTATAGTCATCCTACTTGTGATAGCATATGTTGTGTTGGCTTTTGTTTGCCATGGGCCTGCACTACCGTCTTGCTTCTAGTGAATGGTTGGAAAATGAGTGTTATGTGTTCATATCATCTCCAGCTTGAAGATGTCACTTCTATTTATCTTCAATTGTGGCGTGGACTCCCTTTTGTTTTGATTTCAATTGCTGTTGGGCTGTCAACATGTGTGCTAGTGAAAGCCTTGCTACAATTTCTGGTGTTTTGGGTGGGTATTTTTTATTACTGAGGTTTGAAGGAAAAAATTGTGTAGCATATCTTTTATGTATTATATATATAATATAACCCCAAAAAATTGGAGAGAACTGGAACATACATCATTGGGATTTTGAATTATTTAAATTGTTGTTATAGCTTGATGGAGTCATCAGTGTTCCATTTTCTTTTTGAATTATTTAAACTTTTCGGTTCTATATGTCCTGTCGTAGGTCATTGAAAGGTCGATTTTTAACTCCAGTTGCCCCGATAAATTATAGGCAAATATATATGTTTATATAGTCGAAAGTTATTTTCTTTTTTCGATTTTCTACTACGAAATATTATCCTGATGACTCAGTGATGTCTATTTTTTATGACCCAGAGACGTGATTGTGGTTTTTAAGGGACTTTTTTCAATTCAATATATGTACAAGTACTTACTAAGTGGCATAACATTTGATAATCATAAATTTTGAAAAGCCACAATGAAAATAATGGTCGAGTAGTATGCATCAGAAATTTTCTCCGATACAAAGAATGTTAATGTCAAGTTCTACAATGGGCTGTTAATGTCAAGTTCTACAATGGCACCATAAACAGTACTTGAAAAATGTCCAAGCACCAAAGACAATTTAAAAAACAATTTTTCAAAAGTAGATAGCAATCATCATCTTTACGATTGATATGACTATGAGTTCAATTTTGAGACATGTATATATGTTTTCTACTGATACAAAACAAAACCTATTGCTCCAGTTTTCTCCAGAGAGTTTGTGTCGAGTTCTACTATGGTGCCCTAGGCCGGTACTTGAAAATTGTCCAAAGCCAATTGAAGTCGCTCTCCAAAAGTAGAAGATTGCAACCATCATCATCTTTACAATTGAGAATTTGAGATGGTAATCTGAATGCTAGTTTGACAAAAGTGATAGAAAATAAATATGAGCTGAACTTTGAATTTTAAGACATGCAGACACAGTTGGTGTAAGAATCTGATGCAGTTCCCATCCTTAACTTGATTCAGAAAAGCAACAAAAAAAAAATGACGGTTCAGTAGGCTAGGCTCACCAGGCCATATGGGCTGAGAATACAGCAGCCTGTGATCCCTCCACTGTCAAGAGAAGGAGGTGTTCACTGCTCTGTGAATCCAGCCTCATGCGGATCCCTCCATTCTAGTGACCAGGAGACCTCGGCCTTCGCCAAAGTCCCATGGCCCAACTCTCAACTTGGAGTGGGCAGGCCAGCATAATGCACCCAACAGCCCAACCTGATAAGCAACTAGCCATGTTCCATCACCTTGACACTCCCACTTGGGTTACAAGTTGGTGTTAATCAACTCAGCAAACAACTGGCTTTGTTGGAAGCTTATAAACCATTTCATATACTATGTTTCAAACGATGTGGGACATTTTATTGCTCATATATTATGGTCTTGAGTCGTAAACATTCATGTCACATCATATGCATACTTAGATAGAATTTCTCCTTAGTTTAGTTCATATTTATTCACTCTTTTCGTAACGCACAATTATACAATCATTTATAATCTTGTTTATTGTGGCATATATATACTTAATGGCTCTTAATTATGTCAAATGATTCAGCTTCACCACAGAAATTAACCTGGCCTCAAACCAGTTTATGTGCTGACAAGTTTATGCTGGCTTATAATTTATGAGCTTGTTTAAAGTAGCATAACTATAGTGAAGGCTTAAAAACTATCTCTTCGTACCTTTATTTCAATAATCTAGTGACTTTGAATTCTTCAATCTGTCGAAGCTATCTTCTAGTCGTAACAGATTTTCCTGTCCGACATTCCTAGTTTCCTACATTCTTCCGAAGTTCTTGATTACGGTGGAGGAGACATCCAACAACCTGAATTTGTTTAGCTTTTGTAATTCAACTTGGCAGCTTTTTGAATCTACTGAAATGCACAAGAATTTCAAGTCCTCCTCTTAGGCCATCATCCAATGCAGAGATGTCACAAACATCTCAATCAGTTAAGATTGATCCACAAATGTGGTGATTGTGGCAGTGGTTTCAAAGCTGGTACATCATCAAACTTGGGTCAACAATCTATATGAACACTCTCAGTCCTCAAAAGATGCATTTGAATACTCATCTCAGAGTCTCAATAGCCAGTTTTTAGTTACTGGCTATTGAGACTCTGAGATGAGTCTCAATAGCCAGTTTTTAAAAATGAAGTTGATATCTCATGTTTTGGAACATCCAATTTTATAGGAAGCTTATCCATTTTGTGAACCATCAAATATGCCACTCTAAACATGATACTAAGACCACTCAAATTTCACATAGAAACCATTCGAGTGATCGCCACTCGGATTATTTTGTTGATTAAGGCACGGTATGGTCGCCAACCATGCTTGGTAATTCTTGACCCTCTACATTTGTTTGTGGCAAACTGGGCATCTCATTCTTTTTACCCCATAGAAAGCTGCACAGTCCCACTATTATCAAAACTATGCCCAACAACCTGCAAATATATTCATTAGTGATTAGACCAATTGAACTATGACCCTACTATCTTTCTAGTTTGATCTTTGGTCAAATTTTTAAAACATTGACTAAAATAATAATTATGAACTAAAACAATAATTAAATTGGAGAATTTTAGTAGTTCCAATTGGAGGTTTATTCTAATTGTGTTACCATTTACCAAGTGATTCTGTGATTGGGGACATGAAAATGAAAATTGTTATATTTAATGCTAAGAAGGAAAAGTATATTCATACGTTCCAACCGTTAGTGGTTCACCAAGTATAATAGCTTCTGCAAAGGCAACAAAAACAAGTGCAAGTGGATTGAACATTGAAGGGTAAGTAGGTCCCTTGATTGTAATTGCCCATGATTGTAAACAAAATACTGCAGCAGTAGACAATGCTCCCTACAACATAAAATCCAATTAGTTTCCATGATCCTTATTCATAGTACATTTGAAAAACAAATCACAAAGATGATTTCTTTAAATGAGAAATGCTGGCAATATATCTTCTAACACATACTTTTCAACACTTTCTCTTTGATTGATTAAAATTCACACGGTCCCACCAAATTATGTGGGTCCCATGTGAATTTGGTGGGTCCCATGTGAATTTTAACCAATCAAAAAGAGCGTGTGTTAGAAGGTGTGTTGTTAGCATTCCTCTTCTTTGAATAGTGAGGTCACACCCTGATCCTTGAAATTGAAAGTATTAATCAAAATGATATCTTATTTTTACTAATTGGCAAATACATCCCAAAAATTCTAAAATATTAATCAAAATAGTATCTATGTTAACTTTACTATAAATGACTAATGTGAACCATCTACGTTGATCTCACATCAATGTCACAACATCAAAGAAAATAGATTCAATTAGTTCATATAAAGTTGACAATGATCTGGGATTAACGGAAATTTCATACGTCAATTTAAAATGTCACGTCATAGTCTATAAAAACAATCCATAGTAAAAGAATCATTTTAAATTATATTTTACAATTCGAGAATGTATTTACCGATTTAAAAAAATGAGAGTTTATTTTGACTAGTCTTACAATTTTTAGGAGAAATTTGCCTCTTCCATATTCATAGAATGAAACTTTCTGATCTTATTTAAATATTGATATACTAAATTTTAAATATTGAGTATTATTGAGTAAAAATGATCTTACTGAGTAGAGTACAGTAACAAGTTGTAGATTCCACCCTAATCACCAAGCTTCTTTACTCGAATCTACACATGCACCTATTACTGCTGACTGAATTGCTGCCATAACACATGATAACATTATCCCCCAATACCTCAATGGGAATACTTCTACCAACTTTACCTGTTTCAATTCAAAACATTCACAGTTTTCTCATCACAAAACTGAAAAATTTGTTTCCAAGCATGAAAAAGAGTATAATTAATACCAATGTGGTTTCATGTGAAAAATATGTTGAATTAATTGAAAAAGAGTATGAAAAAGAATACATGATAGTAGTACTATATTTATAAAGGTTATGGAGAATTAATTAACAGTTAATCACTAACTACTTCATATATAGCAATAACTAACTAATTCCTAAAGAAGTTGTAACTAACTTCTAAGACTTGCAGTGGCGGAGGGAGTAGGGGGTCTCTAGAGGCCATGGTCCCCCCACATTTTTAATTATTTTTTTATATATATATTACAACTAAACTATATTTCTTTAATTATATTAATTAAAGTATTTAATTTTTTTACCATGTTACTATCTTAATTGGCAACTAATATCATTAATTTTATATTTCATATTCTTTTAAATTGTCTCATGTTTTTAAAGTTTACTGGTATTGTTCTATCCACAATAAATTTTAAACGGAAAGAATCACAATGATTTAACTTTACGAAATAAAAGATTGTCTTAAAAAAATGAGCAAATTAAAATTAAAATTAAAATCAAGGGATCAAAATTACAATTAGTCTTTAATATCCTCTTGAAACAAAAAATTCATGTCTCTCACATTGATACAAAGTTTTTCTATTTGATCATTTGTTGTTTTCGGTGTGTCAATGTAAATATACCTTTTGTGTGTGTCTATATATATATATATATATATATATATATATATATATATATATATATATATATATATATATATATATATAGTTATTTTACTAACCAATCAACACTTGTATATTAACTATGCTTACTAATATACGCCTCTCAAACTTACTATAGTTATAAATTTCTTTAAAAAATAAATAAAAATAGTTTAGTGTTTCTATTATACATTTTGTCTTTATGCAATTATTTTTTTAATAAAATTTTGTTCATTGGATTTGATCTACCTAGAATTAAATTTTTGGCTTCGTCTTTGGCTAAGAGATATACATACATGCATAAAAAACCATGCTGTGTAGGAGAAACATGCTCCAATCAAAAACAAAGTCCCACGAAGCATATGAGTTTTGTGAGCTGCAACAGAGTGGTGAATATGATACTCATCAATGTTAAACTCCTTTCCTTTGTAAAGCCTTGCAGCCAGTGTCCCACCAACACACAAAATTGCCCCGACACACTTAGCTCTACCACTCCATGTGTGAATATTCAGATTCTCCATTCTGCAATAGTAATCCAAATTTCTTGTAAAAATATAATCTAGAAATTTATTTATATGACATATTAATTTACTTATATAGCTAATTTAATTTAGATACCTGCATAAGATGGCGGTCAAGAATGTACAAATAGGAATTAAGTTGAGAAAATTGAGAGCGTATGTGGCAGATGTGTCTCGAATACCATAGTAGTACAATACCATAACCATGGTCATCCTGTGATGGAAGTTGCTTTAAATACACTAAACCAGATAAATGCTAACTCATGCCCCTAAATATTGATTAAGGATACTAAAAAAGAAAATCATTGATATTTGTTAGGTAAAAGACTTACCCCACGAATCCATTGAAGAATATCTTGGTCAAAACTTCACAAGAAAAATTCTTAGGCTGTCCTCTAAGCAACCAACAAATAAGTTAGGTTAAAATAAATATACATCAAACAAAATATTTTCAAAAGAAAACAAAAAAAGTGAATTACCTTTCAAAATATATTGCTAAAGGTGCAACACAAATAGCAGCAACAAGAACACGATACGACGTAAGTGCAAAAATAAAAGTTCCCTCAACTAAAATTATTCTTGACAAAATTTGCGTCCCAGTTACGATAAGTTGCACGAATATCATGCTCAAAAGAACACGAATGTCGTTGAAATTCATCTTTGTAGAAGGATTCTTCCTTTCTTAACCTGAAAACAAAAGATTTCTTCCTTTTTTAACCTCTTTGAAATTCATCTTTGTACAAATAGAGAAAAAGTGTTTGCTTTGTGTGCAGACAAATAAGTAGTTCAGAAAAGTATGAAGAGAGGGATGAAGGGCCTGTTGCATGTTGGCTACAATTAAGGTAGTTGAGCTACAATATATGGTAATTAGGTATAGAATGAAACTTCAGTTACAATGCCAAACACTTAATGGGTTAAATCACCCATTCACTTGGGTTATTTTAATTTAAAATATTTTAAAATTATGAGTTTGTTTGTTGTAGTTTTTTTTAGAAAAAAATTATTATTATTATTTTAAATATTTTAAGAGGATTGCATCTGTTTGTTACAAATTTAATAAAATAAAAAATCAGAATTTAAAGACAGTTTTAAATGAGAAGCTGTAAAAGCCTTCTAAGAAAATAGATTCTTTTTGTAGGAGAGACAAAATATGGATCAAAAGATTGAACTAATTTTGTAACAAAAAATCGTTTTTATATAGAAGCAAGACGAAGTATATGGAATGTAACTTCATCAAAAGAAGAAGCAGTCATATCATACCACAGGTTACACAGTTTAAATAACTTAGGTCCTTAGTACAAAATGACGGAGAAAAGGAAGCAGATGTAAGTCATCGTATTCAAGTTGGGTGGTTGAAATGGAGAAGAGCCTCAAGTGTTTTGTGCGATAGGAAAGTACCACTTAAGTTGAAAGGAAAGTTCTATCGCACAACAGTTAGACCAACGTTGTTGTATGGTACGGAGTGTTGGACGGTTAAGAGTCAACACAAACATCAAGTAAGTGTAGCAGAGATGAGGATGTTGTGTTGGATGAGTGGTAAGACTAGACATGATAGGATTAGGAATGACACCATTAGAGAGAAAGTGGGGGTAGCACCTGTAGTAGAAAAGTTGGTAGAAAATAGGCATAGATGGTTTGGGCATGTAGAGAAAAGACCTGTAGATGTCGCCGTAAGAAGAGTAGATCAAATGAAGAAGAGCCAAATTAAAAGAGGTAGAAGAAGACCTAGACTTAGAGGTCAATGAGTTGAATCCAAATTTGGTTTATGATAGAACACTATGGAATAATTTAATCCATGTAGCCGACCCCGCTTAGTGGGATAAGACTTGGTTATTGTTGTTGTTGTATTCAAACAAACTAAAAAAAAATTAAGTGATTTTTATCCGTTTGGTTCAAAAATTAGGAGGGGAGGGGAGGTATTTTATCAGAGGGAAGGGGAGGGAGGGAAGATATCTATTCTCTATATATGAAACTTAATGTCTACCAAAAATACAATCTTATCCCTTCTTAATTTTTTGACACGTCATCAAAATTATATTCTTTTGTGTCTTTTGCTTCAATCTCCCCCTATTTTTTCTCCCTTAAAAACAAATTAAAACAAACTCTTTCAATATATCATAAAACAACACTAACTTAATTGTTTTTAAAGAACAAACAAACTTAATCTTAATTTCAATAAAAACAAATTCTCCTATAATTCAACTTCTAAATATCTAAAGAGTTAAAAACAATTTACAATCTCTTTAAAAAAAATAATTTACATCTATTCTCTATATGAAATTAATGTCTACCAAAAATACGATTTTAGCCCTTCTTAATTTTTTGACACGTCATCAAAATTATGTCATTTTCTGTCTTTTGCTTCAATCTCCCCATATTTTTTCTCTCTTAAAAACAAATTAAAACAAACTCTCTCGATAAATCATAAAACAACACTAACTTAATCTTTTTTTTTTTAAGAACAAACAAACTTAATGTTAATATCAATAAAAACAAATTCTCCTATAATTCATTGTTTGCTGAGTTGATTTACGCCAACTCAGCAAAACCATTGCATATTCATTATTTTAAACGATGTGGGACATTTTATTGCTCCCAAGACAATTAGCGGTCTTATGTTGGAAATATGCATGTCACACATCATATGCAATATTTATCCACTCTCATCATAACGCATGATTATACAATAATTTATGAGCTTGCTTACAGTGCCATATATTTACTTGATGGCTGTTAATTATGTCAACTGATTCAGCTGCACCACAGAAATTAACTTGGCCTCAAACTAGTTATGTGAACAAATCGTAACCTTGCTGAACGCTTGAAAAATATGGCGCATACATCTTCAATATGTCAAAGTTATCTTCTCAGTCTTACATAGACTTTCCTCTCAAAGACATTTCTACATTCTTCCAAAGTGCTTTTGATTATGGTAAAAGCATATAACTGTTCTAGTTTGTGTACATCTTCCTCAAAACTGATCATATGGTTTAGTCCTCTTCAATTGTACACCAAGACAAATCCAGCAACCTCAATTTGTTTAGCTTTTGTGATTCCATTTGGCAGTTTTTTGAGGCTACTAATTAAAGTGATTGTCATTCAATTCCCATCAATCAAACGTAGAATTTTAATCTGGCCCTCATTCTGAGTCTCAATAATCAGTTCGTAGTAAACAACTAATAAAAATTTCATGAAGATGTAGAAGAAGAAAAAACAAAGGTATTAAATTTTTTATAGGAAGCATTCACGAGAGCTTCTTCACATCACATGATATTGTCCTTATGATCATAATGCATTAAAAGACGAAAAAGAATCTATATATAAGCTTGTTATTATGTGCCACATTCACAAAGCACCTTGTTCAGACCAATAATGGATTCATTATTTAGGGCATAATAATAGTCTTGAGAATCAAATATATGTATGTAACATCATGCATATATATACTTGCTAAAGGCTTGAAAAATGTCTCTCATATCTTTTTTCCTCAATAATCAAGTGGTTTTGAATTCTTCAATATGTCAAAGCTATCTTCTAATCTTACATAGATTTTCCTCTTAAAGACAATGGAAGTATTCACGAGATGCCACCGAGAGAGGCACAACATACTTGTTCAGTCACATGATCTTGTCCTTCTCACAATGCATTAAAAAGACAAGACAAGAAGTTATGCTATATATTCCCACATTCGCAAAGCTCCTTGCATTGCCCAATCCCTTTTCATCATAAAGGTTGCCCCAATAATTTCGTTAGCAAAGGCTACTACTACCATAGACTAACATAAAAATTAAAAATTGAAATTGGAAAGAAAAAAATGAAGGTTTTTTTGGTCCTTAAAGAGTTTAGCCACAAACGTCTCATACACACTAACGATGAGAAGTGGTAAATTACGGGTTTGAATTTCAGCCATGCAAATGACAGATCCAAAAACTTTTTTTTAAGGAAGATCTAAAAACTTTGATTAGTGGGGACAAGATGATATATTATAATTAATTTTATAAAAAAATATAAAGACACCTTTTTCTTTTGAGCAAAAATATAAAGACACCTAAACATCTAAGTTATTTTTCTCTAATGGCTTGATATTTTGAAATTATTGTTTATTATTTTTTTCAACGCTATCAAATGTATTGGGGCAACCATTCAATAACTTATCTGAGTTATCTCTAATATTGTGTTGTTTTTCACAAATAAAATTGATCAATAGAAACCAAAACAAAAAATTGTTCATTAATATTATGTGAGGGCAAAACTTAATTTTAATGCAAAAATTACCCAACATCTCTTAACAAAATAAAAGAGTTAGTGGGTGCATGTGCCTCCAATGCTTGAACCTACATTCCTCCTGATCTTTGCATATCAAATATTTTTCCAGTTTTTTATCATTTAATTTGTATTTATGGATATTTTTTAAAGTTGTTGTAAACATTAATTGGTGTTATTTTCCTAAACAAATTGTGACATCTTTTTTGTTTTTGTTTTTTTAGCAAAAGAAGCAAACAACATTTGTTTAATCATGAATACGAACTATTTTCCTAAACGGCTTCTTTTTTTTAACATTAATTGATGTCTTCACTTTTCAGATTGGATTAATGAGTGTAATCTTATGGATGTTAACACAGTTGGAACTAAGTTTACTTGGAGGGGTCCTAAGTGGAATGGTTATGGTAGAGTCTTTAAAAAGCTAGATCGTGTTCTCTGTAACGTAGATTGGAGGCTACAATACCATGAGGGGTTTGCCAAAGTCCTTCCTAGGGTGTAGTCAGATCATCATCCGATTATGGTTATGCTTAATGGTAAGCCTTATAATGGAGGTAATCGTCCTTTCAGGTTTGAAGCTGCTTGGATTACTCATAATGATTTTCATAGGTTACTAAATGACAAGTGGGGTAGAGGCTCTGACTTGATTCACACTCTCAATGAGCTCACACCTTCTTTAAAGGAATGGAATCATGATACTTTTGGGAATATTTTCAAGAGAAAAAGGGAGCTACTAGCCAGGCTTAATGGGATCCAGAATAGCCCTAACTATGGTTATAGTAATTTCCTAGAGAATTTAGAGAAAGAACTCCAAGAACAACTTGTCATGACATTGTATCAGGAGGAGTGTCTCTGGTTCCAGAAGTCTCACAGCCAATGGATATCTGATGGGGACCGTAACACTAAATATTATCATTCTAAAACTATTGTTAGAAGGAGGAGGAATAAAATATTAACTCTTCGTGATAACGATGGAATTTGGATTGATGATCCTGCTAATCTGAAAGCATTAGTGAAGAAGTTTTATGAGAATTTATTCAAAGAAGATATCATTATTAGGGATTCAATAGTGTCTTGGAATACATATCCTAACACCGTTGAGACTCATCATGACCATTTGAGTGCTAATATTAATTTTATGGAGTGCAAAAGAGCTTTATTTGATATGGGTCCGCTCAAAGCACCTGGAGAAGATGGATACCCTGCTCTGTTTTTTCAAAAATGTTGGGATACCATTGCAGGCTCATTATTTAATTTTGTTAGTCAGGTTTGGATAAATCCTTCTCTCATCTCTTCTATTAATAATACAATGATTGTTATGATCCCTAAAGTTGATAAGCCTGATTTTGTTTCTCAATTTAAACTTATTTCTTTGCGCAATGTTATTTATAAAATTATTTCTAAAGTTATTGTTAACAGGATTAAGCCTTTGCTTGGTAATATTATTTCACCTTTTCAATCTAGTTTTATTCCGAGTCGTAGCATCCATCATAATATTATTGTAGCTCAAGAGATGGTGCATTCTATGTCCAAAATGAAAGGTAATAAGGCATTCATGGCTATCAAAATTGACTTAGAAAAAGCTTATGATCGTCTTAATTGGAATTTTGTGGAGGAGTGTCTAAAGGAGTGTAAGTTTCCCCCTAAGCTTATTAAGATCATACATCACTATATATCTACTCCGTCTTATAAAATAACGTGGAATGGTGACAAAACTGAATCATTTTATCCATCTAGAGGTATTAGACAAGGGGATCCTCTTTCCCCTTATTTATTTGTCATTTGCATGGAAAGACTCTCCCATATTATAACTGATCAGGTGGAAGCTGATTACTAGAAACCTATGTGTGTTGGCAGGTATGGTCCCCCGATTTCTCATTTACTTTTTGCTGATGATCTTCTTCTTTTTGCATAAGCCTCCATTGAACAGGCTCATTGTGTTTTACATTGCATTGATATGTTTTGCCAATCTTCGGGGCAAAAAATTAATAAACAAAAACTCAAGTGTATTTTTCCAAGAATGTTGACAACCAACTTCGAGAAGATATTATTCAACATACGGGGTTTAATCAGGTTAACAGTTCGAGTAAATATCTTGGGGCAAATATAGCACCAGGTAGAACTTCAAGAGGTCATTTCAATCATATTATCAACAAAATTCAAAACAAGTTATGTGGTTGGAAGCAACAATGTTTAAGCTTGGCAGGTAGAATCACTCTTTCAAAATCTGTCATCAACTCCATTCCTTACTATCGCATGCAATATGCTAAGATCCCTAAAACCATATGTGATGGGATTGAAAAAATTCAAAGAGGTTTTGTGTGGGGAGACTCAGATCAGAGGCGTAAAGCTCATTTGGTGAGTTGGGATGTATGTTGTCTTCCTAAGATGCATGGTGGTCTTGGTTTCAAGCGGCCTCATCATATGAACGAGGCATTCCTTATGAAGATGATATGGAATCTTATCAAGCAACCAGATAAGTTATGGTGTAGAGTTCTTTACAGTAAGTATGTTAGAAATAATGATCTTAATAACAGTATTAGCTCCCAACCTTATGACTCTCCCCTGTGGAAAGCGATTGTAGGAATGTGGGATGATTTTAAGCGTCATGTTATTTGGCAAATTGGGGATGGGAGAAGTACTAAATTTTGGCTCGATAAGTGGGTCTCGAGTAATACTTCTCTCTTCTCTTCTGCTAATCAATCATATGTGGATACTAATGCTTCAGTCAGGGATGCTCTTAATATTGCTGGTGACTGGAATCTAAATTTTTTGATGGATAACTTACATGTGGACATTGTTAACCAAATTTTAGCCCTTTCAACCCCTTCTGATTTTGATGGTCCAGACACTGTAGGATGGGGAGGAACTAGCACTCTCCAGTTTACTGTCCAAAGTGCTTACAATTTGCAGCAAGATACCTCTTTGGCTGTGGGAGGCGATTGGAAGACCTTATGGAACTGGAAGGGTCCCCATCGTATCCAAACTTTTATTTGGTTGGCTGCTCATGGAAGGATCCTTACCAATTATCGTCGTAACAAGTGGGGGGTTGGTATCTCCCCTAATTGTCCTTGTTGTGCGAGAGAGGATGAAATAGTCATTCATGTCCTTCGTGATTGTGTGCACGCCACTCAGTTATGGCTCAGACTTGTCCCTTCTAATTACATAACTAATTTCTTCTCTTTTGATTGTAGGGAGTGGATTTTTAACAACCTTAATAAAAAAGGGATTGGAGATAATCCTGCTACTTGGCAGACTACTTTTATGACAACATGTTGGTATTTGTGGAATTGGCGAAACAAATCTATTTTTGAAATAGGATTTCAAAGACCAAGCAATCCAAAATTGGTAATTCAAAAGTTTACTAGAGACATGGAAGACAATACGAAGCCAGTGCATAAAAGTCCGCATCAAAAGGAAACTATATACATCGGTTGGGTGCGACCTCAGATTGGTTGGGTTAAGCTTAATTGTGATGGTAATTGGAAGGGATCTGGTACTGTTGTAGGGTGTGGAGGGCTTCTTCGAGACTCTGATGGCAGATGGATCAAAGGCTACTTCAAGAAGATTGGAATGTGTGATGTTTTTCATGCTGAAATGTGGGGTAGGTATCTAGGCTTGGACTTGGCGTGGAGGGAGAATACTACGCATCTTATATTGGAGAGTGAGTCAAAGATCTTGGTCGACATGATTACTGAAAATTGCAATTTTGGTGGAACGACTCCTACCTTGTTCAAGCTTATTCGACAACTTTTGAGTTTGAGTTGGACTGTCAAAATTATCCATACTTAGCATGAAGGCAACAGAAGTGCAGATTGACTTGCTAATTTCAGTATTTCGATGGATTCTCTAGATTTTCATATTCTGGAGAATCCCCCTAGTGAGCTTCAGAGTCTTTTGTTTGATGATATATTTGGCGCTTGCATGCCTAGGAACGTCCGTTTAATTTCTTAGTTTTCTTTTTCTTTGGGCTTTGGCCCTCTTTTGTACCAAAGAAAAAAAGAAATTTAAAACGGTTAGCATTTTGATTGCATCAAGAAAATATTTGTTGACTATATATATACATACATGACTGAGATTCTGTTGTGTTAGTGAGAAGCAGCTCTTAAGTTATCGATCATGCATCAATTTTATTTGGAACAGAAGCACGTGCAACGAAATCAATTTATATGAAGCGTCCCCAGTTAGCACTTACATTATGTTTGGAGTTTGGTAGGGAAGAGAAAGTGGCAAGAGATAAATAGATGAGAAAGAGTGTGAAAAGGAAGGGGGGTATGAATGAGAAAATGTTGAAATTGGTTCAAAATTTTGTGATGGAGTTAATGGAAAAATCGCGACATGACATGATTTTGTGACTGAAGTTGAAATCGTGATATGATTTGCTATTGTCAACAATATAGTGTATGAATTGTAAATCGTTGCGTGATCCAAGACAAAAAAGCTTTCATTGTATAAGATTTCATAAATGTTAGACAATAAAACCTTACATCCATCCACCATTTCAACCTCCCACACAAATAAATTTCTGCTCCACCTCTAATAACCTCCCTAAACACCAATATCTAGCACCATATCCCTCAACGAAACATTTTTCCCATCCTTAAATTAAACAACTCACTAACACACCCCTTAACCACCTCCTCACCTAACCACGACTCATGCCAAAACAATGTATTATTGTTATTTCCTATTTTCTTTGTAACATTTTTGGCAAACCATCTCCCACCACTTACCACGTCACCTCTCTCAATACTATAGATAAGTCTTCCACCAAATAGAATCTAATCTTCTCCCCCAACCACTTCGCCATTTAAAAGCTCATAGCTATGGGCCAAAACATGAAAACCCATCACTCTACCTCCTTAAACTCCAACACCACTTTTCTAGAAGGGTTGATTTTTTATTTTACTTTTTTAATTCCTCAAACATTAACCCTACTTCTCTTTAGGTAAACAAATTTTGTCCTAATGGATATGAACCCAATGAATTTTATGAGTCTCTTCACTCTCAACCCACAAAAAATAATTTAAAAGAGACTCAATTTTAAGATTAATAAAGGTACCTGAAATAACTTTAAAAAAAAGAGAGGAAGTATACCAACAATGAGATTAAAATGGCTTACAAGAGATTAGACGACCAACCATCGAAATGTTTCTACATTTACAAGAAGACGAATTTTCTTTGATTCAATCAACCACAAGGTTCCAAAGGGTAATTTACGAGGATTATCACAAATTGGCAACCCTAAATATTTGAAAGGTAAAAACCTCAGTTTGCAGTTCAACACATACCATCTCATATAACCAAGATGAGTCAACATTAACACCAACAAGTAAACTTTTGTGAAAATTTACATTCAGCCGAGAAAGCAACTCGAAAATTAAAAGTGTGGCCTTTATTGTACGATTGTTGCACCAACTCTTTTTACCAATGGACAATGTTTCATCGGAACACTAAGACTCTGTTTGAATCGATGGAATAGAATGGAGCGGATATGAATGGAGCGTAATGGAATAGAATGGAACAGAACGAAATAGAACAAAGAATTCATTATATTGTTTGGATATTTCTAACGGAATGAATTAAAAATCTCATTTCATTATTAGAAAGTGAATGGAATAGAATGAGTTATCATTTTTTTATTCAATTTTTACCCTTAATTCTTAATTTTAAAAAGGGTTAATACCTCTTTTCGTCCCTGTAATATGAGCGAATTTCGGTTTTGGTCCCTGTAAAAAAAAAGAAAAAGATTATGTCCCTGTAATTTCATATTCCTCCACTTTTAGTCCTTCGTTAAACTCTGTCAGCAGAATATGCACATGTGACACGCTGACTGTGTAATTTTTTACTTTTATCATTAAATTTATTTCCACATGACTTTTATTTTGATTTACAATTATTTAATTAAAAAAAAATTAGAATTGAAATAAAATAACTTAAATTAAAATCAAAAACTAAAATTAATTAAAATAAAAACTTCATCTTCATCTTTCCCATGTTCTTCGTGTTAATCTTTCCCTTCCCTTCCTAATTCTCCTTCTCCAGCTTGACCCAGCGCCCCAAAATTCTCGACCTTATCGTCACCTTCTTTTCTCCCATTAACTTTCTTCTTGAAGCTTCATCTTCTTTCTCCAAATCGAATCTGACCCAATATATCTCAAATCGAAACCCATGTTTTATTTTTCATTCTTGGTCCTTTTTGAAGCCTTTAATTTGGGAATCTATATCCATAAAAGATTAGGGATGAAATTGAAATGTGAATTTGTGCTGAATCTTTCTGGGTTTGTGTTAGTCAGATATGGCATGGGTTGAAGCTTTCTGAATTTGTGAATTTCTTGTTAAAATTTTGTGAATATGTGAATTTGTGGATTTCTTGTTGAAGCTTGTGTTGTTGTTGTTCTTGTTTTTGTTGTTGTTCCTGAAATTTTGTGGATTTGTGAAATTGTGAATCTGTTTTATTTATTTATATATAAACATGAATGTTGCTGCATATTTTTGCTCTTGGTGCTTGGGTTTATGATGAATAGGAAGAAGAAGAACATGGACTATGTGAAGAAGAAGATGAACGATGGAAAAAGAAGCTGGAAAACAAGGGCATTTTGATCTTTATGGTTTTAAAATTGTAATTTTAATTTGTTTTTCTTGTTGAAAAAAAATTTATTTGTTTTTATTTAGTTATTAATAAAACAAATAACTTAATCTACATGACATTTGATTCCATATAAAAAAAACAAAAACTAAAATAATTACAAAGTCAGCGTGCCACATGTGTAGATTCTGCTGACAGTGTTAATAATTACACAATCAACTCTCTCTTTTTCTTCTTAGCTTCGCCATCGCCAACAACCTCGTTCGCAATCAAGAATTGCTCATCATTTACTTATGTTTGTTTTATCTATCATTCGTACTACCGTTTAAACCCAGTAATGCTCCCCATCTGTAATTCCATTTATTGCAGCTGATTTAATTGTTGAATACTTGAATCAATCCAATTTTGTTTTAGAAAAATAAAATAGAAAACCTTCTCCTTAATTATTTATCCCTTATCATAGCATGTTGGTATTGTGGCTTTTGTGACAACATTTGCACCTAAACTTTTACTTTAAAGATTGAAAATGAAAAAGAATAATAGGACCACCATTGATTTGATGGTGTCTAATGTGGTTGATTGAGTGGTGTTCCAAAAAGCTACCCTAAAGACAAAGGCTGGCAAATGTAAACAACTCTTTCATAGTTTCCTTGTTCTAACCGAACATGACAAATTGTCCAGAGCAGCAAGCATATCACCGGTTACCTCCACATCCGGTTACTCTTGAACATCACCGGTGCAAAGGTGTTACCACAATAGGACTCAATTTTCTTTCAATTCTTAATTTTTTTTCTGAAGAAGTTAAACTAATCTCTCAAATTGGCACCAGAGAGAATCGAATCTGAGATTTTGAGGAGGAGCGCACTCTTATGTCCCAAGCCAATACCACTAGGTCAACCTAAGTGAGTTTTTCAATTCTTAATATTAATATTGATATTAATGGATTTGTTGCAGTATAAGCTAAGCTTCAAATAATGAAAGGGTTTTAACTTTGACGGCTCCTTTCATAATGAAAACAAGATGAAAAGGAAAATAAAGAAGGGCATGAGCCTCTAATATAAAGCTACAATTATGTGATCTATCTATCTTTTATGCACGCACACACTTTGTTTGATGTGCATAGCTAAAATTATTTTGCACCATGTACAAGTATGTTTTTAACCATTAAATCAACAAATCACGTTATATCTTATTTGATTTAATGATATGCTTTTTTGATTAATGGTAGAAATTAACCTTAACGTAATACACTTCTGCATCATAAAATTGACGTATATTTATAAGTATGTTTCTTGTTCATCTTCCTTTTCTTGGCCTTTTATATTTTTTATTGTGGGAGTGCGCTTTGCATCACTGCCTCCCTGTCATGATGATGATGATTTTAAGAAAGGGAATATTGATTTGGATAGTTCAAAATTAGTTGAATTAAGATTATAATACCTTTTTTTAAATTTAATCTTCATTATTTATCATAATAATAATAAAAATGGATTTCTTCAACAAAAAAAAAAATTGATGTGTAATTCAGTATTATTATTATTTTTTTAAATAAAAAAAAACTATTCACTGATTAATGGAAATTGATCCCCTACAGCAATTTAAACCAATCCAGCAACAACAAAAAAAATAAAAACATATATTTTGGATAAAAATATTAAAAATCAGAAAAGTCATATCTAGTATGTATTGTGGGTGTGTGTAATCTATTCCAATATTCTATATAGGTGTTGATCATAGAGTATCATGTGCAGAACAGCAGTGGCAATCACGGATATATGGAGGAACAGGGAGATATTCCTAACAACACTATCCCAAACCTACTTTTTTTTTATCCATAGTGAACTTGCAAAATTTAAAGCCTAGTTAATTAATCAAGCTAGCCGTTTCTCATTAAATATACACATGAAACTCAACGTAATTTTTTGTTCTAGAGTGAGGGATCTATTTTGATCTCTGAGAAAATATGTAGAGTTCAAATTAGTCATCCATAAATAAAAATAACATATTTAATCCTACAAAATTAAATATACATAATTTAGTTCATAAATCAGTTTTTATCATTGAACCTATGATGTGTGTCGTTGATTTGATTATGCGGTTTCAAGAATCTCAGTTAAATATGACAACGTGGAATTAAAAGAAGTTTTATAAGGATAGTTTTATAAAGAGAAAACAACATAAAACGAAGAGAAAGAATGAATCATTTAACACACAAATAAAGAAAATAAATGGTCGTGTTTAACACAAAAAGAGGATAAATGAACTGTTTATAGTAAAAGTAAAGAATGAGCTGAGAAATTAAAAAATTCTAAACACACATCCTTCTATTTCGTTTCTTGCTTCTCGTTTTTTGGCTTTGGCTTTCGCTTTCTCCTACACCAATTGTTTTCAACGAGTACCGGCGACTGTTTCGACCGACAATAAAAAAATGTCAATTTGATCCCTTAAGATTTAAGAAACCACTTTTTTACGAAGAAATTGAAAAAAAAATCAAGAAACTAACAACTGATATTTGTTTATAAAAAAAAAATTAATCGGTAGTATAAAAATTGTCGGAAATGCTAATTGTTATAAAAGACGTTTCTCAGAGGAATTGTTTTGAAAAATTCCCCTCTATTACTATTTTTTTTTTTGGGTCTGTAAGACTCCAATAATAAAATTATTTACAAATTGTTTTAGAATACCAATAAAGTATTAGTACTCACATATATCACACAAGTCGATCATTGTGGAACATAGAAAGAAGTCAATGTTTCTTTAACTACACAAATTAGAAAGAAAAAAAATGTATAAATGAAAGAGATAAAATATTGCCCTTAGTGAGTTATCACTATCAAACATTGGTACATTTTGAGTCAAAAATAAAAGTAATGATGCACTTATCATTTTTTTTTATCAATTCTTTTATCAAAATAATGAAAATAAATTGCAAACCAGGATTAAGGCTTGAACCTGTTTACACAAATGAAAGAAAAACACACCCCTGACAAATTCTAATCAGACATAGTAACAATTATGCTTATGCAAAATATTTGAGCATCAAACCTTCATAATCCTCTAATCACAAATATTTGAGATTGCTTTTGACTACACCCTGTTTGGAACGAGTTTGTATGTGCTCACTACTTTTGTTTTTTGGTGAAGCATGTCTGTTTGTCTGCTTCTTTTGCTTTTTGTTTCTAGCAGTTGATGGAAAGACAAGGCAAAACCCATGCTCCTCATTGGTATAATCTCCCCAAAACTTTTGTAAAACATCCACCCTTCTCTGAGCTTCAAAAGAACAAAAAAATGCAGTATGCATTGGTGCGTTGACAGACTCCAAAACAGAAAGTTTGTCTGTTGATAGAGAGGTGTGATAAGTAGTGATAGGTTGAGGCATATCACAAGGCAAGAGTGTGTTAGGTGCCTCTTGCTCTGAACCTGACTCTAAATAAACAATCTCCTCTAGAGTCTTAGTGTCAAAGCTAGAAATATCATTATGAGAATTTTGAGAGGTGACAAGAGTATCCATATCTTCTGGCAAGGCCTCCCCAGAAGGAATACCACGTTCATATCGCATTAATGCAAATGAATTGTGTATAACCAAGTAAGGATCTCTATGTTGATTATGGCCGATCACTGGTCCAACAGTCATATCATCGTTGGTTTTATCCTTCTTTAAATTATGGTTTTGCTGCAAACTCTTGGTATGCCTTTGTGCGGTTATCTCAGTGAAATTGATCAAAAGTGTGCATGGCCTCGTTAGCTACCTCTATTTGTGCTCGAGTAGCTAAAGATTGCTCTAGAAGCTGATTAGTTTAGCCATTTACAGTTACAGGTAATGTGTGTTGCATCTGGGTTTGTGTCTTATTGGTAACATGTGCAGTTTTAGATCATGTATGTTGCATCTCAGTTGGTGTCTTATTGGTACTTTTGTTTGTGCTTTCCTTCTTGTGGAGTGATCCTATTTTCATGCAACTTTGAATGGTGTGACCTAACATTTTGTAGCGGGAACAAAATAGGGTTGCTTCTCATACTAAACAAATACAGGGAAGGCATGTCCTTATCTTTTCACTAAACTGATTCAAACAATTTTTCTAACATGTCTACATCCACCAGAACTCTAGCATGCAAACTAAAAAGTATAGCTTGTGTAGCCTCGTCAATGGTTAAAGGGGTGTCTGACCCGTATGTGATCTCATACATAGTTTTCTTTCTCCAATATTCCTAAGAGAGATGCATCAATATGACCCGTATTTGTGTACATGTCTATACTTTGTGTTAAGGAGTGAAGTCTCTAGTCCAGTAGAAAAAGCCTCACTATGTCAGGCTTCATGTTCACAACTCCCATTGCTTACAATCCTCCTCATTTCTTACAAAAAGGCAAATTTGAACTCAAAATAGCCTTTTCCCAAAGGAATAACATACAAATTTTTCAGAGTTGGCCATAGATCACTCAACTTGATTTTTAGGGCTTTGGTAGTTAGGGGTGAATCTCCCTTATGCAAATTCAACCTGCCATGAGTGCAAACTTCATGACTAAATCATGCTCACCGAGTCTCCAATAACAATCTTGGGAGGTAACTTGCTTAATTGTATGTCACACGTATTCCAAAGAGCTTGAATGAAGGATTTACCTGAGTTTGGCATCGTCATAGCCTTCATCGTCGCCGCCGTGTCCATCGAAGCCAAGAAAAGTCAGGAGCACACCATAGTACCCAATCAACACCAAAAGCAAGTGAAAACAAGCCAAAACTACCGAAAACACTAGAACAAGGTCACCAGAATAAGCTCAGAATCCAGGAATATGAAAGCAGAGAAGAGTTTTCGTGGAGAAATACTTGAGAATCAAAGTGAATTCGAAGAATGAACCAAGAACATCCAAAGACCACCGTCGGAAAAAACTACAAAACCAACAATCGGAGCAAGAATGGCGAATCTTAGGCTAGAGAGTTGGAACAATGAAGGAGGAGCCAACATATTGCTTGAGAAATGTTGTGGAATCAGTGTGAAATCGAAGAACAACCATCACCGGAAGACGAAAATATGCCGAAAAATACAGTTTTGAAGAGAGAGAAAAGAGAATTCAAGAACATCAACATTTCTGAAGAACAACCAAAAACAATGAAGGAGATATAATAACTTAGCGATACATGAAATATTAATTAAATGATACAATTAACAAAACAAAATCAATGTTAGATGAAAGTTAAAAGTATCAATATTTTTTTCCTTCACCCCTAAAGAAATACTTCTGTCAAACAAAAGTGGAACATCAATGTATTTATCTTTTAAAAAATCAATGTATTTATCTTTCTGTTCAAAAAGATCGATGTATTTATCTTTGAGTTGTAGAAAACTATTTTACACGATGGCATTTCTCGTATTACTACACAATCCCATTTTGATTTTTTTTTCTTTAGTGTATAAATAATGTCTTATAGTTAAATCTCATTAGAGCATACTACTATAAAAAAATAAAAAATAATCTCATTAGAGCAATTCCACTTGCTGGTATTTCAGCCGAGCGTGGAGTTCAAAAACTGCGGTGTTTTTGCAAGTTTTTTCGTTGGAGTACCCCGCAAGCTTGCAATAATCCTTACTTGCTGAAATGTTATTTTGATTAAAATATTTATATCATTATGGGATTCAATATAATTTTAAGTTACAATAAAAACGGACTTAAATACTTAACCCAAAAAAAAAAACTTGAATAAAATATTAGTATATGAGGCGAATACGTGAGACATGATATGAATATTTTAGAGATGTATTGTTGCACAAAAAATGAGTGAGTTATTTTAGGATAATGTGGCTCGATAAAACCTACAAAATAATCTTTAATAAAGTTGGTCACTGCAGATGCTCTGAGTTGTCACGTAAAACTTTACACCATTTTATTTTTTATTTTATTTTGTTATCTTTTTGGTGAAACATGCAATATTTAATCAATGAATGTACTTAAATTAACTTGTAAGTACAATTTAGTTGATAGTCGCAAATAAGTCACTTCTTCACACTTAAAAATGTGTAAGTCTTGCCACTGAAGGACGCAACAAAAAAACGTACTTACACCATTCTATAATTTTTTTGTTCTTTTTGGTGAAACACTCAATATTTAATCAATTAATGTACTTAAACTGATTCTATAAATCTTCCAGGCTTATTGTCAACTACGTCAATCCTTTGCACTAATGTGTAGTTGAAATTCTTACCATTCAAAATTTATTGCAACAGGATTGAAATGTTCAATTGAGTGTGTGTTTGGTTCAACTTTGGATATAATTGATTCTGACATAATTGATTCTGATAGAATTGATTCTGTTAGAATTGATTTTGAGAGAATTGATTTATGTTTGGATACAATAACGTAGAATTGATTAAACGGAATGAATGTTGTTTGAATAGTTTTGATCAAAATTATTTTTGAATGTATAATTACTAAAATAGACATAGCTAAATAGAAATAAATGGACATAGTTGAATGTATGTGGAGATCAATACTAAAAGTAGATATATTATTTAATGTAAATAAATAATTTTTTCTATATATTAATTTAAAAAATAATAAATACGATCATTGATCCAAACTTTTTTGACAAAATATTTGTTCTATGTATTTTATATTTTTTGATAAAATATATTAAAGTTAAATAATAATAGAGATTTTTTTTAAAAAAAAATAATAGAGATGGTTGGCAAAAATTATAAAATGTAGCGTAAATGAAAAAAATACAGCAAAACTGAACGAAAAAACCGTAAAGAAAAATCCAAAACTTGATAACTCATTTTCATAAATATTTTATGGGGCTAATTTGGTTCGTTAAATTTTTTGATTAAATTTGATTTCTCAAATTAAATATAAACAGGAAAAAAGAGAATTGATAAAGGACAATAAAGAAAAATAATTGGTTGTAATAATCAAAATATAAAATTTAATGGAGAATTGATTCTTGTTAACTCAAAAGCTAGAAATTGTAGCTTCATCTAGAATTGCTTTTGGAGGATAGAAGCAATTCTGAAAAGCTAAACCAAACATGATTGAAAACTCAATTTTCACTTTTAAGGTGTTGTAGAAGTGCTTCTTGCTCTAAAGAAGTCAAACCAAACCTACATAACATGAGTCATACTTTAAAAGAGGACAATCACTGTGCCAATTTTCTAACTAAGATGGGTTCAGTTGGCAATGTCAACTATCATCTTTGGAGGGATCCCCCAAGGTCTCTTTGATTGATTATTTAAGGGGACGTTGCTTTTTTTTTTTTTTCCCTCTATAGGTACAATTCTTGATATAAGTCTGTCATTAAAGTGCATAACATAAAAAATGTACTTAATCCTTAAAAAAAAATAAAAATAAAAAATGTACTTAAATTGATTATATTCACTAATAAAGTCAATTTTCAATCTACCAAAAAAAAGAGTTAATTTTCAATAAATAATTCAAATTGTTGAAAGAAATTTTTATTAAAAATCAGTACAACAATAATAATTCAAACAAATATTTATTTTGGTTGATTCTTTAATCAATGTTTTGAGACGGTAATTAAATAAGGAAGTTACAAAAAATAAAAGAGGTGGATGAATATTTGAATTATCATCACTCACACACACGAGAGACACCAAATCCAACCATCCATATATGAAACAACTTATTTATGTGTTTAGGTAACATCCTTAACTTATTTACATCCACTTACCCTTGAAATGTTGGTGACGTGGCATATTTTCATTGGACAGTTACCTGACAAGACTTAAACTTGACTATATCAGACCCAATACCATTTTCTCTCTCTACCCTTCTTTCTCTCTCTATCACTTTCTCTCTCTAGTTTCTTCTCAAACCAAAAACCACTCTCTGGTAGAAGTAGGTGAAAAGCAAAGAACCCATCTTTGTTTTTTTACATTAACATAATAACTACTGTTCCTTCCTCATCTCACCTAATCCAAAAACACAATCAGAGGAAAAAACTGCGAGAAAATCAACTAGAAAGTGACACAAAATTTCACCCCAGAAGGGAAGGGTTATACCCTTATGTGTTTTTCTCAAAAGGGTATTATAAAGTTGAGATTTTTCTTGATTTGAAGGGTGAATCTGATGTAAACATATAGTACTTGGTATTTAAAGTTTGTGGCTTTTTGGTTAGATCTTAGTGATTTTGGTTTTGTTGATGTTGGTATTGGAGTTTGCTTTTGGATCTCTATGATGGGTTAATTGGATTGGAGACAAAAGATTGGTTTTTTGGTGTTTGGAAATTTTAAGGTTTTTTTGAATGTGGTGTTTTTGGGGTTGATGGTGTTTGAATTCAGTGGTAATGGCAATGTTGGTTCATCAGTGATATATTGTGGAAATGTCTGCTTCTTTAGCGGCTTTTGAGAGACCTAGACCTGGGGCTTCTAATACGGTATGTTTTTCTTTTGGAGGGAATTTATCAGATTTAGCCATTTTTAATTTTTTGATTGAGAAAATATTCTATTTTTAGATAATTGGAATTTGAGTTTGAGTTTGAGTATGAAGTTTTGATTTTTAAAGGGGCTGATTTATTGAATGAACTAGGAGTATTTGGTTTGATTCATTTATGTGTTACTTTAGTTGAAAATGTTGCCAAAGGAGTGAAGGAAATTGAGTAGGGTTTGGAGATTCAATTTGCTTGTTAAGTGTTGAGACTAGATTAGGAGTTGTGTGCTGAGTGTGATTTATCTTGGTCTTGTTAAAATTAGGATTTTTAATCACAAAGGAAGCTAAGAATTAGCTTAGCATATGTTTGGTTTCACTTTCGAGACTTCAATCACGTGTGTTAGACCATATTTACTGCAATTTCATTGAAGCTTCAAAATTAAGCTTTTCGTCAGTGTGGTTTTTCACCTTGATTTTGGTGAATGCACCGCAGAAATAAACGTATGCTTAGTAATCATCACTCCATCTGGTTTTAAATTTAAGCAAACCGTCAAATGTATTTGGTCCAAATTTGTATCAAGTACATTTGACTCTTTGTTTATATTTAAGACGGGAGAGGGGTTATATGTTAGGAAAGCGGAAGACTATAAAATATAAACTTATCAAACAGATTGGCAAGTGAGACAAGTAGAAAAAGAAACATATTAAACGATATGTAACCTATTATATAATTAAATAAAACCTGTTTTATTCATGCACTTGCTGAACTATATCTTCATTCTTCAATAAGAGGAAAGCAAGTAAAATCACAGTGGGTAGCTGACATGAAGGAATAGGCTAAAGAGATTCTGAATGATTTTAATCTTTGTAATTCCTTTTTCCCCTTTATATGATGCTATTAGTATTTACTAAAGGATAAAATTGGTTTTTCTGTTTTAGTTTTTATTTTTACTTTCTTTTATATGTATTTTGGTCATAGTCGTTTGACTGGGTTAATTTCTAACACATTACTATTTTGCAGGTTTTCAAAAGTGGCCCACTTTTCATATCTTCCAAAGGTTAGTGTCCATATCCCTCCCCCTGTATTTACAAGGTTTAAAATCATGGTTATAGTTGTGGTCGCTTCACAATCTTTGTTCTTGCGGAGAATCGTGATCAAATTATTATTTTTATTATATTTTGGTAGTTCCTGTTTTCTGTCAATGTTATGATATAGGAATTCATCAATGCTTTCCTTTTTTGTAGGAATAGGCTGGAAGTCATGGAAGAAGCGGTGGTTTATACTCACACGCACATCATTGGTTTTCTTCAAAAATGATCCTGTTAGTACCACTCAGATCTTTCCTATGATTCTTAAGATTTTAAATTGGATATTTTTTGTGTTCATTTCTTCCCTTCTGTTGTTCTGAATTACGCAACTCTCTAATTAAACAGACATGGGTATATATCATTCTTTTAAAACACAAAAGCGCACACTGATAAGTTATTGGTTAAGCTTACTTGATATATTAACATTCTATGGATATAGTTAGTGCCGATTTGTTTTTTGAAGCTCTTCTAAACAGTCACAAAAGTACTTGTGCTAGTAGGTAAGCTCAAATAAGTCTATTCAATTAGGCCCTTAGTATAAGATGTGACTATAGAGCATAGACCTTTAAATGACCGGCAATACTATAAACAGTTCTACTAATTTGGTGGTTGCTTCTTTTACATAAATACTTGTGAATTGGTTTTGCCATTATCTATGACTGAATTTTCTTTGTTGATCATGTAGAGTACCCTTCCACAGAGAGGTGGGGAAGTAAACATGACACTGGGCGGTATTGACTTAAACAATTCAGGAAGGTATGTCTGGAATTTTTTTTTATTTTTTATGTGGGGTTGTGAATTTTGATGATCTGTTTTGAAATTGGGAATTTTATTTTTCAGTGTTGTTGTTAGAGAAGACAAAAAGCTGCTTACAGTATTATTTCCAGACGGGCGCGATGGTCGAGCGTTCACCCTTAAGGCGGAGACTTCGGAAGACTTGTTTGAATGGAAGACAGCTCTTGAACAAGCCCTTGCACAAGCACCTAGTGCTGCCCTTGTTATGGGACACAATGGAATTTTCAGGAACGATACAACTGATTCTATTGAAGGGTCTTTCCATCAATGTTTGTACTCGTTATTAATTGAATCTTGTTCACTTGTTTTAAGTTTATAAACTTATTTTTGCTTCATGCCAATAAAAATATTGCTTTTATTATTAAGAATTTATTTATTGCTTTTTGCAGATTTTTTGTAATTTTAGATTTTTATTTAGATAGCAAACAACCTGTAGAAGTCATTTTCTCTATATTTCTTCTTGTGCTTCCAGGGAGAGACAAGCGCCCAGTTAAGTCTTTGGTTGTTGGAAGACCGATTCTGCTAGCACTTGAAGATATTGACGGAGGGCCATCTTTTCTTGAAAAAGCTCTTAGGTTTCTAGAGAAGAATGGTAAGTTATGATCTTGTATTAAGTGTTACTTTTATATTTCAGTCCACCTTTTGTCATTCATAATTAAAATTTTAGTAGTTATTACTGGTAAAGTTTTATTTCATCTGTAAGCAAAAAACTTAACGGCTAGTAGACGGGGACATATCTAAAAATGTTTGAATCAAATGGGGGCCCGAAAATACTTAATAATAAATATTAAATAAATAACTTTTTTAAAATTTTGTAGCAATTAACTCAACTAAAAATATAATTAAATAAAATAATAATGCTTTCTATCATTAAATAATGTCTTACACATATGATTGAAAGTACACTTATAAGAGAAATATTTGCTTGCATTTTCACGCATATACAATAATGAAAAGAATGCCTCGTACTTGATGATTTTACTATTGACACAAATTTCTGAATTAGCGATTGGTGTTGTTAAATAGCAGCTATAACGGCGCTATATCGCTATAGCGTAGCGGAATTTAGACCTATTGTTTCGCGATTCACTAAATAGTACAAAATGTTGTCAAATTGTGGGCATAGCACTACTGTGTAGCGGAATTTTAACTTTCTGCTATTTCCCGCTATCGGAGATTGACAACACTTTAACCATGAGATATGACGTGTCACTTTTACAATTTATTATACAATTTAAGCAGTTCCCATATGAAGTGGCGAGAACCACACAAATTTCACCTAATTGAGAGGGAATGTTGGAAAAGTTACAATGCAATTACTTCATAAAATTTGACCTTTTGCAAATAGCCTTGAATCTCAGTAATGGAGATTGAACTTCTGAAACTTTATATAAAAACATTGGGGTTCAATCGTTGAAGCTCATTGGAAAAAATTCCTTGGTGTAAAAGTTAGAATGCCCTAAGCATTGTTTAATGCCGCAATGCATAAATACTGCTTAATGTATAAAACATGTTTTTGCAGGAACTAAAGTTGAAGGAATACTGCGGCAATCTGCAGACGTTGAGGAAGTAGACCGCAGAGTTCAAGAATATGAACAAGGTACCAGCGGTTTTCTTAAATGCTCTAAGCATTAAGTGCATTGGAAGATTGTTCTGATTTCCATATTACAAACAAAGTATGGAGCAGCTTTTTGTATCAGTTAACATCTACATAGAACCAATGTTATAATTATTTTCATTGTTGAACCTTCTATGGATGAAAGACCGTTGAGGATAATATGTAGGCTTAAAATTGAGTTTAGTTTATGGATATTTTTGCACGAACCTTAGGAATGACTTGTTTCTTATATTTTCAGGAAAGGTTGAGTTTGATGCAGAGGAAGATGCGCATGTTGTTGGTGACTGTGTTAAGGTATTGATGCTAGATTTGATAATAGTAAAGTCCCTCCTTTTCAAAGTATCTACTGCCTACTAGCTACAAATCTACAAGCCTAGATCCGTGTTAGCATTGTCAATTATTTTTCACTTCCTATAATTAACAACTCCGATGCCATAATTCAATTATTTTTTCCTGCAATATTTTATCAGCTTAAATGATTATTAAAACTCTGATTTCAAAGCAACTACTATTTTTGGTACAATTATTTAGTATGGATTCTTGATTACTTTTCTTAAGTTCTGTTAGGTTATATGCATCTATTGAATGACTTTCGACTTGGTCAATTTACAGCATGTTCTAAGGGAGCTTCCTTCGTCTCCAGTTCCAGCTTCATGCTGTACTGCTTTGTTGGAAGCTTATAGTAAGTTTAGCTCTGTGCTTATTTTCTTTTTCTTTTCTCTATAATCATATGATTTTTAGAACAAATGGTGTATGATAGTCTTGTGAAATGCTGCTGATTGCTTTGTTTGTTTTTGCTCTTTTTATTGGTTTTCGTTCGGTCTTATTATTTGTTAGATAACCCTATTAGCTAGTTTGTTAATGTTGAAAAGTCACACATTCAATCTGATATGGCTTGAAAAATGTTCGTAATTGGGGGGGCACCTCTCATCTTTCAAGCTTATTGTGCAATGATGATGAGTTAGGCTCAATTCTAAATTGAAGACAGTATCAGATCCTATCCAAGATATGTTTGGCCATGTGTTATTGGGTCACTCAGATCACACTCCATATGTTCAGTCCTAGACGTGGAAGAGCTTTTCCTATTCTTTGGGTGAATACTGAATATAAAACTTTATTCGCTGCCTTGCTCAATAAGCTTCGGCATCTAGATGGTTCTACTGTGCTCAAGAAACTACAACAGTTAGTTAAGCTCGGCCAGCATGGTACGAGTAATTTGGGCTCGGCCAGCCTGTCTCTGTCACCTGGCATTGACAGTTATAAACTGTCTTTGTTAGTTTTATCAGTATATATTAACTCCAACGTGGATGTAGGATGAGCTCAATATAAATCACTGTAATCTGAACTTCGCCGTTCAGTTTTTTCATTTCATGAATATGTGAAGATTTTTTTTTTTTTAAACAGCAAAAATTTATTAAAGTTCACTAGCCATACTAGAAGTATAAAGCAGCTGCTAATTGACATACAACAAGTGACGGGCCAGACAGAAAATGTTCCCCTATGAAAACACTACCCCCTGTAGCTTAACCCAAACAAGCCATAGCCTAACACAAACTCCCCCAAACTGCACCAGAACAGAAGTACAACCGTGAATATTAACTCCTACAGCAAGTTCCGAACATATTTAGCTTGTTCCGACTTGAGGCAACCTAGATTAGGTTATTAATTCTACATTTTGAACATTTGTAAACTGAGTTCAGCTTTTTAGTGCAATTTGTTGAATGTGTTGTTATATATGTGAAAAAGACACCTGTTATTTTTGTGAAAGCATTTATATAAGCAAAAAGTTTGCCTGGTTTATACGTAGCAGTTTTTATCATGAAGGATTTAGCAAAAAACGAAAGGTCAAATGTTTTTTTGGTCTTCCAGTTATCTCCCCAACTTGTTTGCATCTTGTCTGTGATGTGATATGTCTGATGCTTTTATTATTTTTCGTTGCTTAACTTTCAGTTGTCAAGTTTTGTTGTACCGTTTTATACCTCTAGTTCTTTGCATGGGAATGTATGCTTGTAGAAGTTCATATATTTGTTACTGTTTTTTATTTTACAAGAAATTGATCGCAAGGAGGCTAGGATTAATGCGATGCGCTGTGCTATATTGGAGACCTTTCCAGAGCCAAATCGACGTTTGTTACAGAGGTCCTCTCTCTCTCTCTCTCTTAAAACCTCTAAAACATACATGTCAAGTTCTCCAATTTCTCCTTAATCTAATTATTGTCATCTCTACCTCTGCAGAATTTTGAAGATGATGCACACGATTGCTTCTCATTCTAATGTGAATAGGATGACTGCATCTGCTGTTGCTGCTTGCATGGCACCCTTGCTCTTACGGCCTCTGTTAGCTGGAGAATGTGAGCTGGAGGATGAATTTGATGTCAGTGGCGATAGCTCAGCCCAGCTTCTTGCCGCTGCTAATGCCGCAAATAACGCTCAAGCAATTATTACCACTTTGTTGGAGGAGTATGAGAATGTATTTGATGTAAGAAACTCTCCTTCAATATATATTCTTTTGATTACTTGTTTTCTGGTTTGTGTATATATAGAGCCTAATTTCTATCTGCTGTTTCAGGAAGAAAATATACAGAGATGTTCCATTTCAGCTGATTCTCGAGTTGAAAACAGCGGGTCTGAAGATTCAACTGATGACGATAATATAGATGTAAAAGAAAACGGTTACCATGATGCAGAGAATGAAAATGATCAAGACACAGATGATGATGCTGATCGTGTTCACAGTGGAAAATTAAGTGAAAGTAGTGGTTATGCTGGCAGTGATCTTTATGATTACAAGGTTATCTTATACTGCATCCTATTCCATCCTTACTCTGATCCTGTGTCTGATGTATTCTTATTCAGAGCCTGTTTGGAAAACAACTTAATTAAGCGCTTATAAGCACAAGCACTTATCACATAAGTGCTTACGTATTAGGTATTTCTATAATAATAGATAAATAAAAAAACAAACTGATTTTATATATACTATAAGTTGCTCTCATAAACTATCCTTGCGTGCTTATGGAAATGAGCTGAAAATAGTTGATGGACATGTCATATGTTCATTCCATAAGCTCTCCCAAACAGTATCAGAAGTGCTTGTGTCAACAGATAAGTTCAAATAAGTCAATCCAAACAGGCCCTATTCAATTTCTGTTCTCTTTTGCTATGCAGATCATTGCAATTTTCTTTCTCTCTTTTCCCTAATTTTTTGCGTGCCCTTGCAGCAGACATTTGGAGGAGATGATTCTGATGTTGGATCCTCTACTAGTAATCATGCTAAAGCTGAAAATTCAAATCTGAATGCTGTTCCTGATAGCCATCTGTCTGAGGATAAAAGCAAGCAAAGAAAGGTCAATGAAAACGTAGTTGATGATGATCCACCAATTGTGTTGCCTTCCACAGAATCTTACCGTTCCATGGGTGAGATTTTATCTTCAATGGACCCTGGCAACCATTTACCTGTGATTGAGGCGCAATCAGCTTCTGGAAAGCAAACAACTGGTAAAGCTAGTAGTGGTACAAGCTTTAGTACTAAGCGGTCAACGTTCTGGGGCAGGAGCAACGTGAGTTTGTTATTTTTTTACCATTAACTTTCTAACAACTTTGTAGGAGATCTAAACTTACGTTGTGAATATAGAATGCGAGTTGTTATTAGATTTAGGGACAATTCTATTTTTTCTGTTTGAAGAGTTTGTTGCGTGAGACTTTTGTGCGACATTGATAATATACTTGCTATGAGCTAGCAATTTAAATATGCTAACTTAAGGTCTGTTTGTTACAGGCTTTTTTGTGACTTTTTCAAAAAAAAAATATCACTTTTAGAAGTTTTAATCCGATTTTGATTTTTTTTAAACGAGAATCTAAAAAAATCAAAAACACCTTCAAATAAGTTTTTGAGTAGTTTCTATTGAAAATTATTTTTTGGTATTTTTTTTTTGAAGGGTAATTTTCATTATGCTAAACAAAAACAAAATTGTTTTAGTTTTTTCTTTCTTTCCTTTTTTAGGTTTTCTTTCCTGCTATGTTTTCTATCTTAGTCCCTACCTTAAGTATTTGGCATCTTATAATTTTTTCTGATTTAAACAGCCGAGGAAGTCACCGTCAGTGGAATCAGTAGATTCTTCTGGAGAAGAGGAGTAAGATTCTTAGCTTTGAACTAATTTTTTCCTTGGTTAAATGTGATTCTTGTTAGTGTTAAATATCATTGGATTGTTCTTTGCATTATGCAATTTTTTTCCACTTTGTATTTTTACCTTGAGAACGCATAAACATAGTACTTTTGATGTTTGCAGGCTTGCTATTCAGAGGCTAGAGATTGCAAAAAATGATTTGCAACATAGAATTGCAAAGGAGGTATGCTTATTTTCTAGCTTATTTTAGGCCATATCACATGATGCTGATGTTTAGTCTTTAATGGTGTTGGTCTTGTTTTCATTTTAGGCTAGAGGCAATGCTATTTTACAAGCAAGCTTAGAGAGAAGGAAACAAGCTTTGCATGAACGACGCTTGGCACTTGAACAAGATGTACTAATCTTTTTATATATTTACCTATTCCTCTATTTTAATTGTTGCACTTCTCATTTGATCTAACTGATTTTTAACTTTAAAGGTTTCAAGATTGCAAGAGCAGTTGCAAGCTGAGAGGGATCTTAGAGCTGCATTGGAAGTTGGTTTAAGCATGTCTTCAGGACAGATTTCCAATTCACGTGGGATGGATTCAAAGGTCTTTTATTTTCGTGACTTTTTTTTCCCCTTTTGATTGCTTTCATTGTACAAATAATCTTACGAAATCTATTTATGTAAAGACAAAGGCGGAGCTAGAGGAGATTGCACTTGCTGAAGCTGATGTGGCTAGGTTGAAGCAAAAGGTTGCGGAACTTCACCATCAACTTAATCAGCAAAGACAGCATCACTATGGTTCAGTTACAGACGTAGGTGATCGATACCAGCATGCCCAGAATCTTCCTCAACCGTGAGTTTGCTGACATATGTTATCTTTAAGGACTGTGGTATAAAGTGATTATTTAAAAACCTTGTGAACTTATAAGGTTATCTATCATATGCAGGAGATTTCTTCAGCAAGATTTTGATTCAACCCTTGCATACTGTAATCATGAAAGGAAACAAAGGACTGAGGTATGTCTTATAATTTCTTTTTAAGAACAAAAAATAAAATCAGAATGGAAACATTTGTGCAACTGTAGTTTTATTTTTCACCTCTACCGACCTTCGTAAATATTAACAAGTAACTTGCATTTTTAAAGCCTGAAAGTAAATTTTAAATAATATTAATGAGTTTATTATAATGGCCTCATCTTAACATGAAAATATTATTGCAATCTGTCTTTTATTATTTGTTCTTTTGTGATAAAATTAATCCATTTCTTGTGCTTGTTATATATTCATTTATGGTTTTGAGGGCTCTTGCTTCAATAACACAGGTAAACTTTGGCTTTTCATTTCAACAGGAAAGTGTGTTGGGCTCTGATTGGAGAAATATCAAAGGACAAGTATTGGCTTCTGGTAATGGTAGTAGGCAGCCATCTCGGAAGCCATTTATAGACTCGAGTCCTAGTGATTCAAAAAGCACCGAGGCATCGACAAGCATGTCTGTAGATGAGCTTGGTGTTGTTGATTCTGGCTCAGTGCCTTCCACTTCAAGGGCAGCAGAGGTAAGAGTTAAGGTCAAGGATTGTACCTTGAAATCTATTACCATCATTTTATTATAACCAGTGTTGTCAAATAGAAGCTATAGCGCAACAAAATTTGAAGAAATTGCTATTTGCTCTGATACGCTATTAAGATCAAATTGTTGTCAGCTATAGCACTTTAGCATAGCGGAATTTGATCAAACTACTATTTTCCACGATCTCCATTTGACAACACCGGCTATAACCGAGTTCCTTCCACGTCATAACTTAAGTAACTCTACTAGGAACTAATATAGTAGCAATCATTGGTTTCAGGTGACAGAATATAATGGAAGACATCCGTCTGTAGCATCTTCAACATTAGTAGAGTTAACAACTCGTCTCGATTTTTTCAAGGAAAGGCGTTCACAGTTGATGGAACAGCTTCATAACCTTGATTTGAGCTATGGTTCTACCACTTCCCAAGACATGGTCTACAAACCAACATCACCATCATGGAGTTGACCAGCCAAATAACAACTTCATAATAATCCTTGGTGAAGAATTTTGGCTTGACATGTTGTATATCCTTTGACTCATTGCATATATTTGTATCCTTATCCTTTGTGGTCTCAATGTACTGCTTCATTCTCTTTGTTCCCATTAATTTCTATTTTTTTCCTCTATTTTGGTAGTGAAAGGTTGTTGGAATTGAAATGCTTTCGTTTCGGTCACCATTTTTTTTTTTTTTTAATGTTTTTGATTTCCTTTATTACTTTAGGGGAGGAGGTGGAGTTTGTGGTGTAATTACATGTTATGTTATGTTAATAGATAGATGGGAGAATTTTGTTGTTGAACAAAACAACTTCAATGAGGAAATATTAGTAACGTTTTGGCAAATTCTTTGTATTGCAATTGCCACTAATGTTAATCTATGTGAAAATGATTGTTAGTTATGTTATACTGTGATTGCATATCTAGTAGGCTGTTCATGGTGCTATTATATCATAATCTATGGTATATCACTTATTCATGAGGAGTATAAGAGATATTTCAACCTAAATATAGCAGACCCTAATAAAGGCCAAAAAGGAGGGCACTTATATATAAAGATCACACAATACTAATCAAGGGTAAGGTGTATGCAAACGCAGAAAATTGTATACATTCTCTTATGTTACGCATTGTATAGTATTCACTTATAAAGTGTGCTGTTTAATATGACAATAAATGAACGTGCAACTGAAATAGATTATGTGATGTCACCATCTCCAATCATTCTACTGCTCCATACTATACTTTTTTTTTTAGCAATGCTCCATACTATACTTGAAAAGAGAAGTTTAAGAACTAAATAAATACATAGACCACGTTTAGGTTCCTAATCATGATGAACACAAAGATAACATTGACATCACAAGTTACACAATTATTCTTCTATTGAGTAATTATTTGCATGAAAAAATGATATCTTTTGAATGAGCATAAATCTTTCATTATTTATCAAGAACATACATCATCAAAATATGAAAAACAAGTTTTTGCATAAAATTTATGTTAAGTATGATAAAGAAGATTTCAGAAAGAATCTCTCCATTCAGGACCTTTCAAATTCACCTATTTTTCTTATTTAAAGAAAAAAATGGAAATAAGATGGTAGCTTGATCAATAGGACTATTTTCCTGGTATTAAGATATTATTGACTAAATTGACTGATTTCATATAGTTTAGAAACTACTTATTATATAGATTAAATTATTGAGAGGACGGTAGTTCAAAGACTAAATTGATAATTTATTCTTAATAGTTATGTTAATTTTCATGATGAAATAAGATATCCGTTTAAGGTTATACTCTTTTACACTATCCAAGTCCAATAGAGACTCGAGTATGAAAGTAGAGATTTATTTCGTTAAAAAAAAATAGAGAATGGTTTAAAAAATCCGATTATGTGAAAATGGATCCAACCACACATCACGCTAAAAGGAGACTATTTTTTTTTCCTTCCATTTATATAGGGAGGCAATCATATAAATTTGAGTTCATATCTAAAGTCACCAAACATATATCCTTTCAGCATACCAAAAAAATGTGAAAAAAATCTAATAACACTCAAATTTGGATTTCAAGAATGTGGCACAATTGAAAGATAACTAAACCCTAAGTATGCATTCATAAATTCAATTTCAAGTTAGCATGCAAAGAAAATATCTATTGATTTTTTTAAGGAAAAAAAGAAGATGAAATTATATTAATGCCGAACCAAGCACCAGGAGTATAAAACAAATACAAGCAAAACCAATAGCTAGTGAGAAGGAATGACTTGGGTCAAAAAAAAGAAAAGAAGGGATAACAACACGTAAAGCTTAACCAATAGTGTAAGAGAAACTAGCGACTTTTGATTTAATCTATATTTTATCAAAAAGTTTAAGAAAAATGATATTTATACAATATTTTATGATAACTTTTAAAATAACTATCTTTCATGATTTTTTTGTATTATTACTCTCTCTCTTCATATTTCTCCCTATTGTTTTTGTGTTAAAAGAAGAAGAAAAAGATATTCTAAAATAATTGTACAAATATTATTTCTAGAGTTTAACCATATCAATTAAATGATCTGTTTTGCATTTCTAATGACCATGGTTTGAGTACTTCCATATCAATCATATACAAGTCATTCAAATAAAGTGAAGACATTTCTGCATACTTTATCATGGGATACGAAACCATTAAATTGAACAACGTAACGAAAGCTACTATTAGCCAAAACACAGCTAATTCTCAACTAATTCAATACATCAAGCCATACCTTCTCAAAGTAGGACATTGAAAAAATAGATGTTGGGACATTTCATTCATATTAGAGACATTGACATAAAGGAGATTTTATTGATAACTTAACATCTTAAGCTTGCTACCTCGACACATTAACCCTGATAACTTTAACTCCCTCCGTCCTATAATACTCTTGATCCAATTGACTCTATTACACATACCAATACATAATTTTAAGTTTAAATATCTTGAATAATATATTAGAAAAAATTATGAAAATTTGATATTTTGAAAATACTAATCGAGACGAATCTAACGACATCTTATATGATACTATTTATCTTTGTGTATTAGTAGAAAAATATAGTCAAAATAAGTTAAGTCAAAATTCCAGATTTTCAAATGGGTCAACTATTACGGGACGGAGGAAGTAATAAGTATACTACCTTTTAAAGAAAATATGTCGAATAATGTGAAATCTCATGGAAAAAATAAATAATTTTTGGCAGTAAAAATATATGAAAATAAATTAAAGATTCTATATTATAACTTATAACGCCTGTTTGAAGCCTAAGAAAGAATCACATGCCTCAAAATACATGAGACATGAGTAGAAAATGAGCAAGCCTATTATTTTTAAATTTTTTTTTGTATGTTCATGGTTGATTTCTACTATAAGATTGAGAAAAACCATTTCTTTATTTTTGAATATAAAGTTTTTTTTCTTCTTCAAAATGCATAACTTTCAATATTTTTGATTTTCATTGATTTATTTTTAAATGAGATAGTTTAAAAGCGGTTAACGAAGGTTGTTTAAGTTGGTAAGAAGTTACTCACCCATAAAATTATGGTTTCAACTCCGGCGGCTAAGATCAGAACCCTTTGATCAATGATATATAAGCGCTCTTTAAACTTTAAGACATGTTATGATATTAGAAAGCATGAATCAAACTCATAAACTTTTTTATTAGCAATAAAGTTGGTGGAAAAGTGGATTTATATGAGATTTTATATATACTTTTAATGAATAAAAAATACTTATATTTTTATAAAATATATTATGTTTTGTCTCTTCTAGCTTAACTAAGTCCTGAGTTCGAATTCAGCCTTGAACATGCAGCAACGTTAAAATTCTTAGAGAGAGCTTCCCGTTCATTTGAGTCCTACAATGTTCGAGGGATTAATCTCCACATTACGCGCGGAGGATACCCGGTCATAGCTAAAAACGTAAACACATACATCCAATAGAAATCAATTATTTCTCCACGCCATGTCATTGCAAGGTGCAGTGATTTTGATTTGACTGCATTTTCTGTTAACTTATCTTTTAAGGCAACTATATTAATTTTTTTTTTTTAAAGAAGGCAACTTATAAATTTTGTTAAAAAAATTAAAATAAGTCTTATAAAAATTGGCAAATATTTGTTTTATTTTACGATCGATTCCTTTGAAATTCTACATCTTCACCACCACCACCGCCGTCACTTCCGGCGACGCCACGCTCCTAACACAGGTAACTCTCAATCTATTTTTCAGATCGATTGCACTCATTTAATTTAAGATCTCACCGTGGTTTCGTCTTTTCATTTTTGAATTCACTCGTTTCAATTCCAATTTACAATGATTTTTTGTTTAAAATGTTCATTTCCGGTTATTTGATGCTGTAATTTGAAATAATTTGATAGTTTATGATTAGTGTTAGTGGTGTATTTGTCGAAACTTCATTTTTGGTTTTTTAGGGTTTCGTTTTTTATTGTGTGAGTTTTACAGGACTGAATTGCAGGTTAAGAACAAACCTTGGTGTTTTTCGTATGATTTTTAACTTAAAATACACTTTTAGTGGCTATAACTATTAACAAATTTTAGAAATTCACGGGTAGTTAATTTAGGAACCATACGAAAAAGGATATTGGGTTAAATTGGTGTTGAGCGGTGCAATTTACCGAAAATCTTTTGTAACTTCGGAACTTTCTCTGAAAATTACGTGGTTTGAATATGATCTCATAGTTTATGGGTGTATAAATTCAAATTTAGAATTGACTTGCTTTGCTCAGAAGGAGATGGATTTAATTTTCATACCAATCCATTACTATTTGGTTGTCCTATGTAGTGGCGAAGCTAGTCATTTTATGAGGGGGCCAAATCTAAAGAAATAAAATATATTTTGAGTGCTTCTTGACAGTTTTTATTGTTAACAAACCTCTCTTCCTTGTTGCTTAAGAGATTGGAAGTGTCAAAAATAGACGAAATAAATTTATCAAACAAGTGGATATTTTTTGGCTTTCCTATTTCTACTAATTTTTGACAAATAAACTCATTTGGTAGCTAAATATATTATTGGGGTAGCTCATTACAAAATACAGTAACTTATTCGAGTAAAAAAAAATATTTTGGTAGCCAAAGCTACCCCATAAACACTCATTTCTTTGTCTCTGATCCTAGGATATTTTTTCCCTCGGATTAAGTGCATGTTTGGTATCACGGTGAGTTTGCCAAAATCATGATGGCTCACTGTGATTATCAAAAAATCCACTGTGACACTAAAGTTTGGTAACCTAACATGCACAAGATTTTTTCATCAGGTGGTGACGTTGCAGTATGATATTTGAATTATATTTTCTGTAGAGATGATGATTCTCATTCATGTATTAACTGAGTTGGTTATTTTGTATTACAGAGAAGCCAAAGTGCCTGGACATCTAAATTGCTGGGAAAATGCTTTCCTTTGAGATGAACGACCGAAAAAGTAAGTGGAATACAATTTTTTTTCTTTCTTGTATCAGCAATATGGTATTGTATGAGTTATCTACTTATTCATTGCTTATGTGTGTAGAAGAAGGAATTATTGTTGAGTTTGCTATAGTTCCATAAATTAGTTATCTTATTCAATATGCAGTTATTCTTTGCAAGAGGTATATATCTTGTTTTGATTTATTCAACGCTATATTTTTTGAAAAAAAAAATGTTTTTGTCGTTTTCCTTTTCCCTACCTTTGTGTATTTCTTGGGATTTCTTAATGGTCAAATAGAGAGCTTAAACTAGAAAGTTTGTTGGATTTAAAAAAACCGGTGCTTCATTTTGTAGAATGTTTATATTTTGTAAAGTCATTATTGGCATCTATTTTCTATTAGCCTTGGTTATTTAATATGTACATACCCTGGTTACCATCTCTGTGGTCCTTCGTTATGCGACATTGTGTGCCCAGTGCCTTGAGGGTGTTGGCAAAAGATTTACGCGAAATGTGAAGAAAGAAAAGGGATAGAACGGGAAAATTGGACTCACTGCATGATCTATAATAGGCAGCCTTTACCTTGTTTTTACAAAAGGCTGAATCCACAGCATAGACCTATAACCTCTGGGTCACTTGGTGTCTACTCTAAACTTTGGGCCAAGGCATAGGGGAAATTTTGTGTCTCGAATCAGATAGAAGTACTATGAAATAGAATTAAGAACATAATTTCTTGCCGGAGTCTTAAAGCAAGAAATATTAGCCACTCTTATAACTCTTAACAGTGATTATCATTTTTGTAGTAAAAAGGAATAGTTACAACTTTCAACTATGATTGTGATTTTATGAAACTGTTTTCTTCAGATTGACTATTTAAAAGCATGATGTCATCTGATTCTTGTAGTTTATTTGTTGATTTAAAATATAAAATTAATGCCATCACCTAATGAAGCTAATGGAAATCTACCAATAATCTAATTGCTTATTGTGCCATACACAATCACATCTCAATGCATCATCATGCTGATTTTCTTTAGGTTCTTGGTGGAAGAACATATGCTTAAGATATATATGGCATTAAATTGTCCTATTTATAACGTGATATAGTTTTCAGATGTATTTTACTGCCTTTATGCTATGGTCTCATCATACTGGCCGCCCGAAGCATTGTTTTGACTAAATCACATATAAGTTATTTTTGTACATTACATATTTGGCATCTGCTACAATCTTATTTTGTCAACTTATTTTCAATTGTGTTATCTTATTATATTTAATATATGTGATTGGCATGCAATGCAGAGATTGGATTAGGATTAACTGGATTTGGTATATTTTTCTCTTTCCTTGGGATTGTCTTCTTCTTCGACAAGGGGTTGCTAGCTATGGGAAATGTATGTTTCTTGCTTTTGCTTAAGTGGTTGCTTCAAATTATATTTTGCGTAGTATTTATAACATCTACTTTAATGCCCTGGTATCTTTATGTTGCTCAAATCAGATCCTGTTTGTGTCTGGAGTATCCTTAACCATTGGACTGAAGTCCACTATGCAATTCTTCATGAAACGAAGTAATTTTAAGGCAAGTCCGTTATCAGTTTACTGTTTGTTTCACTTTCTGTCTTGTACTCCATGGTAAATAACCCCCACTTACCTTTTACTTTTTTACTAGGGGACAATCTCATTTGGTATTGGGTTCTTGATTCTCATTTTGGGATGGCCTATTTTGGGCATGATTGTTGAGGCATATGGGTTCATCGTACTATTCAGGTTTACTTGAATTTTAAAGAAACTCTAATGTTGTATTTAATTATGTTAATATGCTATAAGCTAATGATGGATGATATTGTGCAGTGGATTCTGGCCTACACTGGCTGTTTTTCTACAGAAGATTCCTGTTCTTGGTTGGGTCATTCAACAGCCATTCATCCGATCGGTATGTATTTGCGATAAATCAACATGCTTTTACCTTCCAACTAAATCTTCGCTGAAGCACCTTACACGTTTGCTACTATAGATGCTACCATATCAATAAGCAATGTTCCTGAAGTCCTTAGTGATTCTGATTGATTGATTCTAGCGTCTTGTTTTTCATTAATTCACATGAAAAATGACATATAGACTATAGAGAACTTCCTGCTAAACTTTCACAATACCGATGATGGAAAAAGATTTAGGTTCGAAAACATTTTATCGCATTCATCTGTATATAACCTGAAATTTATAAACTGAGCCTTCAAATTTTCTGTCCACATGCAGTTCTTTGACCGCTATAGAGGTAAACGAGTGCCTGTGTAACACTGAGATCTTTGGAAATATTCTGTAACTACTGGCGAGCACATTTGCAAGTCACTGTAAAGAAAATACTCTCATGTGGGATCTAAGAATGTGAATTGAGATCTACTTCTAATGGTAGAAAGTTATTGTCACTTTATCATGACAATCATTTAGTGGAAAGGAAAATGATATGGAAAAGGTTTCACAGTTTTCACTTTGCTACTTGTTTGGCTTCTTCTGATTCTAATGCTTAGCAGGAAATCAATTGATCTCAGGATTTATGTTACTATTTCATTCACACGCCTTTTGCAAACATCGGTGGCATTCGTTCATAGGAGTATAATGATTTTAAATGATGTTATCTTAGCAATATGGAATTAGTTTCTTTTTGTCTTTTTTTTTTTTTAAGTATGAATGTTTGATCTTCAATTCCCATCTCCACTAGTATTTTCTTTTTGACCGTGTCATCTATATTTTAATCCTTTTCCTTTCATTAATATTTTGTTGATTCGTTCTATTGTTGCCTTTTATGAAAATAAAAGTCTATTACTGTCCTTAGTTGCCAATTTCCATCTAGATATTGTAAAGTGAATACTGATATTGATATTATGATTAACCATTGGTTTGGATATTGTTGCTTTTAAAATAATGGAATATATAGATTGATATACATTAGGTTATATGCATATCAATTTGGTTGCGAGACCACGACCTTACTGTTCCCTAATTGCCTTCCTTCCCCCTGTGTTCTTAATACATAATCAATTTACAACGTTTCGAAGTAAATTCAATTAGTAATAATGTTTAAACATGTGTGCTAATTTTGTTTAGAGAATCTCGTAGATCATCAACCTCCAGATCTACCTTCCTCAGCCTACTCGTTCCAGTTGCCGTTTCCATATTGAAAGGGAGGAAAAAAATATGGAAGGTAGACATCGACTAAAAGAAAGAAGAAAACTATTTCGTGTATGAGAGACTCTTTTAATAACAACGATACACCTCTTGATAATGCACAAATAGGGTAATCAATTAATGATGTTTGATAATGACGTAAGAAAAGGGCCCTAAAAAAAAATTACGTAAGAAAAGGGATTGCAAAGACATAAATGGTTTGACAACTCGTGTTCGATATTCACCTTGAATCCTTGATATCATATCCAATTTAGCACAACAAATAAGACATGAAGTTGTGCTCGCAATTTGTCAGAACCCAAAACAATTTGGCGACAAACAGATGAGGTTGCATTAAGCGCACTAACTATAAAACCACAACTCATGTTTCTTTCAGCATGATGTAGTTTCTGGAGGGATCCGTAGATAGATGGCGAGCTATTGGTAAAACAATTTGGAAGGTTCTTTGATTTTTCGCGCAATTAATACAACATATGCCCTTGATTTTGTTTTATTTTACTAGTACTTTCTCCGTTTCTAAATATAAGCAAATACATCATTAATTGAATGTGGTCCATAATATGAACCACATATTATCATTAATTGAAGGAAACCTAAAAAGTTAATTTTGCTTATATTTATATACGGAGGGAGTACTTCTGAAGTTTGACCAATTTTGCGATGCAGATCAGGTTTGTTCCATATTTTTATTCTCGGACACCACTTCAATATTCTACTGTCAACTCGAAGATTAACTATGTACCGAAGTAGACTATTGTGAGGAATTAGACATGGCTTTAACTATGAACGATAAAAATCTCTTTGTTTAGATGCAAAAGCTATCTTACCAATGGTTACATATATGCAGAGTCATTTGGAAGTTTTTTGGCTAGTAATCTAAAAACAACGTTGCCAAGGCCTTAAAAATAAGAGAAATGATATTTAAATATTCATTTTGTGACAACTTTCTCTCTTATACTCATATTATTTTTTACTTTATCGCTCTATTACTTTGGTTTTCGTGTAAATACCTACTTTTTCTTTATAAATTATGATTATACCATAAGTTGTCAACTAAATGGTTGTTCTCATGCCAACACTTCCACCGACTAGGTGTCACTGTAAGAGTAGTGTTAACAACACTATCTTTTTCAACACTTTCTCCAAGAATAATTTTTTATCGGCTTAAATCATGGTGGATCTCACACTTTAAAAATGAGTTTCATTTAAAATGGTGGGTCTCACTTTATAAAATGCCAATTACTAACATCTAACGATGAACTATTTCAAGTTGGTTTTTAAATCATTGTATAACGTTAAATTTATCAAATATTTTATAAAATAAATCAAGAGAAATTCGTAACCTTTTCTAATTTGTTGTCCGTGGCTAAAGGCCATCTTGATCAACATAAGTTCTTACAAGATCTTGGTTAACAACGTCGTTGATGCTATTAACGGAAAGACAAATACTAATAATTAATATTAAAATAAAGTTTTTTTTTTTTTTTTTTGTGTCAAATATGGTTATAACTGTGGATTGTGTCTATATTGTTGTGGGTATTATAGAAATGATAAAATAGTTTAAATTAGAGGCATAAATAAAATAAATTTTTCAAAACAAAAAAATGTATTTATTTACATTCTTATAGATAGATGGAAATATAACACTGTTTTCACCTTAATGCTCTTCAAAAATCTGGTTATCATAAACCAAGATCTCCTATTGATATTTTAAGGAAAAATCCAATTAAAGATAGATCCAAATATGAAATGATTTACAAAGTTGATGCGAATATTCATGCCGATGACAAAACTATAGAGGACATGGTACAAGTGAAGCCTTGCTATATCTTATATGTAAATATGTATAGAAGGTATTTGCGGATTTTTTTATCTTTTAATTTTATCCTTTATGTAAACTATTTTATTTAAAATTTAATATATTTATTTCTTTAATTAAAGAGTTGAATAAATAAATGACTCCTCTAAATACACCAACATTTTACTTCAAAAAATACACCAACATTTTATTTCAGTCCCTCTAAAATATTCTTTAGGCTTTTGGTCCTTCAAAATTTTCCATCAATAAAATTAGTCCGTACTTTTTATTCAACTCATATCTAACCTTCATATTTTTTAATGATTTTTTTTTATAAATGAGTAGAAAATTATGACAATATTTAAAAAAAAAAAGGCAAATGTTAAAGAGTGCCCCAGAAGAACTCTTTAAGAACCATCAATAATTTTTATGAAAAACTGTGTAATTTAAAATTTGTAACATTTGACTTTTTTAAAAAATGTTTTTTAAATTTAGGATCCTTAAAGAATGTCACGGGAGTACTCGTTAACAATACCCAAAATATATATATATATATATATATATATATATATATATATATAATTAAAACATGATTTTTTTTAGCACCAAAAACATGAATTTAACCCATCTTTTTTTTATAGACGATGCAAAATAATATTTGCATTTATTTCAAGATTGCAAAATGTGTTTGAGATTTGTTCGATGTTCGAACGACTAACAAATTCCACCAAATAAAGTTGATTGAATGAACTGAACTTAATGCAACATGAGAAATATTTTTCAATCATAATCGGTCCAACATTTTTGCAGTGGCCTTAGATTGCATAACTGATGCTCTAATACTGGTTAAGGATACTAAAAAATGAAATTATGTAGTAGTTATTGCATTGAAAATTGTGTAATCAATCTATAAAAAGTCAAGAAAGTTTTCTATTTTAGTAATAACTTTCTTTTTTGGTATTCTTAACAAGTGTCTCAGAGACATCAGTTAGCATGATCCTTTTTAGAATAGTAATCTTAACTCTACACGAGAAATGCTAAAGACACTCTTTTAATTTTTTTTTTTGTTTTTGAGGAAGGACACTCTTTTAAATATTCTCTCTAACACTCACTCTTCTATTTGATGAAATTAATGTATGTCTTGTCACTTTAAGTGAAACTCATTTTCAAAGTGCGAGACTCACATTGATTTAAACTAGTGAGGAAGTGAGTGTTTGACATAGTGTTGAAAAGAGAATGTTGCTAGCACTACTCACTTTACATATATAATCCAATACATTCATTTTAAAAGTCACTAAATATACTAAATATTTCTCTTTAATCCATCAACCAACGCGCAATTGATGACCATATCATTTATCAGTGACATCAATCCGAAAACATCAATCTGAAACATCATCTACAAAATCGTGTTTTCATTTTAAAAGCTACAAAATCTGTCAAACATCTCTCTTTAATATATCAACCAACACGCATTTGAGGACCATATGAACGACATTGACCAGAAATTTCCTCTACAAATAAATGTTCTCATTTTAAAAGCCACGAAATATTTCAAATATTTCTCTTTAATCCATCAACCCAACACGTAGTTGATGACCATATCGACGACATCAATCAGAAATCTCTGCAAAATCATGTTTTCATCTGGAAAGCCACAAAATATATCAAATATCTCTCTTTAATCCACCAACCAACACACATTTGATGATCATATCAATGACATCAATCAGAAATCTCTGCAAAATCATGTTTTCATCTGGAAAGCCACAAAATATATCAAATATCTCTCTTTAATCCACCAACCAACACACATTTGATGATCATATCAACGACATCGACCAAAAAATTTCTCTGCAAAATCATATTTTCATCTTAAAAGCCACAGAATATATCAAATACATTTCTTTAATCCGTCAACCAACACACAATTGATAACCATATCAACGACATCGATCAAAAATCTCTCCTTCAAAATCGTACTGCAAAACTGAACTGTAACGACGCTCTGACAAATCACACTGAAAAAATTAACTAATATGACTTACCGATCCGGCTTGATGAAATATAATTTATTATTGATTATTTTTTTCCATACGAAGTACAACTCTATCACCGCAAACATTATACACCTATATCATTCACACCCTCAAAATAAAAATCAAGAAAATGATTAGATATACATTTGAAAGAAGAAGAAAATAAAATACTTGGTAAAGGTCAATTCAAAGTATTGAAATTTGAAGGCCCAGTCTAAAAACGGCGTCGTTGAACATTCACCGCCTGCAAGAAACTTTATTATCCCTTTTGTACCCTCAAAACACAACAACCTCTCTCTCTCTCTCTCTCTCTCTCTCTCTCTACCAAACCCTAATCCTAATTTCCACCGATTCTCAACCGATCCTTCAATCCAATCGCCCAGGTCAATTTTCCCCCAATTTCTTCTTCTTCTTTTCGTATTTGTTTTTATCATTATTTTGTTCTTTGATTATCATCGATCTGAATTTGATTTACACCTTTCAATTTTTTTATGAATATTATTTTATTTTATGAAATTCCTATGTTTAAGAGAATCGTAGGAAAATTTAATTTACGAATTATTAGGTTTAGTTTCTTAGGGTTTATTTTCTGTTATTTCAATTGCGTTTTCTGTTATTTCAATTGTGTTTTTTACTTTTTAACAAATTGATGATAATTTTAGTTATTACGGTTATAATGAATGTGATTATTGGTGTATTTTGCGTAACGATAAGGGTTTTAAGCTTTTATTTTATTTCTGTTACTTAATTTTTTTTTTTTTGGTTTTTAACTATTTTTTTGTTGTTATTTGTTGGTTTTGTGCAGGTTAAGTTTAGTCAATGAATGTTTGATTGATGGATGATGATAGTAGAGATGGATAAAATGTCTGCTCCTTCATCGCGGGAGCGTGCACAACGCCTTTTGGACAATGTAACGTTCTTTTGCTCTCTTTTTGATTCATTGGGTACCCACGTTGTAATTGCTGTGATCACCAAATTAGGGTTCGCATGTAGGAAGTTACTCTTTGCATGATATGCTCCGGTTTTGTCGTTGATTGATTTAGAATGGAATGAGTTTATTGGTTCGTTTTCTTCTTTTAGGGTATGTTTGGATGGAGGGTTTCAGAGGGGAGGGTTTACTGTGATTGATGTATTATATGCTCATTTGTCATGTTGGAAGATATATTTTAAAATATAGATTTAGCCCTCCAAACCCCCCTCCCAAACAGACCCTTAATTGGAAGATAACTCTATCTTTCATATGCATGTACGAAGTTCACTTTGGAAGATATACCATGTCGCTTTGTAGATTGTGATTTAGACGAATAGGTTTTTACGGATTGGTATTTTTCTTATTCATCCTCTAATGGAGAAGATAACTAGCTTTTTTGGTTTGTTTTGGAATTAGTAATTAGTGATAGACATTGTTATCACTCCTCTATTGTATTGTTGCCCAAAACTGTTGTATATTTTGGTGTTTTGGTTACTTAGGATTTTTTTGTCCCTTTTGCTGCCAGATTCATACTTGCTTGTATGCACTTGTGGATTTCTTGAATGCTAATTGATTATAAAATGAAAACCTATAACTTCCTGTTCTCTGCTTTGGAAAACCCTGTAGAACATGTAACTCTTGTTATTTGTATGCTGTGGCTTACTTGTTCTTCTAATTACTTCATAACAATATTTTACGAGGAAATTTTAATTGTTTTTCTTACTAGGTTATTGAATTGGAGAAAAAGCGCCGTAAATCAGCTCAGTCACAGGTCCCGTCAGATCCCAATATTTGGCCACAGTTGCGTGAGAATTATGAAGCAATAATTCTCGAGGATCATGCTTTTTCTGAGAAGCACGGTATTGAGTTTGCTCTTTGGCAATTGCATTACAAACGGATTGAAGAGTTAAGGGCATATTTCAGTGCTGCTCTTACTTCTGCAAGCTCAAAGTCATCTCAAGGTGGGAAAGGTTCTGCACGACCTGAGCGGATAACTAAAATAAGGCTGCAGTTGAAGACTTTCCTTTCAGAAGCAACTGGATTTTACCATGATCTTATCATGAAAATCAAAGCAAAGTATGGGCTTCCTCTTGGTTACTTTGAGGACTCGGAGAATCGGATTGTGATGGAGAAAGATGGAAAGAAATCAGCTGAGATGAAGAAAAGTTTGATATCTTGTCATCGTTGTTTGATATACTTGGGTGATCTTGCTCGCTACAAAGGATTGTACGGAGAAGGTGACTCAAAAAAGCGTGAGTTTACAGCAGCTTCTAGTTACTATATACAAGCTGCATCTATTTGGCCTTTAAGTGGGAATCCTCACCATCAGGTTTTTGGCATTTTTGCATTTGTTGTGATTTATTTTGGTTGTCTCACATCTCATATTTTGCGATGCAGTATATTACTATTTTGCAACTATTACTATATGATTTTGACTTGATAAATCTATCAATTTCAGCTGGCTTTGTTGGCTTCATATTATGGTGATGAGCTTGCAACTATTTATCGATATTTTCGGAGTCTGGCTGTGGAGAGTCCATTTACAACTGCTAGAGATAATTTAATTGTTGCATTTGAGAAGGTAATGCGACCATGAAGTTGATTCTGAAACACCTAAATTCTTCATGTTCAAAAGTCACCTAAATTTTTTATGTTCAAAAGTCTCAGCTGTTTGATATGTTGGTATCCTGTTCTGTTTTTTATTAGTTGTTCAACTTTGATATTTTTCTGCTTCCTTGCAAACTGATATACAACCATGACTTCTCAAGTTCTGTCATTTATACTACGTGTTTGAATTTCAAAGCTAAATGAATTAGAAGTTTGTGAGCTGTAAGTTTTGGGCCAGCTTACACGTTTTGGTGTTTACACGTTTTTCAGACATGATTGTGTGTGTATTATTAGTGATTCAAATCAATAATGTGAGAGACCGTGTGACACACGGCGTGTGAAAGGGACAATGATGTTTGTAGCTTAGAGAATTTGAATGAATTTTATTACTGAAAATAATGGATTGAACATTTTACAATGCAGACCAGGATAAATTTATAGTTCAAGTATTAGGAAGGAAACTAACTGGGTAACTACTAAATTACGTAATAGCTATATCTATTATAAACAACCAAGCTGTCTCTTATAAGTTATAACATCAGTAACTTTCGTATGAGCAGTTCTGCTAAACAACTTGTAGTTACATATGATTTTGAAGGGTCTTGTTAACGAGTGCCCCCGGGGCACTCTTTAAGCATTCCAAAAGAAGAAATTATTCCACACAAAAAGTCAGACATTTCAATTTCCAATGCATTCATTACATAATTTTCAAATAAAAGTTACTTTTTAAAGGTCTTAACTAGTGCCCCGGAGGCACCGGTTAACATTTCCCTTATTTAAAACTTCAATACAGCACACCTTCTCAGGGGGAAAATACTGTTTCTTTGGTATGGCTCCTATTACGGATGAGGAATTTTCCCTTGACTTTGATCGTCTATCTGTTGCTTTAATGTATGGTGTTGTCTTTTTTCCTGGTGATTGTTTTCCCTTGCGTATGATCATTTTGGCGTTATGGTTTTATTTTCCTAATAATCTTTTTACAATACCATGATAGAATCGACAAAGTTACTCTCAGCTTTCTGGTGAAGTTAAAGCTGTTGCAGTCAAGGAATCGTCTGGGCAATTAGCTGGCAAAGGAAGAGGAAAAGTGGAAGCAAAACTTGTGACAAGGAGTAATGGTGTGCAAGCCTGTACTAAAAATGAAGGAGCATCCAATCTACAAGAGACTTACAAATCCTTCTGCACTCGCTTTGTCCGTCTAAATGGAATCTTGTTCACTCGTACAAGGTATATATTTCAGATGCACGCACACTGAACTTTTTATGCATTACACCATTGAGGATGGATACATTCTTACTTATTTCCTTTATTTTTTATTTTTTCATGATGATAGCCTAGAGACTTTCACTGAAGTTCTCTCTCTTATATGCACTGGCCTGCGTGAACTTCTGTCGTCAGGCCAAGATGAAAAGCTGAATTTTGGCCAGGATACTCTTGAGAATGGTCTTGCCATTGTCAGAATTATTTCCATTATCGTCTTCACAGTTCATAATGTGAATAAGGAATCTGAAGGTCAAACTTATGCAGAAATTGTACAGCGTGCTGTTCTACTTCAGAATGCATTCACTGCAGCTTTCGAACTGATGAGTATTATAATAGAGAGATGCATCCAGTTGCAGGATCCTACTTGTAGTTATCTTTTACCAGGAATTTTGGTTTTTGTCGAGTGGTTGGCATGTTACCCTGATCATGCTGCTGGCAATGATGTCGATGAGAAACAAGCGGCCATTAGATCAAAATTTTGGAATCATTGTATTTCCTTCTTGAACAAGCTACTATCAGTTGGTTCTGTGTCTATTGAAGGTGATGAAGAGGATACTTGTTTTAGTAACATGAGTAGGTATGAAGAAGGGGAAACTGATAACCGGCTTGCTTTGTGGGAGGACTTTGAGTTAAGAGGATTTGTTCCACTTCTCCCTGCACAAACGATCTTGGATTTTTCAAGGAAGCATTCCCTTGGAAGCGATAGTGAAAAAGAAAGAAAAGCGCGGGTCAAAAGGATTTTAGCTGCAGGAAAGGCTTTATCTAACATTGTTAGGGTTGATCAGAAAATGATATATTTTGATTCGAAGGGAAAGAAATTTGTAATTGGTGTTGAGCCTCGTAACTCAGGCGATTTTGTTCTTGCCTCTGCCATACCTGTTGAGGATGGGTTATTGAAAGAAAATGCGGCAGACAAGCCGGAGTCAGGGATTGTTCAGCCAGACTGCCACCAGCATGTGGAAGAAGAGGATGATGACGAGGTTATTGTTTTCAAACCTATGGTAGCTGAGAAGCGATCAGATGTGGTAGTTTTATCGTCAGGGGAATCCCACAAAGGCTTAGAGCCTGTCCCAACAGCTTCAGGAGGGAATATAAAATTTAACGTCAATTCTGCTTTTAACCCTTCCAATGATGTTAACCATCAAACATTTTTGTCTGCTTCTGCTGGTTATATGGGGCCTCAATACTTGCAGCCGGTTCACCAACATTCTTCAAGGTGGGTAGAGGAGGGAATGTCTCTGGCCAACAGTTTTCAAGGTCTTGGATTCTTTGAGAATGGGCATGTAGTAAAACCTGAGCTTTCATTGCCTGAAGCTGTACCAATCATTAACCATGCCTCACTTACAATTCCTATCCAGCAATCTGCAAGTACTGGTACTAATTCATTTTATGGTCTCTCAAAAGCTGAAGACTTCACGATACCATTCAAAGTTGACACTGTTGCATCTTCCGGAGTCATTGCTGATAACTCTTCTGTGAATTCTTCGTCAGTTTTGCAAGCTGGTTTGAAAAAATCTCCAGTCAGCCGTCCTTCTAGGCACCTCGGACCTCCCCCTGGTTTCAGTCACGTTTCTCCTAAGCTAGACATGGAATCTACTGTTTCAGATTCAATTAGTGGGAATCCCATTATGGACGATTACAGTTGGTTGGATGGATATCAGTTGCCTTCATCAACCAAAGCTTTAGGTCCAGATGGTCCTATTACTTACACCCAAACAAATTCCCAGCAAATAAATAACAATATTTTGAGTGGGGCAGCTTGCTTTCCCTTCCCTGGAAAACAGCTTCCATTTGCAATGCAGGGGGGCGTGCAGAATGGTTGGCATACTTCTGAGCTTTTAAAAGCACACCATCAACAGCAACTGCAGCCACCGCAACCACTCACAAATGGAAATCAGCATTTTACTTCACTGCCTGAGCAATTTCAAGGACAGTCAATCTGGACAGGTCGTTACTTGGTGTGATGTCGGTTTAAGAATATTGACGGTATGTTTATAGTCTGGATTTGTTGCTGTTTATTTGTTGGTTACCTTTTTATTTTATTTTATTTTAATTTTTGGAATTACTAACAGTTATGTATTGGAGTTTCTTTAAGGATTCTTACAGATCCATTCAACTCCAACTCAGCTTCTTGTCAGTGACTGTTACTGGAGTTTATTTGGCCTAGACTTGTTGCAGGAACTTGCTACTCCAAAAGGTTGGTACCAAATTATTCTTAATAGTTTGTACCATCGTTGATGTCAAAACATACCGACTTTCACCAAACTTTCAAATTTCTGTCTTGTTTATGTCTGATTTGCTGTGGCTTCTGTTTTACCCCCATGTTGCGACTGCTGCCGTCAAATTTCTAAACTGTTGATTAATTGTTGTTTTACTAGTGAATTTACCCTAGCATAATTTTCTTATGAATTATTGCAGTTTATACTGAGCTCTAAAGACCGAAGGAAGGAAGATAAGAAAGCATCTTTACAGTTCGAAGTTCGTTAAGTAAATGCCTTTTCTGGTTGGGGACGGATAGTAGAAGGTGATAAATAGAAGATAATCCAGTTTTCTTGGGGCTTTTTTCTTCTGGTATTGGTGGTATGCCTGTGGTTTGTTCGCTTATTGGAAATGTCATAACGGTGCACCTTTAATGTAAGAAATTTTACCACCAACTAGCTGCCAATGATACGTAGTGCTAGCACTTTTTCTTCCCCAAAGCTTCAAACTAGTTGGGGAGGTTGCTACGTTTGAAGTGGTTGTCTGAAGTTGGATAATGGGATATGCTAATGACGTTGTGGAGCATGCTTATGCTCGAATAACTACTTTACTACATGTGTTTATGGGTTTCAACTCTGTTAAGGTTCTTATACTTTGTTTGCATGGCAAGTGATTGGTTCACTTTTCTTTTTTATTTCAAGTCAGGGATTTACTTGAACTTTATATATAAATCATACCTGTTGGATTGTTGGTCGTGAATATGTCTTTTCTGTCCTTGTGGATATGATGTATCTATCTATAATAAGATTAAACTGTCTCTTATCTTTACCTATGCAGCAATGTTTGATTGTTTATGTTCAAAAGTTGACCTGAGCTACCAAAAGTTGGTCTGGTGGTACCCTAGTTCAATATCTCACAAGGAGTGAATTGAAATTTGCTTTTGATGTGAATATTTTGTTTGTAGGTAACATATGAAGTTTTTTTCATATCTACTCGAGTTTCAAGACTTTCTACTAGACTTTTACAACTTGGGATATTTAGATGTAATTCATGCTTTGCCTTTTTATGTGTCTATTGTCTAGCATTCACCGTTGAATACCGAATTTACTTGGTTTGAGTTGAAACTTGAAAGCTAATTCATAATGTCAAAGTCTTTGACTGGAATCAGGGCTCAGACAAACACGTGTATTGATTCTGTTTCACATTATTTTATGAAATAACCAATTGTTTAGGATTTTTCTTGTATATTTCAATTTTTCACAAATAATCAGAATTAAAAAAACCATTTTTTGACAAGTTGGAATCTAAACTCTGAGTAGTTTCCAAATCCCTTTTTGCTATTCCTCTGGTTATGATGTGGTGTTCGTTCTGTGGCAATTCAACAAGCTTGTTCATAGCTAGAACTTGATATATTGTATTATTCCAACACGTTTTATGCTTTGCTGTGTAATTGAATTAGTTTATGATTAATAAAGAATTAAGTTTGTCTTTTTACAAGAATTTGAATATATATACCTCAGAAAAAGGATTATCATTTTTTAAATAAATGACTCGAACATAGCATTGCATTTTGGTCCAGTAGGAAAAGAGAAGTTCTAGGCTCCACAATATTGTTGTCTATGTCTAAAATTATTTTTAGCGGCAATAAGGTCAGATGAATAAATTGACATGTTTAAGTTATATAGTATTAGATTAGATTAGATTAGATGGATTAAGAAGAAACCAGAAAAGGAGAGAATAAAGACTTTGCATTGCTGATTTCCACTAACCATTATTATGACTCCAAATCCTAACTAAATGGGATGAAAAATCGTCTTAAGAGATGTGGAAACTAATCACAAGAGATAATTGAAGATACTAGAAAACAATATCTAGATACGAGATATTTTCTTATCTTCTAATATCTTTCATGTCTTGATATGTTGCTTCATACATAATATATTTGTAACACATATATATTGAAACGGCAAATGTTATGATGGATGGGAGTGGAAATCAAATCATCGACCCACCCAATGACGGAGCTTGAAAAATTTATGTGAGGTGGCCAACTTGCTAATGTGTGGTATTATTTATTTTGCACCATTATAATATGATTATAACCCTAACAATTGTTAATTGAGATAAAATAAACAGTTAACTTTCTCTAACACTTCATTTTTATACACATTCTTCGTATGTAAAAAATATGTACAATTTTGGGGAAACTATAGCTACACCTAGCCATGAATTGCATCCGTCCTTAGTATCATCTCTGGTCTTGTATGTAAGCAACAAATAAAATTCTCATCATCTCAAATACAATCAAAAGGTCTACTATAATTATTTATATTTAACGCCACTATTCCAAATTTATCCTTAAATAAAATCTATTCTTATTTCAACGCTTTCAACACTTTTCAAAGAATTTTCAAAAATAAAATTAGAAAGGTGCGTTTTTTTATAATGACTGAAATACACTTACACCACTTCTTTGTTTTGTTGACAAAAACACTTAGACCACTTTTTTTAAAGTGTGTGCTTTTCTGGTTTTTTGCTTACATACCGGAGGGAGTATAACACTAGTCTGTTTCCATTGAAGTCAAGCCAGCTGGGGAGCCGTCTCTCCCCTTCAAGTCAACATTTTTTGAAGTAGGGGGCGTAATAGTTAAAACTTGAGCTTGGTTTCTGAAAAAATGAATGGTTTGGTGTTGACTTAAAAAGTTAGAAAAGTTTGGACTTAGCTTGTTAAGCTCATTTTTATAACTTGTGAAAATTTGCTTTTAACTTGTGGAAAAGTGCTTTTGAGAAGAGGCAACATCCAAGAAAGATTGGTGGGGGTGAAAGAAGTTACATATTTTATCATTGATTGCTTTCTGATAACAATCAGTTGGCAAAAATATTTTAGAATAGGTTGTAAATGTCTTGTACATGTTTTAATGCAAAAGAATTAACTGGCTATTTATTTTTTTATTTTAAAAAATTATCTTCAGAGCAAGCACAAAATGACCATTTGGATTTTCTTGCAAACTAATCTATTTTTGACATATTTTAGAGTTTGTGATTCTCATCTTAAAGCACTGGCATAGAGGCAGCACAAGGAGTTATAGTTTGTTATCTTTCTCTTAGCTTCTATTTAATGAATCCCAATTAGGTATGTTTGCAGTAGCCTCGTTGACCATCTTTACAAGCCTCACCTGCAAAATTATCATTACAAAATCTTTTAATTAGCAAACGAAAATATCCTAGTAATTGAAGCTTCAATTAAGGGTACTTTTTATGTTTCTGTAGAGACAACAATGTAATATCAGCTTATAACTTACCAAACACTTAAATAAAACCAAACATTTCTGTTCATCTTGTACTAATGGTATAACATCAATATCCTAGTTCATAGTAGATGACTGATATGATATTATTATAAATAAAGACATAAGAGATATAAGGTTTGCTTAGTGGCTGGGGTGGGGGCACTACCAGATCTATAGGGGACATAGGAAGGCCATGATCTTCCCATTGTTAAAAAAAAAAAAAAAAAATTCCCAATAGTTTTTTTTTTTGGTCAAGTAGCCTAGCGGCTAGAATTCACCTTTTTCAAGGAGAATAAATGGGGTGTCTAGGGTTCGAACCCCGGCCCCTGCATATAATAATGCATGTCCCTACCAATTGAGCTATGCTCACGGGAACAAAACATTCTTAATAGTTTTTTTTTGAAGGAATTCTTAATAGTTATATACACATATTATAACATGATATTTCATATATGATATGATGTGCACTTAAGATACAAATAAGCCAAGCGTTTTAGCGGCAAGGTAACTTGCAACACGTATTAATGTCTGAAGTTCGAAACCAGGAGAAACTATTTTTTTCTCCATTTCTTATGTAGTTTTTAAATGAAAATACTATAATGCAAAAATCGTGATTTGAACCCTGTTACATAGAACAATGGTCAATAGAGCTAAACACTTAACCATAAGTGTCACTTGTATCCATTTTGATGCAAAATAACACACACACACAGGCTGATACACATTAGCAAGTTGGCCACCTCACGTAAATCTTTCAAGCTCCGTCACTGGGCGGGGGAGTTAAGAAGTGAAGTGATAATAAGGCCGATGGTTTGATTTCCACTCCCATCATAATACTAACTACACTAACATTCGCCGTTTCAAAATAAAATAAAAATATCATATGAAGAAGCAACATTTCAAGCATGCATGATATTAGAAGATAAGAAAATATCTTGTAGCTTGGTATTGTTTTAATTATCTCATGGATTCAGTTTCATATTTTCTAGTATCTTAAATTATCTCGTGATTAGTTTCCACATTTCTTAATTATTAACATGAATTTTCTTCTCATTTAATTAGGATTACGAGTCATAACAATGGTTAGTGCTTTGCGTTTTTTAGTATCAAGAAATCATCATTGCAAAGTCTTTATTCTTTCTCTTTCTAGTTTCTTCTTAATCTAATATACTATATAACCTCAATATGTCAAACCTATTCATCTGACCTTATTGCCCCTAAAAAAACAATTCTAGACATAGACAACAAATTGTAGGTGAAACTTAATAAGTCTCGTGCAATCCTGGAATGAAAAGACTTACCACACTTTCCGGAACTCCAGGAGGTGGTAATGAAAGGTTTTTGGGTGGAGGACCCATAAGATATGATCTCTTGTCAAAACGCCATTCTCCAATCTTTCCATATGTCAGTTTCCCCTGGATGAAGATGTGATAAAGAGTAAATTACTAGTTAACCGAACAACTAAACGTGCACAGCCGATATAGGTAAAAGGAATAAGGAAAAAGAAATGAACTCACCTTCAAATTGTAGTCACATCCATACGTAAAATGTATGATAAACTTCTTCCCTACATCTAAGTCCCAAGGTGGCTGAAAAATTCCAACGATTCATACGATAAACTTTATTATGTAACAAAGAGAAGAAAAGGAAATGAAAATAGAAGAAGATATGAGGAATTCGAACCTGCAGCATAAAGTCTTTTCGAAGAATATGCTTTATACCATGCAACGCAGACGCTACAGCATAAGCATACCTTTACTCAACAGAGTTAAAGTAGAAGGTTAGGTCTATCAGTACTGACCATTGTCGACGAGAAATTATAAAATGAAAACAGCATCAGTTGAATGAGATAACTAACAAGAAATAAAGCCGTCGAGTTTCAAACTTCTATGGTAATTCGCAATACTCACATTTCAAGCACCCATCCGAAAGCTTTATCTGTCTCAGGATCATCTTTCATTCTCAACGAAACGTTCACCCACGTGGGAGCTATTTCCTCCAACAAATACTGATATACCGAAAGATCAAACCCTTAGAGGACGAAACTATGCTTCTCACAAGAAACTCAGATAATAACTATAACAGCAGCATTGAAAACTAACAACTACAGGGTCTTAGTATAACAAAGAAAATTAAGATTTAAATATGTTTTCAGTCCCTCCAACTATACCACCCTTATAATCCTCACAAACACACAACATTTTGATTTTGGTCCTTAGTTTTTTTTAGCCCCTGAAATAATTTTTTAAGTTGGAATTTATTCTTGTAATTTGTAGAGCATTTGATTTTTGTCCCTCCAATTTGGGCTGCCTAAAGACTAAAATAAGTATTACACACATATTACAGAGACTAATTCTGAAGTGAACAAATTTTACAAGGAATAAAATAAAACAACAAAGATTAAAAGCAAAAGTGGTATATTTGCAAGGATTGAAAGAAAATTACATGGACAAAAAGCAAAAATTCGAATATATCTGCAAGGACCAAAAACATATTTAAACCTAAAATTAACCTTATGCAAGCTATTATAAATTGAAACTTCACCTTGTGGATGATTACAGGGGAATTGCCAATGGGATCAACATTAGTAACAGGACCATTTTCCTTAGGATAAAATTTTCTCATAATATTTTCATTTTCAGCTGGCTTTATATAGAAGAATGGATATCCTGCTGGTTCATTTTCTGTAGCCAAATTAGGCAAAGGATTAACAAATAAGTGGTCGGGTTCTGCCATCAGAATATATCTGCACCAATCATAAATGCAACGCTTCTTAGATTTCATTATTGGTAAAAAACATATAAAGCCTTAAGACACTTACTCTTCATCAATAACTGCTTTCTCCAGCCATTGAACAAAAGCCCATGGTCTATTTAGCACAATATAACCCTGAGCCAAAAGCAAAATTAATAAGAGCATGAACTGTAAGCAAATATATAGAAAGATCAAGAACAATGATATATACTCATGATGCAGTGGATCGGTGTTATCAAATAGCGTGACTATAGCGTTACAAAATTTGAACAAACTGCTATTGTTTTGTGATACGTTATTTAGAAAAAGTTTGACAAATAGTGCCTATACTGTAGTGTAGAGGAATTTGAACAAACAACTATTATCCACGATCCTTAATTGACAACATTGAAATGGATACTTATCGACAAGTTTGGACATGTTAAGTCAAAACCTTCTCACAGGAAAGGTAAAATCCACCAGTATAGAAAGTGCAACCATTCATTATTACAACTTACATGAATCATACATACCGTCTTAGATGTGTGCAGTGAAAAAAATTAATATGTTACGATCGTATTCTACTATGGACAAATCATACATACAAGCTCAAATGATTACTGCAGATTAGCATATTATCTTGCTGCATTTTCAATTTATGTTGTCTACACTACACAGTCAATGTATTGTATCAGATCTTAGGCAGTAGCAATAAATAAAATACATAGATATAAAAGCAGGTGTGTCACTCACCATCAGCAATAGAAAGATCTATAACTTAAAGCAAGAGGACAAGTACTTTTAAAGAAGATAATAATAAAACAATAACAACAAAAAAGTTAAAACTGAAAAATATAATTTGCTGAAGACAAAAAAAGGAAGCAAAAGTAACTCTTCAGATTCAAAACCTCTTTTGAACAAAAATTGTTATAATTATAAGACAGACTAAAAAGATAAGATATTGAAAGGACTAAATGTCAAGACACCAACTAGTTCAAAATAACCAGTGCTATAATAGTCAAAAACATTAAGGTTCTGTTTGCGAGTTTGGAGGGAAGGGAGGGCTTTGGAGAGAGGACGGTGGGGGGGGATCTTCTGTATTGTAACAGTATTATAATATGTTTGCGAGTTTGAGAGTGTTAATATGTTTTTAGTTTTGACAGTATTATAACAGCATAGATTAGACTTGAAGAATTTATCAAAACTTTCCTTCAATACAATTTTTGAGTTCCCTCATTTTGAGGAGATTTTGTGTTATGAAGAAAAAACAAAACCCCTGTTCAATTTGGGGTTGGGGGATTATCCTTTCTTCCATTTCCCTTTCCTCCTTACTTTTACCCAAAGCCCTCCCCTCCAAACTCGTAAACAGAGCCTAAGAATATTCAAATAAAACCATTCATGCAAACCAATCCTATTCCCCGCTTAGTCTCACCTAATAACATTTCCATTACTGCAAGGAAGATTTCTTCACCAGTTTTAGAAAAAAATGAACTCTATTTATGATGACTAAAACCATGGTTTTAAATTGCGGTCCACAACCGCAATATAAAGGTTTTTGAAGTGTCCACAACGGCATCACAACTGCATTTTACCACAATAAAGATTTGCGGGATAACAACAACCACTATTTATAGACATAATTATAATAACATTTGACAGGAATCATAAGCCCTGGATTACGAGGAAGTAGTCCGAAGGGTACTTCTTTCTCTTCTTTGTTCCAATCTATGTGAATCTTTCTATACAGCTGAATCAACAAAATATGTTCTTTTCACACTTAAGTTACTATGTTATATAATACCCTATTTTAACCGAACAACTGTCTCATTCTTCTCTCCTACCATTGTCTCTTTCTCCAACTTGTAAAATAACGTGTAGTTTTATTATGCATATCAGGACTTGTAAACTTGATATTAAATCAGGAATTCACCAAAATAACATGCTGAAAAGGCAGAAACTTAAAAGTACATACCCTATCCAAACCCTCGGGAAGAGGATCAACAACAAAAGTAGGAATTTCATTCATCAACTGATCTCCCCTTCCCGAATGCAAAATTCGCGTGAACTTTCCCATAGCCGATCCAGGCATATCCTTCGTCTTCTTATACCAATAATACATAATCCTACATTGCCATTGACTATAAGCAGCATCGGTTGCCGTCACAGCAACATGGTATTTCGAATTAGTATTCCTAATCTCCATCGCTTTTCCATCAAATGATCCCAAATAATTTCCCGCCTTATGTTCCATCATCATAGAGACCAAATTATAAGTTGCAAAGAAAAATCCCAACACCATTAGAAGCATAAGTAGTGACTTTACCCTCCCCATGTTTTTCCTCACAATCATTTTTAAAAAAATACACTTTTTTGCTTTCTCAATCTCGAATCGAACTATCAAACCTACCCAACTCTTCTAACCTTCAAAATCACAACTTCAGTTCTTACTATTAATCAATAGAAACAAAACAACTCTTCAGAAACAACCCTTTATTTTATTTTTCTCCTTCGTTAACTGAATTAACCAGACAAATCAGATAACCCTTTATTTTATTTTTCTCGTTGGTTAACGGAGTTAACAAGACAAATCAAACAACCTTATATTTCAGTTATTTGTTCCACAAGAAATGCCTGCAACAAAATAAATAACAAAAACAGTTACATACATGCATAATCAATGTGCTACAAAACACCCTAAAGCAGTAACAACACAAATCAATGGAATTGAAAGTTGAAAGCAAACACATTAAAAATCATAACTTTATAAAAACCCAAAATTTGAAACTCAAATAAAAAGCTAAAACATGGTTGAATTGTTGAATTAAGACTCACTTACATGGATCTGAATTTGTGCATCAATCAAGATAGCCCAATGAGAAAGATTGAAACTTTGGAGGAAAATAGAAAATGGGTACCAAGTGTTTGAAGAAATGAAAATATGAACGGTGAGTGAGAAAAAGAAATTTGTGGGGTTTTGGGTTTTGAACAAAAAAAATAATAAAATGCAATGAACTAGAAAAAAACAAGGAGGGTTGAAGGTTCGAAGAGTGGTGAGTGAGATCATGAAGCTGTCACTGTAAAATTAGGTTAAATTAATGATAAAGTAATGTACTATGAGTAAAGTGAAATCAATATTTCATAATCAAAGGATGAGAGAGCTTATGTGAAGTGAAATGCCATTGTCTTCATCATTTTTTCCCTAATATAAGTTGATATGAATTAGACTATGGTGCTCACTAGAATCAGCATAGATCTTAAACTTCAATAATGTTAATAAAAGTATCTTTAGAATTTTTACGGTACACCCGCAAATTAAGGTGTATTGGTATTCTTGTTTAATTTTTTTATAAATTTATTTATTTTTTATGAAAAAAGAGAGATGTTTGTTGATATTTAAATTTAGAAAATATCATTTCATAAGGAAAAACATCTTTTCATTGTTTATAAAAATTATATTAATTTTTTTTACATTTTATTGTAAAAAAATAATCAAAATTCTCTATTACGAGTAATAAAAATTCAAAAAAATTAAATTTTATTGCGTTAACGTTTTTGGTAAACAAAATCTAGTTATTATAATTATAGGTGATGGAAAATAATTTTTTCCTACAAAAAATAACTCATTTAACTATTAATTTAAGGATTTGGTGTATCAATACACTTAAATTTTTAAATGTACTGTAAAATTTGTCATTTATAAATCGCCTCACAAAGTATTTTTATAGCACAAACGCAAGATTAATTCAATTTCATTTGATTGCGTTATGATCTTTAATATTATCCATCCAATTTGATCTTGACAAAAAATAATAAATAAGTATTTGATTATTGTTAGTTAGATATGAGTTTGGATATATTCTCTTCAAACTTAATCATAAATCAAAGTAACTATTCAAGTCAAAAAGAGAAAATCAACGTAAGACACAAATTAAAAAAATTCTTAATTTGTAAAAAAATGCTTAATTTTATTCAATTTTCTTGATGTAATAAAAAATTGATTGTATTTCTTAAATTATCAATTCTTTTCAATTGATTTTCTATACAAGCTTTTTTTTTGTACACGTTTCATTTTTTTTTACTCAATGATTTTGATTATATTATTATTTGAGTCAAAGCTAATCATAATCAAAATACAATATCTATCTACATTGTAAGTGGCACTTTATGAGTTGGTATTTACTAATTTTTTTTTTAGAGTTTATGTGACTGAAATTAACTATATTTTATTTCATTAAAAAAAAAGGAAGTGAAATGGATGAGTGTGATGGGTGGGGTGGCATAGGGGTCAGCATCAAAAAGAATGAAGGAAAGGGTAGGAAAAGTTGGTCATTGGGATAGATTCGACGTAAATCCCGGTCATAAACACATTCCAATTTGTCTCCTTTGAATATTCAAAAAAAGCCACTTCAAAGGGTTGCAATTGCTGTTCATGTGTGTAACCTGTCTTATTCGTGTTCCTTTTGGTCAAATTCTAAAATAATAGGAAAGATTCTCATGTCATTTTATAATGGATTTTTTTCAACTATTAAGTTGTTTAACTAAGGTAATGTTTGATTTAACTGTGACTTCAATATTCTTGTGTTTCAATATTCTTTAAACGTGGAAAATAGAAATTTTAATTGGAGTTTTGGGAAAAAAAGAATTTGGGTGAAGTACCCCGTCGTGAAAAAAAAGAAAAAACACGCTATAACTTTCATGAGTATTTCATGGATTTAATTCAAGTAAGATCTTTTACATTTCCATTTAATCAAATTATTCAAGAATGCGACCTTTTTAGCTTTATTTTTTAAATATCTATTTATAATTATTTAATTAAATATATGTGTAAAAAAGTTTTAAATCACCCATACATAGTGGGAGAGCTAACAAAGGAGAAACTCTGTTCCATAAATGGGCCATGTGATTTTTGCAAAGCTGAAAATTGGAGAGTTGAGCAAACGCATGACACGAACTTGAAAACAAACGGTGCATAAATGAATCTCCTTCTAGACAATTGTTTAAAAAAAATAATGTGCAGGTATATATAATGGTGACAAGTAATCAAGTATAAACAACATCGTTTTCACAAGGATTGTATGAATTAAACTTCACTGCTATCAAATTAGTTGTTTGCGTTGTTGAGAAATTAAAAACATGATTAATAAGAAATTAATGATTTAGTTGGATTAAAAATAGTAAAATGATAGTAATAATATAAGTGAATGCGAAGGTAACGCAAGCTTGTAACCTAAATAGAAGTATTAAGATGTTGAAATGTCATTTTCTTTCAAAAAAAATGTTGGAAGGTCCTTAGACATGTGCCTAATATTATATAAATAAATGTGAATGGATATATGAAGTTTTTTTTTTTAGCAATAGATATTTGAGGTTAAAAAATATTATGAACCGTTTTTTTTTACGCATATATTATTATGAAACAGTTAGAGAGACAATTGATTTTTTTTTTGGGGAAAAGAAGCTAACAAAAAAAAAGTTAAAAACTAGTCTCGGCGATGCATCTCTCTCCATGTATCAGCCTGCAACAGCGAAAGCAAACCCTCTGGTGATTCCAAAAACTCACGTCAAATCTCAGAACTTGTAGCTCTTAGTTTAGCAAAGAAATCTGCGACAAATTCGCCTCACTCACAGAATGCTTTAGCTGGACGCTCAAGTTCCTTTGTAATAAATCCTGCACATTATTAATAATTGCCACATAATGATGCCAGGGATTCACCATGGTTGAAACTAAATGAACAACCAAAGTCGAGTCAGAGTAGCAAATCACATCCTTATATCCTTTTTCCCAAGCTGCTTTCAAGCCATGATACAAAGCTAACAACTCTACATGTATGACTGTGGAAATACCAACATTTTCAGCAAACCCATATAGCCAGTTGTCATCATTCCTACGAAGAACGCCACCAAAATCAGATATTCTGAGATTTCCAAAACTGCTGCCATCGACATTCAAGACAACGATCATACTCTCCTCTGAATGCCAAGTCACATAACGACTTCCTATCTCCGTGGATAATGTCGGAGAGAAAACAGAACGAAGAAGGGCTGCCAAATTGTAAATTTTTACCTTCAAGGAGAAAATAAAAATTATCTCATGGTTCATACAAAGTGAGTTTCATACGCACCAAATCCACCAAAAGCAGCAGAGAATAAATGATTTATTTGCGCTAAACAAACCTTGTCTGAGTCAGGCGATAATAGAATTCCCCAAATAGAAGTTAATATTGTCAAATCCATGAGCAAGCCAAAGATGCTTAACAAACAAACAATCTCGAAAACAATTCATAAAATTAGACCAAGAAACTCCAAAAATAGATGCATGAAATTAGACCTAGAAACTCCAAAATCAGTCATCATTGGCTGCCATATGTTACATATGTACACAAACAAAGAGAGACGAAGAACACAATCACTCATCGTCTAATTTTTTGAATCGCCCAATGCCATGATTTTCTGTGGCCGAAAACTGATTCTGCAAATAGGGATTGAAATTCCTCATGGAGAATCGACGTGTATTGAGTTGCTCCTGTAAATACGGCGTCATCGCAGCGGTGCGTGAGTCGAATTTGTTGTTAAGACTTCAACAAAACAAACCGGAACGATTTGAGGTTTTGAGAGCATATGAAAGATTCAAGGTGTTGAAGGATGGTGAGTTTGGTATTAGGAATTGGAAATGTCTGAGAGAAGAGAGAAGACACTTAAATGTGTTGCATGTTATATAATTTATATATTTTAGTTTATTTTGATAACGGTCACCTTAAACTTTTTTATTTGGCTCCGCCGCTAATATCAACCCTATATTTCATCTTAGTTACTTCATACTCCTCCTGTCCCATAATACTTAACACAGTTGACATTATTACGCATGTCAATGCTTAATTTTGAATTTAAATATCTTGAATAATATATTAGAAAAAATTATGAAAATTTGATACTTTGAAAATACTCATCGAAACGAATTTAACGACATCATATATGATATTATTTATCTTTATATATTAGTAGAAAAATGGGTCAAAATAAGTTGTTGGTTGTTTAAGCATCTCTTGTGCATGTAATTGTTATGTACTAAGTGCCCTTTTGGGGTTAATCAGATGATGAAAGAACCGAGTTCCAAGAGGACAGCTTTACAATGGCAAAAATGTTGACTAGTTCTTATAAGCATGACATGAAGAAAAGGGAGATCGTGATTTGGATTCCTTAGTGTCACCATAATTGTGAGAACATTTTGGGAATTAGAGGAAGGCATTGTAAAATCGGAAATATTAAAAAGTGTTATTAGGGCATTAGATAAGAGAACAAAAATAGAAATTTTGTGTTGGAAAGTGATAAATGATGGTCAAATCAATTTTTAAAAAGTTTACAAATTGTTGTTTTCAATATAAAGCTACTAATTTTGGTTACCTTAACTAGTGCCCTAAGGACACTTGTAAACAAGACCTTCTTAAAATTAGGGTTTGGAAAAAGAGAATGCTTTGAATAAGTTAGAAGATTAAAATAAGGGAAATGTTAACAAGTGCCCTTAGGGCAATTTATAAAAGGTTTAAAATGAAAATTTTGTCTTAAAATTTGTATATTCAACACATTAAAATACTAAAAAGTAAAGTTTATTACATAAAAGTTATCAATTGTTTGTATTTTTTAATCCTTAACAAGTACCCTAAAGACATTCGTTAATAAGACCCTTAATAAAACACTAAACAAGTGAGAAAAAAATAAAATAGATAAAAAAAGTGTAGGACAGAAGGTTCGACCGAAACTATGAAGTGTGATTTTATTTTATAGGGACTAAAAACAAAACTGTGAATATTTATAGGACTAAAAACTTAATTAACCCAATAAAAAATAGTCAAATGAGATAGCTGGATATTACTCTAGTCAACTAAGATTTACACAATTATTAAAAAAAAAAAAATTAGGTTTACACAAGTTGTAAGAGTGTTAGAACCGGTCAATGATGCATTGAACTTAAAAATCCAAGATTTCGTTTGTATTTCATATTTATAGAGCTTAGTGACCGAAGCGACTATCTTCATAAAAACACATTTTAAGACAATGTCACACACATCAACAAGAAAAATGGAAAACTCCCCAAGATGAGAGGAAGTAGGCCAAATGTGAAGTGCCACATACACCAAACACGGGAAGAATTACACGTTGCCCATCAAATAACAAAAAGAATCTTGATTGTGCAAACCATTATGTTTTGGTACGCAGAGCTAGTTTTGTCTATAAATATCATACTTGTAAATTTTATTTGACGCACATAATCAAACAACTTTATCTTTATGCTATGCTAGCCAATGCAATTAATAGTTTAGTAGCTCACAATAAATCCAACACTGTGCTTTTTTTCTTTCTTTCTTAAACAACCAAATGTTAATTAGTTGTTAATTTGATAGTATTGTTTGGAGGTGGGAATCGAACTCTGCACTGTACTTAATACTTTTTGGAAGATTTAAGAAACTCATAGTTGGAAGATTTAAGACACTCATAGTTGAGGGACATAGTTCTTCCTTGACATAGTAGTTTGAAGCCCAAAGAGAATCATAATTGAGAATTATTAGCCGAGATGATTCGACAATACTCTCAAGATTTTGCTTTCTATATTGAATTAGAATGTGAGATACTCCTTGAATATTGTCAAATTGTTGGTCATCTGGCAGGTCATTGTCACAAAAATACTCAAAAACATGTCCCTAAAACTAATAATTTAGATGCTATAACGGAAGCCAAATGGGTTGGTCAACCAGTCACTAGGTATGCTCCCAAATTCAAAGAAAAGGAAACTAAGCTGGTTGTCCCTAAACCTAAAATGATATTGTTTCCCACCAATAGGGAACTTCATAAACCTATGGTAGATGATGAGTTCATTACATCTACCGAGTAAGAAGACTCCCATAATAGTCATCTCGATTAGAGAAACATTCACATTGAGCTATGTGAGGGCACACTTGATACATCTTACCAAAGGAGGCTCAAAAGGACTTGAAAACTTAGGTTGACATCCTCTCCATTCAAGATCATCTTCATTTATTCTATTTAGAAAGATAAAAACATAAAGAAATTACGAAAAAGTTATAAAATATTTAAAGATGGTGGGATCTACAAAATTGTAGAACTTCAGAACTTTCATATCATATTATAACGGGTGTCCTTGCATACATATTTTTGCCTGATTAAAAAAAGTACTTAAGAAAGTTTTTGGCCTCTCAATTTGTTTTGGTCTATATAAAAGTGATTGGTGCATGTGTCACACCCTAAAAATGTTTATCTAAGATGTCGTACATTGAGTTTACGAGTTCTCTCACTTATATGGGTCCTTGATCCAATACTAGAAATCTCTTCCGCTCTCCAAAAAAGTCAAACCAAAATGTGATAGCACTATTAGGTCATAAGGGGAGAGCCTTAATTATCTTGCATTGAATTATCATATTAGATTAAGAACAACCCATATATAAGTTAGACATGGTCACATCTTCTTTCTAAATCTTAACACAATAAATTCATATGTCCTCTCACTTATTGATAAATCTCAACTCTTCCATCATGTGAGATTCAAACTCACTTGACACGTCACAACAAAACCAACTCTTAATATTGCTTAAAATATTCTCTTTGATATTGTTGTTATAAGAGCACATAAGATATATGCGTAAAAGGTGGATAATGTTTTGTCTAAGTACATATCTTCATTGATGTTTTTTTTCCTTCACAATATTTTAATTGGAAGCGCTTATAAATTTCGTAGATTATATTCACTCGCAAACTCTGACAAGTGACAACGTAAATGCATCTATCTAATAACTTATTGAAAAAAAAAGTGCATCTAATTTTTATTTTTTTTAAGAATCAGTGCATCTAATTATAATAAGCTATTTAGAGTTCTTTGGTGGTCATATCTTTCTTTTCATACTATTCTAAGAACAATGTATTTTTTGTTTCTTAAAAAATGCTCCTTTTCATTAAACAACAAATAACAATATATCTTTCAAAAAAAATATATCTTTCACATAAAATATTTATTTTTTAGTACTTTATGAATAAGTCGATGGAGAAAAATGTCATAGCTTTACACGCTTATGTTGATTAGATATTTAATTTCCTTCTTTGATAGTGTCTCTGAGACCATTTGCATGTAAATCATGAATTTCAATATCTAGAACCAAGATACGTGATTCTTTCCCTTAATGGAAGAGACACAAACTCAAATTTACCAAGATTTAACATATTTAGTACTATATCATAAAAGTATAAAACAAGTTAGGTCAAACCCAAAATTGAAAAGATGAAATATGGTTAGCAAATAAATCAACTTGAGCATGAAAAATGGCGACACATAATGTTACCCTACGAGTTCTATTTTTGTACAGTATATCCTCCAAGCTTTCAGATGTCTATTAGTTAGAATATTTTACGTTGTACTTATAACATGTTATAATAAAAGGATCTAAACAAGAGCAACTTTTTTTTAGTTTTTTGGGTCAAGAGCAACTTATTTTATTTTTTGTCGTACTGAAAATGATATTTGTTCCAAATAACTTAATCACGAATGCATCACAAAGGAAATAGTACTAAACATCATGATATTTAATACACTTATTCAACCTCTCATTCCATTTTTCTATCACATAATCAATGAAAATGTGTTATATGAATTGAGTTGTCCCGTATCAAACGTCACATGATCTCTCTTTTATGACGTTATCAATCTAAGGTGTCATTGGTTTTTGAATGTCAACTAAAATAGTATGAGTATTAAACATCACGCGCATAAGCTCATCATTCATTTACGTACGAGAGCACAATAACTACTCTACATGTGTGTAGAGAATGCACATGCAGAATGTATATGGATAATAATACAATAAATATTAAACAATTATTTGGGACATTGACAATGAGATCCTTCGAAAGACGTTTCGGGAAATACTGAATTTGATTTTCAAAAAGAACAACGTTTGATCAGTGCGCATGTAACTACGCATAAGTTAGATTAGTTGTTCATCATTGATGAATCAGTTTGGTACGAAAGAAAAAAAATAAAAAATACAATAAATATGACTCTACATCCACATTAGTTTTATTTATCTTGTATTGTGTGGATAATGTTGAAGTTAATGCTTTGGAGATCTTGTGGTTTGGCGTAAGAATATATTCGCAAAATGACAAAAACAAGTGTACTCAAACCAGTGTCTGCAGGTGCAGCACGTGTCTATCTCATTTTTATTTTTGGCAAATTGTCATGAAACCATAAATGAAAAAGAAAATTAATATCAGAGCCTATAATTACTGCATCGTACATCAATTATAGACACTGTTTTTTTGTCGTTTTGTAACATGCTCCAAAGACTCAGGATGACCCTGCTCTTGTTTGGTTTGTTTTCGGTATATAAGAGAATGAATGAGACTTGTTTGAAAATATAAATTATTACGAGTATTCAATATCTTATTAAATTATAGTCAGTTTTGTTCAGAAATTTAATAATTAATATGCACATGACTAACTTCTATATATTTTGAAACCAATTTTGCAAAATCTTATTTAAGACAAATGAGAAAAAAACACACACACACAAGATCCATTGTATTTTCACAAATCATGTATATGTGGGTGTGGGATTAACCTGGCTCTACATATTAAAATCAATTTTTATATGAAAAATGTTAACTAGTGTCCCCAAAACATTAGTTAAGAATATTAAAATAAAATTTTTGTATTGAAAAATGATGAAAAGTAAAATGTTTCACTTTATGAAAGTCAAAAAGTTATTATTTTTAATATAAAATTTATACTTTTAACTTTCTTAATTAATGCCTCGAGGGCACTAGTTAACAAGACCGTATATATATATATATATATATATATATATATATATATATATATATAATTTATGTTTTGGATCATTAAGATAGTGATTTTGGTTTTCGAGTTTTATATCATTAGCTACCCTTTATATAATTTTTTTTTTCTGATACCCAATGTGTACTTTTACTGTGTTATGTTACATGATATTTAAAGATATCATTAAATTAAGTCTCAACGATCTATTTAAAAGTAAATGGAAGAATTCTTAGCAATGGTGTGAGGGGATGGAGAAACATGTCTCCATGAGACATTAAACATACATATATTTCTTTTTGATAAGCAAAACTTTCGTTGAAAGTGAGCAAACTAGCACAACTATATGTGCAAAGTAGCTAAAAACCAATATATATATATATATATATATATATTCAATGATTCCTACACCAAACAATTGCTGCCACACAACTACATTACGCATGAAAAATAACTATCAGGTGGCAACCTCAATAAAAGCATTGCACCCTTGTTGCATTCGTGTAGCATAGCAGTAACATCAATGACCCCCTAGACATTAAATATGTATGTAAATTACACATTTGAAAATTTATTAACATCTGGCTCTTCTCTCTCAAAAATTAAATGAGGCCATTGTGTGTCCACGCTCAAGCATTCTATCTTCCAAAATTTTCTATACATTTCTCTTACCACGCGCGTCTAGTCGTGTATTTAAGTTTAATTGTTAGGGGTAACTTTTAACTTAATCGATAAAAATGTCAAAATTATTAAGTTGAATGTTTTGATTGAATTCCGACTCGTTTATTTATATGTTAGTTTCAATTGTTATTTTTCATTTTGACTATCTAAAAAAAAAGATTAATTGTTAGAAACATTATTTTTTTAACACATGTATCCGATAAAATCACGTCACATAGATACAAGTTGTACTATATTTAAATATAGTACAATAGCATTTGCTTAGCATTTTCTTTTTAGACATAAAAACATGCCAAATTTCAATAGTATTTTTTTAAGTAAGAAAAACGTGTTGCTTTAGATGGCACCACAAACTCCAACAAAAAACATGCCAAATTTTATTGATAATAAAAAAAAAAAATACAACAATTTGGGGACATAAACAAAAATGTTATCCCCAAAAAAAAAATCTTATAAAGCCAACTCTAAAGGAGAAAAACTTATCTTCACAAGAATTGTCTTCCTGAAGATATGAAAAATGTTAAACAGAGGTAAAAACTTATATAAGTTTGGTGCTCAAAGTTTTAACTCCAACCCATGCATATATTATACGATGTCTTTTATCAATCAAGCTAAGCTCACAAGGTATGAGAGTGTATACATTAAATTCTTTTTTAAAATGTACCCATTCTTAGCTATAATTTTATATATATGTCAAAAGTAAAAAATCTATAAATCGAAAAATAGACAATCATAGAAAGATATAACAACATTCATTTTTTTTTCTTTACGAAAACTAAGCGATATTCATTCATTCAAATTGATAGAGTACATCGATATAATACAAATTTGCTAAAAACAAAAAGGATAAACTTTTGTACAAACTCACAACTTTCATGTTAATATTATAAAACTTGATTGTACAAAAACCTATAAATATAACTATATACAAGTGTATGAAATACCCATGTTTTCATATCTACAACGTTGATGATGCCAAAATCATTATTCGATATGCATTAGATTGAAACTGATCTGACAATCTGAACTGAACAAACATCTGAATAGGATGGGAAAGAAAAGCAATGTTGCACTAAAATCAAGACAGAAAAAACTAAATAGACATGAAGATCACTTATTTAAATAAAATGGTAGAAGATAATGTGTTCATTAACTCAATGGAAAAGTTCAAAATCAATTATTATAATTTTTGGAAAATCTATGACTAATTATTATTTTTCATATATTACAATTTTTTAACATATTTTAAAATGTATGAAATCAAAGATAATTTTAGAAAAGTAACATGTCCTTGATTCTTATAGCAACAAATTTGGTATAGATTTCAATTAAAAAAAATCTATAATTGGTAGAATTTTTTAAATTTTTTTTACAAGAAATAACATGTTTACAACCTTTACAAGTTGTAGGTGGTGAAGGTTTGGGACTTAGGAATATGTTTCTCTAAATTTGTTCAGTTCTCCCTCAACCGTTCTTGTGTTAAATCTATCAATACATAGGTTTGTTTTGACTTTAATTTGACTAAGCTAGTAGACAACGAGATGGATGTATCAAATTAATTGATCCTTGAACTGAAAATGAGTTAAAAAATTACATGTTGACTACACTTATGGTGTAGAATATTTCTTTAAAAATCACATGTTAACTACACTTATGGAGTAGTTTATGGAGAGCTATACAAAGGATAACAAGTTTTTGTCTAATTGTTTTAGTAAAAAAAAAAGGTTTTGTATAGTTTTTTTAGGGGATTTTTTTTCTTTTAAGTTTTACTTTTTCCTCTCATTATTTCTCTATTCGAAGTATGTCATAAACTTGTTTTTGATTTGATAAGATAAAAGCTAGAAAATGATATATGTCAATCGATTAAATTCGCAAAAGACATACCAAAAAACACTAATGAAATATAAAATATAAAAAGGTGTGTCAGACATTAGACCCCGTAATTATTTTATGAAAATATTTTATCTTTTATATTTTAAAATTTGTGTTAGTAAGCTTATCTTATTGTCATCATAACAATTTATTTAAAGGTTTGTTTAGATATTTTACAATGGAATAGAACAAACCTTTTATTCTATTGTTTGAAAAATGGATGGAATGAAATGAATTATACATTTTTATTCCAACATTACCTTTATATAACTATTAGGTAGATTTTTTCCTAAAAAACTATTACGTAGAATTAAAATAGTTAAATCTTAAAGTTGTCTTTTTCTCTTTGATTTTTACACTTTCTTTTTTGAATTTAATTAGTTTAGCATGTATGGAGTTTTTCAATTATTTTTATCTGAAATGTAAACTAACATATCGAAAATTCATGGTTTGATGTAAATTAACACATGAAAATGTGTTTTTAATAAAGACATAAGAAACAATAACACATGAAAAATGTAAATTAACATATGATGGGTTGTTAATGAGATGACGTGATGCAACGAGTTTTATGAAGTACGAACAGGAAACAGAAACAAAACACATGTGAACACCAAAAGCAGCAAGAACACAAACAATTGAGAAAAAAAAACGAGGAAGAAAGTGATGGAGAATTGTTTCACTGATGAAACAAAAATAGGGCTAAAAGAGTAATTATTCAATTAAAATGTTCCTTTCCATTAGATACACCCTAAATTGGGGGATGAAAAATAGTAAGAAATGGTGGTATGTGATCGTATTTCATGTCATTCAATTCGTTTTAAACAAAATTAAGTAATAAAGCATGAATTTGTATCACTCTATTTTATTCTAATTCATTGTATTCCATCGATCTAAACATAACCTAAAAGTCACACATATAATTTTTTTTTTACAAAGAGTCACGGATATACTTACTAACAAGTTAAAATAAATAAATACATACAAATGATGTTTTGTAAATTGAATGAGTATAAATTTTTTTACAGTGCATCAAATATCAATAAATTCTCTATTCATTATTTGTCAAAAGATCTCTAAAAAAAAAAAAAACTTCTCTATTCATCGATAAAAGAATCTATTGAGATTTCCCTTTTCCCATTTTTACATAATCTCTTTAACTGCAATGTCTAATCTTTTTGAGCAATCTCTAATAAATATGGTCAATTAAGGAGCATAGACTAATTTTCTTTTTAAAAAAGTGAACTTATAAAACAATATCATAATTTTTTTTTGAAGGAAACAAATTTAATATTATTATCATAATTTTTTAATTCGTGTAATTTAGTCAACAAATTTGATAATTTTTTTTGAAAATATTATTTTTGTAGAAAAAAACAGTGACTTAAATAAATGTCCTTTACACAAAAATAAAATAACAACTTTCATATTCGATCACTTTAAATTTCGTACACTCAATCAACACTTTATATTTCACTTTTATCACGCTATCGATTTATCTCATATATCATGCGTTTATCTCTAATTCTTTCATGTGAGTCGTCAAGGTGTTTTATCGTTCACCAAACATTTTCCTAAAATAATAAAATAAAGGTTTTTCCATCCCCCTATAAAACCCCTTTATATTCTCTTCACAATTTGCATTCTCTCTATCCACAAAACAAGTACAAAACCAAATCAACCAAGCCATGTCTCGTCATAGACGCACACCTTCTCAAGCCATTCCATCTGAGATATTCGCTGCTGATATCTTCACCAAACCATTTGACTTGACTCCACCCAATACCAACCTTGAAGCTCAATCATCCACCAATGGAGCCACAAGATCCACCATTTCTCAGCATAACACCAATCAAGAGATCAAAGAGTTTGCTGCCCCACCTGCTGTCACTACTTCTCCGGTGAAGCCGAAGGCGCCACCGGTTAATAAATCTGCTTGAACTTGATCTACCATGTGTCTGTCCCTTTGCTTCTGCTGTTTTTTAGTTATCATGTGTCTGTCATTTTCTGTTGTTTTTTTTTTTTTTGCCTTTGAATAATACTTTCTCTCTTTGTTTGAGATGAATTATGTATAAGATATATTACAGCAGAGAAGCTGAAGGACCTTGTAACATGGTTATCAAAATCTATCTTTAGGAATTAAAATAATCCTTTTTGTTTTAACTTCCAATGTCTCGAACACTAGGAATCTTTAGCGTAGTACAAATTTCACGCAGTTTCACGTTGTAAATAATTTTCGTCGTTAATTTTAGATTGGATGACTCATATTACACAAGAATGAAATAAGATGCAAATGATCTAGGACGTTTGTTGAGATCGGATAGCTGAGATGCAAATCTACTTGACACATTCAATGCACCAAATCTAATTCCCAATTTCTCAAGAGGTTTTTACTGTGATTATGTGTGTGTGAAAATAAAATAAAATATTAGAGTAATAATTGAGGTCTCAACAAAGTCAACAAAATTTCTTCAAAAAAAAAGGAAAAAAAAAGTGATTTAAGCTATGGGGTTGGATGTAGTCTCAATTCGCATTGAAATGCACCAGAGATCGAAACTAACACTTGAATATTTACAAAATTACGATGGGAGAGGGTGTAATTACGATGGATATCTCTTTTATATCCAAACACAATTTTTTCTCTCCAATCAAATATTCGTTGTTAAATTTATTTCATGAATATGTATGGTGTTATATATCTATCATTTTTTTCCCTCAAAAATAAATATATCTATCATTTTTCTTAAGAAGGGATTATAATTCTATCATTAGATTTCTTTTTTTGGGCACATACCATTAGATATTTATATTAATCTAATTGCTGAGATTTGATCGAAAGAGTGATGCAAAAATGAGATGGATTTATTTCAACGTCAATGTGAGTATCATCATGTAGTACGAAAGATATATCGTTGCGTTTATCATCATGAGATACTTCCTTCCTTCCTTGTTCTAGGTGGGGCTCTCGATTTTATCTTTTACATTGTTGTAATTTGATTGGAATACCTTGAACTCCCTTTTCGATATTTAAGGTTTGTTTGATGACTAAGATATAAGGATATGATACTATGATACTGGGATAAGATAAATTAAACCTTAACCTTCTATATGATATCTTTCTAGTTAAAAAATTTATCCTTTGCCATAACAAGTAATTTACTCATTTACCCTTTTAAAATAAAATTTAAATTGAAATGACTAAACAAAAATTATAATTTGACTCCTTCAAAAAAATATATAATTTGATATTAAATTAAAAATATTAATAATTAACTTCATAAAATATGTATGATTTTATCACAAGGTAATTTTGAAAGGAAATTATGATAGAAAATAAATATGTATATTTATAAAATGACATGAATAGATTACCAAAATAATGACATAAATATCCTTAAACAAAAATATGGTATGCTAAAACTTAATTAAAATAAGTATCTCATTACCATCAATAAAAATTACAAAATATAAAGGAAGTTTGAAGTATTGACATCAAAATCATACCTAGAATTTACAGGGAAGGATTAAAATGGTTAAAGATCGTATGCATGTCTTAGATGTGAAAGGGGAGGAACATGATTTAATGGCTGAAGAATTGGATGAGTTATACTCTTTATCATCCGATTTATCCTCATTATCAAAGTTAAAAAATAGTATGCCCTGACAAAAGGCTCGATTACTTTGGTTGAAAAAGGGTGATGCTAATTAGAAATTCTTTCATGTCATCATGTCATCTAGAAAGCGATCTAACTCTATCATTTCTATCAATGTTAATGGTGTACAAGTTGAAGGGGTTAATGATATTAGAGAGGCAGTGTTTCTTCATTTCCAAAATCATTTCAAGGAGGGCGATGAACTCTGTCCAGGCATGTCTAATCTACCGTTTAAGTCTTTTAGTGTCTTGGAAGGGGTGAATCTCATCAAACCTTTTCTATAGAAGAAATTCATCAAGCGATGTGGGATTGTGACAGTTTTAAGAGTTCGGGTTCAGATGGAATCAATATTGGTTTCATTTAAGATTTTTAGGACATGTTAAAGGAGGATCTTTACCATTGTTTCAATGAGTTTCATCGTAATGGCAAGTTAACAAAAGGTTTAAACAATACTTTTATTGCATCGATTCCTAAAGTAGAAAGTCCACAACGTTTGGCAGACTTTCGACCTATTTCTTAATTTGGTTGGTTAATTATATAAAATTTTGTCAAAGGTTCTGGCTAATAGGCTTCATAGTGTTGTTGGTAGTGTTGTGGCAGAGTCCCAGTCAACTTTTATTAAAGGGAGGCAGGTTTTATATGACATTCTCATTGAAAATGAGATGGTTCATGATGCTCATAGCCTTAATAAAGAATTACTAATGTTCAAGGTTGATTTCGAGAAAGCTTACGACTCAATATATTGAAGTTATTTGGAACAAGTTATGATCAAAATGTAGTTTTTGACTTTAAGGCGATGCATCATTACTCACTACGACTTCTGCCTCTATGTTGGTGAATGAAAGTCCTACAAATGAATTTAATTTTGAGAGAGGTTTGCATCAAGGGGATCCTCTCTCTCTTTCTCTCTTTCTCTTTCTCTTTCTCTTTCTCTGTTCCTTTTTCTCTTGGCGATGGAGGGTTTAAATGTTGTGATGAATGCAACTGTTGATGTTGGACTTTTTACTAGTTATGGAGTAGGCTCTTAGGAAGTGAATTAATTTCTCATCTCTAATTTCTGAATGTTACCTTACTTGTGGGGGTTAAAAGTTGGACAAACGTAAGGGCTATAATTGCTGTTATTTTCCTTTTTGAAGCTTTATCTGGTCTTAAAATAAATTATCATAAAAGTACGATAGTGTGGGGTCGATGTTAATGATTCTTGGATTCATGAGGTGGCTAGGGTGATGAATTGCAAACATGTTCGCCTTCCTTTTGTCTATTTAGGTTTACCTATTGGGGGTGATGCTCGCAAGATCTGTTTATGGTATCCTCCTGTCGATCGTATAAAAAGTAGGCTGTCGGGTTGGAAGAGTCGTAGTCTATCTCTAGGGGGGGGGGGGGTCGGTTGGTACTTCTGAAATATGTCTTGTCCTCCATTCCGGTCTACTTTCTTTCCTTCTTCAAGGCTCCATCAGGTATCATTTCTATCCTTAAATCTGTTTTTGATGTTTTTTTTAGGGGGGGGGGGGGGGGGGTTGAGGATATTAAGAAAATTACTTGGATCATATGGGCCACGATTTGTTCCAAAAAAGAAGATCGATGGTTGAGGTTTCAGAGGTTGAAAGAATTTAACTTAGCTCTGTCTGGTAAATGGTATTGGAGAATTTTGGAGGAAATGGTGAGTTTGTTCCATAAGGTTTTATGTGCTAGGTACGAGGAGGAAGGGGGGTAGTTCTAGGTACGAGGAGGAAGGGGGTAGTTCTGGTTTGGTGGAGGATGGGGTTCAGTTTGGTGGCAATAGTTAAATAATGTCATTGAGGGGTCAGTTTGTTGGATGGAGGGTGGCTGCTGAATAAAATTGTTAGAGAGGTTGGGAATGGGTCTACCACTCTTTTTTGGAAGAACCCTTGGTTAAATGGAGTTTCGTTCTCGACTAGTTTTAACAGACTGTTTGAGTCTGCTGACAATATTTTGGCTACTGTAGCTTATATGTTTTCTCTAGGTTAGGGAGAGTATGGGAAAGCGTGGAAGTGGCGGCGTATGTTGTTTGTGTGGGAGGATGATTTGGTGAGGGATTGTGTCGAACTTATATCTTATGTTGCCTTGCAGGGTGAAGTGGTGGATAGGTGGAGTTGGCGGGCTCATTCTACTAATAGTTACACAGTGAGCAGTGCATTTTAGTATTTGATTGATGCTTTTGATGATGATGTAATTGTTACCGATTATAGTAACTTCAGCCATATATTATGGTTAAAGGTTGTTCTCTTGAAGACCTCTTTGTTTGCTTGGTGCCTGATAATCGACTTCCTAACAGAGCTAATTTACTGAGAAGGCATGTGTTGCCCATTGAAGAACAAGTTTGTACAGGAGGATGCAGGTGTTATGAGGATATGGATAATTTGTTTGTTTCTTGTGAATTTCTTTTTGCAACATTTGGTATGTTATTTGCGATTGGTTAGGGATTTCTTCGGCATTTTCTCATAATTTTATTATGCATCTCAACCATTTTTGCGGCTTGGGAGGTTTCTTTAAATATATGTGCTTAGTGTTCAAGATGTTATGGTTAGCGGTTGTTTCCATGGGAAAACTGGTTAAGCTTCTTGTGTTTTGGTGGTTTAAATCGAAATATTTTGACTACAATTTTTTGAGGCAAAAATTATATGTTATGCCTAACTTTTGTTACTTAGCTCCTTGATGTTCCTTGTTTTTGTTTTGTTTTCTCTTTTTCAGAGTTTATAATTTGGACCTTTTAAGTCTTCCTTAGCACGCCTTGTGTTGGATGACTTTTTAATGGTGGTAATATATCATTTTAACCTCTTAAAAAAAAACTTTTTATTTGGTACATTGATATATTGAAAAACAAAGAGAAATATTAAGAATTGATAAAGCTACATATTTTAACAAATACTAAATTTTAATACAAATTTATTGAATACATTGAATCGATTAAATTAATGTATAAAAAATGCATTGTACGAGTAAATGGACTTTGAACCCGTTGTTAAAATTTCAAATAATAAATTATATACATATTTTTAAATACAATTTTGACCATTGATTTGACTATCAAAAATCAGAATTTTGACCAATTATGAATTTGTTTAAGCGGTATCTGACTTGAATTTCTAAAGCAAGCGGCAAGAGTTTCGATTTTTAAATTTGTGTATAGAAAAAATTCAGTTGAAAAGGAATAAACAATCTTGTGTATCCAACACAAGTCTTCGATTGAATATTTTACCTTTGAAAGTGCATGTTGTTAATTGCATTCAAAATCGATATTCATTAAAATACAATACTTGTTCATAGGTAAAATTATCCTCATTGTCCCTACACGGGTGAAGGACAATATATTTGAATACTGTGAGCTCACAGAAAAATATGCGCATATATTTGAAGTTTAAAAATTCATACGCAAACAGATTAAAATTACATTAAAAAAAAGAAGATAAATAAAAAACAAATTCAAAACATTTTTTTGAACAATTAATGACAAAAGACTAGAAAATAGATAAAATTGTCACAATGAATAGTTGGAATGCCTATCTTTAAAATATAGAATAAAACATAATATATATATATAGAGTGAAGAATTGGATTCTAGATGGGTGGAGTCCACATCTTTTGCATTTGATACCATAACACTTGTGTACCATATTGGTATATACCATTGTCCAATTAGAATGTGCCACGTGGCACACCCTTTAAACAATATATCAATTAAGACATACACTCTAATTAGTCGATGGTATATTCCATTGGTACCTTAATGGTACACAAGTCGAATTCCCCTTATAAATACTCTCACAATGTTGGTCTTTTCCTCAATCATTTTATTTTTCAACAATGGCAGAGAAAGAACTTGCACCCTTTTCTCAATCCTCAAACACTGAGAATGAATTCTCACAAGATAAATCTGTAGGATTTTCAACACCCATGGGTAGTTCCTCTGCCATAGAGGGTGAAATAATAGAGAACACAATCTCTCTCACAAACACCACCACAAATTTGGTTATGCCAACATCACCACATGGAGCCCCCTCTAAGAGATCTAGGGGTAGACCAAAGGGCTCCAAAAATAAACCCAAACCACCTGTGGTGATCACTAAAGAGCCTGAAAGCTTTATGGAACAAATATTTATTGAAGTCTCAGCTGGATGTGATGTTGTGGAGTCCATCATCAAGATGGCTTGGCATCATCAAGCTGATATCTCAGTAATGAGAGGTTTCGGTCTTGTCTCTGATATTACCATTCGTAACTCAACACCTCATTCATCCACACTCACTATCGAAGGGCCCGTCCAAATGATGTCTCTCTCGGGCACTTACATCAATCCCAATTCTAATAGTGTTCCTTTTGAATTCGTCAACAACCCTGCCTATTCATCTTTTAGCATTTTCCTATCTGGTAATGGGGGTCAGGTGTATGGTGGGATTGTTATAGGGAAGATAATGACTTCAGGTGTTGTTATGATTACCGCCACAGTTCAGAAGAAGTCCAAATTTTATAGGGTGTCCTCCTCGTGATGTGAATGTCGTGCAGTGAAACCACTTCATAAACTTGTTTTTCTAGTAGGGGTTTTCAAAGGGATTTTCAGGTGTTTTCTAGTAGGGGTTTTCAAAAACTTTTCACTAATGTTTGAATAAGGTCTTGATATTTCTTGTTGTTATACTCTTTTTTAAAAAAATAAAAAGATATGTTAGTACAAGTTTGTGTGTTTTATCATATTTCATAACTTACTGTCAAAAAAATAATAATCATATTTCATAACTCTATTCATTTAATTTTATTTTTTTGTCTCATCGATTAATTTTCTTTGATGTGTTTTTGACATTGATAAATAATTGTTTGTAAATAATAATAAAATTCATTAAAATAAAGGAAAAAACGCTATTATAAGATGTACCATATTGAAAATATTCTCTAATATAATTTTTTTTCCATCATGTTTTGGTGGTAGTTACTTTTTTAATTGCTTGAATTCAGATTTAAGAGTTTTTAACGTACCCATCTCCGTGAGGGTCTGGTTATGGTGCATAAGAAAATCTTTATGCACCGTGCATAAATCCCAACCCATTAATCGGTAGCCCAAAATAATTGCTTCCTACACCCTCAAGCGAAATCAAACGAACAAAACGAAAATTATCAGCAGATCCAGCAGGCACAACATATCCATTTATCATTATCACATGTGTATATACATGATATGGTATATTATACATAGATGTTATATTTATAATAATAAAAAAAACATATACAATGAGTCAACAACATTCCGCTTTTTTTAACTATGTGCAAAAACATAAACGATTAAGGATGACTCAACATAAAATAGGTTGATAAAAAAATAAGAAGTAGTGATGATTGTACTTGTTTTGTATAAAATTATGCCAAAACCATTTTGCTGCGGAAATGGTTTCTGTGAGTTGTACTCTAAAACCATTAGATGTACTTAATGGTTTCCAACAGGTGAAAAAACTAAGGACCTAGAGTCATTGTCATCATTCAGTTTTGGACTGACACAATTGGAGGAGGAGGAAAGAAATGGTTTCTTTGAGTTGTACTCCATAACCATTTTGCTGTGGAAATGGTTTCTGTGAGTTGTACTCCAAAACCATTTTGCCGTGGGAATGGTTTCCGGCAAGAACAACATGAACAATATTTTCCAGCAATTCATTTTTTGAGCTTTCACTACAAATCCATCAAACACTTTTCCAGCAAACAATCATCAGAATCACAACACACTACAAATTTTGAATTCTTCTCTTCTATCAATTTTTTGGTTTCAGAACTCAACACCTAATAACAACAATCAACTAAGTCATCAACTGTCATTTTTCGCATCTGTTTCGGCACAGCAAGCAACACGGATCTAAAAGAAAGAAAGAAGAAGAAGCAAGTATGTGCACAAATCGTCCACAAATCTCCAAATCTGAATTGAAGCAAAAGGAAAGAAGCATACTCCGAAGCAAAGAAAGGAACAGACCGAATCGGATTCGTGAAACGAAGAAGATGTAGTTTCTTTTTCATTTATTTCGTATTTTGATTTGTAGATTTGGACTTGTGTGTGTTTTTTTGAAAAACTAAGTGGATTTTTGAACTGTACGTGAAAAAGGATGTCTGGATCTATGTTTGAATTTTAAAAATGAGGTGTTTGGGAATTCCGACGCGGTGGTGCCGCCCGTTTGGGCCGGTCACCGCCGCGCCGGAGTAGAGATTTGGTCGGAGAAGATGAAGCTCATGCTTCATGTCACTTATACCTCTTTCTTTATTCCTTGATTTGGTGTAGTTTGAGAAGCCTAGGATTATTACACATATACACTAGATCTGATGGTTGTGAAATGTTTATGCATGGTGCATAAGGATTTCCTTATGCACCATAACTTTTGCCTCTTCGTGAACGTAGTTAATTTGGTAAAGATATTACATATTATATGCAGGAATCGAGGTTCGAACTCGAATACACCACTTCTTCCTGTTTAAATGTGTAAGTTCTAACCAATATCTTATTTGAAAAAAATAAAATTTTTTTGACTAGATTTGATTTTTTTTTTCTTTTTCACGGGAGGTGTTGTGATTGTGTTGCGTCATCATTGCTGATATGTGTTAATATTTTTTGGAATTAAGTTACATTACATACTATATGATATCACAAATCAATTTATGAACCCTTGGATCCAATGTTGAACTTGGTCTAGCTCAATCTTAATTTTTTTAACCATTAATATTTTTTAATTACATTCCATGGTAAAATCAAAGAGAATATTACACTCTTGGAGAAAATGAGAGAGAGGTAATAAATAATAACGAGGGCATTAGTTAGTATTGACTTTTTTTTTTTAGGAATAGTTAATATTGACTTATATTTTGATTTCTTAAAAAAAAAATTACTTATATTTTATTCTTTTTTGGGTTAATAGTGTTTTATCCCTGTAATATAGGTCATTTTCGGTTTTATCCTCTATAAAAAAATATTTTTAGATTTCGTCCTTGTAATTTGAAGATTTTTGGTTTTGGACCTTCATGAATTTTGACTGTATAAAATCGATGATATGACAAGGGGGTAAACCGAAATATCGATGATATGACAGGGGTAAACTGAAATTCTCTCAAATTACAAAGGGCGAAAGTACCTTAAATTTTGTAATTTGATGCCATGAAGGTCCAAAATAAAAAAATCTCTAAATTATAGGGTTGGAATCCAAACAAATTTTTTTACAGGGGGTAAACTGGAAATCGCTAATATTGCAGGGATAGACATATATTAACCTTCTGTTTTTGAGCAAAGTTATATTTTATTCTTTTTTTAAAGAAAACTTATATTTTATTCCAGTATGAAGTAAATTTGGCTTATAATTTCTTCCAAAGAGAGATTATTTTACTTGAATGTGTTTTTCTCTCTCAGTTTTTCATTATTTCATTCTAGTTAATAATTGGAGAGGACCCAACACACTCATTCATTTTTCTAGGTGAAAATAAAAGAGCTAAGTCCCCCAAACTCCTCTTTCATTGTGATCATCAAACACTTTTTTTTTGGTTGACAAAACCATCAAACAATTTATAATGTATATTAATTTAGTAGCATATATACTAGATATTGAATATGTTTTTTTTTTTATAAAAAAATTGAATATGCTAATTGGTTACATGTTAATTGTGCTATATATTGACTCATATTTTTTAATTTATTTTTGTTTATTTAATAATAATTACTCATAGTTTTATATTAAAATATTTAATAGTATTTAATTTTTAATAATAATTTATAATGTATATTTAATAATGATTAATAATATTTTTTTTCCATATTTTATATTAAAATATTTAAAACTAATTTTTTTGACAAAACCACCAGACAATTTATAATGTATATTAATTTAGTAGTATGTATACTAGATATTGGGTATTTTTTTTAAAAAAAAAATACAAATAGAATTGACTATGCTAATTAGTTACATGTTAAATAGACTATATATTGACTCTCACATTTTTTTTATTGTCTCTGACGTGTTAGCTCAATAATAAGATTTTGACATTGAGGAATGAAGTTTAAGTCTTATATAAATCCATTGTAAAATTGTCATTATTGTCGTTGTTATTAATAATAATTTCTCCATGTTCAATATTATAATATATTTATCCCTCCTCCTCCTTCTCCTTATTCTTCTTCTTAATAATAAGTAGATGGTACTTAGTAATAACTTTTCTAATATTTATTCTTCTCAACGAGTTTATTTATTGGGGACTTTTACGGTACACTCACAAATTTAAGTGTATCGGTATTCTTGTTTCACAAAATTTATAAATTAACAATAATTTTTATAAAATAAAAAGTTATTAATAATATTTATATTTTAGAAAACATCATTTCATTGTTTACAAGGATCATATTAAAAAATCGGCATTTTGTCATAAAAAATAACTAATTTTCATTGTTATGAGAAATAAAAATTTGTAAAAATTCAATTTTGTTTCGTCGAAGATTTTGGTAAATAAAATTTAATTATTATAGTTGTCAATGATAGAATATAATAATTTTTCTTCAAAAAACAGTTCATTTACTATTGATTTAACTACTTGGTGTACCAATACACCCAAATTTATTAGGTGTACCATAGAATTTGCCTTACATATTTATATTTATATTAGTTTTATAATTTATTATAAAATGTATTCGATCATCATGTAGAGGAAAAATTTACGCTCCTTGCAATATTAGAGGAAACTAGTCGTTTGGCTTTATTTAAGATGTATCATTCCCAATCTGGGTAACATATGAATTGGTGTGTTTGTTGTGACTTCAATTTAATTCAATCAGAATGAGAAAGAAAAGGCAGTGGTGATTTCAAGAGATTATAAGATTATTTTTTTTGAAAGAAAGAGATTATAAGATGTTAACCATTTTAACTCTTTCATGAAAGACTCAACGTTAATTTATTTTCCTTTGATTGGTAGACTGGTTGCTTGGCACAAACTTGATGCGTGTAGATTGCACAAATTCTTACTTGCTTGTCTATAATTTCCCCGTGCATGGGGTGGAGGTGATATGTAAACAAAAGATGAACGGGAATTAGGTATCAATTGTTAAGTGATGATAAGGTTTTATGAAAAGATGTGTCGAAGATGAAATATGCCAAAAATTGTGAATATCCTTAAAATCTTCTCTCTATAGATAAGTTCAAACTTCCATCGCTTTGGTGGAAGGACTTATGTGCTTTAGAAAAGGGGTTGGAAAACATTCAAGATTGATTTTAAGAGTTTGGGAATAAAAGTATTGGCAATAGGGAAACAACGTTCTTTTGGTATGATATTTGGATAGGTGGTGAATCTCTATAATCTGATTTTCATATACTCTTTTAGTTATCCACTAAAAAGAATAACAAGGTTAGTCAAATGGGACTGTGGGTCAATGAAAAGTGGTGTCGGGACATTGATCGTAGGAGAGATCTTTTTGGAAGGGAAAATAATTTGTTGGGGGAGATTTTGAAACTCCTTTGTACTATTCAAGTCAAAAAGAAGAAAGATAAATGGGTTTGAGTCTTTGAATCGACAAATGTCTTTATAGTGAAATCTTTATATGTCATTTTGAGTGGTAAGTTTCTTCCTCCTACGAATTTAAGTGTGGTGTTAAGAAGAGAGCTAAGGGGAATTTGGACTAGTTTGTCTCCCTAAAAAAGTTTAAATTTTCTCTTGGTAATTAATTTTTGTTAGACTTACGACTCGCTCAAACTTATCTCACATAAGAGCTTTGCCGGTTGGTGACTTCATATTGTGTCTGGTGTCTGGGTATTCAAAAGGTGGATGATCACTTGTCTTGTAGATGTAGCTTTGTTGGAAGGATTTGGTACACAATTTTCAAATGGATCAGAACACGGGTGATTTTACCCGGTAATATTGTTTCACTCCTTGACTATTTTCATCCTCTTCTTTGGCTAAAACACATCAAAAGGGGCATACTCTCATTCGTCATGCAAATATTTGAAAAATTTGGGAAGCTCAGAATGAGGTTACTTTTTCTTCTAAAACTTGGGAGGCGGAGGAGATTGTAGAAGCAATCAAAGTTGCCTCTTGAAGGAGCACACCCCAATATATCAAGTCAACCACTAGGTCAACTGCAAATGAGTTAAACTTGTAATAATGTTAACAATAGTAATTATCTCTCTTTTCCCTTTCTTTCTCTCGTGAGCCGTCACTAAAACCTTAATTTCTTCTCCTTCATTCACCGAAGAGGGATGATTTAGAGTCAATTTTTGACCCAAAATCACCAATCTAACTCGTTTTTCTCTTTCACTTTTATTGCTATAAGTGATTTTCACATTTATTTCATTTTTTATTTTATGATTTCGTTGTCTTAGTGCGACGTTGTTTGTATTTCTTATTTCGTTCAGGTATTTATTTGGTTCAGATTGTCAAACCAGATTCGATTCAGATTATTCGCAGATTTATTTTTTTATTTTTAGTGAATTTACATTGTTTCTATGTATTATATCATTTTAAATAAATGAATATAATTTATTTTTTTGTCAGAAAAATAATTAACAATAATAGTTGCGAAAAAGATAGTCAAATCAATATTATTATGTTATAAAAATCCAAAAATCCACACGTGTAATCATTCAGAAGAATGTAATACAAAATAATTGATATCAATGAATTGTCAGCACATAGCATTCGAAAAAAACACAAAAGATAAAATTAAATAATTAAAAGCGAAAGAAAACTAAAGAAGAAGCAGCCTTTTGCACTTCTTGTGCAAGGCACTTATTGAAATATGCTGTTTCAAAAAAAATAAAAATAAAATAAGTCTCTGCAATCTGCAATCTGCATGATCATAAGTTCATAATAACCGCATGATTCATCTTCCGTCACACTCTATTATAAGGGTCTGGCAACAATTTAACTCCCGTCAAAGTTCAAACACTCTATTATCATGGCAATATAAGTGTGTTTGTATAAAGAGTGAACCCTAAAGAAGTGTGAGAAGAAACACTTAGGGTAGAAGGTATTTATAGGAATGAATGTGTGTGAAGAGAGATAGAAAATAGTGAAAAGTATATTTCTAATTGATATTGTTCATAAATATATCCTTTTTAGAAATTTCTATTTTTTAGACGATTTTTAAAAATTTCTTAGAAACTAGTACGGGGAAATTATAGATAGAAATTTTATTTTTATTACAAAATATGAATTCGAAAGAAAAACATATATGTACATATTGAAATTGATTATACATTACATATGAGGGCTGCTGATTTTTTTTATGTTCACTCTCAGGTTTTTTCGAAAAAAAAATTCTATTAATTTAAAGTTCGGTTAAAAAGTAAATAAAGTTTGACTAAAAATTGTTCAATCTACGATTGAAAATGAGGGTCTCATGAGTTCGCCGTTGAAAGATTGAAATAGGACTCATGCATGATCAAATCTAAGTTTATGCTCCATACAAGAAACATGAATCGAACAAGAATGTTTGTTGTAAGTTGTAACCTTAGAATTTGTTCGTCGTGATCATGCCCTATTGCCAAACATGCTTTACTGTGTCCCTATTCGTCTCCTTCATGAGCAATTCCGTGTAAGATTTGTTAACGATACCATGGGTACGAGGAATCTGATTGTGATGTGTAGTGCATGGTTGATCAGAACGTGTAGACTTCAATGAGCCATTGGAAGTACCTTCAAGTACTGCGTTGTATTTCTTTGCACCATTAACCAACATTTTGAAAGAACTAAACCAAACACTATTGAAGGCTTTGATCATCTTTGGTACTAGTTCTCTGACTTTGGAAAATCTAAAAAAAAACAAACCTTCTTCCTTTGAAATTCCGTTTATGAGCCAAATAAACATCTTCCATAATACCACAATTATGAAATATATTCCTCAATTCTTTGTGAGAAATATCATCTTGGATAGTAAAAAGAAACCGAGTTGTTGTTGATAAAGTGGTAGTGATTTTTGTCATGATTTAATTGGGGTAGCTCAACCGATTTGCAATAAAGGTTAAAGAGTTGAAGGTATTCATACTCAAACTAAGGATAAAAAATTAATCTAACAAGTAACTAGTGATCTTAGAAACCCTGACCCTACTTCTCTTTCAAAAGAAAATAAATAGGCATTTCAACAAATATGGAGAAAAAGAAATAGAGTGAAATGCATCCTGCCCTAAAAAAATTTAGAAAGAGAGGCTCCACCTTCTTTTTTAGTTCTCTCTTCTTTCTTATTCATTCCTCAAAGAGACTTCACATTGATTTTATCACATTATTTATAGACATTTTGTTGTTTGTTGTTTTATGATATTAACTTGGGGTATATAGATAGTCCTAGTCCTAGAAAGAGGTAAAATATACTTTCACACCCTAGCATGAATTATATACTTTTTGTTTTATTTATTTGGTTTACCATAATACTGGTAAGAAGTTTCTACCGCCGTTTAGCAGTGATTAATCTCCGTCGGAGAACCTGTGGGACGCACAAGGTGGGTAATCCCCTTCCAACCATATTTTTTCTAAACGCATGAGTCAGAAATCAAACCCCTATAACCACATGCATAAAGAACCGAAATCCCTTACCACTTGGACTAATCCATCACTATACTAGAAAAATTGGGAATATAGATGGGCAAAATCCGTCTCTAAATAAGTTTTAGACGGAATTAGAGATGAAACAATTTTTTTCGTCGCTAAAGCCTTCAGAGATGAAAAACTTATTCCGTATCCAAACTCTGTCGCAAAATTTTTAAATTTCATCTCTATTTACTAATATTTCGTCTCTAAAACCAATTTTATTTTATTTCATAAATTCTGCCTCAATTTTCCAAATATTTAGTGCTAAAATAATGTTTAAAATATTCATTTTGTTTTTATAACTTTCTAAGAATGTTACAATTATGTTTTGATAAATATCAAATTTGCAAAAGTAACATGGAAGTACACTCATACAACAAAACATCACCAATATATATATATATATAAAGATCATGATATGTTTGACTTAACAAAAAAAATATGAATATAAAAGTATCCAAGTTAAAGTTCATCCATCTCACCATTATCATTATCCCCCTCTCCACTCGGTTGAATTGAAGAGTTCATATCAGACATAAGAGGAATGCTAGCAACAAACATTTTAACACACATTTTTTAATACACTCTTTTTGAGATGGTTAAAATTTACATAGGTCTCACCAAATTATGTGGGTCCCATATAAATTTGGTGGGCTCCGTGTGAATTTTAACTAATGAGAATGTGTTGAAAAGTGTGTTAGAATGTGTGTTGCTAACATTTCTCTAGACATTATATTCTCAAACATTTGCTCCCAGTGCTCCATCTTTTGTTTTATCATTACTTCTTCAAGATTTTTCTTCTAAAGTTCATCGGGTAATGCTTTAATCTTAGCCTCTATAACAACAACTTTTAACACTAAAAACTGGTGTATACATACAACTATCTTAACTTGAACAAAGCATTTTTCAACTCCAAAGACCCCCTTCTATTAAAGGTCTTTTTAATAATAGCCTCATCATTTGCAAGCCACATGAATTTAGTCTAAAAAGAAAATGTCATGAAGTTGTGTAATTTAAAAAGGATAATCAACTTTCAACCTAAGTAATAATGAAGCTTCATATTTCTTATCATACAGAGAAAATAGTATATCTTTTAAATAACTATATATTTCCCTATTTATGTAACTGCCACTATTTGTACATCTTCCATGCTACCATATACTCAAATTATTATACAAGTACCGAAACAAAAATGCATGACTCAACCTATAGTATATCATATCACAATATTCATCAGCAAATAAACAATTGTTCAACCATTTGTCATTTCAACTTTCAAACACAAGTAACAACAATATTAATGCTTCATATTTTATAACTCAAATAGGTTCAGAGAGCATTGTCTCTAAATTTCGTTAGGATTTTATCTTTTTCTAGTAGTGCATTGTTGGTTACGCTTTCAATCCATATTAAAAGAGGTAAGAGGAAGATAGATATTTCCTCCGTTTTAAAATACATGTCAAAGTTAACCACTTCACATATGTCAATGCACAATTTCGACCGTTAATATCTTTAATTATCTAAAGTAAAAAATTATAAAAAATTTATATTTTGAAAATATTTGTTGAGACAAATCAAACAACATCTTACATGCTAATTATATTTGTATTTATACATTAGTTAAAAAGTATGATCAAAGTAAGTCAAGTGAATAATGTATATTGCAAAAATTGGATATGTATTTTGAAACAGATGGAATATATAAAAAAGTATAAGTGCAAGGAATATTATCTTTCCAAAAAACACTCTCTTAATGAGTAAAATTTATATGATTCTCATGTATTAATAACCATGAATCAAATTTTTTTAACAAAAATGTATTATGGTCATTAAATCAGAGTCGTTAGTCAAAAATCAAATGATTCATAATTCAGGCTTATCAAATTTTTATTTTCATCCTACATAGATTGCGTAATTTTATGAGTAAATTACACTCCCCTCCCCTCAAAGATGCTTGAATTACACTCCCCTCCCCTCTTATGTTAAAATATACATTCCCTTCCCCTCTTATTCAAAACATATTAGAGAAAAATACATTTTCCTCCCCTAAGAAAAGCTTGAATTACATTCCCCTCCCCTCTTATGTTAAAATCTACACTTTACTCCCTCAATATATATTTTTTTATTTTTAATAATCTAGCAAAAAAATAATAATTTAATACACTTCGAAAATAACAGTATTGCAGGTCTATTTTAACATAATAAAAAATTGAATACATATTTTTTTGCTATTTTTTATTCACAATTTCATTAACATGTAGTTTTAAACCCTATTATAAAATATGAAACAAGCCAAAATAAAATTAAAATATGTGAAAAATTACTAACGACAATAAATCATGGTTATTTAAAAGTTAATTTTAAACTCTAAATTATAAAATCAATAGCAAAATATTTAAATTTAATTATCATTAACATTTAAATTATAAAGAAATGAATTAATTTTTCTTAAAGGGTGGTTTAAAATTAATATATATCATAAAAATATTTATTTATGTTAAAATAGATTAAAGTGTAATGTATATTTAATTATCAAGGGAGGGGGTTGTAATTCAAGCATCTTATAAGGGAGGGGAGTGTAAATTTTATTTTTCAAAGGAGGAAATTGTATATTTTAACATAAGAGGGGAGGAGAGTGTATTTCAAGCATCTTTGAGGGGAGGGGAGTGTAATTTACTCTAATTTTATTGATTTCCTAACTACCTAGCATGCATATATTTTTTCAACAATATTAAATGAGTCTTGTTAACGAGTGTCCTCGAAACACTCTTTAAGCATTTCAAAATAAGTAAATTATTTTTTATAAAAGTCAAATATTTCGATTTCCAAGACAATAATTACATACATTTTTAAAAATATTTACTATTTATGTGTCTTAATGAGTACCCCGGAGGCACTCGTTAACGTCTCCCATATTAAATTTGGGTTCTCTATATATACAATTTATATCTACATGTGATACGACAAAGAGAGATGAAATATAGAGATAGATATGTAAATGCTATGGTTATTTTTCATCCTATATGAAGATAATTTGAAATTTTTTAATTAACCAGTATGATTAATTATGTGCCATTCCAATGATATTTTAGACAATTTTAATTGGAGTGTTATAGGTAGTGTTATGCAAGGTAGGTGCATTAGGGTCGAGTAGGTCTTGGGTGGCTTGTGGTGTTTGTCATGTGTCCTACTTATTTAGTGGTCTCCTTAGGGCTTGCTTGTTTTGGTACATTTATGTGACTAGTGGTTTTTTGTGGTTGTCTAGTCCTTGATTTTAGTTGTTTGATTTTTAAAAAATTCTATCCTTTTACCTCTATCTATTTTGAACCCAAGTACTTCATGCAATCTTTGTACTAGCTTCAGCTTTTTCATATTTATTTATTTTCAATTTGCCATTAAGTAAAAAAAAATATCAACATCTCATTCTCCACTAAGGTCTATTCAATTCCTAAAAATAGATCATGCATCTACTGTGTTGCAAAAAAATAAAATATAGTAAAAATAGATGTATCGCACATTAATATTCTATTTTTTGGCTCACTTTTGTAATTTAAGGAACAAACAAAAACATGACTAAAATTAATGTATATTTGAAAGATTTAGTGGTCTATTAATTGAATTAAGTGTCAATATAAATTAAGTGTTGCTTAACACGTTCATCCACATCATCGGCAAATTTCAATAACATGTACACTCTCGATCATTATTATAAACAAAACTTAATATTTTAAATTTATTCATTAAATGATGTATGTGATATATAATAAAGATCATATATATTATTAATTAAATTAATTTAAAATGTTGATTTTTGTTTATCCAGTCATTAATTATTATAAGAAAAAAATCATTTTTTAAGTTCATTCAATAAACTAAATGATGCATGCGGTTTATTATGTAGATCACATGCATCATTTATTAAATGAATATAAAAAATAAATTTTTGCTTATAATAGTAACCGAAAGGTGTAACTCAGTTTCAAAAGGAATGGTGTTTAAGATATTTACACATGTTTGCACAAAAAAAAAAGATATTTACACATGTATTAAGAAGCTCATGATTGGAATAAAGAAAATAACTTTTTATCAATGGTATGTGTGTCTTTCACTATCATAAATGCAAAAAAGAAGTAACATTTTAGAAGTAGTGTACAAAGTATTAATTAGAAAATTGAATTAGATGTGATCAATATCTTGGATTCGTTCGATCAAAATCAGACGGTTAAGATCTCAAGACATATTTAATTTTTGTTTTATTCAAAATTCTATGGTTTAAATATGAAGCGTACGATCTTAACCGGACGACCACAAGTACGTTGATTGCACCAAAATGTTGTCCATTAATTATATGCTACAATTAGAAGGAAATAATTAAGATTGCATCGAAAACTTAGAATGACATTCATTTTAAAGTTTTTTTTTTCTTAAAGCAACACTTTTTTTTACTAAATAACATTTCCTCTGGTATGTATGATAAGAAGAAGAAGAAAACGAGACATCAAAAAGGATAATGCATAATGCATAATTTATGCAGGGGTCGGGGCTCGAACCCCAAACACCCCACTTATTCATCTTTAAGGTTAATTTCTTTAGCCGTTAGGCTATTTGAAAAAAATAAATTGTTGAACGCTTAATACACTCTCTAATATAAAAAATACAACCATTAAATGAGATTTATTCTAATATTTTAAACAATAAATACACTTTAAAAGTTGTAATATTTTCTTATAAATAGGAGGAAAAATATATAAAAAATTTCTTATAGTAAAGAAATTTAAAATATTTATAATAGACATTAGTTTAATTTTCTAAAGCAATTAATAATTAAATATTTTAGTATAAAATATGAAAAATGGAGAAATTATTATTAAAAACCATGACAATAATAATTATTTTATAATGATTTTATATGTGACTTAAACTTCATTTTTAGGTTATAATGTCAAACTATTATTATTGAGCTAGCACCTTATAGAAAAAAAATTGAGAGTCAATATATAGTCCAATTAGCATATTCAATGCATTAAATTTGGTTCAATATATAGTCAATATCTAGTCTACATGCTACTAAATCAATATAATCATAAATTGTTTGATTCAATGCATTTGGTTCAAATATCTCGTGTACATGCTACTAAATTACTACATCATAAATTGTTTGATGCTCACAACGAAAAAGGAGCTTGGGGTTAGCCATTTTATTTCCAACAAGAAAAAATGAAAGAGCAATTTGAGTCCTCTTCCATTATTTAATTTTTTGATTTAAAGAGAGAAAAACACATCAAAACATGGGTTAACAACTCTAAAAACTGAATGGATGATTGTGTTTTCAATATGATACATCTTATAGTAGTATTTTTGCTTATTTTAATGAATTTTTATTATTTAAAAAATTGTTTATCAATGTCAAAAACACATCAAAACATTTTTTTTTAAACTAAACTAAACCACCAAAATTAATACAAAAAAGAATCAAACATGAGATTTTAAGAAGAGCACGCTTCCATACCAAGTCAACAATCACCAAGTTAATCTAAGTGGATTCACATCAAAGAAAATTAACATATATGACAAAAAGAAAATTAAATAAACGGAATTAAGAAATATGACAAAGACGCGCAAACTTGTAATAACATTTTTTTTTATTTCAAAAGTATAACAACCAGAAATATCAAGACCATTTTATTTAAACATTAATAAAACAAAATTTTAAAAAAAAAAAACAACATGAAAACTCCTAAGAGTCCCTTTCATATCTAGTAATTATTAGTACGAGTGAAGTGGTTCCACTGCACCACATTCACATCAGGAGGGGGAGGATCAAGGACTAGGCCACGGTATAGAACTTGGGTTTCTTCATAAGAGTGGCACTAATCATAACAACACTTGAAGCCATGACCTTCCCGACCACAATCCCACCATAGGCTTGACCATGACTACCAGATAGGAAAATGCTAAAAGAGCATGCAGGGTTGGTATTGAGTTCAGAAGGAACATTATCACAATTGGGATTGATGTAAGTTCCACAGAGAGACATCATTTGGACAGGTCCTTCAATAGTTAGTGGAGAGGTATGGGATATCGAGTCGCGAATGGTAATGTCAGAGACAAGACCATAACCTCTCAGGATTGAGATGTCACTTTCATGATGCCAAGCCATCTTGATGATGGACTCCAAAACATCATATCCAGCAGGGATTTCAATGAAAATATGTTTCATAAATGATTCAGGCTCTACCATAATCACCTCAGGTGGTTTGGGCTTGTTTTTGGAGCCCTTTGGTCTACCTCGAGGTCTCTTTGATGAGGTTGTGGTCAAATCCTCAGAATTTTGGGGAGGATTGATCAACCTACTAGAGGAGGGTGCTCCTGATGGTGATGTTGGCATAACCAATTGTTCATTGTTAATGTTTGTGGTGGTAGTGTTGGGGAGAGAGATTGTATGCCCTATTTCTCCCAATGTGGCAGAGGAACTGCCTGAGGGTGCAGGAAATCTCTCAGATATTTTCTCTAAGAATTCATTCTTAGAGTTTGAAGATTGAGAAAAGGGTGCAAATTCTTTATCTGCCATTGTTGGAAAATATAATGATTGAGGAAGAGAGCAACCTTGTGAAAGTATTTATAGAGGTAGCATCAACCGCAAGAGATGTTGACCCCACCCATCTACTGGAGAGAATCCTTGCCCCTAGAATTCAATTCTCCAGTCTTTTTTTTTTTTTTTTTTTTATGATATGCATTCTAGAGAGTCATTATGACAATCTTATTTAGTCTCTTAGTCTTGTCATTAATTGTGAAAAATCTAATTTTTTATCGTCAAATCAACGGTTAAAATAGGATTTAAAAATGTGTACGTATAACATAATTAATGAAATATTGTTTAAACTTTAATAAAAAAATTGTCAATTTTTGTTAATAGAATCTAATTGAAAACAATGTAGCACGGAAACAAACATCGAACACCGACACCGTTAATCATATGTGTCCATGTCATGTCGGCATCGGACACTGGTGCATGTTTGACATCAGAACAAACCTAATTCAAAGAATGCCCGTGCTTCATAGGTTGAAAATGATAGTGGGGCCATAAAAGAAAAATAATTTTTTGTTTAATTTTTTAAAATTAATCTCCAAAATGAAGGTTAAAGTCAACTTATTTTGATTTCTTGTGGTTATATTCCAAATAACTCAATACACATAAAATAATTAAACATATATTTTAAATAAATAATTATGTTTCTTTGTAAGCTAAAAAATTATCAAGATTAAAAAAAAAAACTATTTAAATAACAATTATGTTTGACTTTAAAAAAAATTATGTTTGACTTTCGAATATGGGCAAAGAAAATGGATACTTCTATTTGATTATAATTTTTTTTAATAATACAAAATTTAATTTCATTCCATTCTAAAACTATTTAAATAACAATTATGTTTGACTTTCGAATACGGGCAAAGAAAATGGATACTTCTATTTGATTTTATTTTTTTTAATAATACAAAATTTAATTTCATTCCATTCATTCCCTTATCTCTTTTCCATTATTCCTTACCTATCCTTTCCATTCAACTAAAAAATTAACATTTTAAAGAAATAATAAAAATATTTTAAATTAAATAAAATGATAAAAAAATCCTTACCAAAATATATTCAAGATGGTCATCAGCAGATTGAAAAACACCGATATATTATTATTTTTTATTTTTTTTGAAATATGATATATTGTAAATCTTATATGGTTTTAAAGAGCTAGGATAAGTTTGCAAAAATATAAATATCTAGAAAAATTTATATATATGTATGTGTGTGTGTGTCTATATATATATATATATATATATATATATATATATATATCAAAGTAAAATAAATAACTTACCAATTGATTTGGTACAAGTGGTTGATGAGCTCCCTTTAACACAAATCATTTCGGGAGAACCCGAATTCATAAACTTTAGTTAAGAACAAATTGTTTGAAGAAATATGTTAATATTATGGTGGGATGGTTATATATAAAACAAAGAGAAATGCTAACTGATGCTTCCGAGACATTGATTAAGGATATTAAAAAATAAAATTATATAGTAGTTATTGCATTAAAAATTGTGTAATTAATCCATAAAAAATCAAAAGTTTTCTTTTTTAGTTATAACTTCATTTTTCGGTATCTTTAACCAGTGTCCAAGACACTGGTTAGCATGACCCTTTGAATTGTTCCGAGAAACCGGTTCATATTTTTCTTACGTAATTGAATTAAATAATGTGGCACTTTTTAAGTTACATCTGAATTTTCTTTATAAAAAAAAGTTACATATGAATTTCTTACATTAACTTTATTTGAATGAATTGAATATGTCTATTGGATTAGGGTTGAGCATAGGTTAGACCGTCCATCAAGACCTATGATCCGGCCTACTTAAAGTTCGACTTGACCTAACTCGTTTATTAAATAGGTTAGACTTAAACTTTTTAAAAAGTTTATTAATTTAAATAGGCAAGGCTAAACTTATAGAAAAACTACTATGCCTATCAGGCCGACGCATATATTTGTAAATATATATACTCCATTATATAATAAACGTTTATTAGTCTTATAAATTTTGTTGGATATGAATGCAATATATGCTTATAAAATAGGGAAAAGAGATGTACATGCCTTACAAAATGTTATTTAGCTATTTGCCTTTGAAAAAATATATGTTAATTAGTCTATTTTATAAATAGATCAAATGTTTTATTTAAAATCGTTAGTACAAATTAGGTTTTTCGACAGACTAATAGGTCATGTTGGGCTTTTCAAAAGGTCAAGTCATGCTTAAAATAAAGCATTTGATAGGTTAATAAGCCAAACTTAGGCTTTAGTTTTTTCAACTAGGTTTGACCTATTTAAGCAAAGTTCAACTCAACCAGGCCTATTCCCACCCCAATATTGGATGATATTACAATTCTCATCAAACTAGTCCAATCTAATTTTCGAAGAAAAAAAAAAGAGCTCAGCTCATAAGAAATTTCACGAATGTGCATGATTTTTCGCACGTGCATCTTCTGGTTTTTTTAGAAATTTTTCTATCATGTATAAATTTACACATGTTAATAAGTTTAAAATGGTATACTAGAAAAAGTTTAAAATAGCAAGTTTGTATTGAAACTTGTGAATTGTATAGTAAATCTATAGCTTTAATAAATAATTGTTATATTTCAATTATTAAGTTGCTACTTTTAATTGTTTTAACTTGTATAATATTGCACATATTAGACTCTCTTTTTTGACGCAAAACATAGCCTCTCTTGATTTTGATTTTTCAAGCAAACAATATCATCTGCCCTTTTTTTTTTTTTCAAATAGAGAAAGTTTTGTTTAGTGCGGTCTTTCTTTGATACATCTTTTCATTGTTCTTCCACAAAGTCTAGGCATTTGTCTTTGTGACCACATGGTGGAAAACATAAAGATCGAGTCACTGCCTAATCAGACTGACAACCTTCTAGTGAGATTTTTATAGTCTTCATCTGCTACTTTGACCAGCTTCGTGTCTCCATTTTCTACAAGATCATACATATCCTAGTTGTAAAGTATATCATCCATTTTCAGCTTCCAAATTGACTAGTTTATAGAAGTGAGTTTAATCATTGTACTAGTGATCTCCCTCCATTTACTACTTTACACAATAATCTCGAGCTCCAACTAGAGCTATGATGCCACTTGTTGGGCTCGGCGGTCTCGAGCTCCATCATCGAATGAAACCTTTTGAAGTACTAAAACACCTGGTCTTTGATTTTAAGGAAGTACACACACACACACCTTTCTGGAAGCATCATCAATAAACGTCACAAAATATTTGTTGTCATCAAGAGTCTCCACTTTCATGGGTCCAAACACATTAGAATACACCATATTCGATATATTATCTTTAAGCTTTGAAGTCCTTGACTAAATTTACAATCCTTTTTCACTTAGATGAGCCATCCTTTTATGCCACAAATTTGGAAAAACATAATTCTCGAATGCATTCAAGCTGTGTTTAATTAACTTGAATTGAGTTTTGTACAACGTCGAATACACAACGCCTCTAGCAACCATAAACGATCCTTTGGTAAGTTTCCATTTTCCATCACCAAAGTTGTTCTAAAATTTGGCTAAATCAAGAGCATGGACAAAGACTATATTTAGACGCAAATTTGGCACATCCTTCAATGTTAGTGTGAAAACGGTATTGGTTTCAACACACACGCATAACTAAATCCAACGATATCTGCAATGCTACTATTTTCCATCTTTACTTTGCCAAAGTCTACTGCTTTGTACATAGTAAAAAATTCTTTGTTGGAAGTGGCATGATAAGAAGTTGATGAGTCAATTATCTATTCAACACATGAAACTGCAACATGATATTCTTCTTCTTCAACAAAAAGCAACAGGGGTTGTGGTATTTTCATCTTCCTCGGGTCTTTGATTCCTCCGGACCTTCTTTTATTTGTTCTTCCAAGATTTGCAATTTTTTTGGATGTGACCTTCTTCGCCGCAGTAATAACACTTGAACATTCTGAGGTTGAGACTCTGATCGGTCTTTGAATTTATTAGATCTTCCTCTGCTCTTACTTCTGCCATCTTTAGATGCTTTGTTCCATCTGCCCATGCCTCAAATCATGCTACAACATGAATGTGAATTCCAGATGGAATTTGAGTTCTCTTCCCATGAGTCGAAGTTTTTATCTCATCCAACTAACCCCTATTGATAACTTCTCTTTTTCATGAAACTAAATTCTGCTCAAAGATTTTTTTATCAAATATTAATATTACATTAATCCAAAAAGCATCCTTTAATCGCTGCCTTTATTACAATTACATTACAGAAAAATCCAAATACTCATGAAACCTTTCTTTTTGGGTACACATAGTCACAAAGTTAAAAAGATAAAAACATTTCTATAGAAACAAAAGCACTTGATGCTGTCATAAGTTAAACTCTCATAAGCTCATTTCTTGATATATTTTCAGCATTCAAATTGTTATTGCGGCTACATTGTGATCCTTGATATTGTGAAAAAATGTGACCGATGCAACCACAATTACAACCACCAAGTGGTTGCAAAACCTTATAAATCCTTTACATTTTGTCCGCAATTATAGTTGCAGACCGTAATTTAAAATTTGTGACTAAAAAAACGCCCGACTACCATAAAACACACGCGAACCATCCTTTTTCTTATTGTCAATTTCTAACTTCTTGTTCTCATGATTTGGAATCACATCACTGCTACGATCTTCTCTTTCCGGTTTGTCAACGTCCATAGGAAGCTTCATTTTCGCCAAGGACTCGGTAAACTGTTGCATGCTCCTCATATACATATCCACTATTTGCTTCTGCATAGCACATTCCTCAGCTTCAAAATTAATATTCCCTAATGGAGAATTAAAAACTTGTCCAAACTTTGTTACTTCTATGCTCCTTTCCTTTTTGCATTCCTTTTCTTTGATTGAGAATTTTTCTTCTTTCTTATCATCTCTTGATTCATCTTCTTTCTTTGAAGTTGGTGTGTCGGGACAAAGATTAACGAAATTTGTTGAATCACATCCTAAATGATTCTTTTTCTCAAATGAGTCTGCGGAGTTTCTATCGTCGCTTAAGCTTGTGATAGTCGAGCTTACCAATCCGGAATTGTGAAGGCTTTCATTGGGAGAGATCGAATCCAGCTGATTCTCATCTGGCGAACTCATAGTCATCATTTCATAATCATCAAGTTGATGAGAAGCACCAAGATGAAGAAATGGTAGCAACTTTCTTGAATTGTTGTTGCTTGAGGCACAAGCAAGATTGAAGTATTGAGAAACCATTTGTTGATTCTCCTTAACAACACTTATGTCAGGAAATTCAATTCTTGAATACTCAATTGGATCCAACATAACTTCAGATATCTTTCTATCAAGCAAAATAACTTCCGATGATATCGACGAACTATTTGATGATTCTGATACCAAAGATGTGTCTAAAGATAATGTTAATTGAACAGTTCCAGCTGGAGAATGGAAAAGATCAGTTGAAGAAAGGCTATAGTCTTCGGTTACTTTTCCTTTTCCAACAATTTGTGAAATTGGGACCAAAGCAAACCCTAAAAGTTGATCCTCCATGTGAATTCTTGCTCTACTAAACATCCAAATTTCACATTTCATAACAGCATCTATTTGAGTTATCTTCATCCTCAAGTTTTCATTGAATGTTGGATTTTTTCCACCTCCATTGATTATCCTTGTAGAAAGAGTTTCATCAGGGTTGTAAGTAAGGGAGAATTTAGCATATACATCTTGATTATCATAGATGCAAATGTTATGAATGTTTCTAGCATGATGAACATAGACATCAAGAAGCCCTGTGAACTCTGCTTCATCTTCATCACCTAATTGTGTAGCTCTTTTCAAATTTGGATTGTACCTGAAGTTGTTGTTTTGATTACTCCCATTGAATGAGTCCATTCTAACCAATGTTTTGCCTTGAATATATGTTCATCAATGTTCACCCATTAATTTATCCAATTCCTGCACCCTTTGGGACACATAAATGACAAAAATAAAATATAGAATCTTAATTATAGAAAAATATATACTCAAAATTGTAACGGTTGAGCATATTAGTCCTTTAAGTTGAAGAACATCGATCAATTTTGTCACAACATCAAAATACATAATTAATAAAAATTTATCAAAACCAATGAAAAACCTCCGTATTGATTTGAATAGTCTCTTGCAAGCATAAAATCTTCAAAATTGTCACGTTAAATTTGGAAAAGGGGTTAAATTGAATTATGTTTTTAAGGGCCTAAATTGCTATTTTGCAAATTTAAGGGACTAATTTAAGCTACCCTTACAATTTCAAGGACAAAAATGATGGTTAACTCATAGAAAAAAGCTACAAAACAATGGAAAGAGAGAAAATATGTAAAGGACTTAAGAACATGAAAATAGTATTCTCACCTAGTAGAATGAATGATAACATGATGTTTGATCAATCCATTACGTATACTACTAGATTAACATGTAAGTTGGAGACGTTTGTTTGATCAATCCATGAATTGAGGAACAAGCAGTGTGTGTGAGAGAGAGAGAGAGAGAGAGAGAGGTAAGGAGAAATTTGGAGTTGAAAGAAGTGGCTTGCTTTATGGAGAACAAAGAAGCTTGTGCAGTAGGTAAAAAAATGAAGAATGGAGCATGAAAATGAATAGAGAAAGAGCATGATGATGTACATGTTTGTTTGGATGCCACTTTTCTTTTGGTTGCTACTCTCTTTGAGTAAATCATAATTTTGGTTACAAATGTGTGTTACGGTATCAATATAGTCACTAAATATATCAAAATCACTAAAATATTATTGAGTATATCTTTTGTTGGTAATTTTTTCTATAAAACTGACTTAAAGAAGATACGTCTAATAACCAAACTAATCGATAAAGAACATGTACGAGAACCAAATTAATTAACAAAAGAGATATTTCACCTTATGTTTTTTAAATTTTCATATATTTATGGGCTAAATGACAAGGAGTCACAAAAATTACTATTTACACTTCTTTCTTTTGGTGTTTGGTTTGCTTTGCTTGATAATGCAGCTTCCGTATTTCTAGTGCATAATTTCCTCCACTCATAGTATTGGTGTTGGAGGACCCACTTGCCACTATCTTCATTATCACTCATTCCACTCAATCTTTCAATAGATACCATCCCTATGCTTTAAGACAATATATTTGGTTTCTTTCTTAGGAACTTTAGGCTTAAAGCTAAATTGTCCTTGGTAGTGGTAATGTAATAAGTTTGTAAGACGATATGGACAATCATCTCTTTTCTATATTTCATTTTGGCTTAACAATAATTTTATCGTCCATGAGTGTTTGTTCATGTCAAATATGGAAATACTGCATTACCAAGATAATGAATTTAATAACTTGTCTTGCGTTTTTAAACATTGAAAATGATTTGAGAGATATTGTTCAACCAAACATCATCATATCACACCACTAAAATAAAAGTGGTTTATCCAAAGTTATTTGCATGTGATATTTCTTTCATTTTAACCATTTCCTACGTATAGTTTTTAGGATTTGGATTGTTTATCCTTTGAGGTCACAATATTACATTCTCCATCGGTTGGATGGAGATTAGACAATTCCTTTAAGATAAAAGATCGTATGGTCACTAAATCTAGGATAAAAATTAGATTATTTATAATTTGAGTTTGATATATCAATTTTGATCAGTAACTAGAGACATAAATCGTTTGATCTTTATTGAATAGTTCTGATTAATTGAATGCAATGACCATATGATATTTTGATTGCAAAGAATTTATTTTTAGGTTAGTTGTATGATACAAAAGTGATATAAATCTTGCATAATATATATGTTAGTTTCTACCATTTGATTAATAGATATCACGGTCCGAATGAGATACGAATAATAAAAAGAAAATAAAATGCTCCTCAAATAAGTAGATGTTCTACCCTAGGTAAGTGGTTTTTTTTTTCATATTACTTTATTCGCGTTAGCGATCGTCTCTGAAAAAAGTTCTTCACTTACAGGAGAATGATTATTCAAATACTAGACTTTCGACCCGTGCGATGCTTGGGTCTTATCAACTGTAATAGAGACCAATAAATTATATTATATATTTTTATTGATGTTAAAATATAATCTGCCATCAAATTGTATAAAAGATAATCTAAATATGAAAACTTTGTGACCAATATTACTTCTTGACATAACTTTGACCCATGCATTGCAAATGTTCATCTGAATTATAAGGTTGGTGATAAAAAAAACTGAGATAAGCAATGCTAATATTGCTCCATAACATAAATACAAACAAATGAAACTCGACAATTATTTATATGAACAGTGACTTTAATCTGTGATAGAAACCTAAGAAAGCATACATCGACCCCGTGTGATGTATTATACAAAAATGTACTATTCAAAAAATTTAGTTTTTTATGTCGAAAATCAATGTGTGTGTGTCTATATATATATATATATATATAAGTCATCAAACGAATCAAGAATCCATAAAGAATTAACAATGCTAGTTTAATGTAAAGAAAGAATTCAAGATAAAAGAATGAACAAAGTCACCCAACGTGCAAGCTATTCAAAGCCTAAAACATCATAGAGTTCATGATTGTTACTCATTTCCTCAATTGTTGCCTGGCAAGAAACATTTCCTCCATAGAAATAAAAATAAAAATTAAGGCTGTGTTACAGTAAAAATAAGCTCATTTGATGCAAGGTATTCAAAGTTCAGAAGCTGCCTTTTATTATTGGAATCAATATAAAACTACATATTACACGAATAAGAAGAAACAATCAAAAGGCCACCCCTAAACTCCTCTTCATCATCAACCAAAATTTGCCATGAAAAAATTAGGCTACCTGATTGTAACAAAACCAAAAATGAAACATGTGTTAATAAATTACAATTACAAATAAATAAAAAATCACTTAAAAAAAAGACAATGAGTTTGTACTTTATACAAACTGAAATAACTATAAAAAGCCCAAACTCAAATACTAAATTTATGACCATCAATAAAATCAAGGAATCTAACATGAAAAACCAGCTATAAACATATTCAAGTAATCAAAGAATCCATCAGATATGGAAAACGGTAAAGACTCTTGCCCAAGACAATGTAGGGAAACTGGGAAAGATTGGTGAACAAAGCTTCAGGATTTGAAGAAGAAGAAATGCTTTAGAGACATGAAAAGCTTCAGTAGGAAATCACCGCAGCCTAAACCTTCACTGTGAACTACCAGCGCTAGAACCGCATTAACCTCCTTCCTTAATAGGTCTTCCATTAAGGATTTTGTAGTCGTTCCTTTCAGAAAATAAGAATTCTGAAAATGAATTGAAAATAAATTTCAAAATGAAAATGAAGAAGAAATAGATGGGATAATCTAGAGAATGAATCTAAAAAGAAAATGGTAGAAGAGCCTCGTACAAAATATGTGGAGTGGTAATTTTTAGTATGGTCAAGGCTTGTCAGCTGCCCAATTCATTATGGGAATTATTTTGTCATTTACTATGATAACTAATTAATGGTGGCTGTCTCTAGAGCTTTATGATTTCAAATTCTCTCATTGAGGCGGGTTACGTAAAACAATTAAGGCTTTTAATCAGGGTGGGATTAGATTCAGGTGTAAAAGCTTCTTAAGGAAGCTAGGTTTAGTTGTTAAGGAGGAAATTAAGGCATTGAATTAGGGTTAAACAATAGCTTAAACTTTTAGAATAAGAAGATGTAATAGATTATGCTTTCTCTTCCTCATCCGTATATCTCTTTTGTTTATTTTCTCAAACATCTATATCCTTCCAAAGATGCTTCAATGTCTCCAAGTCGTGAGCAACATTGAGATTAAAATGATCATTAGTAACAACTAGATTTTTGACTCGTGCGATGCACAGGTCTTCTCGACTATAGTAGAGACCAATAAATAATCTTTAACACGTAAGATCATGGGTCGATCAATAAACACAAATTAGATTATTAGAAATACAATATTACAATCAAATAATAATAAAAAAAAATTATAAAGAAAAAAGATAAAAAGAATACAAAATTATATTGTTGCACGAGTCAATTTTATTTATTACTTTTATAGTTAAACATAAAAAATTAATACAGTTCATGGTTCCTAACAAATTATTTAGGGTAGCCGAGTTTGCATGAAAATTAGGATATTCTGTTTGTAAACGTATTAAATAAGTGTACAACAACTTATCAAAAAAACCAAAAACTTCAGAAACAATCGGTTAACTTGTTGCAGAACTAATAAAATTAATAAATAATAAGGATAAGGATTAAGATATCTATTAAATTTTTTTACAATAGGTTAAGTTGATGCAGAACTAATAAAATTAATAAATAATAAGGATAAAGATTAAGATATCTATTAAATTTTTGCTTTTAAAAAAATTCATGATTATTAAAAAGAGAAATGAAAAATAATGCAAATTTAGAGCCAAAATTTTAGGATAGAATTTTTGCAAATTAGTGGAGGAAAAAAATTAGGTTAAAACTTAACAAAATTAATAAATAAGGATAACATTTAAAAATGTCATACCACTCCAAAGTTTGACATACATATTTTCTTACCACACTTAGTTTGAATGATTGATTATATGTGAAAAGTTTCTATGCAAGTGTTCGGTGTATAAATTATAACCTTTGACTGTTAATCTGCCTATTTCTTTCCAACCATGTAGTAATAGACCTTCACTACATCCATATAAATTTTAAAAAGATACCAACGTAAAACGAGAGAAGAAAAACAACAACTAAAGAGGGGAATATTGAAAAGAGATAACAAATTATTTCACATCACTTTCAAAATGTTTCATGCATGCATTAATTATGAATAGCATTAGCAAGATGATTTTTCTTCCATTTCACCGATGGAGTGGAGCACAACTGTCACACCTTACCTACCAACAATCCCACTTCCTTTGTTTCAAAACTTCTTTTTAAGGTATTAGCATATAGATTAAAAACCAATTAATAGTTAATTGATGTGTAAAGATAAAAACACATCCTAAATCTTGTATGAAAAGAAGGGAAGTACTTGTTGGTAATTACTACATCTTTAGTAATAGACCTTTCACTACATCCATTTATATATCAATTCAATTTCAAAAAACACTAAGGAAAAAGGAGAAAGAAAAACAAGGATAAATAGGGTAAAGGGAACAAAAAATTAAAAACAAACTTCACATCACTTTCAAATTGCACCATGCATGCATTAATTATGAATAGCATTAGCAAGATGTGAGAGATGTGTGATTTTTCTTCCATTTCCTTTCACAGTGTAGTGGAGCACAACTGTTATCATTTTGTTCCTTCCTAATTACATTGTGACTTGTGAGTCTACTAACAATATATAAAAGTTGAAGTACAGCAAAATTTCATAATTGTCCTCTTTAAAACTCATGATCTCTTTAATTTTATGTGCATAATCGTCATTTTGCAAATTTTAAGTTAATCCTTTTAATTTTTTTAAATTAATAATGGATAATGGTCATCACAGTTGTAACAAATTTATACAGATAACTATGAAATTAATTAATTTTATAAAAAAATTACGGATAATGTCATCACAACTCTAACAAATTAATTAATTCCCTATATTTTGCAAGTAAAAAAGTCAATTTGTTTCTACTTTCTTCTCCTTATTATCTGATTCTCTTTATTTTTTAAATAAATTGCACAAAAAATCCTCGGTCGGACTTTTAATATCACTAATTTAGTGGGCTTTATCGTCAATTCTCTATAAAATCATAAGAAAAAATTGTGTAGTATAGCATAAATATACCAAAACAATCTATGTTACTCTTTTATACTATAAGTATAGAAAAATAGTTTATTCTGATATCTTTTATTCTCTTAATCTTACTAATTTGCATATAAAAAAATTTAATAGAAATGATACATTAATTTCTTCAAAAAAGAAAAGATACATTAATGTTAATAATTTTAAAATAATCATCAGTTTCAAATTTCAGGCATATCAACTTTCTCATATCAGTATACATAAAATTTGATTTGGATATATAAGCACATAAATTCTACAATGAGTGATGTGTAAATGTTTAACGATATTTTGGAGAAACAATATAGTGATGTTGATATTATGAAAATAGACACGAGTTTTCCAAATTTTATTATATCGACTATCACAAATCGTTAAATAAAAAATTTCTTATACATATATAAGCTTATAAAATCCTTAATGAGTGCGGTGCAAATATTTATCGGTATTTTAAATATAAAATAAAAATTTATTTAATAGAAACACTACATTGATGATAATATTTTGAAAATAGTCACGAGTTTTTAAAATTTTATCATATCGATTTTCAGATATATGTACATAAAAATTTATTTATGCGTATATAAGCACATAAAATCTGCAACGGATGCGGTACAAACATTGAACGGTGTTTTACATATAAAATAAAAAGTTATTTAATAAAAAAATTATATTAATGTTTATATTTTTACAATATTTATGAGTTTTCACGATTTTATCATATCAACTTTCTCATATAATTAGATAAAAATTTGTTTCTGCAGATAAAACACATAAAATATGCAACGGGTGCGGTGCAAACATTGAACGGTGTTTTCCATATAAAATAAAAATTAATTTAATAGAAACACTGCATTGATAATGATATTTGGAAAAAATTGTCATGAGTTTTTAAAATTTTATCGTATCGATTTTCTCATATATGTACATAAAAATTTATTTATATATATAAGCACATAAAATCTACAACAGATGCGGTGCAAACATTGAACGGTGTTTTGCATATAAAATAAAAACTTATTAAATAGAAACAATGTATTAATGTTTAAATTTTGACAATATTAATGAGTTTCCGCATTTTTATCATATCAACTTTCTCATATATTACATAAAAAATTATTTCTGTAGATAAAACGCATAAAATTTGCAACGGATGCGATGCAAACATTGAACGGTGTTTTGTATATCAAATAAAAATTTATTTATTAAAAACACTACATTGATGTTGATATTTTGAAAATAATTATGAGATTTAAAAAAATTAGTTTATTTACTTTCTCAAATATGTATATAAAAATTTGTTTTCGTGTACATAAGAAAATAAAATCATTATATTAATGTTTTTTTTACAAAAAAAAATATTAGGCTAAAATGCATTTTTGGTCCCTCAAGTTTCACAAACTTGCGATTTTAGTCCCCCAAGTTTAAAAATAACACTTTTGGTTTCTTAAGTTTTACCCTATTTACAAATTCATGGTCCCCCTTGATTTTGACTCAGTCAAAACTGACATGACGTTATTTTTTAATATTTTTTTGTTGATGTAGATATTATTAAAAAAAATTAAATCAAGCTATTATAATTGCAATTTATAATAAAAGAAAAAAGCATAAAACAATGAGAATTCTAAAGAAAAAAACGTAGAGAACTCAAAATTCCATTTAATTGCAATTTATATTAAAAACTAAGTGCTTAAAGGTCACATGAGCTCTAATAATTTCATTTTCAAATTAGAACTCAAAATCAAACTTGCGATTTGGGGCTTATTTCTCATTCTCATCTCAATCAAAATCAAGGGGGACCATGAATTTGCAAAGGGGGTAAAACTTAAGGGATCAAAAGTGTTATTTTTAAACTTGGAGGACCAAAATCGCAAGTTTGTGAAACTTAGGGGACCAAAAATACATTTTTGCCAAAACATGATATTAATGTTGATAACTTTCATTTAATATTTGTAGATATTTGATGATATTAACAATGCAATTATTTTTTATATGATTACCATAATGTTACGTGACCCGTGCTTATGCACGGGTCTATTACTAGTTATTAAAGACACAACTTCCCTACCAACATCCAATACTTCCTCCACTTTAGAACTTCTTCTATTTGAGATATTTGTATATAGATTAAAAAAAACCACCTATATACGTATATATAAGATATAAAATCTTAATTTTCTAAAAAATAATAAATATTATAATCTTTAAAAAAATAAATAGTATAATTTTTTCAAGTAAACCACTTATGATCTTAATTTTCCCAAAATCGAAGGATTCATGCCACATAAGATAAATCATAAAACAATGTGAGAAATTTTTTCAACCTCCTAATATATGGAGAGTATTGGTATATCAAGTGTGAGTAATATTGTAACTTATTGAATAAAAAAATGAGTGTTGAACATTTTATAAGTGAGATGACTTATAAATCTATTGCGTCAAGATTTTGAATTAAAGTGTGTTGTTTCTTTCTTTCACTTGTATGATTGTTTCAAACTTAATGTGATGATCCTCTGAACCCCACATGACCCAACTGAGAGAACTTTTTTTTTTTTTTACACAAACCTATACACATTTTATATTATACGATTTTTTATATGATACTAAAAGATAGGAGCACATAAGTGGTGACTTAACTAGTTCTAGGAGCAGAATGGCTAGAGCGGTAAAAAATAGGTCGTTCCATTAACACACATTTTTTGCTGGGCCTCAAAAAGCTAACCCAAAAGAATCATGTTCTTTACCTAAACAGTTTCGTTCATTCCTAAAGTAAATGTCAACAATGCCCCGGCGCGAGTTAACTTACGCAGCGTGAGTTAACTCACGTAGTGCAAATCTCATTTACTCTCAGCATGAGTTAACTCACGCTAGTGTAAAAACTGTGTAAATCTCTGCGTGAGTTAACTCAAACAAATTTAACACTAGCGTGAGTTAACATGCGTAAGGGCATTTTGGTCATTTACTTTGAAAATGAACAAATCTATTTGAGTAAAGAGCAGAATTCAACCCAAAATACACTCGAACTTTTTTGGCCCTAGCCTATTTGACCCATATAAAATGAGGTTGGGTTAGGCTAGCCCATCAGACTTCAAGACTGTTCACTATCAATATTTTCATTTTGTTTTGGTTAAAAAAAAACACTTTACTTTTTGAAAAATTATCTACTAATTTAAAATTTATTAATAAAAAAACATTTAAATAAGTAAACTTAATCAAAATAGATGAACTTACCTCAAAGTTTTAAAATTCTAAAGTTTATAAATTATTAATATGATTCAATATAACGAATAAACCTAGAGCTTAATTAATATTAAATGTTAATGTAAAAATTATTTACATTTCTATGTTCATCCAATCATATTTTAACAAAAAGGTAGTTGTGAGTAACTAATATATCAAAAATACATAAAAAAGAGTGAATAAATTAAAAAAAAAAAACTAAAACAGGTCAGACTGCCATGTGGCCCACACTGATCGGACTGGGATCTAGTCCATAGTTCTTAATCAAGTCCATAGTTCTTTTAAACAAAAATGTATAGCGTGAATTTTACTACAATAATATTATCATATTTGTGCAACTTTACTCAAATAATTCCCAACAATTTCACATGCTTATTTGCATTAGTTATTAAATTTGGGTCGAGTGCTATTGTATATTTTTTTTACTGGCATGAATGTGACCTTAAAAATACACAGTTTAAACTCTAAAATATGTTTAGTTATGATAAATAATTCACAACAATTCTTAAGCAATGGTTTGGTCTGAAACATGCTCTTACAAGTTTGTGAACATTTAAACTTAAATTTAAGAAACATTATCACACTTGCTTAATTTTAATCAAATAAATGCAAACACAATGATATCAGAAGCTTAATATTTTCCATTAAAAATTGCTTGAAATGCTACGCAAATAAAGGAATTCTGCAAATTCGTCATAAACAAAACAGATGCCCCATTACATGATGTCATTCCAAAAGTCAAGTTATGAAGCACTAGGCAATTTAAGACTAAACTAAAATTGTCAAAATGAAAGTACTTAACAAAAGATAACGGGAAATGGGAACAAAATAGGAACCAAGACAATTGGAAATTCATAACCAGATACAATTCAGAATTCACGCCTAAAATACAACCTAACTGACTACCACTGAAACATAAATATTCTCATTGCTTCCAGCCACCGGTGCACCAATTTTCCAAAGAACACCTTCGTAAAGATTGTGAGCCTCAACAAAACGCTTCCACTGTCCTCCAAGCTTGCAGCGGTCATCCTCAACATTGACAGTGGTTCTTGCTTGGTCCAGAATTTCAGCACATCTTCCTTCGTGTTTCAGCATCTATTACAATAACAAAAACGTAATAAAACACATTAGGTCAACAGTATCCAAACGTTAAGGGAAAAAGAAAAAAACAGACCTCTAAATATATCCATACCAAAAACCCTGAAGTAACATCATATTCAGTCAATATTTTCCCAAACTCAACGTGCAAGTTGCTGACATTATGTCGATAAGAGAGGGAATTTGCAACGGGAGGAGGATCATTGTTGAATGTTGGCTGGACACCGTCTTTGTCAATCACAAATCTCATAGGAGCAACAAAAATTCTTCCTAAAATTCTTCCCAAACCTATCCTTCAAAACAATGCCAAAGTGAGTTGGAGCAACAAAAACTAATGTCACCGACGCTCCCAACCTTATCCCATATAAGTCACGTAAAACCTTCCATCCTTTGGTGAGGAAAAAAGGACCATTGATTTTATCAACCAATACTTCAAACTTGTTGTTCTTAGGGTCTATCAAGGTTACAATCCAATTTATCTGGTCTCCAAAGTCAAATCCAAACATGTTGGGTATCATCACAACACCCTAAAACAAAACATAATCACAAATTAGAACTTGATGGACGACAAACAAAAAAATTAGAGATACAGGAACGAATACTCACAGTGTCAACGTCATATTCAACTACGTAAGTCATGTATATACATAAGAAAGAATTAGCCGTGAACAATGAACGAAGTAAAAATAAAAGATTGCAAACATGATACGGGGTATATCCACCCCATTTAGAGCGTGGTAGGCCAACATGGTTTGAATGTTGCAAACAGACATTCGTAGGTTGAAGAAACGAAAGAATACAAACAGATAATTAGAGAAATGGAATAGTGCAATTTCATTTTATTTTTTTTTACGTACTTATATAAGTAAGGAAGGCTGATAGTTGTGTTGGAAACAGCTATATTAACAAATGAGCATCTATGATGAGTGGTTATCTGTATCATTTTGCATGGGGTAAACCAAAGGATAATATTAATAGCAGACTAAACCCATTGTATCTTCTCACTATCTGATTGGCGCATTATGGCATTTGATGGAAATAAAACCCTTCAGAATTTGAAATTTAAATTAGCAACACACTTTCTAACACACACTTTTCAACACACTCTCTTTGATTGGTTAAAATTCTCATGAGACCCACCAAATTTATATGGGACCCACATAATTTGATGGGACACATGTAAATTTTAACCAATCAAAGAAAATGTGTTGGAAAGTGTGTGTTAGAAGGTGTGTTACTAGCATTCCTCATAAAAAATAGGGTGGAGGAATCAACATTTTTATATTAAGGAACCTATGAAAACCTATGAATCCCCCAATCCCCTAACACAGATATCACAGGCGCAAAAATACAAAATCAGTAGTTGTCCAATGTTATGCAGGACAGCAGCTACAGCAAACAGCAAAAAAGAAAAACCCCAGCAGCTCACAGGAGTAATAGCAGACCACCCCCTACACCAACAGAAATGAGCACCAACTGATACCAACCCAGCTGCAACCTATGAAAATCTCTCCCACTTCCAACACAATCGAAAAATCAAGCCGTATTTAAATTAAGGAAAATCCTTCAGTAACATTTCAATAGAAGGCTCGATTTAAAGTTTGGTGGAGGAATCATTTATGTTAGTTTAAGTGGCAGCCATTAGTGGATAGATAGGAACACACAACAAATTGGTCTGAATTAATAAGAATATCATCATATTGCTTATACATGTAAGTTAAGGATAGAGTAAAAAATAATAAGAATATTAATAGCAGAAATATAGAATTAAAAAGGAAACAATATGAAACAATTCTAATATCTCATAACCAAACTGAACAAATACGAAAAGCAAACAAAGTTTCTAGTGTTGAACCACCACTGATGTAAACAGCAAAAAGCAAAAAGAATACCATCAACACAAATTTGAGTATAAAAGTATTAAGATTTTTTTTTTTACAAAATAAAAGTATCATAATTAGTAACATCTTACATGTTGTTTCAATTTTCAACCATCAGGTATAAAAAGTAAATTATAAAAGATAATCTTACATTGATATCATAACTACATCCATCAAATTTGTGCTACCAACACTGCTTTCTCGGTTCTAGGCTTCACTCTCAGCAATTGTAGAAGCAAACTCAGCAGGAGAGAAATTGAAACAATTTAGGAACTTCAAACAATTTTGAGCAAAGAAACATAATGAATCCTAGTAGTATAAGAGACAATGGGCATAGCTATGAAAGGATAAATGCTACTATGAAGACAATTAAGAAACGAAAGTTAATATCATGGTAAAGTTAAAACAATAATGAACCAACCTTTTAAGCTAAACAAAGCAGGTGCAGCCACTTGATTGTAGCTTTCCATGATAAAATTTTGCAAGTGCTACAGGCTCCAAGTGAGTGAGTTTTCAAAACACTCACATACTTACATAGTGCCATTTGTAAAGTTGCATTTAGTAGGATGTTTTAAGACATATTTTGGATCACAATTAGTAGCATTTCAATAATCAGAAATTGCTTGAAAATATTCATAATCAAAGGATGTCTTAAACAAAATGAAACAGCTGTGCAAATTCCATCTAACTTGGTCATTGAAAATGTGCAGGCCATTTTCATCAGGTTTAGGTTTTAAAGCTTAGTTAAGGGATTTGAATTTTGAAAATGACATTAAATGAGGCTAAAGTTAAAGTTTCCCTCCCATAATCTAGGTTTAGGGGTATGCATTAATTGTTTCTATTGTACATTAGGATTAGATAATAAGGATTTTGTGATTAATGGAATTTCAATTTTAGATAACATACGTAATTCAAAAGTAGCATAGTTCTAAAAATATGTGGGTTTTTTTTTTTGGACATGTGGGAGGGATGGAAAATATGCCTAAACAATACCCAAAAGAAAGGGCTAGCTTATCTCTGGCCATCATTGGACTCATCTTCCACTACAAACAAGGCAGATACTACCGTGCGTCTCCCAATTCACTATGCACACCTCCACAAATGTCTTAATTCCTACGCATTTCGGTAACTATTAAACGTAGAAAAGAAAATCATTTTTTAAATTTATTGAATAATTGATGATCTAACCTATAATATTAGCTAGATACATCGGTTATTCAATGATCCTAAAAAATAAGTTTTTAATTGCTATTTATCTAAGAGTTTTGATCAAGAATTTATCAATAAAAGCTCTAAGCCAATTAAATTTATTATTTGTCGAAAATCAAGGGAGGTAATGGTGTGTAATTAAGGAAATGTGTTAGCAAATACATTGTCTAGAAATTTTCTTGATACAGTTTGTCGTTGTATCTATCATTTCCCTTAATAATAATAGTGTGTAGAGTGTGCACATACCTTAGATTTTTTATAAAAAAAAATATATTTCAGTTGTTTCAGAAAATTAAATTTCAGAACAAGCTTTGGAACGATGGCTATTTGCATCCTATTTGACTATATAATTGCTCTTTTTAGCTGAAAGCTGAACCGTGGGTTAACTTCCTCATATTATTTCCTTGAAAATTTGTTGTGGCTCTCACAAGCAAAAAACCATTTGACTATGTCATGATGGTTCTAAATTATCTCCATCATACTTTTGTTAACGATATTAATCTTTTTGCTGAAGGTTAATATGCATGAAGGAGTTTGAAAAGACATGAAGGAGTTTGAAAAGATTTTGTGAAATTTTGGTTCGAACTATGTCACAATCTATTTTGATGTGCTTTGTCCGTTATAAAAAAGTGAGACAAGAAGCAATATATGTCTTGCAAATTAACTAATGCAATATAAAGATGCAGTAGCAGAACGTAAAAAATGGAAATCAATTTACTGCAGTCACAGACACACATTATCAAATATATCAAATGTGCTACAATTCAATTTCTATTGTTTCCTGTCAATTCTGCCTTAAGTAAGAAAATCAATTTCATATATTTTGTATTTTCATGGGATCGTCTTGATTATATGTAAACTCTCATTCGGAGCTAAGTATAGGACCCATGTTGATACCATATTAGATTTTCATTTTGAGCTTAACTTATACTTCAAAAATTAGATTAAAAATCTCTCCAAAAAAAATTAGATTAAAAAGTGAGGGTATCACTTCTTATAAACTTTATATTTTTCAATGTGGAATTTGAGTTTTTTACAATACACTCATTTGCCTTAAAAAAATTCATAAAAAGAGAAGTTTATTCTAATACACTATTTTAAAAGATTTAAAGATATCATAAAAATGTGTTTCATGATTTTATTTTATTTTTTTAGTTTTTAAGTTAATTATTTGGTTCTCAGGCGAAAGAAGTCTTGATAATTCTAAGTTCAGTTAGAATGTAATATGATAACATTTCAGTGAAATAGTTTTAAATGTATTTTTTTAAAAATTAAAAACAAGAATTGGGGGAAAAATATTAGTTTTATATGAGAAAAAATAGCAAAGACTCAAATTGTTCCCTCACATTTTCTTGTGGTCCAACTTAGACTCTAACAAAAAATAATATTCAAATTTGTATTTAATATTTTTATACTATAGACAAAATACTTTCTAAATCGTTGTAACATAGGGATTAATTTCTCTCTAATTTAAAAATATTAAGGGCTAGTTTAATATTATTTTGGTCGAAAACTAAATTAGATCTCAAGAAAAATATTGGGGACCTAATTAGTTTTCACTAAAAAATAGATTATTGTGCTAAAGAGATGGGTAAACTATATGGCTGGCCAAACTATATATAGTATAGTTAGGTCTACTAGCAAAGAATTTGGAATTTTGTACGACATCGCCATGATATCTTGAAGCATACGAGTGCAATTTATTTACTAGAAAGTTGATCAACAAACTAACCTAACAAAAGAAACTTTTAGAATGAATCTAATCAAATAAAGCATGGAATTTGATATAAAGTTTTTGTAGCACTTGAGTATTGATGCACATGCCCGCCAAAAGTTATTTTGATTCTCAACAATTAAGACACTGAGTTATTATAAAACGAATCAAGATGCTCAAAGGACCCTCCATCGAAAGTTCTATATCCTATACTAATGTTGCTACAGTTCTAGTAATATAGTATTCCACAAAAGCTTTCGTGAAACCAATAAAGATAATTATTATTTAGTAGAAAACCACCATAATTAGTTTGGTACTAAGTGGTTCCACATAGATTCTCATAAGCTTCGTTTGAATCTAATGTTTTGGTTACTAATAAGTCATTTTCATTAGTAGTCCAAAAAAGATAATTAAAATAAGGTTAGGAAAAACTCGATTAATTATTGACGTCAAAATGTGTTTTTTGATTTGTAAATAAAATATTAAAAATCACATGAAACTTAGACGCATCTCTTAAAGGTCTCAGGTTAAACTCGTGTAAAATATGTTTGTTTTATTTGTAAGCAAAATGTCAAATATCACTTAAAACTTAACGATATCGATAATGATAATTGAGTTAGATCTTACTAAAAATGTGTTGGAACAATTAATTTTAAAGCTTAAAATCACATTTTTGAAGCTGTTTAATTCTTTTTAGGATCTTTCAAAAAGAATATTCTTGGGAAAAATTGACTCATTAGATTATGCTATTTTAGGTAAGGAATTGTTCTAATTGAGTTGTATCCCAACAAGTTGCACTCTAAATTCCCAGCCAAAAAAAAAAAGTTAACTTTAACATTAGCACCCCTAGTTCATTAATATTGCCTACCCACCACTAATTTCATTAATTAACAACTAATTATTGGCATTGACATGACAAAGCCCAACCAAGAGCATATGCATCTAAACTTTATGAGTTTTCATTTCTTTGATTCCATATGTATTTTAGTTATTTTTTACACACAGAAATTATCATAAGAAGCCATGTTGGCATAAATATGATCACGTGAAAGTTAGTCTGTCTGCCCTTAACAACGTTGCCAAAATATCTTTGCACCTCCCTTGTTTCCTTTTCGTACAAAAGTTGGCATGTAATGTAATGTCATTTGCTAGTGGATACGACAACCTAGTATTTAGGTGTGAATTATAAATTGTGTAGCTAGGTTCCATTGTCTTTTTCTACCATATATAGAGGCTGTGCTCGTATACCCAAATATGAATAAACCTAACTATTTGAAGTAAAAATTGCATTGGAAATGATCTACTTTTTCATTTTGTTACCAAAGCATTTTGTGAAACGGACCAAAATCCTTCGATCTTGAGAGCACAATGGAAACTTTTGCTTAGGAAATGCAAGAAATTTTTTGTTCATAATAGAAGAATTCATGGAAAAAAATCAGAAAATCAGGATCCATTGCAGCTTTATAGTGAGAATGGAAATGCCATAACTTCACAAACATTATTGCTACATCACACAAGCTAGGAGTAGTTACAATATTAACTCAATACGTCCCCGGATTTTGAATTGTTTTTCTGTTCATCTAAAAAATGCCCTTTAGAAAAACTTTTTATTTAAGAATAAAAAATCACTATTAAAAATGAAATAAAGTTAATGAGTGTCCATACGACGTGGGTTAAAATACCAAAATAAATAAATTTACAAAAAAAATGGTGTAATTATTATAAAGACAAGGATAAAAACTTGTATTTTCAAGACTAAATTTCTATCAATGGATTCTTTAACCTATACGTAGAACACCGGTTAACAAAACCCTTAGGGATATAAACCTAAATATTATGGGTTTAATATACTTAGAATAACATCATTAAATACAGTGAAAATGATAATATAATCTTTTTTTACAAAAAATAAACTCATAGTGGGTGCAATGCATGAGAAAGTGCACTTTGGAATTAATTAGTGCAAACAATTTTTTTTGAGAGAAATTACTGCAAACAATTGTATGAGCATATAAATAACATTACGCTTTCGGCTGAAATAAGAAAAGATTTCTTGGCCGAATTAACCAAAAAATGTCTGATGAAAAGTGAAGTATGCTGTTTATGCCTATGAATATGCATATATGATGGTCCAAGTAGGTTTGTTTCCACAATAGACCAACACTTATGTCACCAATGCAATAGTATAATGTTTGAATATTTTATACATCCTCCGCTCACTATTATAAGCAAAAATCTATATTTTAGATTCATTCAATTAATGATGTATATAATATTAATTTTAGTTCAGATAGATCATTTAATGAATGAATCTAAAATGTTGATTTTTGCTTATAATAGTGACGTGTGTATAGGTTAATAAATATTAGTACCATTAGCTGTTTTTCTACGAGGATTATTAACTAGTTCATTAAGTCAAATTCATTTGGAACCTGAATACCCTTTATTATACCTAAAACTAGCTGTCGAACGAAACATGGACCTATTTTTTCATCTATTTGATGTTAGACTTCAAGTACATAAAATCAACAGCTAGATAGCTTGCATATTTTTGAAGCAAACTAGATACTATACTAGCTTGTACTATTTAAATTTGGTAACTAGCGTAAAGAACTAGATTCGGCGCACACACATTACACAGGCTGTAAGCAACTATCTACAGACTACAACATTGAAAACATAACTTCAACATTATAGCAATAAATATTTTTTAAAAAAAATAAAGTTACAAAAAATTAAATTATAAAATAGTAAAAGTTGAACATAATAAAAGTTGAAGTTGAAAAGAAAAAAAACGGTGATCCCAATATCAGGAGAGGATATTATTATAAGGAAAATGCTTATAATCATACTTCCTAAAATATATTATTAAGCCAACTAAATCTTGATTAAAACCTGGATTTGAAAGTATAAGATATTTCCTTTTCCGAAACCGTTGGCAACACCCAATCAATTTCAAATTTAATAAACCCAATATAAACAGCATAAAATATCCACAAGATTACCTAAGCGAAATCTTGAAGTTCAATTCAAACTGATACACAATCCCATTGAAAGGGGGATAAAATAAATAAACTAGCAGCTACCAATCTACCATGTTATAGGGTGCAAAATTAAATGAGCCTTAAATAAGTGATATATGGTCATAAAATTGACAAAATCATATGGAGTATTGCACAGACAATATATGGAGATGGAAACATTTGGAGGGAATTAGGAAGATCTGGAATAATATACAGTTGGATATACAGACTTTAAACAATATTCATTTAGCAAATTCACTACAAAATCTATGCATGACACACTCATTCTTATTGTGTAAATTCATACTAGTCTCATTATTTTCAAATTGGGTCCCACATTAAATGTGGGACTCACAAGAACATAACCCAATAATAGAATGAGTGTAGTAGTGAGTTTTGTTGTCACTCCTATTAAGAACACTACTGGTACCGTTATGAAAAATTGAAATCAAACTTTAAAACAAAAGCAACAGAAATTTGGGGCAAATACAAAACAAGCATTATGTCATGGAATTAAAAAACAATGCATTATCAAAGACTTCAGTGACACAGATGTTGTGGATTCACTCCCCCACCAACATGATTATAAAAATAACTATCATTTGCATATTTTTAAAAACAGCCCAATCATGTGCAAACCATGCATATCAACATGGGAAACAATTTTGCTGTATATGTACACATACAAAAATAATTTTAACTAATGACAATGATATTTGGACATAATTACAAAAGAAAAACATACCATGGATTCGAATTTCAAGTCAGGTAGTGCAAGTAGTAAGTTGGGTCTATCAAATCATCAACGAGTCATCGGATGATCTGATAATCCCAACTTACTAGCTATGACTGCAAAGAATCTCAATCAAGACAACATAGCACAAATTCTTTTTATAACCCAACTCAGATGCACAAAATTTATAGTATATGGAGTAGTACTACTTTAACTTGAACAATTCAAGGGCAGTGTACCCACCAGTGGAGACATGTACACAACCATCATCACACCAATCATGTGAAGTTGTATAGTATAAGTTCTAACAATACAACAAAAAAAACCCCAAATATAGAGGATCATACCAAGAATACAAATATAGATTTGTCCAATCATTCACATTGGACAAGAAACCAAATGAAGGTACTTAAAGGAACACACAATTCAATTATATGCACTGCCAAATCCCAGAAATGCAACACAAGTAGCACACACAAGAGAAACAAAATGTCCCAAATTAATGAACATGACAAACACATGTTTTAGGGCACAAACAACTTGTTCAATTTTCCAGTACAACTCAACCATATACTCCATATTGATTAAGTTAGCTAGAGACATAGAATAATTGATACCCATATATGAAAAGGCAAACTCAATGATTACTATTTCAATGACAAGCTTTAGGCAGTGTTGGACAGCTCAACATTATGAGACAAAAATTTCAAAGAAAACTAAGGACGAGGACACAAATGTGATTACAAACCTCAATATAAATAAGTTAATAACCTATAATATACACCATGTCACAAGCAAATCCTATAATTTAGTATAGTATAAGCAAAGACTATACTATACTATTTCAATCCACATGCTATATAAAATATGTTGAGACAACTAAAAGGGGGCAGCATGTGGAGGAAAGATCATCCAAATATGCAATGAATTGAGACAATCAATTATTTTTTATCCATTAGCCAAAATCATGTGACAAAAAACTGCAGCTTCCCAGATAATAAAATATATAAAATTAAATACCGAGAAAGCAACATAGACGCCATTTATTCTGATAAGATGAAATGACATACCAGACAACATCAAGGATATCAACATGCTAAAATAATACTATTATGTAATATAAATGAGGTTTAAATATAATATTGACCTCTTAAAATATATCATATTTTGTTTTAAATTCCAATAAACATTATCTTTTTGCTTTTTTTTTTTTGGTCAAGATTATCTTTTTGCTTTTACTCCGAGCAAAAATTATTTAAATTAGAATTGGTCTCTGTAATATGTAAATATTAGATTTTACTGCCTCAAGATGAGGACTATACGGAATATTACATAGGCCAATTCCAATATAAACAAATTATGCAACAATTAATAAAACATTAATGACCAACAAAAAGAATGATATATTTATAGGGACTTAAAACAAAACAAAAAAAAAAAACAAAAAAAATTTAGCGAGACTAAAACGAAAGATTTATTTGCCAGGACTAAAACATATTTAAACCGAATAATTAACAACTTTTTGACAACAAAAAAATGCTTGCTTGTAAAACTAACAGACATAACAGACATAAAGAATTATTATTGCAAAGCACAATGGGGGAGCATTAAAATGGAAGAACAAAAGAGTTAAATGCAGACTTGAATATGACTAGAACAAGCATTAAAAAAGATGGATGAGATATGAGATAAATCAGTGTAATGGTCATTGTCTGAATTATAAAGAAGAACAATTGGAAATAAGAGTACATCATGTCTTGATGAAATGCAGAAAAAGTTAGCAGGCTGCTTACGCATAGAGAAGACCAATGAACTAAGGATGAAAAAGACACACATATAAATGATGGTGACGTTACAACTACTTCTCATGCTTAAGTCTAAAGTAGAAACTACTTGTAAAAACATACATTTATATTTAGTCTACAAAATTTATAACAAAGCAATCCATATATAGGATTCAATTGGTATAGTATATAATATATAGAATATAAAACATGGAAATAGTTAGTATGACTATTCAGAAAAAAAGGAATCATGCCAACATACTAAGTATACATCATGTTGAAAAATACATATATATTAAGAACAAAGAGTTCAATGTACCAATTATCATAAAATATTAAGATTTAAAAATTCATTATTATCTTTTTTATCATACAGACTTTATACTGTAGATTTTTGTCAAGGTGATCACACTGTAGGTTTCAACTTTAACATCAAATATAATTTAAAATACAAAAAACAGTAAAAATAAAGTGGAATAAGCTGTCAAAGAAAAGGAAAAGGTAAACAGTTGTTACAATAAATAATGGTCATTGAATTTAAAAACAGTGAGATTAGCTAGTAATAAAACAAGATTAATGGACCTTTGCTTTTCCATTTTGAGTTAATTTGATACATAAACTATTTGTCTATAACAGTTAAATAATGATAATCTCCTTTGTCATTGAATGATCATTGATCTCATAAAATGACAAAGACAAATTTTGGAGAACAAAGAATAGAAACTGAAACCATGTTGAAAAATGCAGAAAAGAGTGACATATGCAATAAGGTACAAAACCTATATAGAAGAAAATTGATTACTACTACAAATGCCATAAGCCTCTCCAAGCATAACTATTAATACCTTGCTGCACTTGGAAAAACATTAAGACAGTTCAATTTATTTGATTACCATAAGCTGAACCTCCAAGTAATCCTCCACCACCACTTGAAGCTGCTGCATAAACATCATGAGAAGGATCCATCATTGGTGATGAAGAAGACACTCCATTTCTATTAGCACCGCCGTTATTATTACCACCACCACCACCTAAATGAAGCTCAGAAAGGTTAGGATAAACTTCCCTATTCTCAACACCATGATCATAAAGAAAACCTTTGAAAACATGGCCACCAATCTTCACTACAGCTTGATATGCATACTCATCTTTTCCATCATCCACTGATGTCACTCTAACACACTTGAATACTGCTGGTGCACGTACTTGACCTGGCATTGACTCTTTGAAACCTGCATCTGCACACATTAATACAACCAAATCAAAACACAATTATTTCAATTCATCAACTAAACAAGGCGATTACTCGAGCTCAACTCATTCGTTCATGAATCAAGTTTAACAAGTTAATTAAATAATTAAATCTCTAACTAATTTTGATCAAGTTCATTTCATCATCAATACTACAAAAAAACATGCAAGAGTTTATAGTGTATGTTTAGATTGACAATGAATTAGAATTAAAAATTAGTTATACTAACTAGATGGTTGATCTTTTCATTGGCTATGTATCCCTTATGTAGCTATTGAGAAAATCAATGGACTAGTGTAGCTAACTAGTATAACTAGCTTTTACATCTAACTATAAACTCTGCACAATTGTAATTTTATCAAAAAAAAGTACTTTGAGCTACAAGAATATTATTTTGTCAAACTCATCATGATTCCAAACTTGCACTATTTTATTTTTTGTAAGATTTAGAAAAACCTAAAATGATGAGAATTAACAAACCTTGATGGCTAGAGGTAGTATCAAAGCTTCTAGGAGGGGTAGTATTAGAAGTAGAGGTATGAGAAGTAGTTTGTGAAGCAATAAGTCTAGGTTTCTTAGCACCAGAAGTTGAACCACTAGAACCACCACCAGCAACCACCGTGGTTGTCGCGGTTGAAGCAAGACGTTCCCTTCTTCTAGCAGCGGGTACCCAAGTACTCTTAACATGAGTAGGGCAATCAAAACCTCTACTTTTACAACAAGTTCTACACCTTCTATTACTACAATCTTTCTTTGCTTGGTTTCCACAATCTTGACACGTTGTTGTTCCTCCACCACTACTGGTACCAGAAGCAGTTAACCCACCACCACCACCACCACCATGAACCAAATTTGTTGGACTTGTATTATGATGATCAAGAAAACCTTGTTGTTTTTTCAAATAGTGTGAATGTGGACTTTGTTGTTGTTGTTCATGCCAAAACTGAATTCCTTGTTGGTTTCTTCTACTATTCAACATGTTTTCATTTTCAAGACATGGAGATGGTGTGAGTAAAGGTATAACCCCGACACCGAGAGCGGTGGCGGGGTTAAGAGAGTGAGGATCAGACATGAGAGCTTCATGATGATGATGGTGGTGATGAAAAGAAGATGGTGCTACAACAAACATACCCATCTCAGGTCCATAATTAATGGACCTAGATGAATTATATATCCCGGTGGTGGGTCCGGTGGAAACTCCGGCGTTTCCGGCGGTGGGAACCGCATTGAAACCGAGAGAAAGATCTTCTGGAGCAGCAGCACGAAGAGTTGTTGTTGAATTAGTTGGTGCCCAATCAGCAAAAGCTCCTGAATCTGAAGGCAATCTCCTTGTAGTAGCCACAACTATATGTTTTTGATGTATGAAATATTGGTATGATAGAGTAAAAGTAACGCTATATATGTAATGTAATGTAGATCTTAAATGGTGGGGGTGAGAATATTGTTTTGGTGTATATAAGTGTGGGAGAGGAAAAGGAAGGAAAGAAGGAACAAGTTAATCTGATGATTCTGATGATTTTCTGGTAGTTTCAGCTTCTGCTGCTGTTGCTGTTGGAGCTGTAATTGTGGCTACTACTACTACTGTCGATTTGGCTTTTTCCACTGGAAGAGAAAAAGTTATGTTTAAGTTTGTGAGAGAAGAAGGGTCCAGCACAAACAGAAGAGTGTTGGTTGCAGTGTTAACAGTGAGCAAGAGCAGTGAATGAATGAGAAAATTCAATAACGACCTTTTCTCTTTCTATTTTTTTATTGTTCTTGCCGACCATTTTCATCTTCTTATTTCATTCATAAACCTTCTTTTTTTTTTCTTTCTAATAGGGCTTCCTGGAAAGTGAAATTCAAGATGGCTTTGTCTTCTCTCTCCAATTATCTCAGTTTGTCATTTTAGATAAATTATTATTCTCTCACGTTTTTTCTTTGTCAAATTATAAGGGTCGTTGTTTGTTTATCAACAAAACAAAAAACAAACAAGTATCATTTGTTACTATTTTTTTAAAAGGTATTGTGTCAAGTTATTTGTTACTTTAAAATATAAAAATCGTTTCATTTTCTTAATTCTCTAAGTTCACATTTATTATTAAAAAAAAATCACATGAATGTACTTAATAATTTAAAGTTTAGTTGGAAGATAAAAAGAAATTGAATTACTAATTAGAAAACAATTTTAAAAAAATCAAATACTACGCAATTTCTAGTATAATATTTATATATTTGATTTACATGTTAGCATTTGTCGTGAAAGTTTAATAAAAAATAGGCTAAATTGCATTTTTGGTCCCTTAATTATTTATGTGGTATCGCTTTGGTCCCTTAATTAAAATTTAATTTATTTTGATCCCTTAACTTCTCTCTTTTACATATTTTGGCATTTTCCGTTAATTTTAATTAAAAAACGTTAGATTTTCTTCATTTTCTTCTATAATTTTCCTGAGATTCTTATTGTTGAAGGTTGATGGAGATGATATGAAGATGAAAAAGAGGAAAATAAGATGAAGAAAACCTAACGTTTTTTAATTAAAATTAAAGAAAAGGACCAAAATGTGCAATAAAGAGAAGTTAAGGGATCAAAATAAATCGAATTTTAATTAAAGAACCAAAGTGATACGACATAAATAGTTAAGGGACCAAAAATGCAATTTAGCCTAAAAAATAGTTTCGGTTGGGATTTGAACTCCCGATTTTATGAACAATTCATTTTTACTTTATGATGGCCAAGTCCATTACATGATTGATATATTTTAATTAAAAAATTTAATAACATGTTCTTGTTAAGTTAGCTCAGTTGGTAAAAACAATGTATATAATGTGTTTAGGGGGAATGTTGTCGCGAAAGCTAAAAAAGCAAACTTCTCAATTTCCACGATAGTTATTCTTTGAGATGTGTGTTTGGCTTTCCCACCGCCAAACCAAACAAGTCATAAGTATGTGTTTGGTTTTTTTTTAAAGAGTCAAAATTAACTTTGAAATTGTAGGATTATGTTTTTTAATAGATCATGATGGATCAGGTTTTTTTTGTCAAGCAGTTTAATGGTTGTAACTCACACATTTTAAATGCGGACAAGTGGGGTGTCTCGCGTAGGTAATGTCTCTATCAATTAAGTTAAGCTTTCGAAGACTTATTAGAGTATTCTATTAAAGTAAATGAGAGGTCATTGGACTTGGTTTGTATAAATATGTAATTGTTATTACATGATTAACAATATGAATAAATCTAAATCCCTACGAATCTAGATAGACATATGGATGGTTTCTCTCTTCTTCTTTTTATTTTTGTGTAAACTAAATATCTTGTATACACAACTATAGAGATCAATCTCTCGAGTTGGGTGCGACCATAATGGATTCCCTTTCATGTCGCTCTCTCACCATAATATATTCTCGTTCATGGTTGGTCTGGTAATTTTCAATACATATGATACTTTTTCTGCATATAAGGTCTTTTTATTTATAAAAGCTAATGAGAATTAACTTTTTTTTGTAAGTTCGAGCCGACTTTACTCTCATTTGGTCAAATCTTATTTTAAGTATACAATTTTTTTTTTATCTATTTGTTGTTATTGTAAATATGTTTGTATGATGTTAAAATCCTTCAATTTTTTTCCTAAAAAAAAAACTTCAATTTTTAGAGACTCTCAAGTAAAATTTATTTTCTCTTTAAAACTGATTCGATTTATAACTTTTGACTTCAAATGTAATTTTTACACTAAGATTTGTTTTTCAACTCATATTTAACAAAAACAATTTTACAAAATTAATTAATTCAAATCTAGTTTTAAAAACATAATTATTTTTATGTTCAAAAACATAAAATATCATTAAAAAAAAGAAAAAGGGATGGAGAAGTATATTATTATACTTTGTAAAGATAGAGAAAGGAGTGAATGAAAGCCCATAAAGACTTTTGTTCTCTTGTTTTTGTAGTTTTATCCACACACTCACATGACTCTACTTCTTCACTCACTCCTTGTGTGTAGAGTTTTGTCAAATGCGCGTGTCTTTCACTTAAGCGCGTTGTGCATTTCTCACCTCACATTAACAACGCCGTTTAACTTTTCTCTCCATCCCTTCCAACGCTGATCAGCGCGTGTAAATAACGCTATGTTAGATACGTATGATTTATATTTTTACGTATTTTACGGGAAAAAAGGTTAATAATTTGTTTGAGTAGCATTCTGTTCTATATACTGTAGTCTATAACATAAGGTATGTCGTTTATATCTTTTTCCTTTTTTCCTTAGATTGTCCTTCCAAATCCATATCTAGCAGTTCTTTTCTTTAGATTGTATTTGTCAGATATTCATTTTCATAATCAAATAAAAAAAATTTCTCTTTTTATAAGTATAATCTAAGTTAACACCATCCAAGAAAAGAAAATCTAACTTAACATGTATCCTTCTAAAAAAAAAAGAACTTAACATGTATTATTAAAAACTCAAGATCAGCCTTTATTTAAAAAAATGTCTTATTAACCGGTGGCTTCGGGATACTAGTTAAGAAATCCTAAAATTGAAAAATTGTTTTGGAAATATAAACGGTTACTTTTGACCAACTAATTATTACACAACTTTTTAATAAAATGTTACTTCTTTTAACTCCTTAACCAATGTTCCAAGAGCTCCGGTTAACATTGTCCTTATTTAAATTTCAAATAGCAATGAAAACTTATAAATAGCATCAAAAAGTCATTTGGTTAAGGAAAAGAGTTGGAGATATGTGGGTTAAAAGGAGATTTACGAGCCTTTGTATAGCTCACTAAGAATTGTCAAAAGAACATGAGAAAAAAGTATAGTTACATCAAATAACCAAGGTCAAAGCCGTCAACTTAAAAAGAGAAAAAACAAAAAATCATTATAAAAGGACTCCCAAACAAGAGAGTGGAGGATTAAGCTACTGCGTATGATAATCGAAAGCAAAATTAGTGTGATTTGTTTTTAACCACCATAAGCATTGCTGCTTAATTTAATCAATGAGATTTTGTAACGAATCCTCCTCGTGCTGAAAAACGCAAGCATTTATTACCCGCCAAATGACCATACACATGAAGGTCATATTCGATGAAGAGATTTAGGAATGTTTCTTAAAGAACCACCTAAATTTCCAAACTGAGATAAATGATCTGAAACTCAAGCAGGATGAACCGTGGTAAAACCAAGTCAGCTAGAAATATAAAAAAAAATCGAAGAAATCGCAAGATAAAAATAGATGATCAATATCCTCATGTTTGCCACAACTGCCTACCCAAAGATTTTGTCTTCTAGTTAAGTTGTCAGTTGTAGAAATACGATTGCGAAAAAGACGCCAAACAAAGAAACTGATCTTAAGGGGAGCCTCTTTGTTCGAAACAATGTTATAGTAAGTATCAAGAGAGTTAAGAGTGAAATAGACGCCAAACAAAGAGACTGGTCTTAAGGGGGACCTCCTTATTCCAAACAATGTTATAGTAAACATCGGGAGAGTTAATATATGTATATCATTGTCATAAAAGTTATTTTCAATATTATCATCTTCACTATCAAGTGAAATATTCAAATTAACATCAACATTTTCACATCATATTATGATAATACGTATTCTAAATCTTAATTTTATCTATTTAAAATTTGATTTGAAGTGAATGCAAGATTCAATTTGATTTGGAGTGGGGCATCTCAAACTAAAGTATTTATTACTCAAATGAAGATTACAATCTCTATAACAATGAAACCAAAAGGAGATCAATTGGGTTGCGACTTGTTGAAGTTGTCCAGTACCACCTTTAAATCTAGCTCAAATATAATATTATGGAGGTCCAATTCACTGATCCATTCAATAATTGCAATAAACCAAATGCCTCCTCATCTCTAACATGTAACAATGATGAATAGGTGATAGTCTTGGCCTTAATGAATTGGCTTTCATGCTCCCTAAAACAGACACCAATACCAAGCTTATTATCCATAAAAGCCACATCAATATTGCATTTCAACATACCTATAGCTGGGCTTCCACTAATGTACACGAGATGATGCAGCTGCCCTCGCATAATCGGCTCTTTATTCAAATTTATTCGTTGTCATTGGTTGAGAAAAATGGTTGTATCTTGATATATTGCTGTGTTGTTTTCATCCATATCATCCCAAAGTTTTAGACTTCTAGTTGTGCATAGGCTCCAGAATGATGTATATTAATATGACATGGTTCCAACAACTCTCATAACTTGATAGATTTTCAAGTTTCTATAGCAACCGGACTAGTGACAAATAGGCGCCAAATATTTTCCCCATACATTTCGCAACGGGCACAATTTCGGACGCGGTTATGGTGCATAATGAAATCTTTATGCACTCTGCATAAATTCAGAAATAGATTTTGTGAGTTGTACTCTAAAACCATTAGATGTACTTAATAGTTTTCAACAGGTGAAAAAAACTAAGGACCTAGAGTCATTGTCATCATTCAGTTTTGAACTGACACAATTGAAGGAGGAGGAAAAAAATGGTTTATGTGAGTTGTACTCCAAAACCATTAGATGTACTTAATGGTTTCCAGCTGTTTTGGAGGAGGAAATGAATGTGGCAGGAGAAATCTGTGCAACCTCGTCGGATAAATCACGTCGGAGCGGCGAACAAAGATAAAAATCAGGTCGGAGCGAGCGAGCAAGACTTGAGAGGCGTGTGTGCGATCAGATTGTGAGAGTGTGGAGAAAATTCAATGGTTATAAAGTGTTTATACATAGTATATAAAAAATGACTTATGCATCGTAACTTTGCCCCACAATTTCATGAGCATAGTAGTCCTTCCTCACCATTCGGTTCCGTGTATATCTTTCAAGCAAATATCATTTTGTATAAAATAAACTCAAATAAAATGTAAATAAATAATTACAATCACATCACATTCTATCTTTTTTTTTTTTTTTAGGGAAATCACATCACATTCTATCTATATATGTCTATTATTGGGGTTAGATGTCCTACAATTACTGCACGTTGCATCGGCGGCAAAGATCTTTATCCCCCATTTTTTTGTATAAATCTGTGACTAAAAAAACTCAACCATGAATAATCGATATGTATATCTATATAAAAATATTGGTATCAGGTATGACTTGTACCAAAAAACAAAACAAAAATATTGGTATGACATATTTATGAATATAGTACTATATCAAAATAATAAAATTCAAAATAAATGTATCGTGTAATTGAATCATTTAAATTTTAAAACAATTGTATGATTTTTTTTAAGAAAAAAAAGGTATAAAAATTTACAAGATATGATATGATTACTTTTTGAAAAAAATGTATCATGCATATGAATTCAACTGATTGATGAGTCATTCTGATTCAAAGACTACGACACTAGCTTTCATATATCTGTATCTAACCATTTATTGATATGTACCTGCATTGCTAAACTGGCCTAAACCGTTTGACTAACTAAAGAACAATAATGTTTGATTTCGATTCTTTTTTTTTTTTTTTTAATAAAACTGTTTGGTTTCAATTCTTGTCTACTGGTTTGTGAGTTAGGTTCAATTTTGATTCCTATAGTTCTTTTTTTTTTTGCAAATTTTGTCATTGAAATTTTAAATTGTTTTAATTAATCCCAATTCCCTCTAAAAAAAAAACAATGATCTTAATTATCCACAAATAGAACTAGGGTCTAGTGAAAGGGATAGACGTTCAATTTCATGAAGTAAATTTTTTTTTTTTTTTGAGAAAATGAAGTAAAATTTAAAACTCAGTTGAAAATAAATATTTACCTTTAATATTTAACACACCTTAAATATGGCCATCTCTCTTAAATGAAATCTATGAAAAACCAACGAAACTCTCAAATTATCTTAATCCATTGAAACGTTTTACAATTTGAATTGATTAAATTGTTTTAAATCAATATCGGTGGATGAAGGGGGCGTGGGTTTAAGTTCTATCAAAGCTATCAACAGAATTGGCTCTTTGAAATTATGTTAGGAATTGGTTAATTCTAATCTTGATTGGACAACTTTTCTCCGAGTTAGGGTCATTAGGAACTATAGACATGTTTATTATCATGTTCAATCGAGTATTTGGCATGGTTTAAAAGATTGTATATCTATTATTAAGGAGATTTCTCTAAGGTTTTGTTTGCGAGTTTGGAAGGAAAATGATGGAAAGATATGTAAAAAAAGAAAAAAAGTAAGTGGAAGAAATAGAGGAAAATGAAAAGAGAGGGTTTTGGAGGTTAACTTTTCTTCATAATACAAAACCTTCATCATTTTGTGAAACTAAAAAATTGCATTGGAGGAGGGTTTTGGAAGGTTTTGGAGGGTTAGTATGAATTCTTTAAATTTAATTTATGTTGTTATAATATTTTTAAAATTAAAAATATAGTAATCATATGCATTAATTAATCATGAACTAAAAAACTATTCTTTTCAAAATTTTAAAAGATTTCTTCATTTTTTCTCATATTTTACATCCCTCAAAGCTTTTTATTTTCTTTTCCTCCAAACTCTCAAACAAAGCATAAAGAAAATATATCCATCCTTTAAAATGTATCTTCACTTGGAAGCTTCTCGTGGATGATATGTGACGGAGTCGTGGCTATCATTTGCATAGATATAGATGTATCTTCATCACTTATTCTTGTAGTTGTAAATAAGCAACTTGCATTTCGAATTTTCTTGGAGACGTTCTTGGTATTAGCATTTGAGAAATGCTAACGTAGTAACATATGTCTTAAAGCACGTGTTATTTACATGTTAAAGATGATTTCATTAATAAAATAAGGGTTAAATATGATTTTAATCCTTATAAGTAGGTTAATTTTTCGTTTTAGTTTTTTTAATTTTTTTTTTAATTTTTAGTCTCTAAATTTTTTTTCATCTTCACTTTTAGTCCCTACTTCATACTTTTTAATATAATTTTTCAGAAAAATTCATAATATTATAAGAATCTCTACACAAAAAAATTAATTTTTTTTAACAAAACATGAATTTAATATAAATTTTTATATTTTTTACGGTTAAAAATTCATATTTAATTTGTGTTTTGTTAAAAAAATTCAATTTTTTTACAATATTCTACACATTTATGCACAATTTTATTTAAAAAATACAAAAATTAACTTAAAAATATGAACCAAAAGTAGTGATTTAAAATTTTATAAATACTAAAAGTTGAAAGAAAAAATTAGAGGGACTAAAATGAAAAGTTGATATATTTATAAAGACCAAAAACATATTTAACCCATTAGACTATGTATTAGATACTATGACAATTTATTTTACCAAAAGTGGAACATTAATTTCTTTTCAATAAATATTTTTTATTAATAGAATCTTTAACATACGCCTTAGGATTTACACTGCTATCCTTCGTTGTTGTTCGCGTGTTTGGAACACTTGAAAATAAGTCTTCACCTTCACTTAGTTTTAGTTTCTATTTATTCTCATGTGTATCTTGTTGGATTACTTCTTCATCTATGCATAAATTTTGTGTTATGAAGTTTTTTTTTCTATCTATTTGTTGTCACCCTCGTATGGCTGAGAAAATCAAAGAAGCTTTATGGAACTCATCCAATAGTGAATGCGTTAAATGTAATTCAAATAGTACTAGGTACTCTGAGCTTGCTACCTGTGGAGGTTTAATTAGCTTTCTTAGTTTTGCCTGTTGTTCTTATTATACGTTTCATAATGACCTTTTTTGTGCCATTACGACTATTGAAATTGCTTCATTCAAAGATGGGAAACAAGCTTTGGTTATAAAGTGACTTACAATTAGTGCTTTTAGATTTTAAGTCTCATAGTATTTGTCCCTTGGTAGCACCATAATTGTTTGCTTGGATGTTTAAATATTTTGAGTTCATAATTGTGTTTTTTAGAGTCCCACATCGGATAAATAAAAATGTTTGATGTGATACTTAAGTTATGAGACTCTCCCACCTAATGGACTAGTCTTTTGGGTTGGGCTCTCCTCATGGGCTTAAGTTCTAACAATTTGTGCTTTCGAGTTGGACCACGGAAAGGGCCACCTATAGGCTGGATTATTGTGCTTCAATGAATACTTATATGAAAGATGTCATGGATGAAGAACTCGTGAGAGTGTATTAACGAGAATACTTATATGGGACCAGTCTTTTGGGTTAGACTCTCCTCATGGGCTTAAGTTCTAACAATTTGTGCTTTCGAGTTGGAGCACGGAAAGGGCTACCTATAGGCGGGATTAATGTGCTTCAACGAATACTTATATGAAAGATGTCATGGATGAAGAACTCGTGAGAGTGTTTTAACGAGAATACTTATATGGACTAGTGTTTTGGGTTGGGCTCTCCTCATGGGCTTAAGTTCTAACAATTTGTGCTTTCGAGTTGGACCACGGAAAAGGCTACCTATAGGTTGGATTAATGTGCTTCAACGAATACTTATATGAAAGATGTCATGGATGAAGAACTCGTGAGAGTGTTTTAACGAGAATACTTATATGAACACGACCTAGGCGTCAAAGAAGGAATATAGAGAGAGGAATCATGAAAAGAACATGACCGATTATTCAATGATTATTTTAAAGAATCTTCGGTATAGACGGATGAGCAATTTCATCGAAGGTACCAAATGCATAAATATGTATTCCTTCGTATTATTGAAGCTCTTGATCATTGAAATGAGTATTTTTAAATATGGGTTGATGCAACTGATAGATCAATTCTTTCACAGCTACAAAATCCACAATGTTGGTTGATAGCGTGTGTGATTATTTAAGAATCGATGAAACCACAACACTAAAATGCATTAATAAGTTTACAAGGGGTATCATCAAAGTATTTGGGGCATAATATCTGCGAAAGCCAATTACTGAAGACATCAATTGCCTACTACAAATGGGGGAAGCGCATGAATTTCCTTGTAGGTCAGGAGGCATTGATTGTATGCGATGGAAATGGAAATTTGTCATGTTGCATTAGAAATATGCTCAAGGAGATCATGGTAAACCAAATGTTACGCTTGAAGCAGTTTCTTCACAAGAGTTACATATTTGTCACTATTTTTTTCGGGATACCAAGTTCAAACAACAATATCAATATCAATGTGTTACACCAGTCAATTATCTTAAACAATATTATGTAATGGCGAACTCGTGAGGTCCATTATACAGTCAATTATACTGAATACAACATGAGCTATTATCTATGAAATGACATTTTATTTTGAATGAACTAAATTTGCGAAAACCATCCCAATACAACCTGGGAAGAAAAATATTGTTTGCCTAACATTAGGAATGCGCAAAAAGGATTGTACGAGCATAGAGTTCTCCATTCCTTGTTTGCAATCATTGTAAGCTGGCTTAATCTTGACACTTGAATGCGCTCAAGCGTATAATAGTAACACGTGTCATATTGCATAACGGGTGCGGTTATGGTGCATAAGGAAATCCTTATGCATCCTGCATAAATTTAGAAATGGTTTTGTAATACAACTCACAAAAACCATTTCCACAGTAAAATGGTTTTGACATAATTTTATACAAAACATACTATAAAATCTGAAAACCATTAAATACATCTAATAATTTTAGATTACAACTCAAAGAAACCATTTATAGATTTATGTAGGGTACATAAGGATTTTTGTTGATGAACACATCACACATGGTGGTAATTTTTTATTATTCGTATGACCATATTTGCAATGATACGAGTATGTTTTCTTCTCTTTTTTTGTTGAAGAAGCATATGTTTTCTTCTCGTTGAAGTTTTTACACTAATAAGTAAACAATAATTTAAACATGAAAATATAAAATAAAGTCCAAACGTGTGAAAAAGTCTCCACTAGTCACCCCCTTTTCCTATGTTTGAGTGATAAGTTTATTTCTTAACATTAATGACCATAATTAGCTTAGAGCTTTTTGCTAAAAGTGTTTAAGAATGGCATGAAGATGAAAAGCAATGGAAGCATTAATCTTAGTTAGGGCACGTGAAAGAAAGAGAGAAAGCAAAGATAGATATAATTGTCTCTTCCAAGTCTTCTTTCGGCACCTTGGGCTTGATATCTTTCTTTGTTGCCCCCCTTGGGGGCCACTAGTTTAACATCCTCTCTTGTCTTCACATCAGTCACTTCTCTCAAGGTTCATTCAATTCATTCCCTCTTTCTCCTTTTCTCTTTATCTCTTTCTCTCTTGTTAAAGACACGTCTAGTTAAGAGAATTGTGTGAACAAGTAAGTGGCACTAGCTTGTAATTGTGCGTGGGTATGAAAGTAAGTACCATCTTTTTTCAAAGCAAGCACACCCCATAAATCAATCAATAATCTCTATCTTTTAACAAAGTGTAATTGTTAATGATGCACTTCAAAAGTAATGTAACCTTAATCTCGTGACCCCATTTGTATGTCACATAGATCAACAAATCGTATAAATTGGAAATGATAGACTTAGTAATAATTACGAAGTACAATTGAAAAAATAAAATTAATATGAACTCAAAAATTAAATATAACAATTATAATTAGAATAATTAATATATAAAATTATTGAGAGATGATGAATAATATTTAACAGTGCTTAAAGCGTTCTGTAAAAGAAAATAAAGTCTTTAATTAGTAACATTTATGTTGCCCTTCTTTGCAAATATTGTTCCACTGACACACAAAAGCATCATCTTTTCTTCTTCATAAATAAACGGACATTCATTCATTAGTGCTGCTGCTGCTGCATGTATAGTTCGGTTGCTGTCCTCTCTGGGTGGCTTCTGCTTCTTTCTGATCACTTTCTCATCGGATTTTGGCAATGCCCATCAGTTAATCATATGTGTATCTGAATTCTGATACTCATGTCTCCATTTTAATGCTCATTTGCATCACATTCTTTCTTTTGCATTAAAAAATATGGCTGGCTTTTTTAATGTACCCAATACCCATAACAATATTGGCCTACTGGGTCCACGATGAACTTAAAAAGAATGTGATATATATATAGATGGTATTGTCAGAAGTCATCCATAAATGTGTCTTTTAACAACCCATATCTTAAGATGTGATTTATACTTTTTAGTTATAACTTTGTTAAAAGACACCTTTATAAAAATTAGTTGGTGTTTTTAATAAATGCTTATAGAATAACTTGTTAAAAGACACTTTCATAAAATGTGTCTTCTAGCAAAACCCTATATATATATATATATATATATATATATATATATATATATATATATATATATATATATATATATATATAAATTTAGTTTTCGATTATGCATACCACACTTTAATTTCAATTTATAGGTAAAGCTCACAAATACTCTTAAGAATGAAAAATAAAATAGGAATTTTGTATTAGAATTGACAAATTTTAAACTTTTAAAAAGTTAATACACCAGATTTCAACTTAAAAAAATTTACACTTAATTTCTTAATAAAAACCCTAAAACATTATTTAACATTTTTCTTAGTTTTTATTTCGTTTATACGCTTAGTTTTCGATTTTTTAAAGGGCATCATTCCAACCTCCCCTTTCCGTTATTTCGGATAATCTGGTTGGCTTGTGTCTGGATTATTTGAAAGGAAAGAAACAACATGGTGTTTAATCAGAAGGTTGCAGCTCTACAATATTTAGCAAAGAGGGTCAAACTGTATCGTTCTGGTGGCTAAAGGCAAATATGCTCACTTTTGTTTTTAGCTATCATGAGTGGTGGCAGCACCCTCTGTCTTGTATGGGTATCAAACTGTAATCTTCTTGTTTTTCTGTTTCTTGAGGTGCTCGTTATTTTTGCATTAGTGACTTCATTTTATACTCTTTTTTGGTGATTTTCTTTTGCACGCTTTGTGCGAAATGAATCACTAGATAATATAAGTTTCATTTTCGCTTGTTAAAAAAAAAAACCCTTTCCTATTGTATTTAACGCCACTTGTTCAACCCGTTTAACTTTTGTATTCTTGTTTTAAGACTTGGAAACACTTGTAAGTACTTATTCATGGTGTATTTACAATAGAGGCATGCTAATGGAGCACTTATTATTAGACACCGTAGCAGACACGGCCTAGTGTTGTATACAAGCAAAGATGAGTGTTGCTGCATGTAACCCAATACAAACTAAAATCGATTAAAAAAACCAACCCGTATCCCCAAAGCGTATTAAATACGGTGTTAGGGTCAACTTCTGTGTTGACATAATATTGCTCTTTACATAGTTACAAATAAATGCATATTTCTCATCATGGGGGTGTGAAATTTAACTAGCTTGGACTGGTGTGCAGAAGATATACAATGATAGTTTTCTTCTAGAGTGTTGATCTTTAGACACCTTATACACGTCATCTACATTTCGATGAATTCTATATTTACATCATTGAAGACACAATACAAGTAAAGGGTGGACAAACCAAAGAGAAACAATATCCTCCATGTTGACGGTAATTAGGGTTTTATGAAATTAGTTTTTTTTTTTTTTTATGCAGTGAAGTTGGAGGTTTTAAAACGTGCGTGTACACAGCCAAATAGAGAAACGTTTTGTTAATCAGAAAGGCCAAAAGAACATCATTTCTATTGCAAATGTATTAGTAGTACTTAAGTAGATTACCTTTAATTTCCACCGACCAAGATTCTCTTGGGTCCATGCATGATCACTACTTAACTCCTATGCAACCAAATCAAAAGCAAAAACCATTACAGCCAAAGCAGCTGTTTTCCCTTCCATGCATGCGCCGATTATTAAACGTGGAATCTTTATAATTTCCACAAAATAATAATTGTTTTTGTTTCATCTATTATGTTTCCATCTTTCAAAGTGATTCCTAATCAAAATTCCATGTGTTTTTGTTAATCACTACTTTTTAAAGCAGGTCCTGAATCCTGATAATATGAAAGTCAGTGAAATTTAAATAAAATTTAGCTAACAATTGTCTCTTCCATAAATTAATAGCGGATTCTAACGAATGATTTATGTTTAAATGTATTTTTGTTAAACACTTGTCGTGTATAAAAGATATTCTTAAAGTGTATGTTTAATTTAAAGGTGACAATTTTATTTTATTTTTGAAACATAAGTTGACAAAAATTGATTTTGAGTTAATTGAATAATTGATTCTATAAAATTGATTTTTGATAAAAGTTAATTGAATGTAAAATAATTTATGTTTAAATGTATTTTTGTAAAAGTGGATTTAATGATAAATTTAAGGATAAAATCAATAGTATACTTCAAAATCTACAAATTCTAACTTTATCTAAAATAATTTCTCTTTAATTAAGTTTATGTTCATTATTACAGTGAGTATGTGAACATCATGATGATCTATCCTGATTTTATAAAAGCTACAAAGTCTAATTCATCAATTGATTTTTCAAACTTTAAAATCAATTCTACGACCATATAATGCATGGAAGACTGATTGTATGCTTAAACAATTCTCCTTATATATAAATTAGATACATATTTTTGGGTGATTTTTTCTTTCATTTTTCCAATTTATTTAACTATTTAAATTATTAATTAAAAATAGTTAAATTATTTCATTAGAACATAAATCATGTCATTATAATACGAACAATATTAAACATTATAAAAAAGTATATTTTAATTTTATTTTATTTTTTAAAAAAATAATAATTTTATTTATTAAAAATATGTGATCATTGTATATAAAATAAAAAATGTAGATCTGCTAAAATGTTCGTTTTATTTTTTTGGTAAAAATTTGCTAAAATATTTCATATCCATATATTTCTGTTTTTTTGAATTGCTATCCATATTTTACTTTTTACTTAATTATAAATGAAATACATGAATTTTCCTTTTGTCCAAAAGATTTTCGCTTGGAGAGTAATTGCTACAATATTGGTTTCATTTCATGGGTTGTTATTTATTAGTATGGCGGTATAGTATGGGAGTATAACATTTCCCATAGCATAAACATGAGATATTGTTATTTCATAATAGCTTGGACTGGTGTATTTCATTTCACGTCACGGGAAAAGAAGAAGAATTTGAAACAAATGTCGAGGAGGTGGAACAAACATGAGACATTTGTTCCTGGATTTGAGTGGATTCTTATTCTTCTGCTTTAATTTAATTTCATTCATTCGTTCATAATTTAAGAATCACTGTTTATAAGTCAACGATGCGTATGAATAGATTAGACGGTGATGCGACTTTTGTTGTTAATATTGGAGTTTACATTTGATGTGACTCATTCACGAGTCACCACCAGTCTACCATGGCGGGGGGCTCGTTTTGTACTTTTGCTAGCTGTCTTCCTTCTCTTAAACATTGTAAATACCCCCAAATAATTATTTTGATTTTTAATGTATAACGACCGGATAAAATAATGTATTTCGTTGATCAAAATATTCTATGACATTAAAATAATCATTAACTACAGAGATAATTATTTTCATAAAAATGTTAATGTTATTAATGAAATTTTTTAACATTAAAGACTATTTTAATTAAATTAATATATCAATAAATTCCATGAGCAACTCGCGTGAATATTATCGATTTTTATCGAACAAGTTGAATGTTACATGTGCATTGTTACATATTATGAGTTAATTTGTTACAAGATCAACTCTCACTGAGTAATCAATTGTTTATATTTTTTTGAATCTTTAACAAATATTCTTAGGGCATTCGTTAACAAGACTATTTTTTAATCTTACTTTTCAGGTATCTTTTTAGATACGCGTCCGTTAGTTAGATTAACAAAGTACATCCAACTATCTTTATTATAAGTAAAAATCAATATTTTAGATTCATTTAATTAATGATGTATATGATCTTTATTATAAACCACATACATTATTTAATGAATGAATCTAAAATATTAATTTTTGTTTATAGGAAAAAGTTAACGAGTGTCCTTGAAGCACTCTTTAAGACCTTTCAATAATCTATTTTTATGATAATTATTGTATTTAATACATTAGAAATTGAAACAATTGATTTTTTAATGGATAATTTCTTAAATTAAAATGCTTAAAGAGTGTCCCGAAGACAGACCTTTGTTTATAACGGTGATTGAATAATATATTCTTATATGCAATGTTTGATTTTGTAAATAAAAAATATATGTACAATATGATCGTTTTGTGATTAAGTCATTGTTGTTGAAGACCATTGTTGTCTTTTTTCTCACCTGTAACGATTTTGGTCTGAACTTTATATTTGACCTAGTAGGTAGGGTGGCAGATACTAAGCCCAAGAAGCTCTTGTTTTTCAGAGGTGAAAATTGAATGAATCGGGATTTTACTAGAGGTTGATCGAGGAGATTAGCATTTTTTTTCCCATGATTTGGCTGCCCTTTAATTTCTTATACTTGTGGGTGGTTTACTTGTTCTAAGTGTCATCGGGTTATTTCCCATGCTTTACGCTAGTACTTGTTCTAAGTAATTACTTGTTCCTCAAGTGTCACATAATTATTATTTCGAACCACTCATTATCATCTAAATCTATCAGTTTTGCAAACCATAATTCTTAAGACAATTGTTAGTATGGTCTAATAGAACCGAGAAATTATGTCTTGTAACTGCAACTCATATTGTATAAGGCTCTTTGCAACTCTTCATTAAATGTGGTAGAACTTCTTACTATGGTTTTGGACTTTCATTTTAATTCAAAAAACCTATAATATAAATAAGGGATGACTAATAAGCAAATTTATGGCGAATGAGGTGGAGTAACATATATTGTTTAAAATGTAGGCGTTGATAACGAATAACTTAATTGATTGAAGAAAAAGTAATAAACTGTAAATTACTTTTTATAAAATAAAATATTATGAAGTAGTAAAAATAAGATTGGAAAAAATGATAGTAGTCAATGAGAAGATTTTTGTTGTTCAAGCGAAAATTATAATCGAAGAATTGATCTATATTGATTATATTTCAAACAAACAAACTCTTTAAAACTATAATACCAAAGAGAAAAAGTGGAGATGATTTTAATCCTGTTAACATTAGGATGATGAAAGGATTAAAATAGGATGAAGTGATATATTAAAGAGATAGGAATGAATGGTGGAATTTTTGTTTTATCTAATTATGAAAGATTATTTTTTTTGGATAGTGTTAACTTGTATCTTTAGGGCACATGTTAAGAAACTTAAAAAAAGAAATATTTTCTAAAATTTTATACATTTAATTTATTCAAAAATTAAAGATTAAATGTAATACACACATTCTAATAAATTATCCTTATATTTGATACATTAACTTCTGCCTTAGAGATACAAGATAACATTTTTTTTAAGAAAGGAATGCATATTGGATAAATTATTTGAATGTTGAAATAATAGTTAGAAAGGTCCCACAGACAAGAACTGTACGGCAATATTGAGACAACACGCAACTTCCGTAAATTTAGGTTTTAATGTTAAACGTTGATTGATGTCTTCCAACTCATTCTCGATGCTAATCTTCTTGAGCTCCGGCCTCCGTGACCCTTGTTTTATTTGGTTCAAACCAAAGTGTTCACCTATTCTCTTAAGCGTTTAATTGTCATGTGCTCTCTTCATAATTTTTTCTACATACTTACTACATTGAATCAAATTAGACTAGATAGATATTTTTCAAGATATTTTATAAACTATCATATAAAACTGAATTGATTAGGTGCATCTATAAAAAGGTTTTGGGTTATGTTAACTAGTGTTTCAGGAGCACTGATTAAAGAAACTAAAAAGAAAAATTTTAAAGTAAAAAGAACACTTTTTTATACTTTTGAGGTGTTGTCAGCACAAATTTCAATATAATACTTACTACATTTGTTTCTTAACGAGTGTTCTGGAGGTACCGATTAATATTTTCCAAAGGTTTTACATTATCGATGTATAAAAATTAATTTTTTTATCGATGAAATCTCTATTGTTTTGAATACATTTATATCTTTTTTGAAGGTTGAACATATTTATACAAAAGCACACGAGCTGTGCTCTTCATTTTGGAATTAATGTGAATGTAGAAAAATATAATTTGTGGGTGGGGGAGTGGGGGGGTGTGTGTGTGGTGTGGAAGGAGATTGGATCAATTACGCAAAAGAAGCAATCAGGAGAAAGGTCGTGGCCCATGAAGTTATTATTCAGGGCCCAGCTAACCCCGAAGGCCTGATACAGATTCAGATCAATCTGCAGTCACATCAATTGTGCATTCTATAATATTTTTTATTTTTTTATTGTTTGATATATATAATCTGAACTGTATTTTCTTTTTTTGGAGGGGATTATAGTCAAATTTTGAAGGAAATAGATATTATCGTTTGAAAACTTTTTTTTCCCACAATAGCCTGAAACACAAAAAACACACTAAAGCAATAAGTTAGAATGATTTTAAAAATGATTATCTACGGGGAGTCTCTACTATAGACCCTTTTTTTAAAGGTCCACCTACGGTCCTTGTTAAATAACTATAATAGTAGGTAGCTGCACTTTCATTTCATCTATATTTATTCACTGGGATATTGGTTAAATGACAAAACTAACCCAATTTTTTTATTTTATAATGTGATTTGGTTCATTCCGACTTCTCCAATGCTCTCTACTTCACAAATTCCAGCAGTTGGATTATTCAAAATGACTCAAGAATTAAATTGGAAAAATAATGAAAATAAAATTCTTAACTCCAAAGATTAGTTCGAGTACAAAATTAAAATTCCAAAGTTTCTGCATATTTTTTTATCAAGCTAAAAATTGTGTTGAAAGCTAAAAAATAAAAAAATAAGAACCTGTAAAAAAAATTTTGGTACAAAGAACCTGTAATTATTAACAATGTTTATACACGGGAGATTATGCAGACGCTGGTCATGACCGTCACAAGCACCACCATTTTCATTCAACCCCACCATTGTTTAATTTTTTTCTACTACCAGTAAGAACCAATTATTATTAATGTTTATACAACCGATGTTTTGGATTTGTCTCATTCCCTCACTCAGATCTGGTCTACCATCTTTCATCTCCATCTTTTTCTTTCTCTTCTTAAGCTAACTTCCCTCTTTTTTCATTGTTAATTTCGAAAACGTTGGATATAGTGGAATATATTTGAATAGGGCGAGAAAATGTAGTATCCTCACAACTCTTTCATTTACTCATAGATGAATTTCTATAATGTTGTTATAAAATGTATTGAGCAAATGATCTACCTAAAAAAATAAAACATAATTTAGAGGGCTTCATATTCATAAAACAAAAGACCATCAAAATAGCACAAAAAGTGGCGCATGTTGTTAAGTGTGTTTTATTTAGGAAGAAAAGTAAAACCACGAGTAGTTTTGAACAGTTTTTTCAATTAAATAATGTGTCCAGTAAATATGAATGAAAGGAAATGTATTAACCCACTATTGTAGGTCATCTAACAAGGACTATAGGTGAACTTTAAAAAAAGGGTCCATATTAGGGACTACCTTATCTATGTAGCAAACATGTTGTCTTTGTGTTGACACAATTCATATTATACAATCCAAACTTGTTTTTTCCATGATTGTTGGGGTGTTCGGATTTTATAATCCGAAAAAGCAATAATTCCAAATGCTTTAAAGTAGGGAGTATATGGGGTGTTCAAATTATAAAATGTAGTATACTTACTTCTTTTTTATTTTGAAATTCAAACTGGTTAAAAAAAATCCATAAAAAATATAGGACAAAACTTCGTTTTGGATTATATAATTCAAATATATGATGAAATTCAAACTCTAATAACTATTGTTGCCCGTTGAGCTAAAAGACCGGTAGTTTTCATGCTTGTTATGCTTTCAAAGAATGAAAATATAAATTTTGTCTAAAATTTTGTTACTAAATTTTGTGAAGAGAGCAGGTACAGAATTTCTCTTTCTTTGTATCTAATTATATGATCGCAAAATTTATTTTTTCTAGTAATTTCAAACGCGTGAAAGATGGAGAAGAAAACATGGAAAGATAATTTAGAGCAAACATAAAAAGAAGAAACAATAGCAATTTTTCTAGTTGTCTTTAGAAAGCCATGTTGAACGTACATCTTTGTACGTCGGAGATGGAAAAACATAACATAAACTTATTCTGGTTGCAGTCGTGTGGGATTGAGATATCCTGCATTTAAGTAAAACTAGCTAAAATAATAATAAGATGAAGTTTGTATGAAAAAAAGAGAGAAGAGCTTAGAGCATAAATATCGGTAATATTTTAATAAATTTTATGACACATAGTTAGAATTTCATATTCTCCAACAATTACCGTGATATTGCATTACCACCATTACTTTTCTACTTTTGTGATGTAAAAAAATAATATAAAATTGGAATATGACTTTAAAATATAAATTGGAAGTGTATTGTGTGATTAAATGAGACTCAATTTAGAGTTTTAGATGAGTAGTATGGATATTTAGAAAATGTAGTTGAATAATTTAAATAATCAAAAAATATAAAGTAATATTTATATATTGTGTAAGATCTATTTATACGACCAACGTAGGTGGTATAGATATAGATGCTCTTAAAAGCCAAACTGCAAGCAATCCAAATCCGCAGTTGAATTCATCTGCAAGCAATCCAAATCCGCAGTTGTGCATGTGATGTGAGTGTAAAGCAGGATATACATCTTTAAATTTTGTATAAATACTTTAAGTTTGTCTATTCCCTATAAATTGCAAATAATTTTATGTTTGCTAAATGCTTTCTATGGAATTGCATGTGGACTATGTAGTTTAATACCAGTAGTATCACGCCTAAAACTCAAGTGCAAAATAAAGTAGTATTTTTGCGTTATTGAATTATGAGCCATAAGTACATATACCTTCGAATTTTTAAGTTCTCGGCTAAAATTTGTAGGTAAAACCAAAAGTTTTGTCCGACGAGTAAAATTCGACACCTTAAACTATAGCAATGGCAAAAAAATCCATGAATATAGGTATATGGGGCAATTGGGGCTATACCTACAATAACAGGATTTGTCAAGGATCAAAAGTTAGAAAAAAAAAAATTGAATGACGAACACCCAAACGCTAATTTTTTTTTTCCATTTCATAATAAAAGGAACAAGCTTGAGAAAAATAAAAATAAAAATATAGGGATATCCAATTACATTTAAGTCAATTTCTATTTTTCCCTCAATAAAAAAAAAGTCAATTTTTATTTTATCTTGATCATGCAAGTCATACACTGGTCAAAATTATACAAACATATATTATTTCTATATAGAAGATGCTTTTTTTTCTTTTTTTTAATAATTTATACAGTACTTTAAAACACTTATTAGCCTTCTTTATTTATTTTTTTAACAAACATGACAAATATCAAGAGTATATATAAGAAGTATTTCTGTTTGAGTTTTTTTCTTCATTTTTCTTATTTAATTGAATAAGGGGTATAAACTTTCTTTTTCTCTCGTTCTTTCTTTCCCTCTCGTTCACATATTGATAGAGAGAGAAAAGGGGGTGACTAAATTAAAATTAAAGTGAAAAGAGAAGAGGGTAAAAAAGCATATCGAATTCAGAGGCCAGACAAAGGGTACACAATGGAGAAGAGAATGTGTGGATGGGGTTGCCAGATGAGAGGCAAAAATAAAAGGAGAAAAAACTAAACGAGGGAGAAAGTGGGGGGACACGTAGGACAGATATTTTAGGTGTAACTGTAATCTCCAACTATTTTTTTATTTGAATATTTTTTTTAGATAATTTAGTAGTTGAAATTCATTTTTTTTAAGAGAATAAATAGGGTGTTCGAGATTAGACTATAAAAATGCATATCTCTGTCAACTGTATACTGGACTAATCGAATACTTTATATTCTTAACTACAAAGGTTATTCATTTAAGTTGTACAAACTACAATGAACAATAAAATAATTTCATCTTCGTGAGTTTAACTTATTTGGTAAAGGATGATACATAATATACGTTGAGATCAAAGTTCGAACTCAAACACCATACTTATTTACCTTTAAATAAATTTTTAGGTGTTAAACTACTTAACCACATAACAAAAAACTTTCTCAAAAAATTTAAAATTGTCGTAATTTCGATTCATAAAATGCATGTGAGCCTGGTCCTTTAACATGACCTTTATTTATTTTTTTAAAAATGTTATCTTAGGGACATTTGTTAAACAGCCAAAACATGTAAACTTTTATAAAAAGGTAATGTAAGTATTGCTTCATGGTAGGTAAAAACTTACACCGTCAAGACGAAACTTAGTAAGACCCTTATTTTAAATAGTATCGGTAAATTGAGTTTCTATTTTTTATTTAAACAAAAATAATGACCATAAAATTAAATGATTAGAATTAAATGGTTAACTAACTACAATAAAATATCAGCTTGATTGAAAAAAATCTCAGTACAATTGTTTGTATGATAATCATTTTGTCATTGAATGTGTAAATAGGATGCACAATAGTTATGCAATATAGAAAACCATTGCCATATAAATTGTTCTTCAATATTTTAAAATAGTTTATAATTGTGTTGTATGTTAGTCAAAATAGTCTTTTACGTTAAAATATTTTATTAATATTATTATATTAGTCTTTTAATATATGATTGTATGGTGAGGAGAATTGATTTTGGTTAGAGGTAATTATGATTAAAAGTGGTTTGTGTTTAGATGCATTCATGTAAAAGTGGGTTGAAGTTTAAACTTTAAATACGTTTGCAAGAATCAATTCTAAAATCAAAAATTATAAATCATACCCTTCGGTCACTATTATAAGCAAAATTTGACTTTAAAGATACATTAAATAGTTAATGTATCTAGGCTTTATTATAGACTTGATACATTAATTATTCAATTTATCCAAAAAAATGAAATTTTATTTATAATTGTAACCGAAAGGAGTATCTCCAAGTAAAATCAAGTCTCGAGACATAATAGATTCTACTCTATAACAACTAAACATGTCAAGATCAATTTTACACTCTTTGAATCAATCATGATCCTTTTAGGAGTACTCATATCAATCCTTTTATGAAAAGAGTTACCTCAATATTGATAAATTATTTTAATGTCAAAAAATATTACTCCCTCCGTCCTACAATAAATGACTCATTTGAAAATTTGTAATTATGATTTATCTTACCTTGACTATATTTTTCTACTAATATACAAAGAAAAATAATATCATATAAGATATCGTTAGATTCGTCTCGATGAGTATTTTTAAAATATCAAATTTTCATAATTTTTTCTAATATAATATTTAAGATATTTAAGTTCAAAATTATATATTGACATGCGTAATAAAGTCAACTGTGTCAAGTATTATAGGACGGAGGAAACATGATTATGGGGTCAAGATCCTACCCATTTATAACTTTTTTACGGGTAGAATCATCGTTAAGTTCTTCAATTGTTAGATATAATCAACTCACGGTTTAACTTGATAATTGGATGTTTATGAAGTGATGGTGGATGTCACTTAGTAAGTATCCTGAAGAGGGTGTTAATCTTCGTTGATAGTGGGGGAGAAGTAGTATTAAATTGTGTTTGTTTGTTGGTTCTGTTATTGCGTGTTGGAAGGGTACACATATTGAGGTACCTCGAGCCCTTAAAAATAAACAAAGTTGATCAGACCAAACTCATCAATCCAATCTAATCTACATTTATTCATTCATTCTCTCTCTCTGGGTACTTACTTCTTCTTTTTCAACGCTTCTGTGAACTGTTTGGTGTTCGTGCCGTGTTACAACACAACACATTTTCTCACGCGTTTTTCTTGTCCTTTTCTTTTGTGGGGCCTACTGTTCACATATCAGACACTCTTCTTTTGTTTGCGGCGCGTGTACTCCTTTATTCTCCTACTGTTATGTTTACGCTGTTGATGAATGTCGTACTCCCTCGGTCCCCTCCAGTCAAAAATTTGTAATTTTGACTTAATTAATTTTGATAATATTTTTTATTAATATATAAAGATAAATAATATCATATAAGATGTCGTTAGATTCGTTTCGATGAGTATTTTTAAAATATTAAATTTTTTTAATTTTTTTAATATATTATTCAAGATATTTAACCTCAAAATTATGCTTTAGTATGCATAATAAAGTCAACTGTATCAAGTATTATGAGACGGAGGAGGTAACGTTTTTAGATTTAAGAAATGCTAACAACACTCTTTTTTCAACGCTCTTTTAAATACTCACTTTTTTCATTAGTGAGTATTACATAATATATTTTAAAGAGATTATTACTAGCACTGCTCTTTAGAATTTATATTAACCTGTTGTATATATCTTTCGATAATAATCTAGCGATTATTCATATTTCTAAATGAATAAATGAAATGATTAAGATTTCATCTTAAACCCCTGCATATATTGCAATGAATTGATGATTTAAGAAACTTGATTGTCAAACTATATTGTTTTGGATTTAATTAATTGCTAGGGTAAAGATTTTTTTACGTTGTCAATTAATAATAATCGTCTCATCATTAAAAACTCTTTTTTTTAGCTTTGTGATTTTTTCTTTACAAAAATAAAATAATATTCATTCATTTAAATTGATGGATTACATCATTCAACACCGCTAAAAACGTAAAGGATGAATCTGTGAACAAACTCACAGCATCTATGTTAATAGCATATAACGGCATAATGCCTACAAAAATATATGATAAAATAAAAGTGGTCAGAGTAGTCATGCATCCGGATCTGCAACGTTGATGACTAAATCTTTGATTGAATAATTGATTTTTCAATATGAATAAAATGAACACCGCAACAAGACTTTAAACCAAACAATGTCGCACAAGACGACGAACAACACACCACCACACTCAGATAGCGAAATCACGAAGAAAAAAACCTAAATCTATGTGAAAATCACTTATTTAAATTGAAATAGAGAAAACAAGATGAAAATGGATGATTTCAGGTCAAAAATTGACCTAAAACCACCCCCTCGATAGAGAAATTGGAAGAGAAAACCTAGAGAGAAAAACTAGGGCCGACTTGGTGGAGAAGGAGAAGGAGAGTAATGATTTTTTTTTGCTTTCGCACCGGTTTCCGACCCACCAATGGTGAACGACTAATCCGACTCATGCATAGAGGCATGCATACTGACCAAACGTTGTTCCCCTGAAAATTGAATCCAGTATTCCCCTGGGAGTCGACTAATGGGTCTTTTTTAGCTTTGTCCTCTTTTTATATAAATAAATGTTTTCATTTTAGTCCTAATTACTTCTAATTTGGGAGGTATGATTCGTTGAAAGTGTTTAACTGTTTATATTGATTGTGTATCAAAATAAACCCTTTCATTTTTTTAAAGAAAAATAAACTCGATTGATAATATTTACGAAAAATAGTTTGGAATTTTTTTTTTGTTACAAAAATAGTTTGGAATTTGGTTCATCAATGATGGATATGTTTTTTTGAGCATAGTTAAGTTCATTTTACCGACTAAATAAGTAATTTTAATGATGGATATGCTTTTGCAAATATATTACGATTGATTTTGGATCCTCTGAGGGTTGAATCAAACATTAGAGTGTTGTGTTAATCACTAACTATTAATAAAAAAAATAGTTTTAACATCAAAAAAATACATTTAGTTTTAACATCATATTCAGTCGCGAGAAAGTCTTGGTTGGGTATCGCACATACCCAACACTTCAATTTTGGGTACTTATTAACATAAAATTAAAAAAATTAAATAAAAAATATTTAGTCGCATCAATTTTTTTTTTTTAGTTTTATGTGTGTGTCTAAAATTGAAGTGTTGGATATGTGTCTAACCAAAACTTTTTCTTCGGTCGCACTCCTCACCAAAAAAAAATATCGGTAATCGGTCCATCAAGTTCAAAAGTAATAATATTTTCTTAAAAAAAGAGATTAAAAGTAAAATGTGTGGTACAAATCATAAAGATTGTTTTTGGTCATTGTTTTGGTGGCATGACATGTGGTTGGGACGAGGTTGGCCCAGTGGTGTAAGAATGAATATGAACATAGGAAAATTGCTGTTTATACTCTGCAGAAGGCTCAGAAACACCACAAAATAACAAATTTAATTCAAATTTTTCTTTAGTAGTTAACTACTGTCGGTTAAAAGTCATCGGCTATTAACTTTCAATGATGTTATTTTCGTATTTACGTGGTGTTTCTTAACATCCTTTGATGTGGAACATCATTATTCTGAACATAGTCCTATTATCTAGGGGTGCAATGCATTAAATGTCCATGTTACTATTTTTTTTTGACAAATAAATGTTCCTGTACTATTGTATATAGAGTAATTTGTATGTTGTACTATGTAATGTAGAGTGGTCCATCACAATCAAAAGAAAATGGCAAAACCCTGCTTTCTTGTATATCTAGACTTGTGTATGTAATCTCACCATCATTGCTCAAATTGCTAGAACCCAATGCTACTTCCCCCAGTCAATCACATGACCGTGTTTTCTATAAATTGTTTTTTTTAATGTATACGACAAGTGTAATTTTTGTGTGGTTGTTTTGTGTTATGCAATAGTGAAACATAACTACTTTATAAGTAAAATTTTCACCCCATTACTTCTACCAAGTTCATCACAGTAAAAATGAAAGGTGTCCACCATTATTTCAGTTTGAGACAACACTTCCCACTACTTCTACCAAGTTCATCACAGTAAAATTTTCATTTTTATGACAAGAAGTTTAATTAATGGAGTATCGTTTTTGACGTAGAAAAATCTATTAACTTGGAGCATCTGGTATTGTTCAACTGATATAGAGTGCATAAAAATCTATTAATTCAACCGGGCCTTATATTTGCTTTACTTTTTCTTTTTACTAATCCACTGGACTAGGATTACTAAGCCCAAAACTAAAACACAGAGGGGTTACTTTTCCCACCCTTTTGCATTCTCACGTGTCCTATTTTTTCTAATATAATCCGAACAATTCAGAAATTGTTGAAAGACAAAGAATTTTAGAGATGTTTGTGTAGTCTCAGCAAAAAACTACTTTCAGATTATATAATCTGGAACCCTTAAATCATTTAGGATTATAGAATCTGAAAAATGTCAAACAACACAGAAATGATAAATTTTGAAGTAAAAAAAGACACATTTTGGGATTTTACAAGTTGTCAGTCGTAGCATTCCCTTCACGTTTGATTTTTCTTTCGATTCCGTTTGTTAAAGCATTTTCTATTTTCATTTATTAAAATGTGTTAATTTTACTTGTTAATGAGAAGATATAAGACTTTTCAAATGAACAATTGTTTCCATTTTTTGAAAACAATGAAAATGTCAAAGTACTCTTTTCATTATTTCCAAAAATTATAATCTTTAAGTAATATAATTCGTATTTTCATCATCGTCCATTACAAGAGTCTCCCATCTTCTTATCAACCAATTATTAATCGTACATTTCAAGAGTCTCACATATTCTATTAGTCCGTTAAAATTTGATATGTTGTTTCTCAAATCTTAGAGTTTGATTTATTTTAGGTTTAATTAAAGTTTTAACCCCATAACTATTACATAGTTGCGATTTTGGCCCCCTCAGAAAAAACTACAAAACGACCCCGTAAGTTTTGTATCTGTGGTAGTTTTGGCCCTCAATGCCAATTTTGACTCGGTCTACTCTAAGTGAGGTGCCACGTGTTATTTTTTTTATTTTTTTTTGCCTTAGGGGGGCAAAACTGCTACAGATGCAAAACTTAGGAGGCCGTTTTGTAGTTTTTTTCTTAAGGGGCCAAAATCAAAACTTTGTGAAAGTTAGGGGGTTAAAACTGCAATTAAGTTTTTTTTAAGATCAAATCTTAGAGCTTGATTTATTTTAAAACGTTGTTGGTTTTTGTGAAACTTTTTTTTTTTCTTTTCATAGTTACAGTTAGATAATTTCAAAATGAATTACTACATATTATAACAGTTCGAGTTTTCTAAGACGTGTGTTTGCATATTATAAGTCCAATTCCAATCTCACCACTCATCCATTCCTCATGTACTTAATTTCTCCTCAAATATTCAACCAACGTCGTCCGAAACAACTAATCAAAGAAAGTATGGCCATTCAGAAAGAAAATCATAATAATCAAAGTAGTCTGATGTAGACTAAGATCCTTAGCAAGTCAAGGCCTAATAGTCATAATAATTTTTATTGGACATTGAGGTTATCAGTTTCTTTATATATCTGGAATTTTTTGAGAAATATTAATTCATGATGGAAAAGTATACTTTTGCATGGGCGACTATGCTTCTGTATTTCCTTGTTGAAAGATAAAGACAAATTTATTACTAAAGAAAATATTAGGACTGCGATAATTCATAAGCAAAATATAAACACACTTTCATAAAAACTAAAATAAAAATCGACTTTAAAATACATAAAACATATAACTTTAACGGGATGTTTATTATGATTATGGTCTAAATGGACTATTATGCTATATTAGGTTTCATTTGTACTGTTGTCATTTTTTTTTGGACAGAATTTGTACTCTTGTTATCTATAAGGACCAATTTGTACTCTTGTTATCTATAAGGGCCAACTCAATGTTTGGAAGTTTAAAGTAAAATTTATAGTGAGATATTTTAAAATAAAGGGTTTTGCTAATCAATGTTTTCAGAACACAGGTTAATGAATCTATAAACATAAATTTTATATTAAAATTATAAGTTATTATTTTTGATCAAGTAATAATTTTACTACATTTTATAAAAATATTGTTTAAGTTGCTTAACTAATACCTCTAAAACAATGTTTAACATTTTCCTAAAATAAAAAATATAACACAAAGTGTATAAGGAAATATAAAAATTTAGTTCAGTTGTATTCTATGTTTGAATTTGGGTTAAGAATGATATGAGCCCCCGTCTTGAGGCTTAAAACTGTAGTTTAAATCGCTTGACTCTTAGGTTGGTCTTGGTCATCGATTAACAATAATATTATATTTTTATAGGAATAAAATATTAGATTAACCTGATATTCAAATTAAACCTTGATGATCCACTTCAAAATTATTGTCTAAAAGTTCCATATATATATATATATATATATATATATATATATATATATATATATATATATATATATATATATAAGTTTGTTAGAAGACATTTTTATGAAGGTGTCTTTTACCAAAGTTATAACTAAAAAGTTGCTAAAAGACACCTTCATGGGTGGCTTCTAGCATAACCCATATATACATATATATATATATATATATATACAGTATGCATTGTAAAAGCAGTAAAAGCAAACATAATCCATAAGATGTTATGATCAAATACAGGTAAATCATCTAAAAATAAGTCTAATTCAGTTGTTAAGTAAAATATAATTTGAAAAGTTAATATAGCAAAGAAGAAGTTATGACAAAACATTTTATTTCATAAAATTTACTTACAATAGTAGAAGTAGGCAAGATTCTTCAGTGTTTTGATTCTGAAAATTTTTTTGCATATTTCTTACAAACACAAAGGATCCTTTTATAAACCAAGGATCAGAACCGGACTCTAAAAAAAATAAAAACTTAAGACTATAAATCTTACAAGTCCGAGCTATTATTACAACAAGCCAAAACTTAACAAGACATAAAGAAAAGCAATAAAGTAAAAGTTACATGACATAAAGTAATGATAACATTATTTTCAAATAATTCCAAAATATAGGTCCACCACGAACAGTAATCTAGAGGTCTTGGATTCCATAGCAGTCATCTTCATTGTCTGCTGCGCTGGTAATACTAGTACTTTCATTATCAGATAGGACTGACATAGCATCTTTTACTTTCTCTAAAAATTCTTGAGGGTCGGTAATCTTCTGAAGTGACTCTAATAGCTTAGGATGAAGAGTTGAGAAATTATTAATATCAGATGAAGGTACAGCCTTGGATGATTGGCAAAGATTTGGATTTGCCTTGAACCAAGCAATTAATCTTTCTGTAGAGAGTAATTGCGGATTAAACTTACTCCACCATTTGACAGAGTATCTCTTTACTAACTGTACTGGAGTTGCCTCTTCCCATAAAGGTTCAGAAGAGAAAGTCCAAGAGGTAATCCAAGTGATTCCAAATATTGCACAAAAACTAAGTAAGGCTTTATGCTGAGGACATGAAGTAGTTTCATTGAATACTTTAAAGGCGTCAAAGGCATAATCTGGTAATGTGTCCAAAATTGGTCCAATGGTGTAGAACCATTCAATGAACCAGGATGGAAAATTAATTGAAATATTCTTATTAAACCAAATAAACCATGTGTGATTATAAGGTTCAATATCTAAAAAATGGTACCATGCTTTTATATAATCAAAATAATTATAACATTGGGGAACGAAGGTTCTGCTGAGAGACTTTACTTTAAAAGGGGGTTGACCCCAATCTGATGGAGTTAAGACCTTGTTAATCTTAAATTTTGAAAAAGTAATTCTTGATGGATCTTTAGTATCATAATTATGCGTAAGGGTTATTGAATCTGTATCAACTAAAATAAATTCATAGAATCTTCTTGTTTTTTGAAGATTTGAATCTTCTGGTAGGAAGAAAAACCCAGGAGGTAGTATTTTTGATACTGTTTGAATTAATGAGGCATTTGGTTGGCAATAAAGACTTTCCAATGGTATAATGGGTACAATTTGATTTTTAGTAATGAAAGTGGATTTTGGGGTAGTCTCCGGAGGAGAGTAATAGGCTAATTTTGTAGGACGAGACTTTAATGTAGAGGGACTTGCTAGTTGTGAGGTAAACTGCAAAGGTGTAACCAGAGCAGGTCTAATTCCAGATAAAGGTCTAAATTTTGAAGATGTAATAGTTTGGGGACTAGTCACCAGCTTATTCAGGTAATTAGAAGATCCTAATGTTTTTTCTGTGGAACTTGATGAATTTAATGCTAGTGTTTTATCTGTGACTTTCTTTGGACCATAATTATCTCGAGGATCAGGAGCGTCACTCATTTTTGCCCTGTAGAAATTCCCTTGTCAAAAAGTCTGGTAAGGAATTTTTAATTCCTGATATATGCTCAATTTCAAAATCGAAACATGAGAGTAATGCTTGCCATCTTGCGAATATATGTTTAGAAACTAAGTTTTTAACATCTTTTTGTAAAACACTGGTTGCAGCTTTACAATCAGTTTTTAATAAAAATGGTTTTAAAAACAAATCATCTTGAAATTTAGTAATACATAAAACAATGGCTAAAATTTCTTTTTTAATAGTACTATAATTTAATTGGGCCGGGTTCCAAGTTCCAGAGTAAAATCTGACAACTTGTTCCTTATTCGATCCCGGAAGTAATTGTTTTAAAATTCCTCCAAACCCAATATCAGAAGCATCAGTTTCCACTATTAAGTTGGCTGCAGGATCTGGTATTCCTAAGCAAGGTAATCTCTTAACTATCTCTTTCAGTTTTAAAATACTCTGAGTCATAGTAATGTCCCAAGGAGGTGGATTTTTCCTAAGTCGTTTAAACAAAGGAATACATATTGTCCTAAGGTTAGGAATAAAGTCGGAAACATAATTGATACATCCCAAAAACCTTTGTAATTGAGTTTTATCTCTTAACTCGTTTGGAAACTTGCTAACAAACTCTAAAGACCTACTAATTGGGGTATACATCCCTTGGGTTATATCAAAGCCTAAAAATCTAATTTGTGACTGATAAATTTTTAATTTCTTTTCAGATAAAACCAACCCATTATTCTTAATAATTTGATAAAACAATTCCATATGGTGAAAGTGTTGATTAATAGAGTCTGAGAAGACTAATATGTCGTCTAAATAGACAATAGTAAAATCTGTATAATCATTAAATATTGTATTCATAATATTTTGAAATTCTGAAGGGGCATTTTTTAATCCTAACGGCATAACATTCCATTCGTAATGGCCAAAAGGCACAACAAAGGCCGTTTTGTATTTATCTTTTTCTTCTAACTGAATTTGATAGTATCCGGATTTTAAATCGAATTTAGAATAAATACTTTTGTTGTGTAATCTGTTAATTAAATCTTTTTTATTGGGTATAGGATATCTAATCCATTTTAATGCTTTATTTAAGGGTTTGTAGTTTATCACTAATCGAGGACTTCCTCTTTCTAATTCCGAAGCATTAATTACATAAAAAGCTGAACAGCTCCAAGAAGATTTACTAGGTCTAATTAGTCCTTTATTTAAATAATCTTGTATTTCCTTTTTGCAATAGTCTAAATGTTCTTTATTCATTTGTATTGGCCGAGCTTTGGTTGGTATATTTATTTCTCTAAAATCTGGTTCATAAGGTAAAGACACAGTGTGCACTTTTCTTTTCCAGAACGCATTGGGCTGCTCTGAACAAAGATCTGATTTAAATTTTTCTAACATATGGCTAATTTTTTCTTTAATGATAGGACTCTCTAATTGTTCTCCTATTCTTTTAAAATGTATTTCTTTATTTATAAAATTAATTTGTTTTTTCTTTTTATTTATTAAATTAATTCGAGATATAGCTCTTTCTTGTATAGAGTTTAAATCTCTAATTTTTGGTTTGTCTAAAAATTCAAAATTAATTTCTCTTTCTAATACTGTGGTAGTTATACCATTTTCACTAACCTTAAAAGGGTAAAGTAACGTCAAGAAAGGTGTTCCTAAAATAATTTCTTCAGTAATATTTTTTACTAATAAAAAGGAGGTTACATAACATATCCTATCTTTACAAACTTTAGCGTTAGATAATTTATATGAAACTTGTAATCTATTACCATTAGCTCCTCGTAATGATTCTTTAGTTTTTTCATAAAATTGGGTAGGTATTAATCCTTCTTGTATACAATTTAAATCTGCCCCAGAATCTACTAGAGCCGTAAACTCGTAAGTTGAATCTTTAATTATTAATTTAATTCTTGTATACCATTTATGTGATATCAATTTTTCTATTTTATTAATATATGTATCTTCTTCTTTTTCTTTACTAGTAGAAGGTAGAGAAATAGCCTTCTTCAACCTATTTTGTTCTTGGATAATCATAGTTCCTTGTAATTGTAACATTTTAACTTCTATCTCATCATCTTTAGTTTTTAAAGATTGAATTTCTCTTTTAAGGATCTTAATTTCTTCTTGCAAATCTTTTAAGGTTATAGGATTTTGAACGGGTTTTTTGAAGAGTTCCATAACATCCTTAAATTCTACTTTATGTAGTTCTCTTTTTTCTATTTCATTATCGTCTATAATATTTTTAATCTGCCTCATGAAAGCTTGTTTACTTTCAGATTCTTCCATCTTATCTAATATTCCTATTAATGTATTAGTTTGATGATTAGTTAAAACATTAATGCTTTTAATACAATTATTACAATTACAAAATTCTACCCCTAAACACTCATCTAACTCTTCTTTACTAGATTCACTTGATTCTACTAAGTGATTAATATCTTCTATCTCTGATTCACTAGATGACGAATATTCATCTCCTGATACTAGCATTATGTTTTCTAAGGTATGAATTAAATTTTGTTTTAATTCTTCTGATATATTTAAATCACTAATTTGTTGTATTTTTTCTCTAACTTTGCAGTCATTTGCATAATGACCAAATCTACCGCACTTGTAGCATTTAATGTCTTTATTTTTATTACTATGTTTTTGGTAGGGATTTTTAGTATTCTTTTTTCTTGAATTCTTATAATATTTTTTACTTTCCTGAGGGTTTTCTTTCTGGTAATTCTTTTTCTTATAATATTTGCTAGAACTCTTATTATGCTTACTAAAAGTTTTCTTCTTACTCTTAGGGTTACTAGGAGCTCGTATGGGGGTAGCACCATATTGCTCACAGAAAGATCCCATCTCCCTTTTATTGTTTAATTTTTCATTCTTTATTTTATTCTGTAATTTGTAGTCGGTACAAATTTGTAATCCTGTTTCAACAATATAATTAGATATTTCTCCCATTGTTAATGAATTAAAAGGTATTTCTCCATTGTAGTTTTGCCTAATATTACTCTTGACTTTGTCCGCAAATAATCTAGGTAAACCACTAATAAATCTTTCTTTCCAATATATTGCTGCCCCATCTGGACGCAGACATAATTTTGATAAAAACATATCTTTATACCAACGGTAATCTGACATGGTAGGGCAATATAAGTTTAGTAATTGTTCTGACGCCCTTTGTTGTAATTTCAAAGGCTCTCCTATAAAGAATTTGGTTATTGCGTATAATAAGGTTGTAACGCAGATTTCTTCATTAGTTTCTGTTTTAATAGCAGAATCAATCCTTAACTTATCTTCGTCACTAAGGATATTATCCCACCAACCTTTTAATTGACCTGTAAATCCCATTACTAGCATATCTTTTGTTTTTCTATCGGAATTCTTTTTGATTTTAAAGGCAGTTGCTGCCATTGTCATATTTTGAATAATATTTAATATATGCTGCTCTGACGCTCCATCTATGTTCCATTCTATAATACAGTCTCCTGAGTAACTATCTCCTATAAAACTATTCCTTTCTTCAAATTGAACATCAGCAAAAGAAGGCCTAGGATAATAGTTTCTAGTCTTAGGTCGCGGAGGCTTATCAATTCGAGAAATAATATTTTCTTCTTCTTCAAAAGATAATGTATTAATTTTTACTTCTGATGTGGATCCTATACTTAAAACTTTTAATCTGTCAGCCAATTCATCTAATTTTTGTTGTGGATTATATCCTAAAGTTAAATCTTTAATTTCTTTATCTGTGGGAATATTATAATGATAAATTGGTCTTGTAGGATCGGATATTTTTACCTTTAGCGTGTCAGGTAATAGTTGTTCAACTCTATCTAATTGTTGAGACATAGTATGTAAGATTTGATTAGTGTAATTTAATTGACTATGAATATTGTTAGAATCTTTTCTTTGTTCAGACGGGTTGCTTATGGCCTTAAAAGGCGAGGCTTCTATTTCTATATTTTCTCTAGAGGGTATAATTTTTATAGCTTCCAAAGGAGGGTGAATAGATTCAATTATTTCCTTTCTAGAAGTTTTCCATTTAATGCTCATCCTAGTTTTAGTATTTAAAAATAATTCTTTGGCATAGGGATTCAATATGTTATTATCTAAACAATATAATTCGAACCAGGTAAAAAAGTAAATATTAATCTCCTGATGTTCTAAAAATTCATAAAATAATTTCAAGTATAAGTCTCTTTCTGATTTAGAAAAGTTATCAAAGTACCATCTACGTTTTTCTTTATTATAATCTGATAAGAATTCTTCTTTAATCCAAATTTTATCAATTTCAAAGGGTTCATCCTTATTAATCATATTTAATACTTGTGATTCAGTTGGCGAAGGAGACCTACTAATTCTTTCTTGATAAATAGGTCTTGGTATCGTTGGAGTAAAATTAACTCCTGCTAGGTTTAATCTGATTGTAGAATCTACTGAATGTCTAGCAGAGGAAGGTCCTATGCTAGGACTCTGATTGTACCTATAAGATTGACTCCTATTCATTCTTATTCTAATATTTCCATCTTGGTCAGCAATAATATCTCTTATAGATCTTGCTTCTAGTTTCTCTGGTTGAGTAGCATTTTCTATTATCCATTCTTCTGGAATCTTTTCTTTTAATTCAGAGATGGTTAATATCTTAGGGGTAATTATATTAGATTTCTTAAGATTAGCTTCTATAACACATGTTTCATTTCTAGGTGTAGATCTCAACGATTTATAATTATAATTAACATTTGTAACTTTATAGGTTATTCTAGTAATGATGTCTACATTAGATATTCCTTCAGTAAAATTATCATTTTGATGTTGAACGCAAATGACTAAAGACGAACTAGTAACTTCATCTCCTAAACTCATCGAATAATTAGGATAACAATTGAAATAAACGGGACCATCATTAAGATTAGATTCTAACATGGCTATCACAGAGTCATGAAAGTCTCTAATTCTAGAATCTCTTAGAATTAGTAATATTGGTGAGTTTAAACCTAATTTATGTAATGGTTTTACAGCCACTTGGACTAAGCCTAAGTGAATGTATCTAAATCCATTTTTATAATGTTGATCTAATAGTTTTTTATCTAATAGCGTAAACGTTTCTTGCTTATTCTTAATATTTCTAGCTTGTTCTAATGTATGAATGATTTTTTGACTTTTGAAATCAAAAGTACTCATTTTATATATTTCGTTTAACTTAATTTCTGGCATGTTCCAGTTTATTAATTTATTTTCTATTTCTTGTACTTCTAATTCTTGATTTTGAAAAGTATCTTGATTTAAAGTTGTTTCCGTTTCGGAGGAAGTAGGTGGAACTAAAGTTCTATTAGATCTACTACTTCTACTGCTAAAACTGCTCCAAGCCCTATTTAGTAACCGAGACATCTTTGATCTAAGTTTACTTGAATGACTCTAAACTTACTTTACTATGTGACTCTCTTCTCCCCCTTATTTTTGTTTGAGTTCTTAAAGAAAAATACAACTAGGCTAAACCAACGGTTTCACTGCCCTATCTGCGGGTCTTACTACCTGGACCACCCAGCTCTTCAGCATTCTTCTTACAAAACTGGTCAACACTCAGGGTTGCGGGTTGAATCAAAAGTAAAATAATTTAAAATCAAAAGTAACTTAATTCAAAGGGGTCTCAGAACCAACAGGCTATATATATATATATATATATATATATATATATATATATATATATATATATATAGTCAGGATCCGTTGACACCGAATCTCAACCGTCCATTTCATTTAATCAAAAGGCTCATATTTATTTAATCGAAATCTCACATGATCATTACTTTCTATTAACTCGCCCGATCCGTGCTCATTCTTCTTCTCCATTAGCTTCAACACAACGAAGTTAATGATCAACAATCAAAGCAAACCTATCCAAATTCAAATTGTTTGGTCGTCGTGAAATTGGATGCGGGAAGTGAGCGTTAGTTTTGTGCATACGATGGATAATACAATTGATATCATAGGCTTGAGTTTTGTGCATGAACAAAGAGCATTCATGATCTTACCAATTGATACGATAGGCTTGGTTTTTTATTTGACCAAAGAAATTAAAGGTATAACTTTTAATTTCTTTTTTTTTTTTGGTACAAAAGAGGGCCAAAGGCCTAATAGAAAATTAAACAACTAATTGAACATGTTTAGGAAAACAAGTCCCAGAAATATCATCAAAAAGAAACTTATGGAGCTCACTAGGTGGATACTCCAATCTAGTAGCAGCAAAAGAGTCGAGAGAAAGGCTAAAGGTTGCCAGCCAATCAGCACAACGATTACCCTCCCTCCAAGTATGACGAAACTGGACATGCCAATCTAAAGCCAAAAGGTTGCGAATACGCCGCACCAATGTGGGAATGCCTCCACTAAACTTACAATTACCAGTAACCATATCAATAAGAGTTTTAGAGTCGCTTTCCACAATCAGTTGTGGAATATGATCTCGCCAAACCATATCCAAACCAAGGTACATTCCCCACAATTCAGCATGAAGCGCGTCACACACTCCAACCTTTCTAATGTAGCCTTTTAACCATCTTCCATCAGAGCTGCGAAAAAGGTCACCACAACCTGAATTCTCTCCACAACCTTTGCAAGCACCGTCACTGTTGAGTTTTATCCATCCTTCAGGGGGTTTATCCCAACCCACGTAGATTGTCTCTTTTCGTTGAAGATTGCGATGAGGCGGAAGGGTAGAACAAAGGTCTATCTGACTAGTAAAGTTTTGGATCACCATGACAGGGTTTGTTTGGCTGGTGAAAATCATTTTCAAAGATAGATTTGTTTGTCCACGTCCATAAGAACCAACAAGATGTCATGAAAATTGTCTTCCAGTTCTTAGTAGTTGCACATATCCCACGCTTGCCGAGGTTGTTGAAAATCCTATCCCTGCAATGAAAAGTAAAGAAATCAGTTATAAAACGAGATGGAACAAGGCGGAGCCATACCTGAGTTGCATAGGCACAATCCCAGAGCACATGAATGGTAGTTTCATCTTCTCTCCCACATCTAGAACAAAGTGGAGATATGCCCACTCCCCACTTGCTTCTACGAAAATTGGTAAGGATGCGCTCCTGGGCTGCAAGCCAGATAAAAGTTTGAATAGGGTGAGGTCCTTTCCAGTCCCACAAAGAATTCAATTCTCCTTCCAAGGCATTAATATCTCCATGTTGCAACCTATAAGCACTTTGAACGGTAAACTGATGAGTATTAGTGCCTTCCCATCCCATAACATCAGGTCCATCTGAATCAATTGGGGTTGGTAAAGCAACCACATGATTCACAATATTGGTTGGCAAATTTTCACTCAAAAAACTTAGGTTCCAATCTCCCTCTACATTCAAAACATCCCGCACAGAAATGGTAGTATCAATGAAATTTTGGGAAACTGATGGGAGGAGCTCGCTCCTGTTAGGGACCCAGTTATCAAGCCAAAAATTTGTATTTTTTCCATCCCCTATTTTCTAAAAAACATGGCGTTGAAAATCATTCCAAATTCCAACCAAAGCTTTCCATAGGGGGAATCATAAGGCTGGGAGTTGCAAGAAACCATAAGATCTTTATTTCTACCGTACTTACTGATAAGAACTCTGCACCAAATAGCATCCAGATTATTTATGAGATTCCACGTCATCTTCATCAAGAAAGCCTCATTCATACGATGTCGTCTCTTAAACCCCAATCCACCATCACATTTAGGCTGGCAACACACGTCCCAATTCACCAAATGCACTTTACAACCTTGATTTGTGTCCCCCTATAGGACACCACACTGAATTTTCTCAATCTCATCACAAATAATTTTTGGCAGCTTAACATATTGCATATGATAATACGGAATAGAACTAATAACTGACTTAGAGAGAGTAATTCTCCCCGCAAGACTCAAACATTGATGTTTCTACCCACTGAGCTTATTTTGGATTTTCTGGACAATGTACTTAAAATGCCCTCTAGTGGATCTACCAGTAGTCAACTTAGCCCCAAGGTATTTACCCAAACTATTAACATGGGAGAAACCAGTATGAAGTAAGATATCATCCCGAAGTTGATTATCCACATTTTTAGAGAAAAAAATCTGAGTTTTTTAACTATTGATCTTTTGACCCGAAGGGAATTTGTTTGTAGATGATTGTAACCGATTCTAATCCTTTGTTGCAAAATTCCCCAAACCTCCAATTTGTTCCTACATATAGTTTTGATTATTTTGTTCCTAAATAGTTTTGATTCTACATAGTTTCATGATGATATATAAAATTAAAAGTAAAGTATAATCAAACAAGAAATTGAATGGTGTATGTAGTTTAACATGTGTAGTTTGAGTGTGTGATAATTAAGACTGTACACTAAATTAGGTGCACATTTGTTGGCTATTCTCTATAAATTAAATTAACACGACCCACCATAGGGGTTGAATCTAACCAGACTGCTACAACATGAAGAATAAGGTTCAAATCGTAATTGAAAGAGGCACCACATTTAGTGTCTGATAGGCTAAAATAAAAGTATCTCAAATAGAAGAAACGTATTGAAAAAAAAAAAATTAACCTGATGCATGAATGGTAAGCTTCCTTCTGTATGTCAAATAATCAATTTTTATTAGTAGAAAAAATAGAATCAACCAATGGGTCCAATAGGGTTAGAATTAAGCGGAATGAGCTAGGCTTCAACAACATAGCAAATAATTTTTTTTTTTTTTAAATAGACGAAATGACAAAGTCATTATAAACTCACACATAAGTGGAGGTATCAAGGTTCGAACCCCGTTCATAACGTTCGGTCTAACAATTTTGAAATTTTATCAGTTAAACTAGGACTAAAGGACTATAGCAAACCAACTCTAATTGAAAGGCATCCTCACATATAATGTCTAATATAACTCATGATTATTGTTTTTTTACGAAAAAAAACATGACCCATGATTGGTAACCTTCCTTTTGTATATTAAAATATAAATATTCACAAGTAGAAAAAATAAAATCAATTGATGGGGTTGGAATTTAGCAGAAGGCCTAACTAGTCATCCACAACATGACAAATTAAGATTTGAATATGGTGGTTATCTTTAATGAATGAAATAGAAAAGAAGAGATATTCATCTTTAATGTTAGACGAAAAATCCGATGCTATTTTTTTCTTCTTTTTGAGGAGCGTTACTAATTTAGTCAAATGTCTTGTTTTGGTAAAATTAGAGACATATATATATATACTCCCTCCGTCCCAAATTATAAGCAAAAAAAATTCATTTTCTTTGTCCCAAATTATAAGCAAAAAAGACCAACAATTATCTTTTCCAAAGGAAAATTAAATACAAAGTGCATTCAATTTGCTCTCTCTTTCATTTTCTCAATAACCAACAACCAATGAAAATTGTTTTTACATCTTCCTATAAAACTTATTTCAAAAATAACACAAAAAACTATGTTACAAACTACTATGTTTTAGTTTTCTTAATAAGTGTGATTTTTTTTTTTTGCTTATAATATGGGACGGAGGGAGTATATATATATATATATATATATTTCTTACGTTTGTTCATAAATTTCCTAGTAGTGATTTACTATTATTAATGATGTTACCATTAATTTTCATCATAAATCAACAGTTGAGCAAAAAGAAGATCAATTCAACAACAAAAAAATATAACAAAGTTAAGGAGGAAAAGGAGTGGCTAATCATCTTGAATATGAGACTAGAAATAATCACAGTATAGATTTCAAATATTATGTATAATTAACAATTAGTAAATTTAAAATTACATGAATTATCATATTCTAGTACAATTCCAGTGGCTTCTCTTTTTCTTTCCATTCTATGAACCTACATGGTGAAAACCTAACCTTGTATTCCGTAATAGTTTCAAGCTTAGGTGACCAAACCTGGTCCTTAGACTTCACAAGTGCTTCATAATGTTTTTTCAACTCAGGAGTACTACAAAGGAAACCGTTGCTATAAGGTGTTCCATTATTATTCATCTCTTTGTCACCATAGATGAGACCAGTTATGAACTCAGGCATGACCTTAATAACCACCCTTCCATTGGAACCTTTCAAGTATTCAAAAGGACACTTTCCAAATTTGATTGGAGATTTATTAGGGCAAGATCCAAAGGCTGAGATTGAAGAAACGGAAAGGGTGTCAATAGCAAAACGGTCAATAGGTAGAACAAAGTAGGTTTGACCTAACATAAGTTCATCATCTATGGATAAAACTGGAATTGGATGTCCTATAAAGAATGAATCTGCATGGCAAACCATCATTTCAGGGAATTCAAACATTATTTCACCAGCTATATGTTTTCCTTTCAATGATCTTGATGTTCCTTCCCAAAATATGAGCTTCACTATTGATGATGATGATGAGTTTGTGTTGTGATTAAAGCATAGAGTGATTGATGCATTTCCCATTTTCAAAAGATGTATTAGAGAGATGTGTTGAGATACTTTCTTTTAAGGAAATGTGTTGAGACTTTTGAGAATGGAAAGGTTTATTTGGGTATATATAGGGATGATGGAAAAATAATTTGACTTTTGAATTTAGATAATATTAACTTATTTTTATTTTGTTTTCTAGTTTATTACCCTTTGTAGTGGGGTAATAGTTGATGATGGGGTCGGTGGTCTGGTCAGTTAAGTCGGCTTTGAACATCTCTCTCTATCTCATAATATGATGTATGGGAACTTTTAGGACACACTAACTTGTGCCAGGCTTGTAAAAGCAACCCACACGCACATTACAACCACAACCTTTGACCATGGCTAATTTCTTCTAATTATATCAATATATTCATACCTAAAGTTGCTTACCTTTTTCATCTCTAATTAATATAATACACAGAAGAGAAATTCATATTAGTATTCGTGAACTATATTGTAACATGTATAGATTGAAATTCCACATTTATATATTGTAAAAGATAAAATTTTAATCATTAATTAGATTTTACTTGAAAAAAAACATCTTAATCAATTAAAATACAATACTCGGTCAATTTACTCCCTCAAATTTATAAATTAAAATAGTGCATAGTTCTTTAAATTTAGGAATGCTTTTTAATTTAATTCTTCCATAAAAACAGTCTTGATGATATGTTTGCGATGAAGATTTTGGAGGAGTTAAAGTATAGTTTGTTACAATATAAAAGTTACAATATGAAAGTTCAAAATATCTAAACATATATATAACTTTAATTAAAATAAAAATAATTTTAATGAAAATTTCATAAAAATTAATGTTCGTAATTTATACGCATTAGTACAACAAAAACATCGGACAAATGGCCCGTCAGAACGTTAGGTCTTTATAATTGTCTTTTGCTACATTAAAACTAGTATAATATAGTCGGCTCAACTTATCACTACTTGACTTCTTTGAAAAATGGTACAACTCAAGAATCTTCAGACATCGTTTGGCACAAGGGAGTTTCTTTAAAAATCAATCTTTTTGATTGATGCCTTCTTGAGAATCGCATTCCAACTACTGATAATCTTTTGCGACGGGGCTTACTTCATAATCAACAACAACTGTGTGTGGGTGGTTGAGGGTCTAATGGGGATATTCATTATTTGTTCTTGCATTGTAACTTGTTTGAATCTATTTGGACATTGGTTTTGTATTGGCTAGGTTATGTTAGAGTGATTTCTGCTCTCAGTTTCGACCATTTACTTTAATTCGTTCATTTATGAGGATCATCAAAGTATCATCGGCCAACCATAAATCTTTGAGAATTACTTTTTCCACTCTATGACATTCTCCTGCGCCTTGTAAAGTTTCCAAAAATGCCCTTATGCATTCGAATTTTGAAATTCGGATTCATGTTTACTATTTCGGATTTTATAATCCGAACAATTGTTATGTATAATCAACCATCAGACTCTCACATTTCAGTAGTTTTGAGTTTTGCTTTTAAAAACAACAAAAAACTAAGTAAAAAAATGTTAAAAACCTGTCAAATAAAATCATAAAAATAGCACCAAAAAATTCTAAAAATCAAATAAAACTAATGCAAATTTTTTCAGATTTTTCTGAGAATAAGAAAAATTTAAAAAAAAATGAAAAATGGGTCTTTACGAAGGAATTTTGGATTTTGAGGGGCAAAGTCCCGTAAGAAGTTCCTTCTAGGGGAGTCACAGTTCTTGAATTTTTTTTCTGATTTTCTGGGGAAGTTTCGGAGCAATCATATCAAGTAGCCTGAAAACCCAATTTTTGACTAAGAACAGGTAACAATGACCCAAAAACAGAAGGATGAGGGTTAGGAAGATTAATATTGTCTCTAAAATGACTATTCATGTTACAAACATGTTTAAAATTTGTGCTGATACAGTTTGGATTATATAATCCGAACTGTTTTACCTTGAAAAAGGGTGTTTAGGGGGTTTTCGGATTATGTAATCAGGAAACATCATGTAACACGTCCTATTTTTTGAAGTTTCCGGATTACAAAATTCGGAAAAATCCGTAACTCATTTTTTCACCCTTTAACAAAGGAAAACACTATTCTGGATTATATAATCCGGAATGTACCAAGGGTAATTTTGAAAAAAAATAAATAAGGCGCGCGAGGAAATGCATAGGGTGAGAAAAGTAACACTCTAAATCTTTTATGGTTTTCTTGCATATGAGTGATATGGAATGAAATAAACAATCATATTTTCAAGCACAATGGGCAATCTCTGCATCAACTCAACTGCTCGACAAAATTAAGTTTAAGACATTTTGGTGGTTGAAAGTGAAATATGCTACTTTTACTTTTGATTATCATTCCTTGTGGCTTAACCCAATTATGTGTTTGGGAACTATAACCTAATTTATATTTTTCTTTTATTTTTGGTTCCATTTATTAACAATGTAAACTCTTGATTTAGCCTTTTCTTCCTGGTACACCTTGTATTAATCTTAACCCTTTGGTATTTTAATTCTATTTTACCTTCTTACAAAAAAAACAGCCATAAAACTTTTAACCTGTGTTACAAAATTTATATTAAAAAAAGGGAAATGTTAACTAATGTATCTGGGGCATTCGTTAAGAACTTTAAATAGAAACATTTTTTTTGAAAATTTATGTAAAGAATGTATTGGAGATTGAAATATTTTAACTTTTTTATAGAATAATTTATTTTTTTTGGAATACTTAAAGAGTTTCTCGGGGGCACCCGTTAACAAGACCCTTAAAAAAATGACGAAAGTCGATTGTTTTTTTGTTGAATACATAAATTGATTGTTATTCTTTTACGAGTCTTGTTAACAAGTGCCCTTAAGGTACTTGTTAAGTATTCAAAAAATAGAAACAATTGATAACTTTTATGTAAAAAAAATTATTTTTTAATGTTTTAATGTGTTGAATACATAAATTCTAAAACAAAATTTTTATTTTAAACATCTTATCAAGTATCCTAAGGACACTTGTTAAGATTTCCTAAATAAAAGGACCATGTAACTATTTTGCAAATATGAAAGAGTAAACTGACAAATTGTTAAAAATGTATAGACTATACCTCCATATAGCAGTAGTATTTAGGATTTTACTCTTTTAGAGGGTAGAGATTGGTTCGTGTATGCAGACATATTGGTCTATATATCCTGATTAAGTATCTCATTTTTATCACGTGATTGAACTGCACAATAAAGTGCTTTGGAATATACCGTTGACTCAAATTGTTTAGATTAAAAATAGAATTATTCTCATAAAATCAACTAATATTTGGATTTTTTTTCTTTATCTTCTTATGCTCGATCAATATTTTTGTGCTTAATCCGTATATTACATGGTAGATGGCCTACCACTAGAATTTGGACGTTCAACATCGAATCCATATATATATATATTAGATTTTGAGTCTAATTCAATTTCAACAAAATTCGTTTGTAAAATAAAGTGTGTTCAGGCTTAATAATTTTATAAACTCTTATTTGGTACTAGCTATCTCAACTGAATTTGCATTTCTTTCCAATATATATCATAGCCAATGGATAAATAAGTCCCTTTAAAAAGTTTCATAGCCAATGGATTATTTTGGTTTATTCCTTTTAAAAAAAGTATTTAACATGTCTTTATAGTTCTGCATATAATTTTTTTTAAGTAACCTAATAGCTAAAATTCTTTATTTAATGTGAATAAGTATAGTGTCTAGAATTTGAACTCCAACCTCTTTGCATTATTCATACTAATATCCTCACATAGACAATTTTGCATATATCTTATCAATTTTTTTATTTTTTATTTTGCATATAACCATATGCAAATGTAGCCGTTTATAATTCATTCTTGAATTAAAAATATTAATACGAATAATCATATAGATTTAATTTATTTTTTTTAAGAAATATAGATTTAACTTGTAGACTCCAAATAAATCATAAATCATCATATTAACAAAGGCTCAAACGCGGTTTAAAAGAATCAAACCTAAAATCTCTACTCAATTTAGCTTAACTATTTAAAACTCATGTAACATGTGATGTATTGACATTTCAATATGATTATTTTATCATTTTTCAACGACCCCTCCAGTCAGTTCATTTTCATAACATATCACATTATCATATTTATTTATTTATGTAAACAATTAACCACCACATGACTGAAGTCATCAATAAAAAAAATAAACAGATCAACCCAATAAAAGTCATCCACAAAGCCATGTATGCAAGCTTTAATTGTTGACGCTCTCCAACACATGATTTGAGAGCTTTAATTAAATTAATCTGAGCTCAACCAATTCATTTAATAATCATTATTTAAAGCTAGAATGAATATTTCAAAATAAGTAGTTGTTCGTTTGGTTCTTTTCCAACTAAATACATTTTTTTCCATAGACAAAGTCTGTATAAGTCACTCAAGCCACAAGTTATTATATGAGTAATTCCCTTCGTCATAGGCACAAATTAGTCGAACTTATCTACGTTGTTGTTGTCGGTTTAAGACCAAGCTTATGATTTTCTTTGCTACTTTTCTTTCCTTTCTCTTTCAGAAAAGTCAAATGGCACTTTAATCTGCGTAGCACTTTTGCCCTACGATGACAAAATTAAAACTTTCTTTTCTATTTGCTAAAATTCTTTGTGGGCAACTATAGTGAAGCACACTTAGTATATTTGGATGAGACAATTTTTGAGGAAATGCAATTTTAGAGTATATTGTGAATGAGATATTTAATCGAGATATTGGTTGATAGTTTTCAAGTATGACTCTCTTTATTTAAACAATTACGTTAAAGAGAAAACTTATCATGTCCTTTTTCTATGAGTTCTTTAAATACTTTAACGATTGTTAAGTACAATGTTTTTTTTTGGGTTTTGACTTATTGAACTTAGAAATGAATACAAATAAAAATAAAACAAATAAGTGAGTGGATAAAAATGCATAAATAGCTTGAATTTGATTGATTGTGTGGCCAATGAAATGTAGAAGATGAGAATTTATAATCAAATCTTAATCCTACCAGCCAAACGACATGACCAGCAATGATTAGCCTTGTTCGGTTGATTGCGTGTATAGTGTTTAAGTTTCCACTCGCTCAGGGGGCGTGGCGCCCCAAGTTCGACTAGTAGCTTTTTGACTTCATGGCATAGTCCGTTGGCATAGACCAATGTGCACAACCTTCCTTGAAACGTGCATTTGTGTTCACTGTTTCTTTTAGTTAATGACACTAGAAACACGAGGCACTAATTAATCGCATGTCTCATTGCCAAGTTCTACGACATTTTGTCTAAGTCTGATGATTTAAGGACCTTCATATTTCTTAGATCTGAGAAAAAAACTTGGTTTGACTCTTGTTTGGATGTAATAGCGCTTTCTAAACTTGCATTTGGTTGATGAAAATTCTCTCATTTTAAAATTGCTTTAACTAATATACTGACATGAGTTTTATCTCTGACCAATGTGTGTCAATTTTTTATATGGATCTCAATTATCTCGAATATATTAATCTTTGTTGTTTTGCGTTGATGATATTTTAGTTTACCAAAAGAATTAAATAACATTTGAGGTATCACTTCTTTTTTTACTCAGGATACTTAGAGAAACTTAATCATATGCATTTAACTGAGATCTAAGAATATTTGAATGAGATATACAAATTCATTGCAACTTAATCATATCTCTCAAACTTGCACATGAGAAATGCTATAAGATTGCGATGGCAAATTTATATGGAAAAAAAAATTGTAGATTCGGAATCCTTAACTTATATGGGAAAGTGCATAGTATCTCACAATACTCTTACAATATTTTTTTTACAAATTTAAACATTCATTTTAGAAAATGGATATCAAACCTACGTGATCTACGAGTTACGGTTCAATCAAATCATGTATAATAAATAAATAAGCAAATAAAAACTACAAAAAAACAGTTTACTTAGAAACTCAAACATTGTTCAAAACAATTAAACCAATTCTTTTACAAAATGATTTATAGTTCTATTAAATTGTATATATGTTTGATTTCAGAGAGAATGGAGGTTTTATTTTTGCTGTCGTTGTCTATAATTCAAAGGTTCATTTCCCATCTTTATATTACTACTATCTAAAATTGAGAAAACGTTTAAGGTCAATATGTGTGTGTGCTTAGGTAAGACTTCCAATTTTTAATTGTTGTAAAATACGTACAATAAGATCTCAAATAATTGTCTCATCTTTCTTGTAGTTATGGGCATGTGACAAAAAGTAAAGCGACAGTTGAGAACTTTATTATTTTATTACACAAGAGGTAACGAGTCAAGACGGGTGATTGTGGCCTTCTTTTATTTATAAAATTTAATTAATTAAAATTGTGATTTGAACAAATGATATACTTTTATTTTTAGGGGGCAATTTATTTAATTTAACAAACGTTTTTAACAAAGGAAGGGCATTGATATTCGACTAAATCCAAAACCGTTATTTATGAAAAAATTGGCCTCCTTGACTCGGTAGCCAATTAAGTTTATAGTTATTTTTGTTTTTGAGTGTGACATGTAATCATGAACAAGTGTGTATGTGTGTGTTACTTACTCCTCCTTTGGTTTTTCCCATTTTAATATTATAAAACAGCATCATAAACGAGCTCATATATAAAGCCTAATAATGCATGCCAATTATTATCGTTCTCATTAGGAATTCATATGGAATAGCAAATGCTAATTGACTATGATAATATTTGAATGGTGTCGAAATAAATTAATTTTTGTACATAAAACCTTTACAAATTATATTAGTAAGAGTTGCACTAAAACAAAGAAATTGAAAGCATCCTACAAGGCTTAACAATATGTTGATAGTTGGCCAAAAGCTTGAAATCTTGAGAAACTATCTTCTTATACATTTTATCTATACATATCTATGCATATTATATGCATGACAAATAATGTTTTTTCTTTTGAAATAAAAAAACGTTATTAGTTAATTTAGTTTGAATCTTTAAAACATTGGCACCTTATAGTAGTATTTTTCTTTATTATATATGTAAAGAAAATTCAATATGTTGACTTTTCTTTCCTTTTCATGAACTTTTTTTATTTAAGAGTTTTGGTAAGGTCAGAAAACAAGTTTATAGCTTATATCGGATAGCTTATAAATTCGTCTGAAGAAAAAAAAGCTCTGTTTGGTAATAGTTTTTTACATCGAGCTTATAGTTTATTTCACGAGCTTATAAATTATTTTCCAGACGCTATTTCAAGTAGCGTTTGAGCTTATAGCTTATAACTTATCATATTTTTTTCCATCTTTACCCTTATTAATTTATCTAAAATTCATTTATACCCTTTTATTATTTTTTTTATTTTTTTTGGGTCAAGTAGTCTAGCGGCTAGAGCTCACATAATTTAATTGTGGAGAAGTGGCGTGTTCGGGGTTCGAACCCAGACCCTGCATATAAAATACAATATCCCTACCAACTGAGCTAATCTCACGGGGATACCACTTTATTATTTATTACTCTTAAGTAATGAATTTATTACTCAGATCTGTAGTCCCTTTATAAAATTCACTACGTAACCTCTACATTGTTTTATAGCTTTTTATCTAAAACTCATTACGTAAAATTCATTTTAAAATAGGATTAATGTCGCTTTATAACATGCTTAAAAAATTTCTTTTCCCTAAAAAAACATGCTTAAAAAAAAACTTATATTTACTTTTTTAGAGACATACCTTGTTACGTTACTGTCACAAGTTTTTTTTTTTGTTTTAAACAAAACAAGTTACGTTTTATATTGCTGTGTTTATAATTTTCATCATCACTTTAATTATACTTTTTTTGGGTTTTCTTTAATCATTTTTGGGTAGTTTGTTGTTAGGTTAATGATTTTAAAAAATGTATAAATAGAAACATATTTTATTGTTACATTTTTTTATAAAGTATAAATTTAAATATAAAATAAAGTTTCAGTGAAAAAATAATATATATTAAATTAATAAATTTAAATTACTAAATTCTAAACATATTATATATTTTATTAAAAAATATTTTAAATATTAATTGATATAAACTTTTTTATGAATTAAGATTGTCCTTTTATGTCATTTTACATTTATCAGTTAATTGAACTATTAATTTTATCAAATATTTTAATTAGCTTATCAGCTATCACTCATAAGTAATAAGTTATCAGCTATAAGCTATCAGTCATCAGCTATAAGTTATCTGCTATCAGCTAACTTATAAGATATCCGCTATTTTTACCAAACAGAGCCGACATAGTACAGTCTCTGACTTGCTCTCTCCCCTTTTCGTGAATATTAATGATTAGCAGTGTTAATGTTAACTATGAACAAGTTATATGCTTCTTTATATGAGATGAACAATTATATGGTAGCACATGATTGTGGTTGAATTTTGATAATATATTCGTATGAACGTACCAATAAGCTATGGTTTTTCCTTTCTGAAAAATTGAGCGTACGCGTTACAATGGAAATTAAATAATATTTTTTTTGAAGAAATCAAAATGAGATATATTAACCGCGGCGATGAAAAAATCTCCAGTACAAGACGTACTGGAGAAGTTCACCCCGAAAAAGAAAAGTTTACAACATAATTACAGAAAAAAGTCAGTCGATACCCAAGCAAAGTAAAGGGTCCGACCACCATTTTGGAGAAAAGAACCCTAAATTGGTCTTATTAGCTTTTAACCACCATAACGAATGATATTTTGCTTTTTCTAACAACTGAACAATCGGTGTCTCTATGTTCTTGAACAACCTATTATTACGTTCGTTCCAAATCAGCCAGATGCAAAGTAGCCAGATTAATTGTAAAAAACTTCGACGCGCCTTCGAATGCCCTATAGAGTGAGTGAATTGAAAGAAATGGTCACCAATACTTTGAGGATGTACTCCAGACATGCCAATCCAAGACATAATATGCTGCCACAAAGAACCAAAAACTTTGCAATGAAGGAAGAGATGTGAGGCGGTTTCTTCCATGCCACACCCTGATAAACAATTGGTGGCTGTAGCCACTACGATACCTCGCCTATGAAGGTTATTACGTGTTGGTAACCTGTCCTTCAACAAGCGTCAAGCAAGAATGGAAACCTTCACCGGAACCTGTTTGTGCCAGATGAGATCTTCTCCTCCTTCAACAGTGGATACGCCTGTAGATGACAGTACCTGATAAGCACCTCTAACTGTGAAACCTTCGGAGGGATTTGGGTCCCACTGCCACCTGTCAGATTCATGAGAAAGCACAACAACACTAACAAGTAAATTCCTACACTCCCCTAACAAGTCTTCCTCCCATGCCCACAATCTTCTCCTCCAACCCCACGCCTCTCCCTCCTCCTCCCAACCTAACCTATGCATATCCGCTACCGTGCAAAACTTATTTGTCGCAAGCTCAAAAAGACGCGAGAATCTCAACCGGAAGGGAACATCTCCTAACCATCTATCAAACCAAAAATACGTATTCGATCCATCCCCTACCACCTTCGAAACCCTCCTATCGAACCAGCCCCCATGCGCCTCTCCTATACCTTCCCTAATCTTCGCTACTTCCTTCCACCACGGTGAAACTCTCCGGCCCCCAACCGCCAGCCTCCCTGCCTCCTCTCCATATCTCGCCACCAAGACTCGATACCAGAACCCCTCTCTGTCCACCAACAATCTCCAACACCATTTGCCTAGTAAAGCTAAATTAAACTCATGTAACTGTCTCACCCCCAACCCTCCATGCTCCTTTTTTGAACAAATAGAGTGCCAAGCAATCCAGGAAATTTTTCGATTATCCTCACTCCCTCCCCAAAAAAATTTAGAAAAAATAGAATTAATGAGAGAAATGATACCTGACGGAGCTTTGAAAAAGGAAAGAGCATAGACAGGAAGCGCGGTCAGGATAGATTTAAGAAGAATTAGACGGCCCCCGAAAGACAGGAAACGACTGTGCCACCCCGAAAGTCTAGCCTTAATGTTTGACACCACAGGTTCCCAAAAAGCTAGCCTGTGAGGATCACCTCCAATTTGCAAACCAAGATACATAAACGGTATTTTGCCCAGCTTACAATTTAAAATAGATGCTGCTTCCGTCAACCAAGAATCCCCAATATTAATACCAACCAGTAAGCTTTTATGAAAGTTGACTTTAAGACCGGACATATCCGCAAATAAATTCAAAACCGCCCTTAATGCTCGAACATTGGCCCAACTTTTTTGACCAAAAAGTAGTGTATCATCCGCGAATTGCAAATGAGAGACCACAACCGATCTTGATATTCCAACTCCATAACCCGTATACAGATCGTTTTCCACCAACGCTTTCATCATAACATTCAGACCCTCAGCTGCTATTAAGAAAAGAAAAGGAGAGAGGGGATCTCCTTGACGCAAACCCCTATTAAGAGGAAACTCATCAGTAGGACTTCCGTTTACTAAAATAGAAGCAGTTGCTGTTGTGACACACTCTTTGATCCATTTCCTCCATAGCACCGGAAAAGCCATCTTTTGCATTACCGCATCCAGATACCCCCAATCAACCGAGTCGTAAGCCTTTTCAAAATCAACTTTAAAAAGTAGCAATTCTTTTTTATTCTTTTTTGCCTCATCAACCACTTCATTAGCAATTAAGATACCATCTAAAATTTGTCTATTTTTCACAAAAGCTGTCTGAGTCTCAGACACAACCTGACCTATAATCAATCTCAACCTGTTGGCCAACACTTTCGACAGTATTTTATACAAACAACCCACCAATGCAATGGGCCGAAAATCCTGGACTCTCTGAGGGCAGTCCACTTTTGGTATGAGAGCAATAAAAGTAGAATTAATACCTCTTGACAACTTGCTATTGCGGTGAAACTCTGATATGAAGCGCATCACGTCCCCTTTTAAATCTTCCCAAAATTCCTTAATGAAACCGAAATTTACACCATCTGGACCCGGACTTTTATAACTATCACAATCCCACACCGCCTCTTTTACTTCTTCAACTGAAAAAGGTTTTATTAAGCCGCTACCCTCCACATGAGACAAGCTTTGAAACCGTAAATTACCAACCTCTGGCCGCAAGACATGCTGATCCGCAAAATGATTCTTAAAGTGATCAAAAATTACCCTTCGAATTGGTTGTACACCTTCGACAATCTCGCCATTAACCATCAGAGAAACAATAGCATTTCTTCTCCGCCGACTAGACAACATAGAATGGAAATACTTGGAATTAGCATCTCCCTCTTTCAACCAATGCATCCGAGACTGTTGCCAACTAATACTAGTACTAACCCGGGACAAAGAGTGAATGTCATGCGTTAAACCTCTCAATTCATCAATTTCATCCTCCAGCAGCCCACCTTCCTCCCCTTTGACATCTAACTCGGAACGACGAAACTTTAAAGCATCAATTTTGCCTGGAATATTTTTCACATGAACCATATGCCACTCCATCAAAGCACACTTAATCAATTTTAGCTTTTCTCGGAGAACATAACCACCCCACCCCTCGACTTGAAAAGATTAATCTGTACTTGAAAAGAGCAACCTGAAAACTATTCTGCCATTGACGGAGGAAAGCACGGCGACAGGAGTATCTAGGTCAGGACAGATTTCAGGGCCAAGAACGGGTTCGGGATGGGAACGATTACAAGCTCCGGCAGTCTAGGGTTAGGTTTGCATCTCAGGAAGACCGTTTTCATGGGGATCATGCTATGTTTTCAGATGTTTCGAAATTAAATAATATTGATGGTAGGAACTTAATTTTTGAATACGCTTTTGGATTCACACCATTCATATTTATGTAAGATTGGTAGCAAAAATAAAATATTTAACGAATTCCAAAAACTTGAATCCTTACAAAGTGAATCAAGCTATGGTTGATATTTATTTATCTACTTGTGTTGTATACTAGTTGCTACTTGCTAACATTGAAGGATTCAAGTAGTATACAAAGTGAATCGTATCTGTATTTAGACTTCATATAGGTCGAATCTTTGCGAAGTGAATCAACATAGATTGGTACTTAAGTCTTAAAGGCTACCATATGACCATATGCACTATCAAGTCTTAAAGGCTTCCTTAATCCTATTGAACCCATATGACCCAACTTACCTAAAAAAAATTATAGTAGAAAAAGTAAATAAATCAATGTAGAACAAATATAATTGAGTGTACGTATATGGAAATAGATGCATACATTTGTATAAATTATATGATATTGCAATATATTATGGATCTCATATTGAGTATATAAAATATTCAATGTAGTTTACCCCACTTAATGAGATAAGACTTGATTGTTGTTGTTGATGCTCTTGTTGTAGCCTTTAAGTCATAAAGTTGTTTCACATAATGAATTAGCCTTAGATTGAGTTCACTTCATAGACTAAAGTCGTATTACAATATTATACAAGTCTTACTAATTTCATGAATATGAATTCGATTGTAACTTTCTTTATTTCTATAATAAAGTACAAAGATGAACTCGTACTAAAAAACATAAGATCCATATTTTAATTTGTTAAACATGATTAGTCTTCTATTATTGCTCTGACATTACTTAAGAATCAAGATCAACGGTAGGTTATATACAACACCCATACTTTTCAATCGAACGAAACACATTTTATAAATGACAAAACTATGAAGAACATACATTCCAAAGCGGACAACACATCGAAACACAGTGCGGTGTACTTGGGAGTGGAAGAGAGTATATCACTTCCCCAACATCAATGTGTAACCCCAAGAAAATGTATTTAAACTACATTCACGAGAAAAATTTTTGAAAAATTTAGTTGACCAAACTTTGATCATTGTCATAGGTTTTCGAATTGAAGAATTATTGACAATTCGTCTTTGTGCAATTTTCAATATGAATTGTTGATTTGTGATGCCTTGATCATGTAGCTTATCTCCTTATGCTGGAATTAATAACATAACTTCAAACAAAAGAATTTTTATTTATATATATGAATGATTAGTAAACTATATCATCACTTTCGTTAAGAAAACATCATCAAGGAATAAAGTAACAAACAAAATCAAACAAAAAATAGATGAGCTAACATCAGTGCCACATGCCACAGTACTCACAGGAAGAAAGAGAGTTTAATCAATACCTCAAAGACATTCATTTACATCTTCTTCTTTTTTATTACTTAAGCAATCAATATCAAATTGATTAGAGAGGGATATACAATTTACAGTTTGAAAGAGACTGATCAGAGATAACAATTGTTATAGTCAAATAGCAGATGAAGAAATATTATAGTATTTATTTTCATACGTCATGTTTGCTAGCTCATCAAAAAATATAGAGCTCATAAAAAAATACGTCGTTCTAGCTAGCTACTTTTTGATAGATTAACTACTATCATAATATTTATGTCACAATGAATTTTGAAAACTTTTCATGTTTAATACTTACATATTAAAGGTTATTGTCAAAAAAGAAGATTCTTAGATATTAAAGATTTTACTAGTCTTTGCATTCTAACCTGTCATATATCAACAATCAAATAATTCTAACTTTTATCATTATAATTAGCTATAACTTGTTACTTTATTCCTATGTTTTACTTTCATTATAAAAAAAACGGAGTACTTCTTATGTTGTCTATATTGTATTCTCGATCAAATTATGTTACATTGCCAAGTAGTTAATTAATTAGCAGATTCTTTACCCTAGTCCAAACTTTGTACGAAATTCAAAACAAGTCCTTATCCAAAGGCACGATAATTGCTGCTGGCACGTATATTTATTTACTTTTAAATAATATTGATTTTGTTTTAAGATTATTTACGTATACAAAAAAAAATAGTTTTTTTAAAATGGAATTATTTGTCTTTTCTCCTATAATATCTTTATTTTTGCATAATTTTCTTTATGCAATAAATAATTAAAATGTTACTGACACAAGAATAATTAATGTTATATTGGACTAATTTTAAAATGACAATTAAATAAAAACAACTTTTTTCTACAGAAACAAAAAAAAAGAAACAGAAAAGTAAACAGTCAAGTTTAGGTATACTTGTTTTTGCAGTTTGTATTAGAGTGGTTATTATTATTATTATTATTATTATTATTATTATTATTATTATTATTATTATTATTATTATTATTATTATTATTATTATTATTATTATTATTATTATCATTATTATTACTGCCAGTTTATATATAATCATAAGATTGAAACTTGAAAGGAACATATGATTATTCAGTCAAAGACAGGGAAATTAAAGAGCAAATTAAAGATAAGATATATACTAGTACTAGTAGTGTATTTTAATTTAGGTCCTGCTAACCAGTGCCCTCGAGAAACTGGTTAATGATACCTAAAATAGAATTTATTACCATAAAAAAAAACTGTTTAATATTTTTTTAAATTAATTAAACTATTTTAATGTATTAATTACTATATAACTTCTTTATATAATATTCTTAACTAGTGCCCTGGAGCATCGGTTAACATTTCCTTTAATTTATGAGTTTAGTTAGTATATGACTCATACTTATCCATTTCCACAAATTTATTTATATTTATCTATATAAATTGGCTCTCAACTAAGATCTCATAATAATGACAATGATTGTTGACTTTGTTGCCCATTGTTTTCTTTAGTAATTGTTGGAATTTTTTCAGTGCTTAATCATTGAACATCATCACCGTGATTGTCAATTTCATCATTTATCTAAGACCAATTTGCAACCGCAGTTTTTTTTTTTTTTTTTTGCATTTATGAAAAAGTAAAACCAGTGCCAGGTTGAACAAAAAGCTTTTTTGATTGCACGAACAAATATGAATTTGTCTTAACAAGCAAAATGCATGGACATTAACTGCTTAACTAAATAAGTCTTCATTCAGTGTTTTCTTTGCGTAATTGTTGAGCTTTATATACTGGTCAATTAAAAACAAATTAGTGCAAGTAAATCTTTAGACAATGCAATGATGATGTCGTTAGAGTGTTTGAACTCATGTTCCCGTAGCCAGATCGTGGATTGACATTTTAATTGGGATGAGTTTCAAATTTGACCAAATAAATATTTTGATTGTTTATTTGACAATATATATATTTTGATTGTTAATATATTTAAATATGCAGCAAAATTAAATTCAATTTTATTTAACATTTTTTTATAGGAAAGTGTTTAGATGAGATGGGTCTCAGGACAAGGCTCAAGACTCACAAAATACAAATAAAGATGTGCACAAATTATCAACCGACAAGATCGTTAAGCTGGTGAACTCATGCTATTGCTTAGTATAAGTCAACTTCTTACCAACTAGACCGATACATTGTTGGCTCAATTTTTTTTAATATTAAAAAAAATACATATAGATAGTTTAATAACTATAATTGATGTTATAGAAATATTTTAAATGAATCATCAATTCGGTCTCTAAATTATCATTATCTCTTCAATTTAGAATTTGTAATCTGTCAATTATCATAAAACGCAAAATGTTACTTATTTTAGAGGGAAAATATTGTATGCTAAAAGGACAGTTATTTTAGAACATGGGAGTAGAGTAATATTATTTCTCGAAATAACTCTAAAAAACATCTTCTACATAAACCATATCATCATTGGACATTTAGGATTTGTTTAGGGTTTAGTTACATGGACAGTGTATATACTGTATAGTTATTAATTTCATATAAAAATAATGCTTATATCATACGACAATAAGCTAATTAATTTGAATGGATTTCATTTCACCACTATAATTCTGGTCAGAACCCATTTATGTGATTGCTGATACGATGTGGCTGCTACTTTAATCTGAAAGGCTTTCTAAGATTTCAACTGCCAACCCTTAAGACAAACTAGGTTCATGTATGTGTGTGATAATCATGATTAATTCATGAATTAATCTCAGCATTCAAGAGAGGAGAAGCAGACACTCCCTTTGCTGATAAAATAAATTAAACGTGGACGTGTCTGCTTGTTTTGTTTTGTTGTTGTTGCTATTGTTTCTTTCTAAAAATGATGATGATGATGATATAGATATAGATATTTTAACCCTTTTTTTGACTTAATATATTTTAACTTATAATAACTTGTACATGGTACATTGTATTATCAAAATCTCTTGTCACTTTTGTTAAGGAAAATCTCTCGTTGCTAACTACTCCACTCGCTCTTTGTATTTGTATTGTTGTGTGAAATCAAATGTAATTTTCTATAAGAATTGTTAAAGATGCATCTACAACTGAGAGGATATCCCTACATTTTTGCCATTTTTGACTAAAATACTTTTTTCTATTTTCTTTTCTCTCACACGTATATGTCATTTCATTTTTCATTCCGTAATCTTCAAGCTTATTATAGTAGTAATAAAATGTAAACCACCAGTCTTAAAAAAATATATACATTGAAAAGTTAAACTTCAAGTTTGTAGTATTTACCCTTAATTTTTTTTTTTTAGGGAAGTATTTACCCTTAATTTAAAGTTTACAGTACAAACCATAAACTTTAAGTTACGGTATTTACTTATTTTATCATACATTTTAAGTTTACACTATGCATCTTTTAGGATGAGTTTGTCCAAATAAGAAAATGTAAACGTGATTGCCAAGGCTAATTGACCCACTCTTTTTTTTTTATCTTATTTGATTTGATCCTCTATCTAATTAAAATCATATATCCGGCGCTTGAAATTATAATCGGGCCTGGTCAGATGGTCCAATGGAAGTAAAGGAATTAAAAAAAAATGACTTTGGAATAATGATACCTTTATTACATTTTCGTTAAGAATGAGCTGGTTGATGGAATTGATCTTAGGTTTGATTTAAGAGTCGTTTTATTTGCATAAATTAATAGTTTATGATGATTTTTCTGCAATAAGACCGCAATAATCTGCAGCTTGCTTCAGAAGGATTTTTCATTCCATTCAAAAATATTATTCGACTTGGATCAATATTTTTCGACTTAAATCATATTACTTAGATCAATAAGACCGAATATTTTTCGACTTTTTCATTCACTACTTAGAAGAAAAAAATTGTTGAAAAATATGATGTACCATAAAAAATAAGACTGCAATAATCTGCAGCTTGCTTCAGAAGGATTTTTCTGATCTAACACACGATATAATCTGCAGATTGTTCATCCATTCACATCACTTTTTAATCACCAAACTACTAATACATGAACTAAAACCTGCACAGCTTACAATGTACACAATTCTAAGCAGGGGATAAGTAATGAAACGGCAATAGAAGCAGATCGTGCCGCAATCTAGGCACTAAAAAATTGACATCCCTCTAAACTAGAGAGATGTACCAACAAATTGACTTTAACAATATACCAAAATCATATAATGTATGATTGATCATCGAATTTCAGAACGAGTTCGAAATTGGAAAAGCAACCCCATACGGATCACCTTAAAATAATGACCCAATACAACTCGTTGTTTGCTTTTTCAACTACCAAAAGGGCTGCAGCTTCATAATTGATACTTTTAACTCCCATGCTATGCTTCATAATTGCAATGACTTCAAGGCTTCCACTTGAACAAAATTGAAACTATGAACCCCATGTAAGTGTAACCATCATGTGAAATGCCTAATCAATTTGCAATTAATTCATCAGAGAATGAATATAACTTAAGCAGTATAGTTCTTAAATCAGTAGTCCCAGCACACGATTGAGCTTACCAAACTATATTGCCTCCATGTTTAGTATTCAGAAATTAGAATTCATGGTTAAGCATACTTACAGAACAGTTTGTCTGAAGTTCGTGAAAGAAGGCTGAATCTCTCTCCAGTTAACCATGCGCTTAGATGTTTAGAAACAAGGATGGACTGCATTTCCAAGCATCCAAAACATATGTGCTTCTTCTGTTCAAATTTAAACTGACGATATGTAATCTCATAGTTTGACTCAACTACGAAAAATACATAATAATCATGCCCGATAACCTATGAACTATAAATGTTATGTTTACAAGCATGAAAAAAGGAAGCACAGGTTTTCATAATTGCATAGTTACAAAGAAACAAACACCTCTCTATTTCTCCTATCTGACCAACCAAGGCTCAACTTACATGTTACGGCAGAAATGGCATGAACCAGAGTCGTGATTTTTTTCGATCCGCAGAACCTGGAGCAAGGAAAGGTGAAGGCATTGCGAACAATATATATCTAAATAAATCATCACAACGGTACAAAATCAATGTCTACAAAATAATGAAGCAAATTCTACCCAAAAATAAAATAAAATTGGCAGTCCTCCCACATACACAGGGTCCAGGAAGGGGTCCCACCATTTTGGTGTATTATACTCACCCTTACCCTGTTTTTTATACAAGAGGTTGTTTCCAAGACTTGAACCTGTGACCTTTCAGTCACATGACAACAACTTTACCGTTGCGCCAAGGCTCACCCTTCCCAAAAAAATTTAAAAAAAATTAATAATGAAGCAAATTAAGATGACACTTAAAGATAGAATGCCCAACCTTGATATCGAAAATTTATAACACATGGCTGTAAAATTCTGGCGGCTGTAACAGTAAAATTCCTAGAATTTGTCATCTGGGACGAATCCCCTTTGCAGCATTTCATCATGGACACGGAATGCCTCTTTCATGTTGTCTTTAGAGACATATCCATTTATTAGTGATGTGTAAGTTGATTTGTCAGGATTGATACCTTTATCAATCATCTTATGTAATACCATCTCAGCCTCTTGCATTCTACCTTGCCTAGAAAATCCACCGAGAATTGCATTGTATGTGACGAGATCAGGCAGCAGCCCTCGTTCTTCCATGTTACTAATCAAGAAAAAAGCTTGATCAAAGTTCTCTTCCTTTACAAAACTATTTATAAGAGTATTATATGTGATGCAATCAGGAGGAACTCCTTCCAAAATCATTGTGTTCAAAAAGTCATTTGCCTTTGACACATTGCCAGCTCGTAAATAGCCTTTAATGATGGTGTTGCAAGTAACTAGGGTGGGTTGAATACCTTTTTCTTTCATTTCATCCCACAGCCTGAATGCTTCAGACATGAGACCTAAGCTGCAAAATCCATTTATCAAAATACTAAAGGATATGTAGTTGGGAAATATTTCCCTGCTTATCATATCACGCCACAACTCCTTCGCTTTCTCCATTTCACCAATTTTGCAGAAGCCATCCATCAAAGTATTATACGTCACGACGTCAGGCTTAAGGCTCCTCAGGGTCATAGTCTCAAACAAATTAAGTGCTTTAGTCATGTTTCCATCCTTACAATACCCATGAATGAGAGTTGTTAGAGTGTAGAAATCAGGAAAAACTCCCCTTTCCACCATCTCTTTAAACAGTTCATCAGCATCAACAAGCATTTTACCCCTGATCAATCCATTCAGCAGAGTATTATACGTAACCACGTCCATAACACAACCCCGCTCCACCATCTCATTCCGCATTTTCAGCGCCCCAGACACATCACCATTCCTACAATACCCATTGATAAGAATAGTATAGATAACAGTATCAGGAACCAACCCAACACTTTTCATCTTCTCAAAATACGCCAACGCCCGACTAAGTTCCCCATTCCTAGAAAACACCCCAACAATAGAACTAAAGCTAATCAAATCAGGAACAACTCCACGCCGCAACATTTCAGTAAAAACCCTCTCCGCCTCCCAAACATCCTCCTTCCTGCAACTCTCAACCAACATCGGATTAAAAGTCGCCGCATCAGGACACAGTCCAACCCCCATCATCTCATCCAAAACACGTTTCGCTCTCTCATAGCTTCCCTCCTTACACAAACCATTAATCAAAGCATTATACGTAAAAAGCCCCGGCTTCAACCCTTTACCCGCCATACAATCCACCAACCCAAAAGCTTCCGAAACAAGCCCTCGACGACAATAAGCATTAATCAAAGTATTATAAGTAACAAGATCAGCATAGACACCTTTCCCCTCCATCTCAGACAAATAAACCCTAACATTATCCAATTTCCCATCTTTACACAGAGCATTAACCATAATATTCAAAGTATAAACATTAACATTATTCCCACTTTTAACAAAATCCTCATAAACATTCCAAGCCAAATCAACCCATCCAACCTTAACAATTGCACCTAAAAGCGCATTACACGCGTTAATCGTAACACAAAAACCTCTTTTTCTTAACAATTGAAATGCCTCAGAACCTTCTCTTAATTTCCTAGCTTGAACATAAGTTCTTATCAATAAATCAAAAACAACTACATTTTGGTTAGAATTCAAATTCGAACTCGAACTCGAAATGAGAGAATCGATTACCTCGGCACGCGAAACGCCGCTTTTTCTAATGATTCTAAGGAGAAGAGATTGAGCTTCTGGAAGCTTCTTGGATTGAACTAAGAAATGAATCAATGTAGCGATGATTGTTGGATTTGGACACGTGGAGGCGATGGTTTGGATGAGATTGGGAAGGAGGAGAGGGTAGTTTTGGCATTTTTGAAGAAGTTGAGGGATTAGGGTTAGGGTTAGAGTTGAATTGGAATGGAGAAGTTGGGTACGGAGGGAAGAGAAGTCGTTTTGTTTTAAGCGGAAAAGAAGCTTATCGATTAAAAGCGCGTTTGGGAGAGAAGTGGGAGAGGGTTGTTGATGGAGAGGGAGAGAGGAGAAGGGGGTGTGTGAGATGAGATGGGAGGTGTGTGTGAGAATTCTGAGAGGGAAATGTGTTTGTCGGGAAAGGGTTAGTGTTGTTGACATTGGAATGTTCGGATGAGTGTTGAGACTTGAGAGTGATGATTTTAGAGGGAAATCAATCTCATGTGTGTGTACACCGTCGGTGTAAAATTAATGGGTCTTGTTAATCAATGTCCTTAGACGTTAGTTAAGAAAACTAAAAATAGTAAGTTTGTATTGAATTCAACAATTTTTTAACTTTTAAAAAATCAAATCCACTACTTTTCACCATTTCTCAATACAACATTTCTAAATTTATCTTCTTAATTAATCAATGTCTTAAGGGCACTCTTTAACATTTTCCAAAATTAATTTAGTACATAAAGACTAGACTTTTGACCCGCACGGGTCTGATGTGCTATTTAACATTTGAGTAAATTATTATTTATAAATCAACATATGTTAAATAAACTTTCTATCACATAAGATGTATTCCAATATTTAAAGGGTTGAGACGTTAAATAGTTTAAAAAAGAGATCCATGGTTCAATTTATAAGTAGTTGAGTAGCATTTTTTACACTTAAAAAGTGTATTTAGACAATCCACAATAAGAGAATCTTGCTCTGTAAGTACCTGTTACGGAGACTTGATACCAAATAATATGATTGTGTTATCAGATAATTGATGGTTTCTTGATATAGTTTAACTTGTAATATTTCAGCATAACTATAGTTTACATTAAAATATAGTTGATAATTTCTAAATTCATATTTGCTAGTGTACTACAATTAAACTGAAGTATAGCTTTCAACAAAAATAATGTAGTAATTCATCTTGAATTACTACACGGCAGAAGCAAAACCTGCTGCTCAAACAACTAACTAAAGCACGCACACAGGCTTAGCACAAACGCTAACAGCACCTACAATCAGCCAAACAACAGTGGTTTTAGCAGCAGAGGGAATATCAAAATTTCTTAAGCAATACTGAGAAAAAAAAATCAAATGGTAGTTGAGAAGAGAGGAAAAATATAGATTTATAAATTTAATTAAAAGGATTTTAATTTTTTGCTATCCTAAACCAAGAAAAAGGGACTGACATACAATGGTGTTAATGTGGAAGCTTGGGAGATTGGCATCAACATGCTTCCACGTCTCTTTCTATCTCTTAAATAACTTACCACAATACAGTTGAAATACATTAGACTGCCATTTTTGCTATGAAGTTATTCTTAGATGGAAAATTGACACCATGTTAAAAAACTTTCTCGTTTTGATGTATAGTTGTCATAAGCATGGCAAGCAACTTTCAACTCTCTTGCAAATTCCTTTAAGATTAGCTAGGGGCATACCTTGACATTATTATCATCCTTTACCAATACCTGCAAATTCAGCCAGACAATTAGGATCAAAACTTGTCACACTTAGACTTTGCCTAATTAGCTTTATGGATCACATAATACTATAATACAAAAATAAAGATATACTATTTAACTTAAATTATGTGTTATAGATCTATAAATAAATTATAATATCATAATTGCTGCCTCTCAACCATGTATCTACTAAACCATCATGAAAGGAAAGAATTTGCTAAAGAAAATAGTACAGAACATAAGTATTTGGAATCTTCAAATTTAATAGACAACTTTTGCGGAAAATGCATACAATCTTAAAAATAAAAACATATTTACTTCCTAGGCCGCATATTTATGGTAAGAAGAGATTGAGTTTTATGCTTTGTGATGATTTTGTTTGGAAAAAAGTCAAATGATTCTGATAACTAATGGCGCAGTAGTGAATCAATAGCGCAGGATTTAATTATAATAAAATAATTTTAAGCCTAGGCCGCATATTTATGGTAAGAAGAGATAGAGTTTTATGCTTTGTGAGGATTTTGTTTGGAAAAAAGTCAAATGATTTTGATAACTAATGGCGCAAGAGTGAATCAATGGCGCTGAAGCTTTAATCTGCATAGGGGCTTTAATCATGCGCAGGAGTGAATTAATTGCGTGTTAAAGGGATGAGGAAGTCAAATGTGTGAATTAAATGCAATAGAAGAAATTCAGATCGGCTGATTTGAAAATGCACACAATCTTTCTAAATCAAGCTTGTCTGTATTAACTTTGTTTGTTGGTGCTAAACTGCCATTTAAATTTGAAACGAATTACCTTAAACCATTTAATGAATGAAAAACAATTTGAAATGAAATAAATTTATTGTGTGTTAAAGAGATGAGGAAGTCAAGGGTGTGAATTAATTGCGTTGAAATGGAAGGGAAAAAGCTAGGTTAAAATTAGGGTTAGGGATTGCTTGATCATACAAGCTTTAGAAAGAAAAATGAACTATTTAGCTTGACCAATTTTTTTTAAAAACTATTTAGGAAAATCCAAGTCCAAATTCGAATAGAAACAATCATTGGTTTAATTTTTCCTTGAAAAAAAATCATTGGTTTTATTTTATTTATTTCTTGATCAAACTTTATAATAAAGTAGGAACTACCGAGAGGAAAAATGGAGATCAAAATTGTATTGATGAGAGGAATAAAGGAGAAAGTAATGAGTATTTAACACTCTTTTGTACAAACAAGATAATAGAGAAGTGATAGGGTTTTATGCTAATATGTTTAAAGAAAATAAGTTGAATATGATGATTTTGGTTCATAGTGTCGGACATTGGTTTTTGCTTGGAACTAAAGAAGAAGAATAATCAATTTAAAACAAGATTCAATCCACATGAAGCAAAAACTGCAAGATATTGAATCTTATCTTGCCTCATACCTTAACTTATGTGGTTATAGTCAACTTTGGTCTCATTACTAAGGGTAACTACAACTCGAAGTAACCTGTCATCAGTCTCGAGTACGTCGTTATGCTACGTCCCTTATGACATGCATTTCATCATTTATCGAGTATGTGGAGACTATAATGTATAAAATGAGTTTCAAGTTTGTATAAAAACTTTTAATCGTCTAAGATTTATTCACCCTCTTGAAGTCAATAAGGTAAAATTATAACCTCTTACTCTAATATGAAAGACTATGGTGTGATGAATCTGGAGAAATGTGAAGTGATTATTTTAACTTTCAACTGCACAAACTTTGCAAATGAAGAATTGTGCACCTAGTTCAATCGTTATAAGAAAGAAAAAGTTTTTATTAACAATTTTGTAAAAATATTTTAGGTTAAAATAAGAGCATCAACAATCACCATAGTGAGATGTTTTGCAATCATGTGTGTTATTGTTTTAACATTAAACATTTCGGGTCTCACGATACCATGACCTTTAGGGGAATGTATTGAATTAGGATTTTAAAGAATTTTAAAAGACTTTTTAATGATGGAAAAATCTCGAGGTATTCAATCAAGACTCTTTGCAACTTAAAAAAAATCTTGTTGTATTCAATCAAGACTCTTTGTCATTTTAAAAAAGTCTTGAGGTATTCAATCAAGACTTTTCATCATTTAAAAAAAGTATTGTGGTATTCAAAATCATTCAAATTTTGAAGGATTGTTTAATAAATTGGATTTTGATAGATTTTGTGGGATATTCTAGTGAAATTTTAGCATGAAAAAGTTTTTCATAAAAACATGAGATTTCTTGGGATTGTTTTTCTTTTAAAATTTTACCATCTCTCTCTTTCTTCTCCTCTCTCTCTCTCTCTCTCTCTCTCTCTCTCTCTCTCTCTCTCTCTCTCTCTCTTCTCCCTTCCCCTTCTCTCTCTCTCCCCTCTCTTCCCCCTCTCCCTTCTATCTCTCTCTCCTCTCTTCTCCCTCCCCCCCCTCTCTCTCTCTCTCTCTCTCTCTCTCTCTCTCTTCATCTCTCTATATCTAAAAAAAAGTATATAGTGAAAATATTATGATAGAGAATGTGTTGTAATCATTTTATTTCAATGAATCTTTAAAATTGATAAAATCTTTTGAAATCTTATAAATCCATAAAATCATTTGAAATCCTTTAAAATCTTTAAGAATCTCATGATATAAATCCATTGAAATCCAAATTATAAATCCTGATAGTCTTTTAAAATCCTGAAAGTCATTAAAATCACACAAAATCTTTTAAAATCCTCGAGACTTTTTTAAGCAAAAATTGTCCTTCAAAATCCTAATCCAATACACCTCCCTATTATACAATTTAGAAAATTTAAGTTTCTCAAAGTTTATCATGTTGCTAAGAACACATTCATTATAAGGATAATAATTTTATGTGGTTATACCATATCTCAAGTTTGTATCACATACTTTATGCGATTTAGTTCCACTAAATTGTTTTTGCCATGTTATATTTTTATTTCTCTTCTTCTTTTCTTTTTATTTTAGTAAATGAATAATTTCAAATTACAATCAAATTGTGTCATTATGTTGTATTGTAAACCATATTTAGATCCTAATAAACACAACACTCCATAAAACAACAACAATCAAAACTTATTCCACTAGGTAAGATCGGTTACATAGATCAAATTATGTTATAATGTTTTATCATAAACCATATTTAGATTCTAACAAACACAAAACTACAAGTAACAACAACAATCAAATTTTATCCCACTAAGTGAGGTTGGCTACATGGATCGAATAACGTCATAATGTTATATCATAAACCGTATTTAGATTTAATTCATTGATCTATAAATTTTTGTCCCATGTTTTATCTTTCAGTCTCATTTTGTAGCTCGTCAAACATGTATACGCATAAGACATTGAACATGTAATTCTCTAATCAGATGTTGGTCTAAATGTAAATTGATAATTGTGAAATGAATTACATTTATTAAAATTGGACATTAACTATGTTTAAATCAAGGTGTCTTGTTAATATGTCTACGAGTGTGGTTCAACTTGTTTTATTATTTATGTGTTGTTATATGTCGATTATCGTTCTTTTGGATGAAAATAGTTTCAAGAGTTAGAAATAACAATTAAAAATATTTTAATGTTCTTCATCAACGACAAAGTGAGGTTGTAGACATTGATTTTTACGCCTTATTTTTTGGTAGATTATGATCTATCCTTTATGTAGGTCTAAATTTTAGTATGTAGATTAGTGTCTTGTGTTTTATCTAGAGATCTCTTTACTTATAATATTCAAAATACATTATACCATCATGATCAAACTATAAACTAACAATAAAATTATTTTGATTTAGCTAAAAAAAAAGTAGAACGGTTGATGGCTTTACATCTAATGTTCTTAAATGATCCACTTTCAATGGTAAGAAAGACAGTTGATATCAACTATATAATACTTCAATTGTAATGTTAATTAAACTAAACTATTTTGAATGTTCTAAAATTGCCCGTTAGAAAATATACATATTACTAATATATGATTTGTGACAAGTATGAAAGAAATTAAGACAAATGGACAAAAAAAGTAAAATTTATTGTGTTAATAAAAACAAACTGTTATTTCACACATCATTGTGAAATGAAATAAAGTAGAAGCAAACTTTATTACAACAAAAATACATTAAAATAAAACTCAATCTAATTCACACCTCACTCACTGTGAACATAGGGTAGCAAATGCATAGAAGCACGAGTAAGCAAAATAATACAACTTCTACATGGAAAACATCAGCTCACTTGAACTGATCGCCCAACATGTTTTTGACTTGTCTCACCATTCTCTTCGCAACTCCAAAATGCTTACCAAACTAGGTATTGTTTCTTTTGATGATTGTTTCCAAAGCCGAGTAATGAGGCAATAGATCAATGTACGTAAATAAAACGTTATAGAATTCTAACTCATAAAAGTAAATAACTAACCAAACAACATTTTAACTCTTTTAGAGCTTCATTCAATCTGAAGCAACATTGGCGTTGCCTCATCTCTGTAGTAATTAAACATTTTTCTGTCAAATGTTTTGATTTTACACTCTCTCATAACAGTGTAACTCTGCTAGAATTCTATCATAGTTATCAGTATAAATTTTCAAATTGGAATCCCTGCACAAACAAAAACAGTCAGTTTTCAATATAGAATTTATATACAAAATTTACAAATTAAATATTTTTACAAATTCATTAACACATACTTGTTATGAGCGGATGTCATTAAAGGGTACCAATTTTCGGATTAAATTCCGAAAGCATTACATCCAAGTTCCACTCTAGCATATCCTTGGTCCCAAAATCAGGTCCCCAAGAATTCTAAAATTCCCAATTAGGGATTTTGGTAACCTTATGATTTGCAAAGCCGACGACTATAACCTCATGGTCAATATCTTTAGAAACACGTTGATGTCCGATTAATACGCATTTCCAACCTTTTTGCGGCCACTGACATGCATTAACCGAGACAACAGTGGGTTGTTTTGCAACACTCCGCATTAATGCAGTGTCATCATACTTATCCAGTCTCACAAGACCGTATCTTTGAATATTACAAAGTTTATGAAATTTTAATTTATCCAAACTTATCCCCTTGGTGATGACACCTTTGTAGGGATAAAGCTCCTCAATTGTTATACCGCATTTTAGGATCGCATCCCACACTTTATTTGAGTAGGTTCCGGTGAATTCCGTCTTCTTTTTCGCATTTTTGCTTATCTTTTTTTTCTTTTTCCTTGAGGAAGTACACGGTTTCAAGAACATGTTGTACTGATAGAGTAGTGGATATTTTTGACCCAATCGGTAACATCGATTCCATAGAAGCCACAATAGCAAAAAGAGAGCAAGTTTATGTTTTTAAAATTAAATATAAAACATAAGATCTTTTATGACTTTGAAAATTAAAATTAAAAAGGTTTTGACATAAAGACGTACATGGGTCTTTGGTCACGAACAGACCGAAGAGCTTCGACATTTCTCCAACTAACAAAGTTTGGAGGCTTGTTTGCCTCATGTTGCTTGTGTTGGGTCCATGGGGCAGTCCATGATGGTGTGAAAAAAAAAATTATGCAGAACCTTTTTGACCATGACGAAAAAGAAAACGGACAAACTCTTTTGAACTTGCGGGAAAATGTCATCTGCCAAATAGGAAATAAAGGTCAATATAGACTACTACGCATTTAGAGCAATTTTATTTTGAAAATATTTTAATTTAACTAAAACATATATTAGAATGATTGATGGTTTTACATATAACGTTTCTTAATGATCTACTTTCAATTTTCAATAGTAAGAAAGATGATTGATGTTTATCAAATTAAACTACTTTGAATGTTCTAAAATTGTCTTTTAAGTAACGTTTATTTAATAATAACACCATATAATATTACATTAAAAACTAAATAACTTGGTCTCATAGTTTTAGTAAATTTAATTTATATCATAATTTCACATGCAACAAGTACAACTTAGAAATAGTATCTAAATGAATCATTTATGATCTTCAACACTAACATTACACAATATTTTACAAACAGTTTAATAAAAACATTAAATAGTATCTAAATGAATCATGTATAAACTTCAACACTAACATTTATATACTACACAATATTAGATAGTTTAAAAACAACAAGTTCAAAGTACATGATGCATGTGCCAATTAAGGACATTAGAAAGAGTGTTTAAGACATTAAAGATTGTTCTCTTGGTTGAACTCTAAATCCTTCCCTAATAGTCTGATTAGATTTCAAAATTTGTTCTTATAGACTTTTTAACAAACAATTTGCAAGCATTTATGTCACTGAGAGATTTTCACAAATACCTTACATGCCTTAAATACAATGACACCTTAAATATGTTTATTTCACTGGTACCTTCATATGGATATCAATTAACAAGTACAATTTAGAAAATCTCAATTGCATATACACCTAAACATAAAAGTTATAATTTACACCCATACGACAATACACGCAGTTGGGGGTTTCAAAAAAGTACATGAAAACCTGAAATAATAGTCCACAAAACTATTTTTTCTACTGTATGAATTTTATTATCCCTAAATTTAATGAGTTAATATGATTTTACCTGAGGAAATCAAACCACATAATCTTTAACAATTGATAACTTTAGCACACAATCACCATATACATAACGAATATATGATGACACAAACAAAGACTCATGAAAACCTCACCTTCAATTTTCAAATACGACATTCCCGCCTAAAGCGGACGGCTACAAAATTCAGTCACAAAAGGATATCATTGTGGCAGATTCACGTGATCCCAACAATTGCAATGGTGGTGATGTTGCCGATCTTGTGTGTGGTAGAAAAAAACTCAAACATCAACCGGAGCAAAAGAGCATCCAACGCCAACAATTAGGACGACGACGGTGGGGCATGTTCCAACATCGACATCGAAATATGATGTTCCCTCCTCCAATATGATATGTATCATTTATTTAACATTAATGTGTACAAATACTTTTATGTTATATATTTTCTTATATAAAAAATAAGTTAATGAATCTTATGTTAGTTTTCCTTAACTATTTTATGTGTATTTGTTAAAAAAAAAAAAAAATTAGCTTTAAATAATTTTAAAATATTATTGGCACACAAGTTCCTTATATAGTTTATTATGTCATTGTTTTTTTTTTAGCATAATAATAGTGGTTTCATTCATTCATAATCAATCATTACAATTTTATTGTTTTGGATCTTATTAGTACAAATATAATTCAGATAACCAACCAACACTTAATCATGCAAATTTAACGTAAACAAAATATCAATTATTTATTTTTAAAATGTAAACAAAGAGTCAAACATCGCCCACCTCACCACCAGCATCGTCGAGAGCAGCACCACCTGCACCACCCAAAGCAACATCAACCCCCTCAGAATCTCCCCTATAGAACCCTCGCTAACAGAATCATTGTCTTACCCTAAAATTTTCCATCAAAAAAATCATTACAAATTCTTAATTCTTATCATTTGAAAAACATTAAGATATCTATCTATACACAAAATATAAAAACTGAATTCCCTAGTATTACTATATCTAAACAAACTAAGATAAAAATTGCATTTTTATTTATTATTGAATCATAACAACTTTGACATCCCTATTGTTACAAGATAGTAACAAAACCCTTTACTTTAGCATCGCTTATTATTCATTCCTTTCAATTAGCATAGTTTGCTTCTGGTTAATGTTATCACTCTAGTTCTTGTTGGTATTCACCGACTTTATAGGCCACTGCGCACCAAACAAATCAATAACATTCACATGTGATGTTACTGCAGTGCCCTTCACATACGCCCCGTATTGTGCATCATGTGCATACCTGAATTTTTGAGCTAATATTGACGAAATCTTGGTGACCAATCTCATCTTCATTCGACCCCCATGATGATCTGCAAGATCATCCTCCATAACACGAAAACAATTAACCCCTCCTTGGATGTCAACAATTTTTAAGTAAAAAGACTCGTATGTTGCGGTTACCTCCGCTCCTAACAGGGCGTTGTAAAATGCAGCATCTTATGTGGACATTCCATTCTTCACATGTAAAGTAGGGATTAAGATGTTTTCTATTTGAAAACGAAAAGGGTGAAATCACATTACATAGGGTGAAAAAGAGGAATTTACTTTTGAACTCGTTGGAAGATAAGAAAAAAACATTATGTTATTGTCAGTGTTTGAAATGTTTATTTGTTAAAATATTTTAAAGCAAATCAATACAAATTAAATGTTATAAACGACAAATTCTGATTTGTATTAAAAGGTTAATTCAATATTTGTTATTGTGGAATGTGGAACAATGATTTATCAATAACGAATAATCAAATTACATTTAGATGATGATGTGCACACGTGTATAAGAGTTTCTTATGTATTTAACATAAAAGAGTACTAAGTGTACTTTAGATTTTATGTAAAGCTTTTATATGTTATAAAGATGGGCAAGAGCCACGTGTAAAATAACAGTCATTGTTATATAGTCGTGTTTGAAGTTTCTCCAACGATAATATAATAAACAAACGTCAACTGTTTTCTTCTTCTTCTTCTTCTTAATCAATTCCTTGATTCATGCATGGAATAACAAAAATATAATATTGAACATTAATATTCATCAATTTGTACATTTGAACTTAGAAACAAAATCAGAGTAAGTCAAACCAATTATTTTCTTTTATTTATTTTTTTATTAAATGATTTTCTTTTATTGATATTTGATAACCACATATTTAACATTTACACACATTGTCTTTTAATCAAATATATTTTTATTTAATTTAAATGTGTAACGAAAAAATTGAAAATGTGTACAAATATGATATGTACCATTTTTTAAAAATGTAAATGTGACAAATACCTTTATTTTACATATTTTCTTATATCAAATATAAGTTAATATAATCTTATATTAGTTTTACTTAACTATTTTACTCGTATTTGTTAAATAAAAACAATTGAGCTTTATATACTTTTAAAAATATTATTGATACACAAAATCCTTATATAGTTTATTATGTCATTGTTAATGTTTGTAATATTTATGTGTTAAAATATTTTAAAACAAATCAATACAAATTAAATGTAATAACTAACAAAGTTAGATTTGTATTAAGAGATTGATTCAATATGTGTTGATGTGGAACAATGATTTATCAATAATCTAGTTACATCGCCCTCCATCGTTGCTGCAAACCCTATTTCAACCAATCATTTATCAATTTAGCTCTTCGACACAAATCAATTTCTTCATTCATTTGCAAATTTCCAAATCTACGTGCATGGTTGCTGCAAACCCTATTTCCACCATTGACAACATTACTACCAAAATTCTGAAATTCAACTCCTTAACTTCAACTGCACTTTTCATTGGTATAGGGTTGACCAAGATTACCTCCATCGACAACGTCGAGTCATCATACCAAATCGGCATCGACGCAGCACAAGATCTCACCACCTACGAAATCATCGCGTGTCTCTTCACCATCTTATCCACTATCTTGTTCCAGGCATCCACCATCCTTGTCTGACTAGGACTTCCACCATATATTGCTCGACGTTGGATACAAAGGATAATCAATTTGGCCGCATTCTACCTCTTCACTCTCAACATCATCTTTCTTATGCTTTCATTGAGGAATTATGTTCAGATAGAATTTGGAGTAGTATCGTGTGGGGGGAAGTCTACCGCTTCTGTTTCAGTTATGTTTTATAGTTACTCAATGCGTGTGTGCGTACTTGTTCCTAAAAAATGTATATACTTGCTAATTTTTTGTCCTTTTCTTTGTTCTTCTTAATTAGTTCCGGTCTTTTTCCTTTTATTTCTTATTTAATTTTGGTCTTTAGATATCAAACCAATTTCCAAATCCCCAAATCATAATCCATGGTTGCAAACCCTACCACTACCACCATTGACTACATGGTTGATGGAATTCTCAAATTCAACATCTTCCTTTCACCTTCAAATATATTTAACATTCAAAGACATGTTGGTAGGCACGTGTTTTAGACAATTTCAATACAAAACAACATACATAGTATGCAATACACCGTATGTAAGTAATTTTCTCTTATGATGATATATGGGGCCAGAGCCAACCCTAATGTGATAAACACCAAGTAACGACCTTCTTTCCTTGAAAAAAATGATCTTCTTTTTTTCTTCTTTGTTCTTTCTTCTTAATCAATTTAGACCATCAACCTTCATCGCTGCTGCAAACCTTATTTTCACTAGTCATTTATCAATTTAGGTCTTCAACATAAATCAATTTATTCATTCATTTGTAAATTTTCAAATCCCCAAATCCACCTTCATGGCTGCTGCAAACCCTATTTCCACCATTGACGACATTACCGCCGGAATTCTGAAATTCAACTTCTTAACTACGACTGCACTTTTCATTGGTATAAGATTGACCTACATAATACTTTTGGCCATCATGTTAATTCATTTGTTTGATTTCAAGTTATAATACAAAAAGAAATTGAAGAATGACACTTAGTCTTTGAAGATAAGCCAAAACCGCCTATGGAAAGTTCATGAAGATCCTTTCCTTCCAAGTCTCAACTAAGTAACTAGAGTTTGGCATTTGTACGGTGGAGGTTACTCTTGAAGAAGATCAAGATCCCGAAAAAGATGCTAATGAAAAGGTAGATAATGATCCTAACATCTTTATGCACGAGGTTGTCATTGTAAGAGATGAAGATATTGACTAAGCAATTGAGAAGTTTGAAGAATAAACTTTGAATATAATTTATCCTAAGGTTATACATACATTATTGGAGTTTTTACAGAGGAGATGTAGTTCATATAAAGAGGTTATGCTTTTCCTAAGACACATTTCCGTTTTCTTTATAAAACTTCTACCAAGTCATTCAAGAATCTTAACATGAAAATCAAATTCGAGAAGCAAAGAGCCAAATAAAATACCATCAAAAGGGAAGTTCGAACCATTGATGCAAGTTGTAAGGGAAAGTTAGAGTCTTCTAATCAACACGTAACCTATGTGTATCCCAGAGAAACTAGACCTTATATTCTTTCACACTTGAGAAAAACGTATGTTCTTCCTTCCAATGTTCCAAGTGGGCAATGGTATAAAATGCTCTAGAGGTGGTTAGGGCAATAATTCATTATATTGGAACGTTGATCCAAATCAAAAGTCTAAAAGTACCTTATCAGGACCATTCAAAACGGATAAGAATTATATGTCATATGTCTTTAGACACCCTCACTGGTCTAGAGGAAACATATCTAAGACACATATTAGAAGAACATAACGTACTAGAAAATAATTTTTTCATAATTATGGACGTAGTAACAAACTTGTAAATGCTACCATAAACCAATACAACGATAACAAAGTTACTTGACAAAAGTATGTTGGAAAAGCCATTAAAACAACAAACAAACAAACGAACAAATGTTAAGCTAGTTATTTATCTAGACGACGATGAAAAAATTACTACTAATTTCAAATAAGGTCTTGCTAACGATCTTTGAGACATTTGTGAAGTTGGTATAATTTTTGTATTACCAGCAAATCTCGTTTGTGAAGTTTCAAGCTTAGAGGAACTCGAGGAAGAATTTGAAAAGATCGACCTCGAATAGGGTCCAAGCATGATTGCTTTGCTAAGGACAATTTACAAATCAATTTGGAGATCTACATTACTTGACCAACCATCTCAAAAGATGAGATTGAGAAGTCACTTAAAGTCTCTTTTCATTCAAGTTGAAGTGGATGAAAGAATAACGACATTAGACTTAACCTATTTACTCATACAATATTTTTCGTAAACTTTGCTATTGAACACTAAAAAATAACTGTATCTATACTTTTAGACGCGTACCATTATATATATATATATTGTCAGGTAGCCTAGTGACTATAATTTATCTTTTTGAAGGTGAATAAATGGGGTGTCTGTGATTCAAACCCCGACAACTACATATAACAATCATGTGTCTGTCAACTGAACTATGCTCATGGGGACCGAAATTTATATTATACTTTTATTGATTCAACTTGAACCGAAATTTAATGAACACTTTATCTTAACCACTTCAAATTATAAGCATTTTATTTTCAAATTAAAAATTTGAAAATATGACGTATAAAATAAGGAAAATGCTATATTTTCATTTTATCATCATCATCACCATCATCCTAAATTAATAATAATATTTTGTGACGATTGTGAACAAAGTTTGATTGAAACAAAATACACAACAAATTGTTTCTTCTGCGTTTTGTCTTTCCACCTTCATCACAAGCTCCTTGTTTCTCTTTGTTCCTAACCCATTTTCAAGGGTCAAATTGAAAACCCTTTTCTCTTTTACGTTACATTCTCTTTTACGTTAAATGGGTCTCTCTTTTTTCATAATTCACTGAACAAAATTTTCACCTTTTTTGACCCCAAAATCTCAAAACAGGATCGGAATTCCAAATTCTTCACAACAATGGAAGGTATTGTGTTTTTGTTTCAATTTTTATTCTTATTAGCGATTTGGGTCATTGATTTTGTGGTTAATTTTTGCAATTTTTCATGTATTGAAATTGAATCAATGTTAGGTTAGAATCTACAATAGGGATTGATTGCATTACTGGGTAGATTGTTGCAATGGTGGATTTGGCATAAAGGACTTAAATTTGGGGTCTTTGGGTTATGAGAAAGTGAGTCAAACTTAAGGGTATGAAAGGGGTTTGGTTAATTTTGATTATAATTGAAATTAGGATTTGATGCTATTCATACATTTTTCATATGAAAAGCCTAATTTAGATCTTTTTTTGTTTTGCTTTCATTGACCATAAACCACTTGGATCTACTTTCTGTGTGAAATAAGGGTCTGCACTGAAGGATCTATGTTATTGAAGTAGTTACAATATTAAGCAATTTTTTTTTTTGTTATAATTTTTTGGACAAAATTAAGTTTCTGATTCAATAGTTAAAGAAATAAGCTTTCTGGCTCTTATGAAAATTTCTCAGATTGTTATATCATTTCAGCAGATAATCATGTATGATATAGCATAAGATGTTTCCTGTGGTTGTTGTATATCTTATTGTATGCTGTAATTTATTTTTTCATTCTAATGCATGGACTAAACTTCTTGCTTCTCGGTTGGTGTTTAGAATCAAGTGAGTTGCAACCAGATGAAAATAAAGTCTCTGCGGAAAAGTTTCCGAAAAGAAAGCTCAAAACGCCTGCACAACTTAAGGGCTTGGAGAAATTTTATACGGGTAGGGATACGTTTTTGTTAATACATTTTATCCTAAGTGATGATTTTTGTTGAAGTATTGTTTTGCCTTTGTTTCCAGAGCACAAATATCCGACAGAGGAATTGAAATTAGCAATTGCTGAGGAGTTAGAGTTGACAGAAAAGCAAGTTTCTGGATGGTTTTGCCACCGAAGGTTAAAGGATAAAAGACTGTTGAAAGAAGAAGCAAATGCTAATGGACGACAAGATCGTTCAAGCGGTGTCATCCAGGATCGTGGCAGTGGACTTGGGCAAGATTCATGTGGAAGCAGTAAACATGGTGATTATAAGTATCTGGATCCTAAAGAGGTTGAGAGCAATGGCCTCTACAATCGTGATTTGTCTGTTGCAGATATGACGTACGGACGCAGGAATCATTTTTCTGAAAATGTCAGTGGAATGGATGATGACACGTCATCTGAAAGTAGCTCTTATTTGCAAGAACGTTTGTATCCTCAAGGCCACGATCCATATGAGATGGAGCCTTCTAGATACAGTAAAGCTCTTCCACCCTTAAATCCGAAAGGTGCAATCAACATGGGATATAAACCATCAGGATATTTGAAAGTAAAGGGTGAGATAGAACATGCTGCTATAACTGCTGTTAAGAAGCAATTAGGAAGGAATTATCAGGAAGATGGTCCGCTACTCGGTGTAGAATTTGATCCACTTCCTCCAGGGGCATTTGAATGCCAAACTGAAGACGCAGTTCATGGTAGGCTGTTATTTACCCTATTCCCCCCTTTTTCTTTCCAGTTCCTGTTCTATTTCTTATACGAAACTAAAATGTTGTTTAGGTTTGAAACTTGGAACAGTATAGCTGATCATTTAGGATAAAGGAATATGTTGTACTCATCACATTGTAAAAATGTTAGGTTTGACATTATTTTCTGTTATAGTGAATGCTTAAAGATAGATCTGGGTTTGCTATGGGCCTGGGGTAGGTTATTTCTAGAATGGCAAATAAATGCTTCCCATCTAACCTGCATCATGTTTATTTGCTATGCATTGGGATGACAGAGTTGCTTTTTAAGAATTTAGACAGATGTGTTGTTAGTATTAATGTACTACCAAGGCCAATGACAATTAACTTGATAAGGTTAGATCTCAATCATTAATAATATTTGTGAGAAGATTTCTTCTTTTCACATATGATTTAGTGTGTAAGCCTTATGTCATAACTTATAAGCCAGTTATTTAAATTATTTTATGATTTGTAGTTTTGAACATGAGCTTTTAGTTTTAATGCCAGGACTAAGCTGTTTCAAGAATTTAATTTTTCAAAACTTAAGGAGCAGTTGATTCCGTGATGTAGCTCAATTTTTTAATATTTATATTTGGCTAATGAATTAGTATTTGCTTGATCTGGAAATGCTTACAGACACACATGACATATAAATAAACAGATGTAGGTAGGATATATCATAGATAGCGAGAAAATGAGAGGACGTAATCTTGACTATACCATGATACACTAATAGTCAAGATTGTTTTTACTTAAATCTGACCTTGACCATTCATTTATGTTATACAACCAGCATTCTTCTTCTCATAATTGCATGCAGATATGTTTTATCTAGTCCATATTTTGAGGTTGTGGCTTTAATTAGTTTCCTTAAAATTGGATAAGCTTATTCCTATAGATAATGCCGTGTTTTTAAGGTATTAGCATTAGAATATAGGTTCTAGGCTGGACCTCTGGAGCATGAAGTTTGCAGTAGTGGACGTCTACAAGTGTCCCAGTATCATATTTAGGATAGACTATGATGCTATTCTTAAAATTTGGATTGAGCATAACTCAACCCTTAACCCTTACAAAACCGTCTTGTAAGGTAAGGACTTCCCAAGCTTTATAAGCACCACATATGTCGTAACTCTAGTTGACGGAAAAGTCTCTCAACAACTATATTAGAATCTGGGCTCAACTCAACCCAAAAAGCTAGCTTAAGGGGTGAAGTTTGCTCAAGTCTTTATAAGGAGTACTTTGTCCTTATGCCCACTCAATGTGGGGTCTTAACTTAAGGTTCACGGCACAGGGTATTAGCATAATAATCTTTGTTCAAGGTGTTGTTTTGCTTGTTTAGGCCAAGATAATTTATTTTTGCTCTTTCCATGTTTTTCTAGAAATATTTCATCGTAACTAAGGTGCAAGGATTCAGATTTATTTTCGCTTTCAATATCTCATTTTAAACTGCATTCGGTATATTTTATAACTACTTTGAGATTCTTACCTTTGTATTGTTATGGATGCTATGCCAGAACCATACCATATTGCTGATCCTGCTCTTCTGAATTCTCCAGAAATCTCCACAGTGAAAAGTCGACCTGGTCTTAGCTCTGTAAGTAGACCTTTCTAATGCATTCTCATTTTTTGATGAGCCTAGTAATTAAGTTTTTCCATGGAATGGGATTGATATCGTTAAACAAATTAATGATGATTTACAAGGAACGAAAAATTAAACGCAGCTGAAATGGAATGATTACTTTAGTGAACTATATGTAGTCCTTTAACTTCTTACCTTTGCTTAAAGTGAAATAAGAAGTGAATGATGTTTGTAGGTGCAACTATTCCATTGTTTCAAGTCATTTAATTGCAAGAGAAACTTTTAAACGGATTAGAAGTTGTGCTTTGCAGTATAAGTACTCATAGTAATTTAATTGTTACTATCCTGTTCATCAATGTAGCAACTGTGTTACTGTGATGTCAATACCCCTGCTTTCTCACTTTCTTTTACTTGTATATATGCAGAGATATGATTCATATTATACTAAACATGGTTCCCAAGATACTCATATGGAAGGAGTTGACTTTGGTTCGTTGCATGATGTTCATGTTCAGGATAAACAAGATAAGAAAGCTTTCCATGGTACCAAACATCGACAAACTATTCAGAGTAATGCCAGTCGTTTTCCTGGCAGGAACTCTTCCTTAGATTTGTATGAAGACTCTACTGGAGAAGCTGCTTATAACATCACTAAGAATCATAGGAAGGATGCCAAGCGCGGTGTTGAGGGTATGAGATCTGATTCTACTTCTAACCATAGCGATCGCTATGAAGAAAACCTCCCAGTCAAACATGCAGACTTCCTACAATACAACTATGAAAACACCAACCCAAAGAATGTGCAAAGGAGTGTTCATGCAGACATTCTTCAATATGACTATGATAATGTCAATCCAAAGAAAGCGCAAAGGAGTGAACACATAAAATCTAAACCTTCAAACTCAATCCACAATTCTCGAGGTTCTGTGGATACTGAAGAAAGAGGGCTATCTTCTAGGATGACCAAGGTTCATTAATAAATCTGCTGTGCTCTATTTGTAATGATAAATTTATTCTGCTTACAAATGGTTTCAAATGATAATATTTTGTTGCATGTGTGCAGGATGAGTTGTTTAAGGGGGACAGGAAGGCAAAAAAGCAATATCGCGATGCAGGTGGAGCAGGGATGCTTTCAAATGAGACTATGGTGAGTTTTTGATGTGTGCACTTACCTGTATCTCTAGAATGTGATTATTTGATTTTCTATTGAGTTCACTTTCCTCCTTCCATGCACGCACACATGATGTTTTGCTTTGGTATGTATATAGGTTGCAAAACGACTTAAAGCAAATACGTTTCAACCATACAATACGAAACAGGTTCCTGTTGCTGAGATAGAACCAAGGAAAACTCAGAGGTGAGCATTTCTATTTGTCTGTAACACGTTTACCTGACACCCACGTTCTCTTAGAAGTTTTGGAGCTTATCTGTTAATACAATTGTTGTGTATTCTTCGATGCCTATTATGCTTTCAGAAAATTGTATATAATCAAAATGTTCAATAGTAAGCTTTCGGCTAAACACTTTATTTGAGTGCAAAGTAAGCTAATCCATTCTTGAAAACCACCTTTTTCCTCTTTAATGAAGATAAGAGGATTTTTCAAGCGCAAAGTGCTGCGTAGTTGGTAAATTGAGCTCAACGTGGACAAACTTCACTTGCAATGCAAGTATTCGAATCCCACTAGAAGCACCTTTGTAAAAAGGTATGCCCTAGCAGGGTTTAGTTTAGTCCCATCCCACACCTTGTGATTTTGCCTTCAAACCTCGGTTTGACTACAAGTGAATAAAAGTAGCATTCACTTTAAGTTGAAAGTTTTGCATCAAACTTGCTTTTATGGCCGCAGTCGTACGCAAGGGATACCTTGGTTAGCTGGAAAAAACAGCAAAATTCAAACTCAATTTTAATCAAATTAATTTCATTCGGAATCATGTTTGACTAACTCTCTTGCCCAAATACACACCAACTTCACAGTTTTATCTTCTTACTTAGTTTTTTAGTTTTTACTGGATATGGCCGTTTCTTACAACATTGTGCATGACGATGATGATGCAGATCTGCTGCAGAGATGCCGTCTAGCTTTAGCGAGGATGAAACTGCTGATACCAGTTCCTCACTGGATTGATTGTTTTGTTGATAGATGTTGAGAAGTGTGTACAGTCTAAAAAAGACACATGCAATTTACTAGTTAAGGCAGTAGTAACATTGGAAGCACTGTTTCTAGCAGCAAAACTAGTTACATGATTCAATTTGCTGTATGTTGTGCTCACCTATTGCCTTTGAAAAAAGAAATTGGTGTAGAACTCCTACCCCCCTAGGTGTTTTAATTTTTATTTTTGGGCATTTGATGTAGGTGCTTCACATAAACATTATTTTTCTTGTAGTTTAATTGTGGTAGTGCGTTTGACATTCAAATTTGATCCAATTTAGTCCATGTTTGGAAGAGTTAGATACTTCTACTTTATAATAAATTTAAAATAATTGTATATTGATTACCCTCATATTCATGTCAATCTAGATGGAATTATAATCTACTGTCTTGTTCAAAAAAATTATGAAAATCTTGTGACTGAACCATCAAGGCTTTCTTTGGAAGTTAAGAGGGAACCAGGGGGAAGGGAATGTGAGGAATGAAAATATAGAGGAATCCTTCACTTTTTTTTAGGAGTGTTTTAGGGTTTAGGGTTTTAGATTAAAATATTTATGAGTATTTTTTTCTTGAGTATTACCAAGAGAAGTAATGAAACCTAGTTCATTTTTTTAGTTCACGTTTATTGAAGAATTTTAGTAGCCCATTGAAGAAAAATAGGATCACATGCAAGATGGAGGGATTACTCACCCACCCTTCACTCATTCTTTTATTCTCAAACCCTTTCTCTTTTCTTCCAAACATTCAAACAATAAATTTAAGAAATGTTTAGTCTGGGAAGATATTTTTTGTTTTAAAAAAATTGAATATTGTTTTTACTTTTTTCTTTAGATTTTTATTCCAAGTTATCTAATTTATATGTAAATAGAAAAAGGTGTGAAGATTAGGTTGTTAATTGTTATGGAAAAATTTAAACCTGTCGTGTTTGATAGATCATTGTATGCGTTGGTTCTTATGGGTGTTTCACGGACTAAAAATTATATTCAAGAATAATTTTTTTTTTTTTGAAATAAGAATAAATTACTGAGTACAAAAATTGAAATTTTATTCTTGGGTATTTTCTTAAAATGTTTGACATATAATTTGACATTCTTAGGGAAATTGGCTGTTGTAACTTTTTTTAAAAAATCTATGTAAAATTTTATGAGAATACACATTCCCACCTCACGTGGGAATAAGTTCATAGGAATTTGATTAAAAAAAAAGATTTATAGGAATTATAGAGGTTACGAAAAGTTATTATACTCCTTAAAACCTTTATATTCGTGATTAATTTGTTTTCAACCTTATAACGAACATGAGTATAAACAATATTCAATAACCATGTAATCATGAGAATATAATTCTTAGCCTTGAAACAAACACTACCTTTTAGATTTTATTTTCATCAACAACCAAATCTTCGAACTTCGGGCAGTGCTTTTTATGTACTAGTACGTACATTTTTTATTTTCATCAATATTAATTGATTGATTAATTGACGAATAACCACAATCCAATGGATGATGCCTATGTTTATACCTAATAACACCGCTTTCAAATCTAACTGTAAGTTTGATTTCATTTTTAGCGGGGTTGAAGTTGATTATAGAGGTGTATAATTGATTCTGACATGTTTGATTGATTTTGAGTAGAATGAATTCTAATTGAAGCTAAAATTTATAGCTTTTGATTATAAAATTGATTTTTACACTCAAATTTAAAATTCATCTTTCTTTTATATGAATGCATGAAAATACAAACCACTTTACATTTAATCCACTTTTAGTCGGAATCAATTTTACATAAACAATTCACTCAAAATCAATTATTATCTTCGCAGAACGAACTCAAAAACTATCTAAAGGTGAAAAATTGTACTAAGCAGCAAATTTTTGATATGTATGTTGAGGTCTCATTTAATCTAAAGTGTGTGTTAAGTGGTTCGATAATAGTGGCCAGATAAAAGCTAAACCCACACGTTTTAAATAAACTTTGATTTGATGGCAACTTAAAATTTCATGTTACACATAACTCATCTTGCAACATTAATTTGTAAAATGAAAACCACTCACATTTATAAATTTATGTTTGAGTATTATTATATCATCAAACGTGACACTTTTTACACTCTTTTCAACAGTGATTTGAAGATTACCTAACATGTTATTACTTATGTGCATCTAAGTTGAGTATGAAAATACACCAAAAGATAGATCACTTTAATAATTGTAAGGACCACAGCAAGCCAGCATGCATAATGGAGTGAAAGAATAATTCCTCACACGAGTCTGGCTTAAACACAAGCACTCTGGCAAAACAATTGGGTGAATGATAGGTTCTCTCTCCCATATTGGTTAAAATTGACAAATGAACTTTAAAAAGGTTTGGTCGACTTCTCAAAATAATTGTTTATATCTATAAGTTGTTAAACAAAAAGTTGCTTCAATACGAAGAATATCTCTGCACCCCATCTTTCAGATTGCATAATAGTGTCCATCCTTCTTTTTTTATAAATAATAATAATGTCTAGCCTTAATACTTGGTTAACGGCACCATCTTATGTTAATTATAATAAAATATTTTGGATCGGTTGTTAATAATAATCAAAATAAAAGTGATTTTGTTATAAATGATTTGAAGATTATTCTTTAGAGATTGTTAAGAATATTATAAGCGATGGATGAAAAAAACATTCTAGTTGAAAAATTATACATGTCTAAATAACTTTTCATTAATATGGTTGAAAAATCATAGACACGATAAAATACATTTTTCTATCTCTTATATTAAAAATGATTTTCTTTAAAAATTAATCAAAATAGATATATCTTTATTAGCATAAAGATCATTCTTTAACAAAATGGTTTTTAAAATAAGCTTACAAACAAATATAACAAAACATAAAAATATTGTTCTTATAAAAATTAGGGGCCTTTTATTGTTACGGAAGAATATCTCAATAAATTGGATTATGAGGAGGAGTGTCACCGATTTGGATAAATATATTGGGTTAAGAAGAACACATAAGTGAGTTGGACACCACATCTTCACCAAACAAATTTAAGATGTTGAATTTATGAACCTTCTCGATTATATTTTGCTCAACCTCAGCTCTTACACCCAATTTATGACTTTTTCTCACATTTGACATATCACAACATCTCTCCATCATGTGTAAGATTCTTCGCGTCCATTATCTAACACTTGAAATCTTTCTCACTTCCCCATCAAGTTGATCCAAGACTATGATATCACTGTTGAGTCATGAGGGGAAGCCTCACTGGGTTGGATCATCACATTGAGATAAGAGTAATCATACAAGTGAAATTAGACATCATGTCTTCATCCAAAATCTTAAAACATAAAGTTTATGGATCCTCCCACTTATATGTTGCTCAACCTCAACTCTTCCATTCAATGTGAGATTTTAACTCACTTGATATATCGCAACACATAGTTCACATCAAGACCAATAAAGAAAAATATTCATCGCTTGATTCATATTGCTAACAAATTCTCTCTACCTTAACAATAGTTAACGATATTTAACATCTTTAACTCCACATCTATGATATGAAACTAAAATCCATTTTGATTTTTTTTCTCTTATTAGAGAAAACCATGACTATGTTTGGTAAATCCAAACCGATAGTTAATAGCGAATAATTTATAGCGTATAAGCTTTTTTGTTGAAGAAAGCGTATAAGTTCTTATGATCGTAATATAATCGTTTGATAATGGTTTTTTTTCCTCATGAGTTTATAGCATTTTTTCATAACCTTATAGTGTTGTTTTGAGATGGCCACTTCAATTTGAATTTGAACTTATGATTTATAGTGAAACCATTTGGGTTAATCAGATGATGTTGGTTTGAGATCTTGGTATATGTTTCTTCTTAATGTCTCAGTTCGACTCTCCATTGTGCCAATTTAGGTTAACTAGTTTAGCTTATTAAAAAAAAAAAATATTGCATATCACATTTTCTACCACTTTTATCCTTGTTATCATTTGATATTTATTGATTAATTTAACCGTTAATTTTATTAAATAGTTCAAATTCAATTAGCTAGTTTATCTATTTTAGATAGTTCAAATTCATGCTTATCAAAATACAATTACCTTTTTAGTCTTTTACCAAATAGAGCATTGGTGGGTTCATGAACTTTGTGAATGATTTTTCAGATGATAAATTGAAAAGTCACTATGGAAAGGACCATCTCATTAAAATATTGTTTAGTCCAAGTAAAAATCTTGTTAATATTATTGTTGTCAACTCAAGTATTTATGCACAGGTTCAATTTAATTTATATATCTCCAACACATAAACACACATCCCACATGATATGAAAGCAACATCACTGTTGTGAATTTTGAGGAGGGTTATAATTAGAGCAAGGCCTTTTCATCATGTGGTAAGATAGTTTTGGATTTGAGCCCTTTTCACAGGTACATCACCCCGTTAACAGCATGAATTGTGTGTGTGTGTGGGACTATAGAAGTTAGAAAGTCTGGGAAAATTAGGACCACTATCGCAAAAGGGGGACCATAATTTTTGTGAATTGTGGCTAAGTTCAACTTTTGTAAAAAAGTGTATCACATTGGTGTTGGTCTCAATCACTAACAAAAGGTTGGAAAGACAAAGTATAATTGGTTAGGGCATCATGGTTGTTTGTGAATTCCAACAATTGTGCACATGCATATTCATGGATTTTGATAAGTTACTTAGCCAATAGTTAGTTTTGTATGTCCCCATAGTTAGCTAGATCATTTTAATCTTGTTACTTATTTATATAGCTAGATATCAACCTCATCAAACAAGGGTGAAAGGAGCCTAAATGATAGGGTCTTGTTAACGAGTGTTTCTGGACATTTTTTAAACATTCTAAAATAAACAATTATTTTTTAAAAAGTCAAATATTTTGATTTTCAATGTATTAAATACACATATTTTCATAAATATTTACCGTTTATAGTCTTTATAGAGTACCCCAGAAACACCTGTTAACGTTTCCCTATTTTAATAATTTACGGATAGTAAAGGAAAATAATACAAAATTAACTTTTTTAATAAGCCAAAATTTATTAAACCTCTATTCAAACACAAGACATGCAAACCCATTTGTGGTTAGCTTGGAATCTTGGAGTGTGCTCCTCTCAAGGTCTCAGGTTCGATTCCCTCTATAGTCAATTTCGGTGGACAAGTTCATACAGAGTTTTGCTCTACCTTAAAACGGAGTCCCCGCAAGTGGGAGGTGAGATTGGTCCCCTCAGATTAATCGGTCCTTGGACCGAATACCGAGTTTTAAGAAAAACACAAGACATGCACAAAAAAGTGCATAACCAAGACTCAACGATACGAGGATATAGAAAAAATGAGGATGTTGCCCGTTGCCACCTTGTACAACATGCAAATATGTATATATTGGACCCTTGTATAAGGAAACAATCTTCTCCTCCAAAGGTGTAGTTAAACTTTTTACTGTTATAAATATAGAAGTTTAATCTCTTCCGATCATTTTTTTTTTCCTTCTACACTGTAGAAGTTTAATCTCTTTCACTAGATATAATCTCTTTGGTAAAGAGTATTGCAAAGATGTTAACCACTGAATAAATTATAAAGATGTTTTATATAAGAATTCAAACAACAGCATGACATTGATATTTTAAGGGGTGAATCTCTCCATTTTAAGTTTTCTCCATTTATTTCATTACCAAAGTTTTGATGTATAAATGTGTAATTAGTATATTCAATTTTTGAAATGTGTGCATTTATATCATATATTTACTCTAAAACTATAGTAATTGACATTTCTATTTTATTTATGAATTCAAGGGTTTTTTTAGAGGAATATAACTTTTTCGTTTTGTTTATGAATGTACTAATGTATCACATAAAATATTGTACCGAAAAAAATCACATAAAATCTAAAGATAAATGGTTTTTACGTGATACAACATTTTTTTTGAAGGGTTTTACGTGATACAACATGTTTTATACATAATGAAATTCTTTGAATAATTCAAATATATTATCTTAATTTCATTTGGAGCAACAGTGTCGACAATAACAAAAAAAAATGAAGGTACTTTATAGCATACTAGCGGAAATACAGATAAAGCAAGTAGAGTATATACTAATCTCTTATGAAATAATTCTTCCTAGAATGTGCACATCTGATTACCTAGTTGAACAAGCAAACTCAAAGTCAAATTGAAGCTTTTATTCTTTCAATAATTATTCTAAAAAAGGATTCTGTTCTTTTATTTAATTTTTTTTATCTATAATTCTTATGAGCACGAGCAAATTAAAAGTGAAAAGAAAGCAGAAGCATGGTCATAATCTTCTTTTGTCACCACCAGCCAACCAGGAAAAAGCGATTCCGACATTTTCAGCAGTGCCATTATTTGAAAAAATGCCCTTCAAAAACCACACTTTAAGAAAAGCAATACTCCATGGTCATGCTAGAAAGAACAGTTATCGTTTTTAAACTCATTTATTTATTTTTTTATCAAAATAACTAATTTATCTATAATCTAATGTTCAAAATATTTTTTTTTTATTTTATTTTATTTTATCATTCTCTTCAATCTAGTTATTATCAAATATCAATGAAACTATAAGAGTTGATCATTCTAGTTACCAAACTTATTAAATAATTGAAGAACATCAATCATTTTAATTTTTCTATCAAAATATATTTTTTCTAATCATCTTTCAAAACCACCAAAGAGCTAAATATTGACTTGAATAGTCTCTTTCTACATCATGATATACATAAAATCTTTAAAATTGTGGTTTTAAATTTTAAAACCTAAAAAACAAATAAACTAATTGACTCATATTATTCAACTTAGAGAGCAGATCTTAACATGTCAAGAAGCTTGGTCAGACCATAATACCGTTCCATTGAAGTTGATAACCTAAAATGATATATGTCTGTGCTATGAAGCTCAAATCAGGATAAGAGAGCAAAATGCATAAAGTTTTAAATATAATAGAGAGTATACTTTGCATTGTTGTTGATTGAAGATATTTATAGTGTTAGGGTGGAGCCAGAAGTGACTAAAGGAGGGGTCGTTACATACAACACTCATCAATATTCAAGTCGTGCAGTTGTTACGTCGATTGGACAATATTAACATGTTACGGGTTGAGGGAATCTAATGTCGAATGGATTAATTCTTTGGATTGTGTCTATTTTCAAGTTGAAGAATTTAGCTTTGGGCAAGTTCGATAAAAAAATTAAATTGTTGATTTATAAATTTGAGAGATAAATTGACCATAATTTCAATGATTAAAATGCCCATTTATTCTATGTAAAATGCCAGACAAATTTTATTTTATTATTTTGATATTGTTTAAATATCGAGATACAAAGAGAGCAAATCCCTTCATTATTATCCTCGTGAGTTTAACTCAATTCGTAGAGACAATACATAATATATGCAAGGTTTGAGGTTCAAACCCGACAAAAATAATAATAATATAGAAATTATGCTAGTTTAGAGAATAATTGATAATTTATTCGTTTTTAAACTAGATCATTTGCAAATACGTCATTTTTTTTTTTAATAAGAACTTCAAACAATGGTATATGAACTATTACTATTTTAGTCAAATAGTGGATTTTGTCATAAAAAGAGAAAGAAATGTGATATCTTACTAAATATAGTGGTTGATATCAAGGTATCCAATTTTAAAAGAAGATAACTATCTTTTTTGAGAGGTAATTATCTTCATAAAACATTTAATTAAAGACTTCACTTAAAAACTTCATTTTTTTGTCAAAAAATCACAAAAACTTTACTTATTTAGCTGATAATCACTTCTGTCGAAAAAAAAAAAGCTGAGAATCACAGTGGCAAAAATCAAAATGTCTTCAAGATTAGTAGTAATTTTCCCACCGATTTCACTTTTCTATTAGTAGCAATTTCATTTTTATCTTCTGGCTGTTTTTATCTTTTCCAACGCATACACTTGTCACTTGCCAGCGATAGTCACATAAACATCACATTATTTGCTTTCTTTATTATTTTTTCTATATAAATGTCGGATCATCAATGAAGCATGAAAACCTATCTACATCAGACAAAAAAGTTTAGAAAAGATATACCACATTTTTACTCGAAATCTTAACACAATAAATTTATAAATCCTCTTAATTATAAACTGTTCGACCTTCATTTTTCTAATCGATATATAATTTATAACTTACATTTGCTGCAAACATAAAATGCTTATTACTTTATTTAAAATGACATACATTGTATAGTGAAAATTTAATTTTATTAGTTTTAATGTTCTATATAGTTTAAACACTCAAATAAAGAGAGAGTAATATTTTAAAGAAGCTATTGAATAATTATTGTTAAGAAATAATCTCAAATCCCTTCATTCCTTTTTTCTTGTAATAACAGATTTTTCTAGTCTTGTTTTTGATATGTTTATAAACCAGATAATTTGCAATCGTGATTTTAAAAATTCTCCTAATATGAACTTCAAAAAATGTAAATGAACTCTAACTATTTTAGTAAAGAAGTAGATTCTGTCAAAAAAAGAGAGAAAGAAATGTGATATTTTACCAAAAATAGAAATAGTCTATGTTTGGACTCTTTTTTCAAGGTGGATATAAGGGAACCTATTTTAAAATAAGATAATTATCTTTAATAAAACATTTAGTTAAAAACTTACCAATTTAGTTGAGATTCAGTGGCAAAAATGGAAAATATATTCAAAGTTAAGGACAATTCTCCCACCAATTTCACTTTTCCTTTTAATTTCCATTTTTATCTTCTTTCTTTCTTTTTTACATTATTTTTTTATTATATAATAATAATTCTACTTCACTTTCTCTCTCTAAACCTCACTTTCTCTCTCTTCTGCAACTGAATTTTCACAGATCATAGTTCCCTATTAGATTCTCTCATTCCGTTTTTCCCGCACTTTCCTACCTCGATTTTCTCCCCCGCCGCACTTTCCGGACTTCTCCGACCTCTCAACCACCGGAATCCGTTTATTCTCCGATCGCTTCATTCCTTCGCAACCCACTACCTCCCGCCGCCGCTAATCGGTGCCGGAAGTGCAACGAAGACTCGTTGTTGCACGCTAGAGTCGTTGTTTCAGTGCTACGCGAAGTTCGGAAGCAGTGTTATGGTTGCGGCGAGTCCACGAATGGTGGATTTGAACGGTGGGGAAGGCTTTGAGCTGGTGGAGCGCGCCAATTTGTGGATATTCTGAAGTTGAATTGATGAATGGAAGGGTTCGGGTATGAAAATGTAGTGAATTATTATGCATTTGATTAGTTTTTAATTTTGAAATTAATTGTTTCTAATTAGTGTTTTTGTTTTTGTTTATGGTGAATAGAATGAATTCGGATCTTAGCAGAACTGGTGCTGTTGAAAGAGACATTGAGCAGGTATATATATATAGGCACAACTTATTTGCAGCTTATAGCATAAGTGATTATCATGATAAGAGCTTATGTATAACTGATTTCTATAGCTAAAGATAAGATTAAGTTAAATTGTTTTCGTATAAGCTATAATCTGTTTTCATAAGCTATCTTGGAGAACTTATGAAAATAAGCTAAAAATAGCTTATGAGCAATGTCATAAGCTGTTTTCATAAGTTTTCCAAAAAAGTCTCATAAAACTTATACCCTAGGTAAACTCAAATAAGTCAATCCAAACTGACTCATAGTTTGCTTTGAACATTTATTTGGATTTATTTATAATTTTAATTTTTTTTGCTTTTGTTGATAGAGTAGGTGATTCGGTTTGCACCAATCGAAACCATAAATTTTATACACAATAGAACTATATATATAATTCTTATTAATATATATTTTTTATTTTATTTTTGCTGGTTGATTTTGTGTATTGTGTAGTGTACAATGTTAGTGATGTTTGTTATTTTCTGTTAATTCTGATAATGGTTGTGCACAATTTGGTTTTTGATACAAGTTTGGGACGAGGGAATAGGCGATTGGCTTAGTTTTGCTTGGAGTGCAAAATTTCTGGCATGTTAGTTGAAGTCTAGTTGCAGAAGTTTGATTCATTAATTTTCTTTGACTGCCAGCTATATGTGTGTGTCGTTGGCTCAAGCCAGTTTAGACATAACTCGGTTTTATGAATGGCAGTGAAAAATCCCCAGTTATGCGCCATCACTAGGAATTTTTTTTTTTTAACTATAATTTACTTAAGGAGTGTTGATGTAAATTTTAGGTATGTGTTAGGATTTGTAGCGCTTTTTAAATATTTGACTGCATCATCAGCTTCAGCAATTTTAGATAGAACTTGGTGTTATGAATGGTAGTGAAATTTTTCGATTATTAGCCTTCACTAGGATTTTTTTTAATTATAATTTACTTGATGGCTTTTTTGGCATAAACATTAGGTATGTGTTGGGAGTTCTAGTGCTTTTCAAAGTTTTGGCTGTTAATTTTAGTATATGGGTATTATTCCCGGCCCCCCTCATATTTATGTTTCACTGGAGGATGAGCCTTGTTGCAACGGTAAAGTTGCAATTTAGTGACCTAGAGGTCACGGGTTCAAATCCTGGAAACATTGTCTTGCTTGTAGGTGTAAGGTTGCATACATCTACCCTTCCTAGATCCCACCAGGTGGGAACCTGTGCTCTGGGCCGCCCTTTTATATCGATGTCTCACTAATATGATCATTTGTGGATTATTATATGCTCTGTCTTTTCTACTCACCCTTGTACACATCTGAAGAAAATCATTAATTACACTCCTTTCCATGGCAAAATAATATTTTTTGAATTAAATACTTTTATTGAACTTGGATTTAGGTAGGTCTAATTAATACAGGGTGGATTGAGATGCCGTTAAATAAGCATATTATTGAAAAAAACTTAACTGGTTCTAAATTGACAAATAATCCAAGACAAGCTAATATTCTAAGAGCAACGATTAAAGTGATGCAAAGGAAGTATTTGGTTTTTTTTTTCTTTACAGACAGAAATACAGTGAATGTAGTGTACTGTAACGAAAATATTTACTAATTACTTATAGACAAGAGTGTTAGATATAGGATACTCTTGGCTCTCATCAGTCAAATGTTATCCATGTGCTATGCATATTCATTGTTTCCTCTCTTTTATAAATCTTCTTATGCTTACCGAAATCCTTTGTTGATCTTGATAACAGGCCATTACTGCATTGAAAAAAGGGGCATGTTTGCTCAAGTATGGAAGAAGGGGAAAGCCCAAGTTTTGCCCCTTTCGGCTTTCCAATGTGAGTGTTGCACTCCTTTTTGCTATATTAAAACGAATCTTTTTTTAAAGTGTGTCTCTTTTTTGTTTTTCTTAAAGAATTGTATAATGTATTTGATAATAGTAACTTGGTCCCTATATATATTTTTAAAAGTTAAAATCAAGCTTAGAGTTTTGGTCTTTCTACAATTCTACTTACTTTTTATTTTGCATTTATTTATTCTATAAATAATGGTGAAAATATTTCTTCAAAAAGCAGTAGGGAGAGATATAGCATGGGTCCTCAAAGCTGAAAGTCAAACAGTGTGAATAATTTATGGTAGAGAGGAGTGAAATGCAAAGTATTCATCCAACATATTTAACAGTGAAAAATACTACCTGTCCCTTTTTATAAGCCCCCCCCCCCTCTTTTCTTTTTTTTCTTCACTATATGTACAAATGCATCTAACTCTAGCTTTTCATCTCCCAAAATGAATTAGTAGTATTAATAAGGGGTATACAACAACAGCAACCAAGCCTTATCCCACTATTTGGGGTCGGCTAGTATTAATAAGGAGTATATTTGGGATAAGGAGTTGGAGGTCCTGGGTTCAAACCCAAATGAAGGAGAAAAACTAATCTAACAACTAATTACTAACATTTTCCATTAAAAGAAAATGAGTATACTTGGGAAAAATTATAGATGTATCTAGAAATTTGAAAGGGGCTTATAATTAAGGAGGATACAAGAAAATATTACAGGAAGCTCTATCTTTTGAGCTAACTGTTGTGCCTAACTACTATCAGTGTGTTTGGTCTCCTTAAGAAACCCATTTGACCAATATTAAAACATGGAAAGATTTTGTACCAAAAAAAAAAAAAACATGGAAAGATTTCCCTCCAATTATTTTTGCCAAATCTTGTTGTTGCTATCACTCTAATCCACATAACTAGGATGTAAATTTGAAGGATAGCAAGAAGTTATTTGTTGACCCTCACACCATATATCTAACTCTATATTGGGTGATTATGCATGCTACCAATAGGATCATCTTCATGCCATTTTATGGTATGAAAGTCACATGATTATTTCATTATGGTTATTGCCATAAAAGTAACTGTGGTTTATTTTCTAAATTTTTCATTAATTATTTGTTTTTTACTACACTGAAGTTTGTTTTTAGATATTTTCCAGTTGCTAAAATTTTGGAGTATTTGATTTTACTATTCTTCTTTTCAGGATGAATCTGTTTTGATATGGTTCTCAGGGAAAGAAGAGAAGCACCTTAAACTGAGTCATGTCTCTAGAATTATATCCGGACAACGCACGGTAGGTTTTTAAATTGTTAGAAATCATGACTGTTTGCCTCTCCACATTTAGCCAACAGTGTCATGTCCTGCTTAGACAATTAGTTGACAATAGATAGTAGTGTTCTACACGATATTAATATGATTAATACAATTTGTATTGCTTGTTTCTGTATACAATCTTGTGAGCTCTATTTGCTTGCAGTCAAAGCATATAAAGGTGATATCATTTTTATCATCCATCTACTAGTAAAATGCTTTGCCTTTTGCTGTGTTATGAATATTTTCCAATATAATACTTGTTTATGGCAGCTATTGGCTTGTCTTTTACTTTAGAAATGTGCCAATGTTTGTATTGCTTCAGTGTCATATTCTGAAAACTTAATGTAAAAAGACATTACTCATGTGCATGGGTGTGTTAAATAAATATAACTATTTTCATAGTTCCTTATTGACACATTTTCAAGTGTTAATGCTCTCTGTCATGATTGATAATACAAGGCTCCTGCTTTTTTCAGCCTATCTTTCAAAGATATCCGCGACCTGAGAAGGAATACCAGTCATTTTCTCTTATCTACAATGATAGGTCACTGGACTTGGTACGAATTTCTTTGTTTCTCCCCCCTTTGTGTTTTTAGCTGCGGTTGGCCTACTGCTTTGCTTGTACATATGTTATTGATATCGTGAACAGTTTCAATGTAGTTTATCGATAAAAGCTTAACACAATCTAGTGATCTGATTCTTATTTACTAGATATGCAAGGATAAAGATGAAGCTGAGGTTTGGTTCAGTGGTTTGAAAGCATTAATTTCACGTAGCCATCACCGGAAGTGGAGAACAGAGTCAAGAAGTGATGGTATTCCATCTGAAGCTAATAGTCCTCGAACATACACAAGAAGAAGTTCCCCCTTACATTCTCCATTTGGTAGTAATGAGAGTTTGCAAAAGGTATTAACATATTATCTACATCCCTTATATTTTCTTCCCATATTACTCCTTCACTATTGAAGATGTTTGTTAATAGAATGTTTTTTTTGTTCTATTCAGGATAGTGGGGATCACCTTCGCCTTCATAGCCCATATGAGAGCCCCCCTAAAAATGGTTTGGATAAAGCATTAGATGTGGTCTTGTATGCCGTTCCTCAAAAAAGTTTTTTCCCTCTGGATTCTGCCAGTGCTTCTGTCCACTCTATATCATCCGGAGGATCAGATAGCATGCATGGTCACATGAAGACAATGGGTATGGATGCTTTTAGAGTTAGTCTATCAAGTGCTGTCAGCTCATCTAGCCAAGGTTCTGGTCATGATGATGGTGATGCTTTAGGGGATGTTTTCATTTGGGGGGAAGGCACGGGTGATGGTGTTGTTGGTGGTGGTAATCATAGAGTTGGGAGTGGTTTGGGTGTAAAAATTGATTCTCTATTCCCAAAAGCTTTAGAATCTGCGGTAGTTCTCGATGTGCAGAATATTGCTTGTGGTGGACGACATGCGGCCTTAGTGACCAAACAAGGTGAAATTTTCTCATGGGGAGAGGAATCGGGAGGCAGGCTTGGGCATGGTGTAGACTCTGATGTTCTCCATCCAAAGCTTATAGACGCTCTAAGTAATACAAACATTGAGCTTGTAGCTTGTGGGGAGTATCATACATGTGCTGTGACACTTTCAGGTGATCTTTATACATGGGGTAATGGTTCATACAATTATGGTCTTCTGGGGCATGGAAATCAAGTGAGCCACTGGGTCCCAAAAAGAGTAAATGGCCCCTTGGAAGGAATACACGTTTCATATATTTCATGTGGACCATGGCATACTGCTGTTGTAACATCTGCTGGGCAATTATTCACTTTCGGTGACGGCACATTTGGTGCTTTGGGTCACGGAGACCGAAAAAGTGTCTCATTACCGAGGGAAGTAGAGTCCCTCAAAGGTCTTCGTACTATGCGGGCTTCTTGTGGTGTTTGGCATACTGCTGCTGTTGTGGAAGTCATGGTTGGGAATTCAAGTTCCAGCAACTGCTCTTCAGGGAAGCTGTTTACTTGGGGTGATGGAGACAAAGGTCGACTTGGGCATGGTGATAAGGAAGCAAAACTTGTTCCAACCTGTGTTGCCCTTGTTGAACATAACTTTTGTCAAGTTGCTTGTGGACACAGTCTCACAGTTGCACTTACCACGTCAGGCCACGTTTATGCGATGGGAAGTCCTGTCTATGGCCAGTTAGGAAATCCTCAAGCTGACGGGAAGCTACCCACCCGTGTGGAAGGAAAACTGTTGAAGAGTTTTGTGGAGGAGATAGCTTGTGGTGCATATCATGTTGCAGTTCTAACTTTAAGGAATGAAGTTTACACCTGGGGGAAAGGTGCAAATGGACGTTTAGGCCATGGAGATACAGATGATAGAAATAATCCAACACTAGTAGATGCTCTGAAAGACAAACATGTAAAAAGTATTGCGTGTGGAACTAATTTCACTGCAGCTATCTGTTTACATAAGTGGGTATCTGGTGTTGATCAGTCTATGTGTTCAGGATGTCGTCTGCCATTTAATTTCAAAAGAAAACGTCACAATTGTTATAATTGTGGACTTGTTTTTTGCCATTCATGTAGCAGTAAAAAGTCTCTGAAGGCTTCAATGGCTCCAAACCCCAACAAACCTTATCGCGTATGTGATGGTTGTTTTAATAAACTAAGGAAAACTTTAGAAACTGATTCTTCATCTCATTCTTCCGTTAGCAGAAGAGGAAGTATTAATCAGGGGTCTCTTGAGTTGATTGATAAGGATGATAAATTGGAAACCAGATCTCGTAATCAACTTGCCAGATTTTCTTCAATGGAATCCTTCAAACAAGTGGAAAGCAGATCTTCAAAGAAAAACAAAAAATTGGAGTTCAACAGTAGCCGTGTCTCTCCTGTTCCAAATGGAGGTTCGCAATGGGGAGCACTGAATATTTCTAAATCCTTTAATCCTGTTTTTGGATCGTCAAAGAAATTTTTCTCGGCTTCTGTTCCTGGATCTAGAATTGTATCCCGGGCAACATCCCCAATATCTAGACGGCCTAGCCCACCTCGTTCAACTACTCCAACCCCAACACTGGGAGGTCTTACAACCCCAAAGATTGTTGTGGATGATGCTAAGAAGACTAATGATAGCCTCAGTCAGGAGGTTATTAAATTAAGATCACAGGTATCTTGTTTTATGCATTCAGTGACAGTATCCCCTTTCTTACTATAACTGTTTAAATTGAATTTTACGAAAATGGATGTATAACTGGCTGCCTATTTTATATGACATAAACTTATGTGAATTGTGTCTGGTAAAATGACCCAGGCAACATGTAGAAACAAGAACAAGAAGGGAATTATAGGCTAATTCATACTATCTAATTCATACTATCATGTTGGATGTTGGTAGCATGATGCATGTTAATTCCAAGCCGCTAATAATTCACTAATTCACTTGTAACTTGTTGGATTGTTTGGTAATACCGAAGAGCTTAATTGCAATTTAAAATTCAGGTCAATGTTCAATTGCAATGCACATGTTAGAGATGTATTTCCATCTAAATTTTAATTTACTAATTACAATGCAGCCAAGGATGTAAATTCACTGGGTTGTCTATTTGTCGTGGGCCTGATAATTATTTTTCCCTTTATAGGTGGAAAGCCTGACTCGGAAGGCCCAACTTCAAGAAATTGAGTTGGAAAGAACTTCTAAACAACTAAAAGATGCAATAGCAATTGCCGGGGAAGAAACTGCCAAATGTAAAGCAGCAAAGGAAGTGATCAAGTCACTTACTGCCCAGGTAGAAACTTTAATCCCTTAAACCACTCTAACAATTAGACTGCTATTGCAGCCAAACACACTCATGAAGTAAACAGAAAGGAGAGCAAAAACTTTTCATATAATCGGTGGGAACAGGGAACTTGTTGTAAATCAGCTATTATCCCAATGAAAACGTAAATTTTCAAAAGCAATATGTATTTAAGTCTTAAGATCCACTGAGCTACTAATGACACCAAAAGTAGATTGTGAAATCATGAGAATAAGAGACAATACAGTCGGGCCCAATATCAGTCTTAAGCCAAAATAACGGAACTTCTAATTTTCAAGCTTATGTCTTTTAGTCGTTTCTAGTTTTTTGGCTTACTGATCCTACATTTTTGTATCTTGCGCTGAATAGTTGAAGGACATGGCTGAGAGGCTACCTGTTGGGACAGCTAAGAGTGTCAAATCACCTTCTGTTGCTTCTTTTGGTTCCAATGAACTTAGCTTTGCTGCCATTGATCGATTAAATATTCAAGCAACAAGCCCAGAAGCAGATTTAACTGGATCAAATACTCAGTTACTTTCAAATGGATCAAGCACTGTTAGTAATCGAAGTACAGGTCAGAATAAACAGGGCCAATCAGATTCAACTAATAGAAATGGGAGCAGAACAAAGGATAGTGAATCCCGTAGTGAGACTGAATGGGTTGAGCAAGATGAACCAGGTGTATATATTACACTCACGTCCCTACCAGGAGGTGTAATAGATCTTAAGAGAGTTCGCTTCAGGTAATGCATTGCTCTGCAGACGTTTTTCTGTTAACTTGCAGAACGTCATCTGCAAAATTTGGCACTAAAGAATAAGATATACTTCTAAAAAATAGGAAAATGGTAGAATATGACATTCATGGTGTTAAGGTCTCGACAAAAAGTATTTCTAAAAAATTATTCATGTTGTCATTTTTGGATCAACATGATTCATTTTCTTTGCTCAGTTCCCCACTGTTTGCCTTAGCAAACACTAATCTGTGGGGGACAGAATAACGTTAAAAATATATAGGGAGTTATTGCCATATTCAACAAATCTTGAAAATCATAATGTCTTATTCTGCAATTTGGTATCTGGTGGGACAAATAAGATAATTATACAGTTTTTCATGATTAGCAATTTTATAATCTGAGTTTTAACTTTGTTGAATGCAGTCGGAAGCGGTTTAGTGAGAAACAAGCAGAAAATTGGTGGGCTGAGAATCGCGTAAGAGTATATGAACAATACAATGTTCGCATGGTTGACAAGTCCAGTGTTGGTGTTGGGAGTGAGGACCTGGCTAATTGACATGACAACCTGTAAATGAGATGTTTTTCCTCATTTCGGCTTGAGTTAGAGCAAGATTGTACGGATCAATTACATTCGTTTCCATCTAATATAAAGCATTGAAGGAAGCTGGGGACTGGCATAGTAGAAGAGAATAGGGATTGATTGTGATTTTGTATTTTTTTTTTTCTTTTCATTTTGATTTCATTTTCCATTTTTCCCCCCTTATATGTACCTTGTGTGGGGGTTGAGGGTGAGAAATGTAAATTCTTAGTAGGTTACAGGCTCTGGTTGAAAGGAGCTGCAGTGTAAATTTCATAAGCAAATGCATTTACAAATTTGTCTTCAACTACAGGGATCATAAATTCTCCAGCCATGACACTAATTAGTAGTTGATATAGAATAGTCTTGGCAAATTTGTTGTTTCAAAATTGCTATATCTAGAAGGGATAATATCTATTGAATGGTGTAAGTTAATTATACATGTAACTTGAGTAAATTTAAACAACATAACCAAAAGTTGGTTAAAATTTAAGTTGATATATATCCAAGTATATTTGGATGTGAAGATTCTTTTTTTTTTTTTTTTGAAAGAAGGATGAGAAGATTCATGTCACTTCGAGATTACTCAAGTCCATGTGTTAAATTTTGTTAGGGAGAGTTTTGTCGTACATTCTTGTCCTATCTGGTTTGATTAATTAGTTTATGTAGTTATGTGTCAAAGGATATATGATTCCCACAATAGATTTGATATTTCACGACTATTTAAAAAAGATAAAATTTTAACTAGAAAATTTGGTTTGTCCAACCACACACTGTTCTTTTTATATTATGAGCGACACACACGCGTAAGTGCACATGAGAATTCTCACATGTAATCATTACATTTTAGATTCTTTCAATTAATGATGTATATGGTCTTTATTATAGATCATATATATAATTTAATGAATGAATCTAAAATGTAAAGTTTTACTTGTAATAGTAATTGGAGGGTGTAAGAGTTGATGCATATAAACACAGTAAAAAATGAAAAATATTTTGTACATATTCATGTTACGACTTAAATCAAAATTTACACTCGCTTAAATAAAGTACCTGAAACTATATGACTTAAACATGATGGCTAATGCAATATGATAGAAACAACGACTAGACATATAAGCATCATGTTAATATTTTTTCCTTACAAAATAAAGACAATTGTCAAGCACGTGGTCAAAATTATAAACAATTCTACAAGCGTATTAGAGAGCATATTTGTAGAAAATATTTAAAGTTCAAATAATTCAGAGATTTCACTCACAAATTGGTTCCTAATGTACTCATACAATAACTCTTGATTATTGTTAAAAACAAACATAATATGCATGCAATTTATTCTAATAACACATTTATTTAGTGAAATCAAATCAGTTAGTTGAATAAGTATGTGAATATTTACTTGGTTTGTAGCATTGTAGCTTGATGCACACAATTTGTTTTCTATTTGGTGTATCCTTATGGATTCTTTCTCTCTGAATATTGTGAGTCTGAAAGTCTCTTAGTGTACACAAGAGCCTTTGATGTTTTGCCTATTGTAGATTATAATTTGAGAAAAATTGCCACCAGAGTTTCTAGTAGTGTTAAACAAATTTGCATTATGAAATTGGTAATTCTGTTTATTTTTATTTTAGTTTTGAGCTTTTCAATCTGTTGATTTAGTCATGAGCAAAGCAAAAAGGTTAAAATTGTTATGAAATTATTTATATGCAAATAAAGATAAAAATATGATCAATGATGCTTCTTTGTGTTAAGGATTTATATCCTTGTTAGTTTATGATTATTTGAATTTTCATTTATAGAGAAGGAAATATAAGGTTCCTCTATAAATGAAACCTTATATAAGGTTCCACGTAAGGAGAGGATATGTGATTCTTTGGTTTGAGGGTGTGGCGGTAAGGTGGCAAAGAGATGAACCAAAGACAGCGATGGAATGTGTCTTTTGATTGAGTATGTGATATACACTTTATGCTATTGTACTGTTTTGTTGTATAGAGAATTGAAGTGTGTCTTTGGCACATATTCCTTCAAATTCAACCAAGCAAAAATTGGTATAAGAAGCACATGCCAATCTGCTCCCTTTTTTGAATGAATGAAACCTTCTAAATAATGTGATTTAATTCTGATTCGGTTCATTTGATTACTATACAAAAGTTTGAGCAAGAAAGATTATTGATGCTCATTGAGTCATTGAACAAATAAGGATTAAAAATGGACTATTCCCATTGTAATGGTTGCAATAACATGCTTGGTTCATTTCTATTATACTAAATTCATTTCTTTAAAAATTCATTTATATTACTAAAAATTTGATTAAGAATGTGACAATTCAGTAATTAAGAATGTGACAATTGAGTCTTCATTACAGAAAGACTTTGAAGCGGAGATGAAATGATCGAGGGGGTGGGCTCCCTTCTTTTCAAAATCACACAGTGATATTAGTGGTGGTCGGTCGACTCTTAAAGGCTTCACACTTTGGTATGCTGCCGACCAATTCCACTGCTGTCAAAGTTGCAGAGTTGTTCAGTCAAATGATATGCAAGCTACATAAAATGGCGAGACTCTTGTATCTGACCGTGACCCGATTTTTGTCGGTCATTTTTGGCGTGAATTGTTTTGTCTTAGCGGCACAAAGTTACGCCTGTCCACTGCATTTCATCCACAAAGTGATGGATAGATAGAAATCATCGACAAAAGGCTTCAGAAGTACCCACGATGTTTTGTGCACGACAAGCCTAAACTCTGGGGGTGATACTTACATTGGTCCAAGTGGCACTTCAATACAGCCAGTCACTCTGCCACACGGTTGTCTGTGTTTCAGGTTGTTTATAGTCACGAACCACCCTCCATGTCCCATTATGTTTCCAACTCCATAATCTGCAGGTCCTGGACCAACAACTATCAGACCGAGAGGAAGTTCTACAAATCCTCAAAAAAACTCATAAAGCGTATGCAGACCAACATCGTGAAGCTCACACATTCGAACCCAATGACTTTCTTTTTGGGAAGTTAAGGTCATCTAGACAAACATAAGTGTCTGGAAAGCACCTGCAAAAGCTTGCCAAACGCTACTACGGACCATAGCTAGTAAAAAAAAATGCTAGCTCACAGGCTTCACCACTCTATTAGCACTACCAAAATTCACACTTTCTTATCAATTGTGAAAAAGCTTTGAACTAACAAAGCAAATAAACATTACATAGATAAATAATACCATAGAATGAGAAAAAGTTGCAGATCGTATACTTTTGAAGTAAGATACTGAGCGGAGGGCTTGTATTGATTGAAAATTGCAAATCAAAAATAAAATCACGATTCAAAATAAGTACTAAAATGAGAAGCTGTGGCCAATAGTAATTATCATGCAGCAAAATATGGGAGCATGTTTTGTTCAATTTGAAGCAAGATTATCATAATAAAGTAGTCTGCATAGCATCCAAGTCATTGACTTAAGACTTCAACTTGTCAGACTCCTCTTAATCCATACGATTCTCTGCCCTCCTAACAACACAAACAAAATTCGAAGTTCAATGAATCATGCGAGCAATCTTTTTTCAATCAATGCAGCTCAATAAGAACCATCTATACAAAAAAGAAACAAATTCAAAAATGTGTAGGTGTATAATTTTTTTATAAAGTTTAGAATGGAAACGAGCTTTATAGGTTTCTCCCTCTTATAGTTTTTGCCTTATTAAAAACATTCGAAATTTAAAAGACCAATGTAGTCTGGAAAAAATAAACAAACATGCTCTTCTTGAACTGAACATGAATTTAACCTAGAAAGTTAACCGATCACATTCTTTGAGAGAAAATGTAAGTAAGGGGAAAATTAGACCTTTCTATCTTAATATTCGCACATAGAGACAAAGGATTCAAGTTAGCTTCGAGACTGTAAATACTATAATTTTTTTTAATCTTATTAGCAATTCAAGTGCTGACAGACGTGAAGAGGTAAAGACATTAAGAATTGGGAGGTAAGAGGGAAAAAACTGATCAAATTTAAAGACTTAATACAAATAAGGGTGTATATCTTCTATGGAGGCTCAAATCAAATAAGGTCAAGGAAAAAAATGTACATACAACACATTAAAATTAACTTGGCAACATAAGAGCCATAAAACTAATATAAATCACAAAGTGAATAATCATGAATTCTATCTAGAAAAATAGGCAAATGACCACACTTATTTGAATCTGATGCTAATATGTCGTATCTGCATTACATGCATTTTGAAACGCGTCCACAAAAGGATCCAAAAATCATGGTGCTCTAATCATAGTAATGGAATTTTCCATTCCTTTTGAGAAATGGAAAGGATCTTTACTGTCACATTCCAAATTCATTCAACTGGATGATCCAAAAAATTAATTATTCGCGTTACTTGAGTAAATTTAAAGTGGATGAGTCTAGTGTTGGTGTTATTGGGTGCAAGATGTTGAAGAGTCAAGTTCTGTTAGAGTTGAAAGGTTTAAAAAATTTACGTTTCTGGTGGTTAACTGTTATGTTGGATTTTTAATTGAATTGTCTTTACTCTTTCTTGAATAACAAGAAACATTATTTGACCAAACAATCATAGTTAAAAAAAAGTTAATTAAGAATGTAACAATTGAGCCTTCATTACAGAAAGACCTTGAAGCTGAGATGAAATGATTGGGGTGGCGGGCTCCCTTCATTTCAAAATCACAGTGATATTAGTGGTGGTTGATCGACTCTCAAAGGCTTCACACTTTGGTATGCTGCTGCCTACCAATTTCACTGCTATCAAAGTTGCATAGTTGTTCACTCAAATGATATGCAAGCTACACGGAATGGCGAAGACTCTTGTATCTGACCATGACCCGTCTTAGCGGCACAAAGTTACGCCTGTCCACTGCATATCATACACAAAGTGATGGATAGATAGAAATCGCCAACAAAACGCTTCAGCAGTACCTACAGTGTTTTGTGCACGACAAGCCTAAACACTGGGGGCGATACTTACATTGTGCTGAGTGGCACTATAATACAGCAAGTCACTCTGCCACAGGTTTGTCTGTGTTTCAGGTTGTCTATAGTCGCGAACCACCCTCCTTGTCCCATTATGTTTCCAACTCCATAATCTGCAGGTCCTGGACCAACAACTATCAGATCGAGAGGGAGTCCTAGACATCCTAAAAAAAACTCATAAAAGCTCAATCTGATATGAAAGCGTATGCAGACCGACACTGCGAAGCGCACACATTCAAACCAGACAGTTTTCTTTTTGTGAAGTTAAGGTAATCTAGACAAACATCGGTGTCCGGAAAGTAGCATTCGAACTTGAACTTCCACTGACGGGCACACCTAAACATCTGAGGACTTAATTGTTGACGTAAAGTGTGTTTATGCTCTTTTTTAAATTACATTTTTAATCTGTTAAAAAAACATAGTTTCAAACAAATGAATTTAGGTGATCCACTTATTAGTTTATTTATACTGTAATTTTTTATGTCTTCATTTTAGTATTTAACTGAATTATGAGGTCAAAATATAATATGGAACAACCAAATTAAACCAACAAGGAAATGTCTACTAGTTCTACTTTTTTTCATTTTTCCATTTCAGGCATTCTTGCTGTCACGTGATAAGCACAGTGCATAACATGTGATTTTTGAACTTTGGAGAGTATATACATCACATGGTTTCTTTTATGATAGAATAGAAGTAGGTGGAGAGTTGACGTCATGAGAGATAGCACTTGAACTTGAACCTCATTGTCATTGCACATCCAATTTCTCCATTTGAACCAACATTTGATTTAATACTGATACCTACAGTTTAGAGAGATGCTTTCTTATATCTCGATGTTGAACATTTGATGAAGGAAAAAGAGAGAAAGAAGCAAGAGATAAGAAGAACAATTCATAACAAATGAATGAAGTAGTGTATTATATATATGTCCCACATTGGGCAGATCAAGGGAAAGAGTGTGATAGGTTGGTTATAAATAAGAAATTTGTGGAAGTGAATGAATTACATACCTGGACGGAGTCTTTGGGTGATCAAGGAGGCCCATGACTTAGACTGATGACTTCCATTGCACAAAAAAGGAAGGGAATTGGTCTAAGGTCTACCCAACGTTGGTAGTACCTACGTCGTAATTTGTGGTAGTGAGGGGGCTGCGTACGCGCGGATCCCTCTCTTATTCAGTTCAATCATTTTATTTATTATTCAATATTCTTATTATGGTACTTGATTTTTTATTTCTTAAATTTTTGTGTGTTTAAATTCTCTGTGTTGACAAAAGTGTAGCTATTTTCCTTAAAAAAAAGTGTAGGTATTTAGACTAGAACATCTACAATGGAGACCTTCAATTTTGAGGTTTTAAACGGGTCTTATATTGACACATCACTTTTTTATAATTTTTTAATAATAGTATCTAATGAGTACTCAACCACTTTAATAAAGACCCTTTAACAAAATGTTTAAATGAGACCCACCAATAACTCTTTTATCATTTTATGTTTCAACAAAAATAACTCAACAATGATTAATTTATTAAAAAGTGGTGTGGGGTCTATTTAAGAATGGAGTCTTAAGGGTCTTAAGAGACCCAAAAAAAATTCCCACAAAGTAGTACTTAATAGGTATCGGGTCTTAAATGGTTAAGACCTCACTATTATGGATGGTCTTAGAGTGTCGCGTTGATATTTCCTTTAATTTAAATTTGAGTCAACTTTTGTGTATATTTAAATTAAATCGTATTATTTGATATTAGTATAGTTTATTTTTGTTAAAATAATATAACTGCGGTTGAAAACTAATAATTTGGCCTTGTCGGACATTTTTTGGAACTAAAAACCCAAATTTAAATCGACGTCATGATTTAAGAAATGGTTAATTGTTTAAATTGATCATGTAATATACATTATATCTAAAAAATGACCTTGTAAAATAAAAAACATATATTTTAACCTTGTAATTTGAGATTCTTCTTATTTTTAATCATATAATATAAGCATAGTCTAAAAAAAAGGAATTTAGAGGTTGAATATTTTCATGATTTTTTCGGGCATGTTTAGGACATTAAAATATGGCTTTACACAAAAAATTTAATTTTTTCGCCTAAGGACAAATTAATTATGAATCTTTATTCCCATAATTATGAATTTCTTAAACAATTTATAATTAACTTGTTTCTGGTTTAAAAACTGCAATGTTTGTTTCTAACCATGCCTAGAAAAATAGGGAACGAGATTTGACGTGTGATGTGAGTATATGCTTACTAGGAACAAAATTTCAATTTTGCATGTTTTGGTTTTTTTTTTTTGTTGAAATGTCTTCAAAATGCTATGAAACTTTGTAGATCCTTTTTATGCATTTTCATAGATGTCTTTGCAAACAATGAACTCAAAAATCGATTTATAGGTCGAGATTTCCGTTGGTTTGTTTTTCAAGTTTTGACACTTTAAAAATTCGTAAATAATTTTTAGCTTGTCGAAAATTTCTAATTTTTTAAATAAAGCCACATTTTATCGTTCTTAAGATGCCACTTAAAAATCATAAAAAAATTCAATCTCTAAGTTTTTTTTTACTTCACGTATATTACATAGTCATAAATAATAAGAATCTCAAATTATATGGTCAAAATATGTAATTTTTATTCCACATGATCATTTTCTAAACTTCAAATATATTACGATGTCAATTTCAATAATTAACTCTTTAAAAAACTAAAAACGGAGTATAAGTTTTAGTCAATCTTTTCTTAAACAAGTTAAAATAAATTGCTTCATATTTTTTCTTTCGAAAATGTAAAAATATCATATATTAAAAACGCATAATGAGGTGCTAGGGCTTGTGTGGGCACCTGCCACCACAAACTATTGTAAAAAAAAGTAATTTCAATACTCGTAGCTGCCTTTATCTTCCAAAAAACTCTCATGAATATAGGCAAACAAAATGACAGCTAAAATATTCCTCAATGTGAATTTCAATTGGTGTAGATAAATATGACACCTCTTGCCATTTCGGAGGAAGTATATTTACAACATCTTGACACATATACTTATCATAGACATTTTTTTTTCTTTTATCTCCCATTTTAGAGGAAAAAAGAGACGAATTGGAGAATTAGATTAATATTTTTTTAAACACACATAATTATAACTTTTTATGTCATTTTATATTTACAAAAGCTAAATTACCAAACATTTTAATTTCAACCAACTAACTTTTTAACTATAAACCATAGGAATGACAATGGGTACCCAATAGGAAGGGTACTAGAGTGCCCATCCCCATACCCGTATTTGTAAAAAATACCCGTACCTGTGCCCATACCCTCGTGGGCAACAACTTTACTGCCCTTTCCCATACCCTATAGGTACCTAAGTGCCCATACCCGTACCCATTACCCGCACTTTAACTATGAAAAGACAATAAAAACATCCCTATTGAAATAAAACTATGGTCCACATTTTTTAAAATTAACTTATAAAATAATACGAATCGTAGTAGTCAAATAAAAAACATCTAAAATATCCTTAAGAAATTGTACACCGGCAGGATGAAGCTGATATTGTATTAAGTAGTTTTTTTAGTTTAGGTTTAGGTTTTGGCTTAAATATCTAAATAAATTAATTAATTATGCACCAAAAATAAATAAATTATTTATGATATTATATAAATATGTATATGCGAGGTTGCGGGCCTAGACACTATAGTACCGTTACCCGTGCTCATACCCATTAATATGTGTGGGTATTACCCGGACCTGTGCCCAAACCCATGAAATTGGGGTTTTACTCTACCCATTGTGGATATTTTTTGTGGGTACCCATAGGGTCTGGGTCCAATTGCCATCCCTAATAAACCATCAAATATCTTAGAACTTGTGTCGCCAATCTCTAAAAAGTATTAACAAAGCTTTATTTTAATACAAAATTTACCTTTTTTTTCCTTAATAAGTGTCCAAGAAAACCAATTAGCATGACATGTTTTTTTTATTATAACAAACAACAATTCAAACATCAAAAAAGTGGAAACTCGCGATCCCGATCCCACTTCCACGACCAAAGAAACAATACTAAACTCACACCCAATCTAGTTTCCTTCTCCTTCTCCTCCTTTTATTTTTTAATCTTGTCTCTCAAGTCTTCTTCTCCCTTTATTCTAGTATACATTCCTCCATTACTATTTCTAAGAGGGAAATATAAAATCCCATTATTTTAAATTTAAATTATACAATTAAATCACATTATGTTAAAAATTTATATATATGATGCCCCTACTATCCAAGTTTTATGGTTCCGCCACTGGATGCAAGGATTGGAAGGAAGGCTACATCATTAACTAATACAAAGACAACACAAAAGACAACTGTATTTTCAAATCAAACAAAAAAATGAAAATCAAACTACATATAAATCACTCAAACATATGAGCGTGGTTGAGTGCTCCGTTGGTGTAAATCATATGAAAAGTCTTTAATTTTTGACTTAATCCATGATCATACCATGAGTTATACCATGTCCAGGTGTGTACGAGTTAAACAATCTTAATTACCAAACATCATATAATTAGGATGCTTTTAAATTGACTAAATGCTTATCAACCAAATCACATGAAATCATTCCTTTTCATTCTTTCTTTGAGAAACCAAACCTTTGAATTGAATCGCATGATAAAAACAATTATTTATCATTACACAACTAGTTCCTAACCATGATAAAATATCTACCCACAACTTTCCAAAAACCAGGACAATCAAAGAATAAAAGGTTAATGATGTGTTTCGTCCTTACAAATAGGGGTCGTTTAAAAATTCGTCCCTGTATTCGTTAATCCTTGCTTTTTAGCCTTGCAAAGTTTAATCAGTTAAAATTTCGTCCCTTGACCCAGTTAATGACTGCCACGTCACTAATTTGATGACGTGGCAATCACTGTCACACATGAAATTCCAATTTTTCCCTTAAGAAGGGGAAGAAAGAATTGGAAACCCAGGGGTAAAAATGGAATTTCATGTGTGGTTTAGTGACATGGCAGTGATTAAGTGGGAAGAGGGACGAAATTTTAACTGATTAAACTTTGCAAGACTAAAAAGCAAGGATTAACGAATACAGGGACGAATTTTTAAACGACCCCTATTTACAAGGACGAAACACATCATTAACCCAAGAATAAATGATTAGTTGTTTAAGTTATATTACAACTAGCCACACAAGATATTAAAACTAAATTTTGCATTCCATTTCGTAGTAGATTATTTTTGGTGAGAAGACGATTATGACTTAATCTTCAAACTAATAGGGAAATCTTAAAGGAAACAAACTGTTCTAAACGGCCATATATAAAGAAAAACTTGACATATCTTTAAAATTAGATATAAACTCATAAACTTCATTAACAAAATACTACCATCGGGATTAAGATTTCAAACCACACATATTGATCCACATTACTCTACAATGAAATGTTAGATAATAAAACCTTATATTCATGCACCAACTCAACCTCTCAAACAAACAAATTTCTTCTCCAACTCCGACAGTCTCCATCAACCATTATTCTTAACACTAAATCTTTCGCAAAAACATCTTTTTTCCATGGTAAACTAAACAACCTACTAAAATGATATTTTGGTTGAGAATGATTCTCCCATATACCATGAGAGTCCATTAAAATTTTCAATTTTCATTTTTCATCATAAAGGAGAGTGAAAAAAGATTTAAGGATAGAGATATAGACACTTGAGAAAATTTGCAGAAAAAAAGGGGAGGATCCATTTCTCTTTAAAGGAAAAAAATTGGTGTAGTTTGAAAGTTTTATAAGTTAAGTCATGTACTTTTGTTGGGTAACCTAGTCAATTACCACCCTTGGTGATGTCGACCTCATCTTGCAAAGTTATGGTTCAGTAAGAAGCATGAACCAACAACTATCACTTTGAAAGTGCGTTCAAGCTGTTTCTAATGCGAAAGCAAACACAAATACATGTTGCACGACACGAGTATTCTACACATAGTCACATTCACACGATTCATAATCATAGCATTAACCGAATTTGGTAATGCAAATTTATGGTGTAAGTAGGGACATTAAGATGTTGAAATGTCCTTTGACGTGTGCTAAAAAAAATAATCTTAGCAATTAATTTTGATTGTACGACTTACATAATAAGATGTATAAATATTAAACCTGTAATGTGGATCGTTTGATTTTTAACAAGATTAGACGACTCTCAAAATGTCTATTCTGTGCTGCAAATTTTTTGGCCATAGGAAATCTAAATCCATATTTTTAGTAATTTGACGTTCAATATTAAAAATAAATGAATTTTGAAATATATTATAATCTCTGCACTCATCAAGAATGGGAGCTTGAAATAATTGACTTTTGTTGGTAAAATTGTTAGCCATTACTTTAAATAAATTATAATTTCATTAAGTTATATAAACTTTATGACAGACTTGTACCAACAATTCCGATGTCGTCCAGCGGTTAGGATATCTGGCTTTCACCCAGGAGACCCGGGTTCGATTCCCGGCATCGGAACTCTTTTTTGACTATTAGTTTGTATTTTTAGAAATTTCAGGATATTTTCAATAGTTTCAGTTGCACGTGTTATTTTTTATTTTTTGTTGAGGATACACAAAGTATAATTTTATCAAGTACAAACAGTCTTGATATACATGTATCCCTTCAATATGTTTGCTTGACCATGTACAATAATAATTCGTTTGTAAAATAAATTTAGTCAGAAGTATTTCATAAATTACATATTTGAAAACTTAGTACAAAAAGAAGATAAGAAGAAGAAATCCATTTGGGTTGGCCTAGTGGTATTGGGTTGGGACCTGAGAGGGTGCTCCTCCTCAAGGTTTCAGGTTCGATTTTCTCTTGTGCCAATTTGAGGGGGTTAGTTTAGTTTACAAATGAGATTGTTTCTTTACAAAAAAACACAATGGGGATGATCATGTATAGCCTAAGCATCATATACAATGGTACTGATATATGTTGATGATCTTGTCATTGTCGGGATTGATAGAAATGCATGTCGCAGAATGTCAGGGAGCGTATCATATTTACTTATTTGGAATAAGTGGTGAGATTGCTGAAAAATGCAAATCTTTAGCGGCAAGAGTCTGTGGTTTTTCCTTGTTGGTGGGTTTATAATGGAAGGGTATTCCTCATGTTTTGGTATGAAAGCATTTGAATGTGATGCTTTGTATGTTTGAGTTGGCAGTACTAGTTTTATCTGACGCGTGTTTGCTGCATTGTAGCATGTATCGTTTTGGTTTGCAGGTTTTCTCGTTAGTAGCAAGTTACAATTGCGAGATATGCTATCAAAGTTGGGATCAAGAATGACAGGAAGTTGGATTCATTAGTATTAGAATTTAGAAGGTGGAAGGAGGTTGGCTCCAACTGTATGGTCTCATATTCTCATGACGTCAGAATCTAATTTGAAGGTCCATTAGTGTTAGTTCAATGAATTTTAAATACATTCATTTCTAGCATGTGCATTGCAATAGAACATTGAACTGAAATCTAATTGAAATTCAGCTCTTTAGTCATATGAAATTGACCAGTAGATAAACAAAATAGCGTGCCAGTTATAAGTCGATTTTTATAAAATTCAATTTAAACATCTATAGCAAGGAAGGGGACACTGTCACTGAATGCATAAAACAAGATATCTTCGATCTTAATTTCAATAACCTCCTGACTGAGTCTATCATTAGTCTTCTTAGCATCATCCAATACTATCTTTGGGGTAGTAAGAACTCCCAGTGTTGGGGTTGGAGTAGTTGAATGAATTGAGGTCGGCTAGGCTGTCTAGATATTGGTGATGTTTCTTGTAAAACTATTCTAGATCAAGGAACAAAAGCCGAGAAAAATTTCTTTGACAATCCAAAAACACGATTAAACGGTTTAGAATAACCCGGTTATTGTCGATGTCTCAGTATTCACATCATCTTCTCCATAAAAGCTGCTAGTTTCATCAGCCTCTTGATCTTCATCGAGATACTTATCAACATCCGTGCACTCTTCTTCAGCATCAATCTGAAAAGTTTCAGAGATTATATATCCATATATTATATAGTCAATTGTTTTTCTTGCATTTTGGTAGAAGGGAAGATGAATTGGTTTACCTTGTTCAAAACATCAATCATATTCTGAAGTTTCTCTTGTGACACCCTTATTTGTTGAAGAATCTTTAAGACTGTTATGCGATGCTCATCAAAGATTGGGAGCATAAAGTTTTTGAAACTGGTGTAAGAATTAGAATGAGAGGAAATGCAAAATCATACGACAAGCAGATCGGCTTCCACCAACTTCAAAAATTAAAAGAGAAAAAACGACAATTGTGTCATTATTGATGAATAATATTGACAAGATTGATCGACAAACTTGCTAACATGTCAATTTGCTCATGCTTTTATCATTCCATGTACAGGCAAATCAGATATAAATCCTACTATGTCGTTAAAAAACACTTTCATCCGGCGAATAAAATTAGAACAGTAAAGTTCATATATGCATACAGAATTTTATGAACCAGGTAGGATAGAAAGAGTACTGAAAAAGATAATAAAATATTTTGAGTCATGTTATCCCAAAGGAAGATTAGCACTTCTTAATCTAGGATCAACTGTATCAACTATCAAACAGTTTCCACTCTCCAATACATGTATCACGCCGCAAAAAGTTGACATTATAAAGTAAATACATTAGAATTTGAAGACGTAATCACGTAAAAGTAAAGGTGGTTTTAATCGCTACACAGATAACACTGTCAGTTAGGTTGCTAACTAATGCAGATTTTCCCTAATAAAAACAATAGAAAGACATATCTCAGTGGTGATGTTAAGAACATGTTAATCTCAAATAAGGTTGCATGCATTGATTTTTGAAATACCACAAAACTCGTAACAATACATTATTCTGTTCATTAAATTTAATGTGAATTAATCAGATGCAGTGTGTGTTTGGTAGGATCAAACCTTAATACAGGGAAAATTTAGGTTTCATAGCCTAAAGCATACTATTATTCTTGACATCTGTGCCTTCCAAATCCAAATATTATTGTTGACATAAAAACGATTTTAGCAAATCACTCCCAACTCTTCCACCACCAATCAATATTTCGAGTTAGATATATGGTGCTAGGTTCTATAAATAAATATTTCCACCACCAGACAAGATTTGCAAAAATAATAGAAAAACCATAAGGATTTTTTTTTCATTAATAGAAACTAAGTCATGTTGAAATTACATTGGTTTCTTTCTTTCAATAAATTTCACAGTTGATATTACAAAATGAGAAGCAGCGGCATGTATACTAATAAGAATATACAGTGCCGAAATTTGTCTGGTGGACAGCCGTTTGTGTTTAAAAAGAGTTCAGTTTCGGTAGTCCGTCAAGGGTATGCTGGTGTACATCCAGCAGGTTTGTCATGTTTTTCGTGAAGGAGAGGAAAAGGGAGACGCAATCTTTTGGCAATGCGAGAGAAGTGGACGCGCTGAGCTTCATCACCGTGCGTCAATTGTCTGAGCTTCGTCGCTGCAATTTTACTCACTATGGCTGTAGATTGCATTTATGTTACCGTTCAGCAGGTGGTTCAGTTTGATCATGGAAAATGAAAGCACAAATTTTAACAACTGCAGTGTTGAAGTCTGTTGCCTTGCCCTGTTGCACCAACAAAGTATGGTTACAAACAGTATAACAACTTAAACCGAAGCGTGTAAAGAATTGGAGTCAAAAGAGAATTGGTTCAAAGTAAAGGTGAAGGAGCTCAAGTTAAAAGAGAAGATGATTGAAGCACAAGTGAAGGAGCCTGAGTTGAAAGGAAAACAATATGAAGCATTAAAAAATAATATCGATGAGGAAAACAAATCAGGTAAATATTCTTATTTATCTGGTTTATTGAAAAAAAAATCATTTCAATTGTTTCTTTTAATGATGTTTATAATTCTATAAAAATATTTTTAATCGTGTTAATACTGTATGCTTAGCCAAGCTGAAAAGCTTCTGCAGTTTTTATATCACACACACTGTCAGACTGTATTTGAATTACATTTTTCGCCATTGAACATTTTATGAATCTCTTTAATGCAAAAAACTCTAGTGTTTTTATTCATGGTTAAGGTTTAAATATAATATATGGTACTGTACTGCTAAATTCTAATGATAGATTAGCATATTAATGTAGTTTAAATTTTTCAAGTATTTGCAAATTGTGTAAACTTTAGAGTTAAAATGTAGGGTCAATATCTTAACAAACATTAAGGGGTACTTAATAATCCTATACTGACATTGATTGTAACTATTAGTATAAGTCTTTTCTCTGTCACCCATGCATTTCAATCTAGGAAAAGTTTTACATATTTCATATTATACATATTTTTTTTAAATTTGTTGTGACCTTCATTCTTTTATAGCTGTTTTGGTCAATTTGATGAAGCGAAATTTTCTTACACATTGCAGATTTTGTTGAGAATCTTATCAAGAGACAACAATATGATGAAGCTGTCAGATTCAGCCGTGTATATAACTTCAGCGACAATAATCAACTAGTTGATCTCTTCGAAGAACATGTGCAGAATCTGAAACTAATTTTTGAGAGCAGTTGCAAGCGAACCAACTCCATTGAAATTAAGGTTCGATTTTTCTTTCTTATTCAATTTCTATTTTATGAAACATTCCAATCTTCATACCCCTTCATGATAGTTATAAGTACTTTGAATGTGAACTCAAGACAAGGTCAGAGATCAAGAAGTTGCTAGTCTCATTGATGTTCTACAATGCATTATAGATAACCTAGAATCCCAGGATCTACTTAACAAGATTGACGATCGTGTGAGCTGCAGAGATAGAATGGTAAATAGTGTTTTTACTGGAACTAGTGAGTGCCATCCTCCAAATAGGCAACAACCTAATGTAAAGATATGTGGTAGAAAAACCTTCTCTTCACGTTCCTTTTTAAACGAACTATCATGATTCTTTTTTTTTTCTTACTTATGTAAAATGTCTTGATTTGGAAAGAATGAAATCTCATGATCAAATATTTGCATCGACGACTTGATGTAGTGAGAAAGTAAATGGTCTGAGGTGTTTTCTTTTCTTCCCCTAAATAGTATTTTGATGGTGTTTTCTTTTTCAAACTAAATAGTATTTTTGAGGTTATTATTTCAGCCCAATCTCTTAGTTTTAGTTAACTATAACTGATTTTGTGGCAAAAATAGTTAGTTTAAAATGAAATTTTATTGCAGCTTGTAGATTTTGTTCAGAATCTTATAAAAAAGTAGCAATATACTGAAACTGTTAGATTCATTTTTGCATATAATAACTTGGCCTACAAGAATCACTATTTGATCTCTTGCGATAACAGGCACATATGCAAAACTGAATTCTGAGAGCAGTTGCAAGAAAACATACTCAATTGAAGTCAAGACACTTTATTTGTTTTTCTTATTTTATGAATCATTCCATCTTCATGCACTTGCATGTTACTGATAAATAAGTTGATTGTGAACTTAGTCTGACATATGGTCTGCATTTTAGATGATAATCTAATATCTAAACAGAGTGGACGCAGGTCATCTTTCAAATGTTCAATATGCAAATGAATTAACAAGATTCACTTATATATTCAAGGACTCATGAAAACAATTAACAATCCCTTGATTATCAAACTCTAAAAAGACATTTTCCAGGCTTAGTTCTCTCATCCATTGGAGAGCTTTAAGGAGATATGTAGCTTCATTTTCAAAAGCAGATTAGCAATAAGGTATCCAAGCTGTTATTGCTTGAATCAAAATCACCATACTAATCATAAATGCACACATACCAAAACTAGTTTTCTCCAACTATTCATTATTAACACTTTCTTTTGAAAAAGAGAGAAAGAAGATCAATACTCAAAGTTACAAGCGACCATGAAAGCGTAACAAACTTAACTCTCTGGAAAATTAAAATACAAGGGAAAGAAGACACTAGGAAGCCAGGAAATAAACATTCATGTTAGTTTAATCATGATTTTTCATTCTTCACAATTAGATATTATAAAGAATATTATAAAGAGTAGTGTATATATTACAGGTTTCCATACCAACTCTCAGACTAACATTTTATTGTCTCTGGACAGAATATAGACTGCCCTTATCCTAAGTTCACAATCAACTTAGTTATCACAAAAATACAGGTGCATGAAGATAGAATGTTTCATAAACTAGAATTTGAATAAGAAAAACAAAAACGAGCCTTCATTTCAATTGAGTAGGTTTTACTGCAACTGCTCTCTCAGAATTTAGGTTTGCATTATATCTATGCTATCACAAGAGATCAAATAGTTGATTCTTGTAGGCCAAGTTATTATATACACAAATGAATCTAACAGCTTCAATGTATAGCTACTTTATGATAAGATTCTGAACAAAATCTACAAACTGCAATAAAATTTCACTTTATCAAAACTAACCAGTTCTGCCATAAATCTACAAATGCTCTCAAAAATTAGTTTTAGATTCTGCACACTCTTTAAATTAGTTGGTTTCCTATCAGTTATTCGGCCTTTGAGTTCCCCTGTAAATTTCAAAGAGAATTTTACAATTTAGTGACCAAATTATGTAAAGAGAGGCGATCACACAAAATACTAACATTAACAAGTGGCTCATATATCATAGACGGGGCAACAATATCCCGCAAAACTACATTCTAAATGCCATGAACGTGTAAACTACTATAATCTAGGCGCATGCGTAGATTCACATAATTACACATTCTTTCAGAAATATGTGCCTCAATTGTGCTACTCTATAATAACAGCGTAAACTGAAAACTAAAGTTCAAAATCAGAAACTTGGACTAATGTCACCTCGGTTAACCATCCAAAAAGTGAACATGTTTCAATTTTATTGTAAAAGTTATAAAACCATTAGGAAGCTAAAAAATCATCCAAGTTTCATATTAAATTCAATAATCATCAAATGAAGCACGTACTATATAAATAAACACATAGCACTAGAATTCCAACAAAATTAGGTACCCATAGCCACCAATTCATATCAACTTAAATTTTAACACAATATCATATAACTATACATCATTTATAATTGACTCCTTCTTCAAAAATGAGCTGCCTGCATTTCCTTATTCCATACAACGCCATCTCTTAATTGAAGTCAATTCATTTGAATTTTTGTGTAGCGTAATTTTGTTGTTGTAAATTATTGCGGGAACAGGCAACATGTCATGGTTTTGGAAATGATTTTACTAACGTGGTGTAGCATAAGTGATACATATTGAAAAAAATCTTTTTAAGAGATGCATGCAACACCTGAAATGAATCTTGATTTAACAAAAGAAAAACACCTCAATAAATTTTTTTCACAATTATTAGAGTGAAAAAATGCAGTAGTTAAAAACAGAACAAGCATGCATAGCAAGATTCCTTGTACAGGTTGGAAGTGCAAAACAATGATACTTCTTTTCTGCATTGTTGTAGATAATGATAATTTCTGGTTATTTATGTCATGGTAAAAGATATATTTAAGTCAAAATGGCCACATAAAAAAACAAGTATATTAAAAAAAGTTGTAAAATGAGTTCATCTTTATATACATGTGTGACAGAATTGATGGCTATTTTTATACAAGCAATACAATTTCTATTCAATTTTTCTTAATTGCATGCACTTCTATTTTTACACTTCACTTTGTAAGCTATCATTCAAAATTTAATCGTTGATGATTGGGAAACCAATGTTTTATTCTACTCCTCCATTCTCTTATTATAAGTTTTGTTCACCAATTTCACATGTGTTAAGAAAAAATGTTAGTGTATTTAATATGTCCATCTTGTGTGTGAATGTTACTAATTATAGTAATTTGTTTATATGTGTATTTAGTTTAACTATTCATATTTTAAGATTAATTAGTAGTATTATTTAGGGTTATGTTTGAAAAGAAATGCACAAAAATTTGTATATAAACTTATATTTAAGGACAAGACTTTTTCAAAGCATGCTTATAATTGGGGAGTATACATGTCCTTTGTTTTTGTTGTGAATTTCGGTCTAAAACCTCACACCAATAAAAACTATGATGTGTGGAGCAAAGGAAACTAGTAACCACAATCAAAGCAATCACAAGCAACAACAATCACAATCTAATATAGGAATCAAAGTGAAAAACACAAAACTACAAGCATATGAAAGCAAGAAATAAAGGAAACAAACACACCAAAGATTGTTCACCTAATTCAGTCCAACTTGACCTAATCTGGGGGAGAGATTGATCTCTCCAATCCACTATTAAAGAGTTCTTACAAAGAGATACAAATGAGTTACAAGAAATTAACACAAGATCTCACAAAGAACAAAACCTAACTTCTACCCTTCCAAATCTCACCAATGAACAAGACATTCAATGATTTTCACTCACCCAAGGTGTTTACAATATTTCCCGACCCGAGAGAACTCTAATCAAAGACCCTCAACCCTAAAGTTACCTCCTTTGATTTCTCAAGTTTTCCTCTCTTGAAGCTCTCTCTCGCTCCTTCTTCAAAAATGAGCTGAAACACTTAAATAGTACACAGTGACAGACAAAATCGCGCCGCGCCTCTGAAAATCGCGCCACAATTATTGTGTACGACCCAAGGTACTACGACCTTATCCAGAAACCATACATTCTGCCAGCAAAATCGCGCCACGCCACCCAAAAATCGCGGCACGATTTTGAGTTTTCACAACATCACAATTGAAGGCAATTTTCAACAGTTTTCAACCTTGGGATGTAATGACATGATAAGGTTGAGCCGTTGATTTAGATAGTGGTTTGAACGTAGGATAGATATGAAAAGCTTGTGCGACATTGGTGAACTTATAAGCTTTGAATGTAATGTTATAATGTAAGTGTTAGTATTAACAGCACATGTATTGCTTACTCTTTTTAGCTAAATGTAATGCCTACTCTTAATTACATTGGCAGGCATGCAGGGTCTATCTATATGTATGTGCTTCAAACGTGAAACTAACCAACCACTCTCTTTTTCAATCTTCTTCTAATTCTCTTTCCCGTGTCTTCTCCTCACTCTTCACAAGCCTACCCACCTGAACCACCCGTCATCATGGTTGTGGTATCCCTGCTTGGGGGATCGTTGTCATCGTAGCAACTTCTTTTGATGATCTGTTTGTTAGGAGCAGCTTTTCCCAACCTTTTCAAGTGGTGCAAACCGGCTCCACCACCAAGGACAGAGGCGGCGGCAGCAAATGCAGCGCCGGAGGATGGTCGCCGGTATGATGCTTAGAAGAAGATGGTGGTGATTTTTCATGCTAGCTGTTTCCAAAGTGTAATGTTAATTATATGCTCATGAATGAATAAAAATCGTATCTGGACTTAAAATGACATTAATAAGGAGATAAGTTGGACTTTAATCCCAAATCATGATCAAAGATTTAATCAGTAACATTATGTAAAGCATAATGATGGTATGAGGTGCTTGCCTTGTTCGTATCAATTGGCACAAGTGGTGAAAGGATTAGGAACATCAGTGACAAAAGAATGAGGCTCAACAATTTGAGTTTGAGAACAACTAGATTTAGGTATGGCTTAGAGCACAAGTTTAGATAAATAATATAACTAATTTTTATAAGCAACCTATAGATGAGACAGATTTAGATCGTTCATAAGTAAAGAATGGAATGAAAATTTAGATTGTTCATAAGTAAAGAATAGAACTAATTTTTTAACTGCATCAACTATAGGTGAGATAAAATATTTTTCATTAGCCAATTCATTATAAAGATATAGCAACCTATAGATGAGACAAATTTAGATCATTCATAAGTAAAGAATGGAATGAAAATTTAGATTATTCATAAGTAAATAGAACTAATTTTTTAACTGCATAAACTATATAGGTGAGACAAAATATTTTTCATTACTCAATTCATTATAAAGATAGTCCGTGTTTAATCAAATAGTTAAAAATAAATATTCATTTCATTAGTATTGTGTTATGTGAATATCTTCTAAACAAATAAAATTTTAATCAAGATTATAATATAGTAGTATTAATTATAAGTTAATATATAAATCATACATGGAAAATAAAAAATTCCCATGATCAATCAGTTAATGGTCTTTCACAATTCAATTAGTTTAATAAGAAATATGTAGGTCATTAGTACTGCATTTTTTTTTAAAAAAAAAAAAAACGAAGCAATTTTGTTGTTGGACAGGAAAATGAAAATTGAAGCAAATTATAATACAATTATAAATTATACATGAGGCAAATATTTATCATTGGTCAACTAGTTAAAAATAAATAAATATTTATATTATTAGTATTGTGTTATCTCAATATCTTCTAAAAATATTTGAGCAACTTTATAATACACTAATTTAAATTTACTCTATAATCATATACACGATACCTGCTTTTCAATACTCAATTAGTTAGAAGACTGCACTTTACTAATCAATTAGATAAAAGAAAACATTTATTTTATTAGTACTGTGATTTTTCAATATCTTTGAAGTAAATAAATATGCCGTAAATAAAAATTAACTGCATATGATAAACTATAGGTGAGAAGAATATTTTTCATTGATCAATTAGTTAGAAGATGATCTTTTACTATTTTGATCAATTAGTTAATCAAATTAAACAGTATTCTCATGGTAAGATAATGAAATTTCAGCTCAGGTGACAATTGAAATATGTTTGAATTTGGTAGTTTGGCTGGTAGTAATTGAAATTGTTTTGTTGCCAAAATTATTGGCCAAATCAAAATTTAAAACAACTTTTCATTTAGTTTTATAGTTTTGATACAGAATCTAACATCAATTCCATTGTCGTCCAGCGGTTAGGATATCTGGCTTTCACCCAGGAGACCCGGGTTCGATTCCCGGCAATGGAATCTTTTTTAGACTTCTTTTCTTTTTATAAATTGGATTAACTACAGTTGAGAATTTCCTGCATTCAAGATCTTTAACAATGGTACAATCTTGATCCGATGGTTCACAAAAATACTGACTCCAATTTTTAAATTTAGACCGTTCCGATCAAGTCGAATGCTTACTGCATGAATGCAGAGAAACGCGGTCCGTATTTTTAAAGTTCAGATTTTCAGTTGCACATGGATATGACAAATTGATACAAGCATCCTGCAATTAAATGTAAACAATTGCATGGATGGATGGACCCATCAACATATAGTAAAGAAAAAAAGCCAATCTAATCAATGTAAATATTTTTTTTTGAAGGATCTCAATGTAACATATAATGCACTCTGCACCGTTTAAAATCAGTCTATCGTAAATGGCTCCAATAATTTTTTTATGATAGCAAAACTGACTGTTAACAAGATAAAGATGTAGCAAAAAAATAACGAGCAAAGCACACAATAAAACAAGCTAATTTTCAACTACAATGCTAGAATCTTGTGTATGTGAGGGCCTCCATTTTCTATCAAACAAATTTCTTTCAACCACTTGTGCACCCTTCAATTTCTCATCCTGACTACTCAGTTTCTCATCTATTAGTTCCATCAACTCTTGCAAACCGACTCCTGTGATGGCAGATGTTTTCACATGTGGACCAGAAGGTAGCACCGCACCGGCATTTTCTACACTATTGTCTTTATTAGAGGACTCAATTTGTTGGTCAGCTGCAGATGAAGGCAAACAAAAATCGCCTTCGTTAAGCGTAGTATCTTCCTCGTACAACCAACCATCAGAATAATCTTCTTTTTCTTCCGCTAATGTCTCAGTGCTCACATCCTCCTCTCCATCAATGCTACTAGTTTCATCAGCCTCTTTATCTTCATCGAGATATTCATCAACATCCGTGCACTCTTCTTCAGCATCAATCTGAACATTTCAGAGATTGAGAGGATATATACACACTCAATTGTTTTACTTGCATTTTGATAGAAGGGGAGATGAATTATTTTACCTTATTCCAAACTTCAATCATATTTTGAAGCTTCTCTTGTGACACGCCTATTTGTTGAAGAACTTGGAACACCGTCGTACGGTGCTCTTCAAGATTGGGAGCAGTAGAATCCACCACATGCTTCAAAAAGGATAGATTTGTCAGTTGTGTTGCTTATGCTGCACAAATGACCAATTCCAAGTGGATATCTTTTATATATTTTTGAGCAAAAGTAATCACACAATGCTAGAAATGATGTAGAAACTGTTGTGTGTGATGAAGACAAATCAAATAAGGGATTTATGAGTTTTTGAAACTGGTGTAAGAATTAGATGCAAAATCATACCACAAGCAGGTCTGCTTCCACCACTTCTTCTAAAGTTGCATGAAACGCTTCCACCAACTTCAATATTTAAAAGAGAAAAAGGGCAATTGTGTCATTGTTGATGAATTGTATTGACAAGATCAATAAACAGACATGCTGACATGGCAATTTGCTCATGCCTTTGTCATACCTTTACAGGTAAATCAGATATAAATCCTACTGTGTCGCTAAAAAGCACTTTCCTCCTGTAAATAAAATTAGAACAGTGAAGTATATGTAAGTGTACCAAATGTTATCAACCAGAGTAAGAAAAAAGAAGAGAACTGAAAAAGAGATTAGAATATTTTGAGTTACTGGTCACATTACCCCGAAGGAAGAACAGCACTTCTTAATCTAGGATCGACTGTAGCAAACAGTCTGCAATACATGCAACAGGAAAAAAGTTTACATTATAAAGTAAATATTAAAGAAAAAAAGATGTGAATGTATACAAGTACAGGGGGTTTTACCGACAATCGCTATACAGATCACTGTCCGTTAGATTACTAACTAATGTAGATTTTCCCTAATAAAAACAAAAACGCACATCAGCGATGCTGTCTAATTACAGTAAATAGCAAACACATATATACTTATACGACTTACAGCATTTGTATACCCAACAACTGCAACAGTGGCTAAGCGTTGTGCAGATGAACCTCCCTGCCTCTTCCGACCAGCACGTTGCACAGCACGGGTACGGCGAACCTCTTCAATTTGTGTCAGTAGATAGTTTCTCCTATCTAAGAGTCTAAGAGAGTTTCACAATTCAGTGACCAAATTATGTAATAAAAGGTGATCATAAAAAATGCTGGATTGCACATCAACAAGTGGTTCATAGTTCATACATCATAGACAGGACAAAAATATCCAGCAAAACTACACTATAATGACAAGAACGTGTAAATGTCAAATAAGCCTGCAATCTGCATGCATGGAAGTTTGAAACACCACAAAACTCATAACTTACATTTTTTTCTTAGCATCCATGCCTTCCAAATATTATTGTAACCACAAACACGTTTACAGTGAATATTTTCAATGACTTGATGCAGTGAGAAAGTGAAAAACCAGCTTTAAAAATAACACAAATTAATGAGGAAACCATAAGACATGCCAAGAAAGGGAAGGAATGGATTGCTTGAGGATTAATGTATGTATCTTGAAAATTTAGTATGACAGTTATACCTTCGCCTCTGAAGCTGAAGTTCAGTTTCTCCGGCACCGCTCATAAAACCTTGGCCTCCACTTCCTCTCCTGATATTGACAAGAATTATGGTAAGATGCTGTAATTCTAATCAAAGTCAACAATTTACTAATTACTGATACTATAGATTAGGTGCATCACAGATTTACACATTCTTCCAGAAATATGTGCATAAGAGAAAGAACAGGAGAAGAAAGTGATAGGAATTATTTTCAGTTTTCAACCACATTTGTACCTCATAATAGCAATGTAAACAGAAAACTAAATAGGTATGTGAAGTAAAAAAATATTTGGTGATCCAAACAATATGTCCTAGTAAAAAAGTAAAAGATCCCATCAGAGTTCAAATTTCATAGTTGCAATTTAACCCATTCATCAGTTAACATTAGAAAAACAAAACAATAATCATTTCTTCCAATTCAAAAATAGAATTAAACAACAGAAAATTAGTGAAAAGAGAAAGAATAGTCCAACCCTCGGGCACTGACAACTTCAGCTTCTCCAGAAGCACCAAATGTATAGCGACCATTAGGGCCTAAAACACGAACAAGTCTCGACTTCTTGTAAGACAGAGCTGCAAGTTCAGCCTACACACTCAGATGTCAAAGCTCATTCTCAGTTACAAGGCAAATTTAAGACAATACTATCAAGCATCAATCAAATAGCTGAATGAAACCACAAAACATACCTGCAACATAGCTTCCTTGGTGAATGCATGAGCATTGAAAATTTCAATTATAAGACCTACACGATCCACCACCGGTTTATTCCAAGCTCTCTAACAATAACAAGACATCTATGTCAAAATTAAACAATTCACAATTCCTAAATGAAAATTGAGTAAACAGTCATTTTCGTCCCTTAAATGTGTGATGCAATGTGACTAGTCCTTTGAATGTATTGAAATTACGACAGCATCCCCAAGTGTGTCTTTTATTGTTAGTAATTTTAAGGATCAAACTGACTAAAAGAAACCACATTTGATGACCAAACTAACAAATGAAAGACACATTTGAATACCAACTAACCAACGAAAGATGCACTTATGCGTATTTTTGTAATTCTGATAGAATCAAGGACTACTGTGACAATAACTCACGCATTCAACCACGAAAATGATTGTTTACTGAACAACAATTACACAAGCATAACTCACCTCCATATTTCTTATCTGAATGCCAGACAATATTGCATTAACAAACACAGCATCCACTTCACCCTGTCACACACAAACACACAAATCAAAATCTAAATTAGACCATGTTTGAATAAATAGCCTAATTAAGCGCCTATAACATAACCATTTATCATATAAGTGATTATGTGCAAGTTTTCTATAACAAAACATAAAATATAGTCAAATTATTTTCATATAAACTATAAACAGTTTTCATAAGTTATCGTGAACAACTTATAACAGTAACCTTAAAAAACAACCAATGGACATGTCATTAGCAGTTTTCATTACTTCTCATGTCAGAAGCATGGTACAGCCCAACAACTAGAAAAAATAAGCTACAAAAAAAAGAACTTTAGAATTGAATGAATGAGAAAAATTTAATCACAATTGGTGTAGGAAACACTTTATATAGTGATCCTAACTATACTAACAAACTTCAACTAATTTTTAACTAATACTAACCAACTTATAACTATGTTTAACAAGTTTAGTTATGATCAATTGTAATTATATCTAATCAACCTCTAATTAATTAAATCGAAACACGAAGTTAATACCTTTGATTCTGCAGCATTTAAATGACACTTGATAGTATCAACCGTTCCAGGACCAAAATAAGTATCTACAAAACATAGAAAAACATGAAATATCCAAAATTTGTTACATAAAAATAAAAACTTTGAGTTTAAAAACCGAACCTGCACGAGGTTTATGTCCTTTGAGAGAAGGATTCTGAACAATAACATGCGGTGGTAATGGCAAATCAAAGAAATCAGTGTGAAAATAACCATCACGTTGATCTTCAAGTGAATTTGCGAGACACAGTGCTTCGTTGAGTTTTGCTTGTAAGAGCTTTTCAGAACGGAGACGAGGCTGAACGACGAGAAGCTTCGGTGGGGTGCCGTCGCCGGGAGCGGTGGAGTAGGGAGAAGGAGGAGGGTAAATTCGGCATTTTGAAGAAGTTAGGATTTTTCTCTTGGTAGATTCTAGTGTTGAAGACAAGTTTCTCAACATTGTTATTCTTTGCTCTATGCTTCTGCGTTTCTTCTTCTTCTTCTTCTTCAAGCCGCAGTGGGCTGCAATTACAGTAATACCCTTCAATAATATCACTATATAATCCTATACAAATTACTATTTATCTCAAATTATAAATGGTTTTATAAGTTAATCAAAAAAACAAAAAAAATGGTTTTATAAGAAAAATTCATCTCATGCGATGAAAGTTGTTTTATGCTATCGATGAATTATTGCTGCTTTTTATATAAGATCCTTTGACTATTTTATTCATATCTCTTTTTTCAAATTTTTTAATTTATATTTTCATATCGTTGATGAAGAATAATTTTGTAAAATGAATCATATTTTATCTTTTCCATATCATATCTATTATATTTTTAAATTTATGTGAAATAAATAAAACAACTTATAATTTTGAATAGAAGAAGTATTTAGTATACATCAATCAAATTTACAAAATACTTCCTCTTTCTCAATTTATATGTCAAAGAAATAATTTCCAACAAATTTAGTTGATATTGTAGGAAAAAGGGAAATTATAATTTACTTTAAAAAATTATCATTTATTAATATTATTAGAAAGACAGGTGGCGGGAGATGGTTAGGATTAGAGATGGAATATGAGAGGGCGGAGAGGGTTGGTTTGCGTCGGGTGTTAGGAGACAAATGGGAGACGGGGTCGAGACTGACTTTTGGCGTGATTGTTGGTGTGGTAATGTTCCGTTTTGTGTGCATTTTAGACGGCTTTTTGAGTTGGCTGTCAACAAAGCTATCACGGTCAGGAATATGTTTCAGTTGGGCTTGGAGGTTGGTGGGGGGGCGTGCCAGTGACGTCGCCGCTTGTGGGTCTGGGAGGAAGAGTTGGTAGAGGAGTTTAGGGAATTATTACTTACAGTTACATTGTAGGATTCTTCTTATGACAGGTGGATTTGGTTACCGGGTCAGATTGGTGGGTATACAGTTCGTGGTGTGTATGACATGTTGGCATCGCAAGATCAACCCATGTTACATCAAAATATGGAGTTGATTTGACATAAACAGGTACCTTTGAAAGTTTCTATATTTGCTTGGCGTTTGCTGAGGGACCGGTTACCAACTAAACAAATTTTGGCAAGTCGTGGGGTTTTATATGTGGAGGCGCGGTCATGCATTGATGGGTGTGGGCATGTCGAGGATCTGAATCATCTTTTTTTGTCTTGTCCTTATTTTGGTGCGTTGTGGCCGATGGTGCGAGCTTAGCTTGGTGTTGTTGGGGTCGAAACTCAGTTTATATCAGACCATTTCTTGCAATTTATTAATTATGCAGGTGGCTTGAGAGCGCGACGCTCGTTTTTTCATCTAATTTGGCTGCTGTGTGTTTGGATTTTGTGGAATGAGCGGAATGATAGAGTTTTCATAAATAAACAAAGCTCTGCATCACAAATGTTAGATAAAGTAAAATCATATTCCTTGTGGTGGCTGAAAGCTAGTAATGTTGTTTTTAGTTTCGGTACTCATATTTGGTGGTCGAACCCGCTCATATGTTTGGGTATCGACTAACTGTCTTGTAACATTGACTAGACTGTATTCCTGTCGGTGGTTGTTTTGGCACACCTTGTGCTGAAGCAATTTCATTCTTGGTGTTAATATATTTCATTTTTGTTTGTTAAAAAAAAAATATTATTAGAAAGAAAAAACATAAAAGAATCGAAAAATGATAGAGTAGTAACTATCACTCCGTAAGCTTAGCTCGGTTTGTAGGATATTGCATATTATATGTAGAGGTTTGAGTTCGAATCCAGAAACTTCACTTCTCCACATTTAAAATGTGTGAACTCTAACCACTTATTTACTTGACAAAAATTACTATCAAATGGTATAATAAGCCACGGTCAAAGTAAAATGTATTAGTGAAATTTTTTTATTTTCAAGAGGCCACAACAAAAAGTTATTAACAGAACAATCAAAACAATTAGATTCAAGATATCAGATTTCTCAACCTTTTTTTTATCGTTAAATTATACTTCCTCCGGTCAATATTATAAGCAAAAATTAATTTTTTAAGTTCATTCAATAAATGATGTATGTAGTCTATATATAGACCACATACATCATTTATTGAATGAATCTAAAAAGTGAACGTTTGCTTATAATAGTGACCGGAGGGAGTATATGATATCCTAAATTTATACAATTAGATTCATGGCTAATGGATCATGACATGACATACTATGATATATGAGTTTCCGCTATTGTCATGATGTGCAATTTATTCTAGAGAAATCTTATTTGTACAACCATTTTTTGACAATTTTTGAAATAACCTTCTCTCTCCATTGTTTTTATCCAATCACAAAAGAAGTAAAATAGTTGTCATCAAAGTTGTCTAATATTAGTTGTACAAATATCACTCATATTTATTCTAATATGGTGTGACATTAGAGTATTTCATTTATTTCTTATACTTTAAACCACTAAAATAGATTAATTTTATATAAATCAATAAAAATAGGCACAATTACACTAATGGTCCCTCAACTTAATTTCATATAATGATTTGGTTCTTTATCACCACTTGAATATTTCGCCAAAAGGTTTCTTCTAAATTAATCAAATTTCTCTCTCATGGTTTTTATCTTGGCTTAGCAAGATCAACAATGATGATGGCTCCTTGTTAAAAATAAATAAAAAACAATGATGATGGCTCAACATATTTGAAACCGTGATTTTTGAATCATCTGCACTTAAGACTCACAACAATATTCATTAATTTTAAAAAAATTATTACTAATTTATAGTTAAAGTTTTTCAAAATTAGGGATTTAGGATTTTTAATTTAAAAAAACCGAAACCTATCTTCTCCTGTAGAAACTTATTTGCTAGAGAATACATGCTAAAATATGTTGAACCAGGGTACATTTTTTTATTCTTTGAACGGTTCCATTTTCAACTCCGCTTCTAATATTGTGGTAGCTCTTCGCATTAATGCAACTTCAATGCTTGCATCGGATTTTTAATCGGGTCTATGTTTCTTGTGTTTGTTTTCACTAAGATCATAGAGATTCAGCTTGCTTCTGCAAGTGTACTATGATGTAATATCCTTTCTCTAATTTAATGAATGAATGAATGAACAAGTGTGTTTTAATCATTCTTTTGCTTTATCATCATCTGTTTTATTTTTAATTTCATGATCTCACAAGTTTTCCATGAATTCTTCTATTATATGCAAAAGTGAAATTGCTAAGAAGATGACATGATTTTGGTGAGTGGCTATATAAAACAGTAATGGTTTTCTTCATTCTCTTTTATTTTTCTAGATGTACATGTCAAATAATTAGGAGAGAAATGCTATTATGAACAAAAGTTACCTGTCACACAAAAACATGACAAAGGGTCCATTATTTGTTATGTATATTTTTTTAAATTATTATTTTTAATTATGAAATCATTTTTATTATTTTAATAGTGTTTGTTTCAGATTTTATTTTAAATGGTTACAAAAATTAGTTTTAATCTTAAAATGAAAAGTTATTCATAGAAGTTTTTCCAAAACCTATTCAAACACAACTATATACTCTTACCATGGTTTATAATGGCCAATGTACTTGAGGTTCTAGGAAGTGCCCCTTATATGTCGATTAGTGTAGGCTACTGCGTAGCTTCAGGGAAATTACTAAGGGCAGCTTGCTCCTAAGAAATTAACTTTGGTCTAAGTCATGGTATCATAATTCTTCTTTGCAGGAGCAGTTTCCTTAAAAAATATGATTTTGAAAACGTAGGAATTTCTTTCTTTACTGAACTGAGTAATATACTAATATTAATCATTAGGTTGAAATATAATAAGAGTTCCAAAAGGGATTAAAAGTCTAGCACACTTCTTGAATTGGCGTATGTAAAAAAATCTTACACAAATATTTGACATCACAACCTAATAACTAGAAAAGACTCCGCACCACTAGTATAGATGACACGTAATCTGAGATGCCAAATTTTTATAATATTTCCCAGATTTCCTACAGGCATGATCTTTCATGTTTGATATAAACAAAAATTTGGATTCAACCCTCACAAAGATGTCTTTATTTTGAGTGAAATTTTTTCCTATGTATTGTCCAAAGTTGGAAATTGCAATTACTAATTAGGCTATTCTTACATCATATCATTCAAGGAGTTTAATCGCAATGTCAAATTCGTATTTGATCAACATGATTGCATCATAAGAAAGATGGGGTAAAAATAATGGAGAAGAGGGGAAAAAAAAAGACGCAAATATTGAAATCTTTTAAAACATGAAACACACAACATCTCTCCACCACTTTGTACACATCATTGTTTGCTCCCTCCTTTAAAAACAGTAAGATGCAGCAAATTCACGGTATCATATATGTTTGCCTATTACACATCAGCTGCCATCATATGTTTAATAGAAAGGATTATATCACTTTTTACGAGACACAGCTGCCGCAATCCCACCTGCAATCAGTCCAACAGCAGTTGCAGCAATGCCCAATCCAATGACACCATCTACAATGGAGGAATAGAAATAATGTCAGTACTATTTAGAGCCCAAATCAAGTCCCTTCCCATTGGTCTCAACATGATAAGGGGAAGAAAATGCACGGGGAAAGATCAATAATTGATGAAAACCTTTTGTTATCCGACTCTCAATCGCATCCTTAAGTGACAATGCCTGCCTCCAGTCGGGTGCAATCTGCAGAAGAAAAAGTCGTAATGATTTTCACATAGATGATGCTGTGTTGTGTTGGTGTTAATGGATAGGTTGGAATTGGAATGAAAAATTTGATGGTGGACTTTATCTTCACTTAGAATTAATGGTTGGAATTGGAGAGGGTAATGAAAAACAACCAAGATATATAGATAGTGAATCTAACATTTTTTTCCTATATAAATTTCAAATAAACAGTGGAATCAATGGCTCAAGTATATAAAAAAGAAGAGGGAAAAAAAATGATAAACATGATTTTTGTGGTAAGCTATCCTATTTCAGAGTTTGAACCAGTTTCAACCAGTAATGGACATGTTCAAGGTTATTCGCTAAATTTTAGTAGAGATGCCGAGTGAGAAAAGTCCTTACGGACAACAAAATTTACAAAATCATATCTTATTTCTACACGCTGTTTCAGTGAAATGTACAGAAAGTGCATTTATAGAAGTCAGATTCTTTTTAAAAATCTGATGTGTTTTGAAGATACAATGCAGGATAGAGACGTCAACTAGTTATACAATAAAATTTAAGATCCACAAATATATCAAGTGCGGTGCTAGGGACACAGACACCTTATACAACTTGGGGATGTTTATTTTCGGATGTTTCCTGTTTTCATTTCCTCTAATAAAATGAATATTAGAGAAGACATTATGAAAGTTTTTGAAAATGCATTTTAAAAATTCAGAAAAAAATTACAAAAAACTAATTTTCCGTGTTTATGAAAACACACATTTTCTAGTTAGCTTTTATCTTCAGACTATCACAATTCAAAACATTATTTTCGGTGTTTATGAAAACATACATTTTCTAGTTAGTTCATCTTCAGACTATCACAATTAAAAAGTTAAACCCATACCCAAATGTCATCCACCCACATATAAAGTAAAAATTGAAAATATTGTTAGAAAGAAAACAGACCCAGTTTCTCTGTCATAAATTCCGGGAGCATAATTTAAAACAACGGAAGAAAACACCAGGATGTGATTTTTTCTATAAATAAAAGGAACTGATGAAAGCATTAAGGCTCAATTCTGATGTTTCTCTAGATAACCAAGTCACATTAAGGCCAAAGAGAGAAAAACATACCTCTAGGCATTTCTCAACAAGATCCCTACTCCTTGAATAGTCACCACTTTTATAATATCCAACAGCCAGAAGATAAAGCTTCTCCCTTTGTTTCAGCGGGTCAACAGTACTAGGTAACGATGCTGTCATACACAAGTAATTTTACTATCAATATACACTTGCTAGTTAAGTAAAAGAGAAAGATAGAGAGGTTGTGGTTTACATTGAAGCATTGCTATCCCACGCTGCACATCTTCTGGACGTTTTGAGTGGACAAGAGCCCATGATAAACGCAAGAGAGATTCTTGCAGAGCCTCATCAGAAGCAGGTTGTTTCTCGGCCTCAGCAACCTCTCTTTCACATCCCTATAGATATAAATGCATCAAATTTAAAAGCGGCAAAGCAAAAGGAAATGGATAGGATCAAGGCCCATGTTTGAATAAGTGCTTGTCATACTCATATAAGTGCTTATGTATAAACTATGACCCCGTTTGGATTGGCTTATTTTTTAACTTTTGAAAAATAGCATATGCAAATAAATAAGCTTTTGTGTTAATTCATAAGTTCCCAATAATGAAAATTGTATCTTCATAAGCTGTGTTTTCATAAACTACCTCGACAAACTTATTTATTTGCATAAGTTGTTTTGCATAACCTAAAAAATAAGCCAAACCAAATAGACCTGAGTGCATGTTTGGATTGGCTTATTTGAGCTTACATACTACTGACATAAGTTATGAAAACAGCTTATGAAAACAACTTATAGCATATACAAAAGCAATTTGCTTAGAAACAAATCGAATTGAAACTCTATAATAAGAAAAGGGGAATCGGTGCGTTTAATGATAGAGAAGGAACATACAGCGATGATATCGGGATCGCAGGAGGGAAGAAGGTCGCTGCCGGAGAAGAATTGACCAACCTTGTCAACGATCATTCCTAGCTTCGCTTCGAGTTTCGCCATTCCTAAACTCAAATCGCTTTTCTGTTTCTTTAGAGAGAGACCACACAGACTTGCTTCATAAAACTACACCGACTCAGACTAGGACACGGTGTCTTACTCGTTAAGCAATTTTTTTTACTTCATTGGGGGTTAAGAGATTTACCAGAGTCACACTGTTAAAAGCGGTCAAAATTTATTCAATCAAAATTGAATATTAATTGCTAGAGATTTTATTCAATAAAAATCACATTTTTTGAAGATATCTCTCAACAATGATTTGAATAATAAGTTGTTTTTTTAGATTTCCTCTGGTACCAATTTCGGTGAACAACTCCATACAAAGCTAAGCTCGGACTTAAAATAGGACCCCCACAAGTGATTGAAACGATGAACATCAATATTTTAAATACAACATTGTGCACCGTAAATTATCTTTAAATAAGAGTATTCAGAAAAATTGTTCATTGTGATGCTCGAGTTTGGTGCAAGTGGTTAATTCGCTCACTTCAACAACAAAAAAAAAAATCACCGATACAACCTATTGTCAAACTTTCCTAATCTCCTTTAACCCGAGATAATTAATGGGTTTACTTTTTTTTAGGAGATAATCATTGTTATTATCTCATCAAATAAGTAACATATTAAATAAGCTATTGTGTGTTTCTATAAGACGAGCCTTTAACACTGCATTGGCTTCACAAAGTTTCACCACAAGTTTCGAGCCTTTGGACCGACTATGAGATTATATCTTTGCTTAGATACATAAGTAAAAACTAAATCTATGGAACATTTTTTTATGATGATCTACGAAACGTTTAACATCCACAATAAACCAATGTTGTATTTATCATATCTCAAGACAATGGTATACCTATCATCAGGACATATATTAATACAAATAAAAGAGACATATAGGGAAGGACGTATGGAAATTGCATGATGCCTAACTATAATGACCACCCTTTTCAGTATCTTGGATTCTTCAGAGAAGTTAAAGCTTTGAAGGTCCCTTTTATTGTTCCTTACATCTACTTTGTGCAAAATGTACAATTATCAATGTTCTTCAAAAACTAAAGGATTTTTGAGCATATAAGAACTAGAACATGCTTACAAATGAGAATATATTTCTTATACTCATAGGAAACTACAACTCTAAACAGAGAAATTTCTTAGTAAGTTAGTTTCCTGTGCATATGTCTACTTACAAACCACAAATGAATTTTGTATGCTAAGCCAAATTGCAAAACTATAAATAATTATAAAAGCCAAAACAAAATGTATAACAAACAAATCTCTATCCACCCTTTCTTCATTCATGTAAAAATAGCTCAAAAAGAGAACTAATCTCAATCTAAAAAAAATGTATATATGCAGAGAGAACTAATATCAATCCAATGACCTTATCTAACACAAGCAACTGAGGACACACTGTACACTATGCACCTTGCAAAGCTCAGACTAAAAATTTAGGTTGATAAAATTCCCGATAAAAAAGAAAAAGAGATTAATTTTGATACACCGTCAATGTAAATTTTTTACACTATCAACCAATCACAAACCATCGTTTGTATGATTTTTAAGGTATATATGATTAGAGTCAATATTTTTATTGATCCAATGGTTATGATTGATTGACAGAGTAAAAAATATTTACACTGTTGGTGTATATCAATTAAATCCATGAAAGAATAGCTTCGGAAACCTCCCATCATTCTATGGTTACATTACTACCTGCTGCTGCATGGTATTGGTATCATATGATGGGATTCTCATTCAGTTTCCCAGAGCAAGGTTTAACTTCCCCTAATTAAGACTTTTACTATGTCATATAAAACCATCTAACATAAATCTTGTCTTCTTGAGCACATATCCTCAGGAGATCCGTTCTCTTCATCTTCCTTAAGTAACGAGTCCCCATTTCCGGTATAAAGCCGGACAGATAATGTAGGCGAAGAAGGCAAGCCACCACCTGCAATTTCAACATATATGTAATATGAAAGAATGTAAAGTATGGTTGGCGAGTCAGTAGCAGCTAAATTAAGAAGTACTCCGTATATGATTAAATTTGACCATACCTCTAAAAGAATGGCTTCTCTCGAAGTCCCTGGTCAGATGTAACATTATTGTGCCAGAGAGTACAACAATAAAGCCACATATTTCTGACATAATAGTTGAAAAACTTTGGCCATCCCAATCCTGCAAGCATAATTTGAAATGTAATTAGACTCTTGCACAATTCGTAGACACTAGTAACATATACATCCGACATAAATTGCAAAAACTTGTTGACGGTACCTTGAACATTATTACACTGGCCAATATTGTAAGTGTTGTAAACATGACATAGTATATAGGAGACACGATTGCTGTATTGAAGGTGTCAAGCGCCTGAAATATTATAATTATGTTAGTGAAGCATAATTGATTTGGAATTTCAAACAAACTTTATAATGTACTAAACAAATCTGAAATAGAGCCTTGTTTTATTTTTCCATTGAATACGATTGAGGTGTCAATTTGAAAAGGGAAACACACACAAGTCACAAAATACAACAAATTACTCAGTCAAGGGGGAACGATTCCAGTACCATTGATCTAGCAACATTAATGCTAGTATTTTTCATTAAAATCATTTCTTTCATTTTAAATTTCTAAACGATAATGTCATTAATCAATCAAAGAACACTAAAGGCAAAGAGAGTACGAGAAAACAACGAAAGAAAAGGAAAAAGTTACCATCTAGTCAGGACTAACTAATGACCCTGCTCATGTTCGTTCTATTAGTATATTGTAAGGGCTAAGGAAGGCCCTAGTGTCTCTCATGAATGAAGTAGTTGCATTTGTTTTACATGTTCATAAAACATATATTTTGCAACAGACAATGGTTATGGTTATTGGTATTAATGTGAAAAATAATGGGAAGAGCATATATATATATATCCAGTAAATACGCGATTAGAAATAGACTTTGTTTTGGATGTCTCTATCTCACGATCTGAGTTCTATCACCGAAGCTAATTGTCTGTCTTATCAATCGAGAAATAAAATAGTCGATCAGACTATATAGGAACACAGTGAAACATATCTCACAAAGGATTTTCGTCAGTATCGAGGAGAATCATTGATATACAGGGAGTACAGGAACCATCCAACACTGGTGCATTTAGGGCTGGTCAAGGCACAATGAGACCTAAAGCTAGGGAGCCTAAGACTAAACAAACTCTGAGAGATCTCATATGTACAATTTTTGCTAGGTATCAAATGGATTTGAGGTCATAAAATTAGTAGGCTATGTTGGGGGTTGAGTGGAGAGGGCTGGGGGTTTCAAGCTTAAAGTGAGAGATTGTCTGGCCTTATCTTTGGGCCAACCTTAGTCGTTTATGTTTCTCATCCTGGTGTCTCTATTTTCCTCAGCGCACTATATACTACAAAATAAAATAAAAAACATCAATCCTTGCATACGAGTCGTACCAGAACAGGAACCACAAGTATAAACCAACTTGGACAAGTTTCCGCAATACTCTCCTTTATAGTTACTGCTCCAACAATTCAACTTCCCCCAAAGTAAAACTCATTTGTTATTACTCCTTAATAATCCTTGTCTTTTCCTGCATACTGCTGCATAGATACGTATCCGCCTTAGGTTACTTCCCCATCTCCACTACACTTTTTCCCTACTATAGTTCGCATTTCATGGCCTAACATTCACGAGTAAAGATATCACCGGTTTTATTGTTGCCTGTTAAAACTTTCCTTTGTATTGATGAGCAATCAGCAACCACAAATCACAGCTCAAGCATTTCTCTATTTCATCCACCCAAATTGAGCCTTGTGTTACATCCTAACCAATCTCTAACCAATAGGAAAGATTAAATCAAGACAAGATACCCAAGTTCTGAAACCTGCGGTATGATGTGAGAAGATAGTGTGATCCCCGATTTTCATCTAGAAATAGTGGTGACTCGCATCTTAATGAACATATGATTCGTATCCTCTGTCTTAATATTTTAGAACTCCTAGATTCTAAAGGTTCTCTCCACAACTTCCCCTTTGCTGAGCATTTTCCTTAAACTTTACATATCTGTTCTCAAGCATGAATAAAAGTAGAGTTGTAATATGAAGTCCATATAGATAGTGTGAAACTCCTTCGGGTACTTTATGACATGAATGATTGATACATTGATGTCCACAAGTTATAGAAATCCACTAAATAATCCGTTGGTCACATATTAAAGGGTGGTATGTCATTAACGAGGACCAGGACAAAAATAAATCATATCTTTAAGCTAATACGAGAAAAAACGTATTGAATATCTAGCATGCGCATCAATAACAAAAGAAACTTTTCAAAAAGAAAAGTCAACAAATTGCACACTAATCCAGTAATCCTAAACTATCTTCAATCTTGTTAAGCACAACCATGTACCTTGAAGAATTTAAAAAAAAAAAATATCACAAACAATAAAACTAATGTGTATTTCTCAAAGGGTTGCTCTGCCCTAACTTCCTTACACATGTTATGGGATGGGATCATTGTGCATCTATGACTTTGCTTCAATATTGTCAATCACAAAAACAAAACAAAAAAGGCAGCCCGGTGCACAAAGCTCCCGAATACGCAGGGTTCGGGAAGGGGTCCCACCATTTTGTGTATTGTACGCAGCCTTACCCTGTTTTTTATACAAGAGGTTGTTTCCAGGACTTGAACCTGTGATCTTTCAGTCACATAACAACAACTTTACCGTTGCGCCAAGGCTCCCCCTTTGAAAGGGCAGCCCGGTACACAAAGCTGCCACATACGCAGGGTCCGGGAAGGGGTCCCATCATTTGGTGTATTGTACGCAACCTTACCTTGTTTTTTACACAAGAGGTTGTTTCCAGGACTTGAACCTATTACCTTTCAGTCCAATATTGTCAATCACAGATCACAGAAAATAACAGTTTGTTTAAATTTTGCTATGCTACAACACTATAGCTGCTATTGACAACGCTCTATACTAAATTGTGTATCACAGAACAATCCCGGTTTGTTAAAATTCCGCTATGTTGTAGGGACTCTCCTATATATATATATATATATATTAGCCAGCTTTGTTACATTTGCATTTTTTAACCTCTTATGCTCACCGATACCCTCCCTCCTAGTTTTGCTCTTTGTTCTTTAATAAACCTTTCTTTTACCCCCAAAAATTGGAGATCCTATAGAATGAATGGATCGTGATAGAATAGACGGAAAACATAAAAATGATGAAAAGATTTTCTACTTATATACTAACAAATAACAATTGGAAGGATGGGGACAGTATACTAAGTGACAAACCTTATTAAGATAATTCATTTGCATGACGACACATATGGCCACAACTAACATGAAAAACCATGTCTGTGGATAAACTAACTGATTGTTCCCTTCAAAAGTTAACTTCAAAGAAGTTCCAAGTGCTTTTACGCTCATCACCTGCCAACAGAAAAATTCACATACATCAGACACCATGTTAGTGCATTGTTAGTTAGTAACTAAAAGAAAACATTTTTCAGCAAACATCATCAGTTATTCGGATAAACATAGTTATCAATACAAGTGGGGGAGAGGGTGAAAGAACGCCAAAAACCTGATGTGAGAAATCCACAAGTGTATGGTTTTTCGTCAAGTAGTAAAATATCGAATCCACATGGACCGTGATTTTTGAGTACCAATTATTATAATTTAATTAAATTAAATAGAACAAATAATTTGGTGAAATAGAAAGTTGTAACAATCACAAAAGTAACGAATCAATAGAGAATAAAGTTATTGAAATTGCAAGAAAAACTAATTTGGTTGTTATAATAATAAGGAAGCTCCCAAGATTGGGGTTTACCAAAATGATATTTTATGATTCAAAATTGACTACCCTTTAACTAATGTTGAACCCTAGTTGAAGGCGAATTAATCCTATAGTAGCTAATGTTCTCTTTCAAGAAACAAGAACCGTGCCCAATTAACCCAAATCCTACTGCCGTGGTAATTGATACTGGATTAACTCGTTAATCGTTGCGATTATTCATCTGTTCCTCGAGAAACCAAACCTGCTTTTGTGATTCAAATCTCAAGTTCAATTCTTAAAATTCCAACAATTAGGTTCATCTTTCAGTTCTTCCCTAATTCTCTATTAGTTGTAAATAAGTGGCCAACAAATTCACATGAATAAAGCCTGGTGAAAGAACTTAAAACATAATAGTACATATAAATAAAACATATAGAGTTACAAGAAAGTTGAATCTTCATTTATGAAATTCACTACTACTCCCTCCGTTTTAAAATGAGTGTTGTTATAGCCAATTGCACACAAATTAAGGAATGGAATAAAATAATCATTAGACATAACACTTTTACTAAACTGTCCAAGAAAAAGACAAACTTAAAGTTGCATTGAAAATTGTGCCAGAGAAAAGTTGGAGTATTTATTGAGGATAAAGTTGGGAGAAAAAAATTAAAGTTGTATTGGAAATGTAAAGTGACATTCATTTTGAAACAATTTTTTTTTGCTAAAGTGACACTCATTATGAAACGGAGGGAGTATAAGTTAGATCTTAGAATCCAGATTTTGCGAGATAATGTTAGCGAATAGCAAAGACCCAATTACTTGCAACAAGAAATAATATTCTGCCTGTCATATACTCCCTTAGCTCCTTTTCATTGTCACTTTAGTAGAAAACTTTGTTTCTAGTTACTTATCATTTTTAAAGTTTAATGCAACTTTAACTATTGAGTTGTTAATAATGCCAATAACTATTTATTACACAGAAAAATAAGTGGAATTAGATAATAACTAATTAATGGCATTATATGAAAATGACGAAGTTTCATCAAAAGTAACAAACTTTTTGGTTTTCTTGATATGTACAAATAATCTTAGAAGACAACTAAAAAGGAACGAAGGGAGTATATTTTAAACTAAATAACTCTGAGGAAACAAATCTCGTAAGTATAGGTCAATTATTAAATAGAAAAGTGAGCAAAAAAGACGGTACTTAATTTACTTACAGAGAGGGAACCCATCAACGAACAAATGCCAGTATAAACGAGCACATTGGTATGTCCACATGTTGGTGCAAAATGGAAAACCATAAAGAAGACCAGTACTACTACAGACCCGACATATGCTAGAAATGCTGCATGCAGAGAATACCCGTTATCAAAGAACCATAATATATGGCATTTGAAAGAAGAAGAAAAAGGTGATGAATCCTAACCTGGTTGAGTAGCCATATTCCATATCTCCAGAACAGATGTGATAGGTTCTTCTTTAGGAGCATGAATAACAATAATGATAGAACCAGCAATGCACATCACACAGCCTAATATCCCAAGCTTGTGTAGCCTCTCTTTCAGAATAAGGTCAGCTAAAACAGCACTAGACGATGCCATGAAAGCATCATTGAAAAAACAACCATGTTATCAAAGTTAGAAGTCAATATTGTCGTAATTCAATTGAGAAAGAAAACTAAGGCGAAGAATACCTCACAATAATACTTAATGCACCAAGAGGGGTAACTAGAACAGCAGGAGCAAAAGCATATGCAACAAAATTTGCAACCTCTCCTACAATCACTGAACAAGAGACCATACAGAAAAAGATTCTGCGAGAAATCAGAAACACAAAAATGGGAAAAGAAAAAAAAAACTTTGATAATAAACTAAAGGCAAAACTACACCAGAGGTCCTTTAACTTGATTTGAATTTTCAAATAGGTCCTTAATTTTTTTCGTGTCAAGTTAGTCCTTTATCGTTAAAAATTAAAAATTATTTATACCATTGAACAGACTTTTATTCTTAGTACATTAATGTTGCAAATTTGTGTACACGACAGTGTTACCGGCGGTGGATGACGGAAATCCAAAAATCTGTCATATAAAGCCACCATAAAACGTCATGGTACTGCCATTCTTCACAAATTGGCTAGGGCGCCACAATCTGCCATGGTCAATATTTGATAACACTGGTACACGGTCTTTGAGTGATATATACTATAAAGAATGTTTCACCACTCAACGCCATAATTAAACCCTTGTGCACAACATCAAGGTCACAATCTTAGATAAAAGCTAAAAAGAGGTCACGTTATTTTTTATGGATCAGATATTGTAACAACCATTATGACGTAATTTAGATGTTATCTCGCTGATTTGAAGATGTAATTTACCTTTATGAATGATCACGTAAGACTTTTGGTAACATACATATACTTTTGGCGTTTTTAAACGTAAAAGACTAAATTGACGGGAAAAAATGACTAACTTGACACGAAAAAAGACAAACGACCTTTTTGATACTTTAAATTAAGTTAAAGACTAAAGGACTCCTGGTGTAATTTTGCCTAAACTAAAATTTGCAGGTTCTAATTAACAATCATTACTACAACACTAAAGCATATTTGAAGCATTAAATTGAGATTCGCAGTTGGCATGCTTCAGTTCCCGGGTTCCCATTCCAAGAAAATCAGGATTTTACCCTTAAAATTTGAACCGTCTAAAGAGAAATTTGTCGTTTGCAACCCTAAACCCTTTCATTCATTACATGTTTTCTGTTTTTTTATCATATGGTTTTTTGTTTGTTACATTGGAATCAGCTACTACTTGAATAGACAATAAAAGACATGTTGAATCTCTCCTCTGTTACATTGAATCTCTAACTAGTAATTGTTTTATCATGTCTTTTTTTGTTCTCCTCTATTTTCTATACATTCTCTCCTCTGTTCTTATACAAACTATCCTTTGCGAGCCCGCTACCTGGGATCCTGCTATCCCACTTCTGGGTTCTGCCGCTCCGCGCTGCTATCCAAGATTGACTACCTAGATTCAAACCTAACTTTTAGTTGATAACAGAAATTTAGGGTGATGGGATGGTGGTCCCAGTCCAAGGCAGGGAAGAACTTAGGGCTCAAAGAGCACTTATAAAGTATCTACATTTACCTTCCTCCGAGGGCACTAGCAGGGATCGAACCCGGAACCTCTCAGACTCAAGCCTTCTCTTTCAAAACTAACTTTTAGGATTCAAAAACTCGTGTATATATCAATAAAACTAAATCCAATTAATTTCATACATTCATTGGATTAAATCAAAATCAATAATAAAGACAAAAACAAAATCTACCCGAAATAAAAACAATTGACAACAAACCTAGGAAGGAAGAAGGAAAAGCTTACTTGTGATCATCCCTACCCACCATAGTGGTTCCAATAGATAATAATAACCACCAACACCTACAAAATAATAAATAAAAAAACAAAACCATGCACAATAATCAACAAGAACAAATTCTTTTTTTCAGAATTCAGAAGAAGAAAAAAGAGAAAAATTCTGACCAGCCCTAACACCATAAGTAGAAGCTGCTCTTCGAAGACCTTGTTTCTTGATGATGAAGCTTGAACCAATGAACAAACTTGAAGCCAACGCTAAAATGAGACCTGTTACATTCTCATTAGACAGACCCATTTCGAAAAATCGTTACTTTCTTGTAATTGGGATTGTTTTGTTCTTCATTGATGAGCTCCGACAGACAAACGAGGTTACTCAGATCATCATCGTCGTTCGTACGTTATTTGCTGGAAATGAAATGATTGGGTGCTGCGAACAACCTCAACATTATTAATCTGTCAGCACATTTGTGGGACCCACTCAATATTTTCATTTATTTATTGGGTGTATATTTTAATGCAATCATTATTAAATTCTTTTGAACTTTGACCGGTAAATGCCATTTTTTTATTTGGCTAAATTGCATTTTTGGTCCTTTAACTATTTAGGTAGTATCATTTTGGTCTCTTAATTAAAATTCGATTTATTTTGGTCCTTAACTTCTCTCTATTACACATTTTGGTCATTTTCGTTAGTTTTAATTCAAAAACGTTAGATTTTCTTCATTTTTTTCTAGAATTTTTTTAGGATTCTTGTTGTTGAAGGTTGGTGGAGATGATATGAAGATGAAAAAGAGGAGAAGAAGATTAAGAAAACCTAATGTTTTTACATTAAAACTAACGGAAAAGACCAAAATGTGTAATAGAGAGAAGTTAAGGGACCAAAATAAATCGAATTTTAATTAAAGGACTAAAACGATACTATATAAAAGTTAAGGGACCAAAAATGCAATTTAGTTTTTTTATTTCTTTCAAAATTGGCTCTCAAATTCAAATGTCCAGGCTCGATCGACAAAATATCGATATTGCTAGACATGATATTGTGATTGGAGTTTGAATTATGACTCGTATAAGTTTTCAATGACTCGCTATTTTTTTTGTCAACCAAATAAAAATTGTCTTTCAATATAAATAAGATTGGTTCAAAAATACTATGTTTTCATAAAAATATCTCTTAAAATTATTTTAGAATTTTTATAAGAAAAAGATGAATTAAATATTAATTTTTAAGTTTTTGGTGCTTTATTTATATTTAATTCATTTTTTGTAAAAATATGTTAATTTTCTGTAGAAGAGATTCTTATAATGTTCTAAACATGTCAAAAAAAATTATTCAAAATTTTGAAAAATACATATAAGTTAACTTAAAAATAGACATAAAAAACATATACTTGTAGAAAATATCTAAATGATCGTTGTTTGAAGAAAAGACAATGCTTACAATATTTTGGATTTTTCAACATTAATGTGCATCTTATTATGTATTGTATCTCTGTGGCAATCCTTTTCTCTTTCTATTTTATTGAATGGTAAAAAGCTTTCATTATTCCATCATTCCATCCTAGTAGAGGTTTTGCGCCAATGTAATCTTTTTTCCCCTAATAATCTAGCTATTTGTGATTTGTAAAGAGGAGTTATCCTTGACCATCAATGAAGAGATCCAAGAGAGAAAAATGGCATCCAATTCTTGTATAAAAAATGGTCGCCTCTTATCTCACTTTTTTTCTTTTCCCGTTGATGTTGTTGTCAAGTTTTCTAAAGCAAAAATATCTCAAGCTTTGGAAAATTTTAGCTTTTCTTCTTTCTTAAAGGTTAATGTGTTTAAGGTGCATGATTGGGAAGACTTCATAATTTTCCCATGATGGGAAAAGCTGAGTTGACTGGTTATAGCAAGTACTACCAGTTTTTCCTTTATTACAATTTTCACTCCCACAAAACTAAATATGATTGTACTACCCAATTATTATCTTTATTATATTTTTTTACACAAACCCCTATTTTATGAAAATTATTAACGAAAAAAATCTTATCTTTGTACCAAATCGTAAGACTATAATTTTGCTAAAACTCAATCATAAATTATGTTTTAAAAAAGTAATTGTTCGATAAAATTACTATAATTTTAATGGGTAAAACTGTCCAGATTTACATTTTTTACATGTGTAGTATAAATAAATATTATAGACATGTGACATAAATATTTATACACGTGTAAAAATATTTATATACATGTCGTAACAAACAGGTCAAATATATTTGCTAAAACTCAATCATAGATTTATAGTTCCCTTCCCTCAAAAAAAATATTTATAGTTCCCTGGTGCAAAAAGATACACACGTGACATAAATATTTTTTACTTAGATAGTCCACAGCAAATTAAAAAAAAAAAAAAAAAAAAAGAGAGACACAGTCCATCAAGGATTTAGGATCCTATATTTGATTAACCTCTACAATTGGACAAAAATGGAGGGGCATCAAGGGAAAAACTGAAACATCTCAACTAGGTTGGCACTCAACAGAGACTCTCGTCCTTTATCGCATTTTCAATACGTAATATTATTAAAAAAAGAGAAAAAAAATATTTACAAAAGGGGGACTAGGCCAAAACCCTCAGAAACCACAAAAGCGAACAAAAAAAAAAACAAAACTAAGGGAAACGGTAATTAGGCAAGTCATTTCTGTCCCTAGTAAAATCAACTGCGAAGGAGGAAGGCATGGTGGTATTGAGTTTTTAAATATGTATACGAGGGAGAAAACGTCAATTCAAACAGACATAATATAATTTCAAACTTGAGAGTCGGTAATTACACAAGTAAAATTGTAATACACGATCAAATATTATGACATGACACGTTAAACAATGTAACGAGAGGTATATCACATATGACACAAAATTATTTTATGTGTTTGAATTTCCACATGACAAAGCTGATATAGTATACATGAATCCTCTTGTTATGAAAAAAACCCCGTAAGAAGAAATCGTCTAAACCCCATTTCGGACCTCACTATAAATAAAATCTCCGCCAAGTTTTCTTCGTGAATGATATAATAGTCGGTAGATGTCCGTGCAATGAACAATTTAGGACAAGTTGACCGAATGAATACCATTGGTAACGTTAGTAAATTGATATTTGTGTTTAATTGCGAACAAGTTATAAGATTATAAGAGAGACTTGGCATTTTCATTAAATGGCTATGAATATTTACTTTCAAAATACAAATTGAAATATGCATGTGTATGTGTGACTTTTTGTTTTGTTTGGTGCACTCATGTATGTCGATTACATTCGTTCGTTATATAATACAATTAAACCTTTACACGAGCTGACCACGACCATTCTCATATATGAATATGAATGATTTCCAAACGCACGAGCATTGCAAAAAAACTTGAGTAAATGATTTTTGGTGTTCAAGTGTGAGGTGTTTACTCAAGCAACTTTAGAAATATCACTTTTAGTGGATGACATATTTTCCTGTCATTTCTCATCCTCTCAATCGTGGACATAGCCCAAGTGGAGGATTAAGTCCTACAAAATTGATCTGCAAATCTTAGCATCGCACGGGTGGACGTTGATATGATATGAATGTTTGTTAGATTTATTTTGGTTTTAATTTATAATATAAGTTTTTTAAGCAAGAGTATATGTTAATTGTTTGAATATTTATTTTTATCATTATTTGAATACCAAAAATAAAAATGGTATAAAATTAACAAATAAGTGAAATAAACCATTTCCATTTAATGTCTCTTGCACTCTTAAATGAAAAATAAATGAAGTAGAAGATAGGTCGAATTGTGAAATGAAAATAGGATAAAAACAAAACTTCTAAATGGTAGAAGATAAATCATGAAATTTGTAGAGCTCGTTTGAATCGTTATAAAGTATTTAATATTTTATATATTATAACGAAATAAAAATATACTATGTATCGTACAATAAATTACAAATTATAACAATCTTTTAGTATATCACAACTTTATTGAACATATGACTTTAATGAAAAAATTACACACAACTAAATAGTACATTAAGACAAATGATTTTTTCTTATGTATGGGATGATTTATAGGATTATAAAACTAAAGAGGTTAAAATAATAAAACGAGAAGAGATAATATATGGTAGAACTTGTGAGATTATAATAATTGAGTTATGGAGGTTTGGTATCTACCTGATTATAACTAAAATTGATTTTTTTTAATAATTTAATTAATATAATGAGAGAAAGAGAGAAAAAAGTTATCGTAGAACTTATAGGGTGTCAATATAGTAGGGATGGTCTGCCTTTTCCGACACCTCTAGTTTTTTTTTTGTTTAAAAAAAGTGACACATTTGTAAAATCTCATCGTAATTAATGTATAGATAAAAAAAATAGAAAGAAAAAAAAAGTTTTATAGTTATGCAAAAGAGTGGGATTAAGATTGTATCGAACAAATTAAAATCAAATTAATAGAGATATGGAAAAATGAAAATGAAATCCTCGAGAGAAAAAAGATGGAATAAAATCAAAAGGAATATGGAAAATGAAAATGAAATCATCGAGATGAAAAAGATGGACTAAGATTGCACCAAACATTGCAAAATGAAAACCAAAGATTGCTTCTCTTTGTTTTTTGGAAAGTTATTATAGAAAGTGATCATGGGATTAGAATGAGTAATTGCATGTAGTAGGTGTGGTTCGAAGAGTAAGTTAGGTTATGAATTTACTCATGTATTTATCAGTGATATTGTTTGTGGATAATTCAATAACGAGAATGGTGGGTTAGTGGGATAATATAATGGTTTTTTTTGTGTGTGTGTGTTGTATGTGCAAGTGATATGAGTTAGTGGGGGATAAAAAAGTTTTTTTTTCTTTCTATTTTTTAATTTATATTTATATTTTTTAATTTAATAATTAATTAATAGAATTAGAGTTTTGGAGGAAAATTGTTTAGGGAGAACTTGCAAGATTATAATTATAAATAAATAAATAAATAAATGACGACACTACTAATGAAGGGGATACATAAATGAAAGCCGCTTAAAAATCTCACTAATTAAAATTAATATACATTTATATATTAGTTTTACACTAATGTTACAACGTTAATATCGTTTTACTCAATACATATTTTTTAAATTTGATTGTTTGTTTAATAGTTCGTATCATATAGATCATTCATAAGGTAGTATATGAGGCATGACGAGGAGGGTGGCTGTCTTAGGCCCCAACAAAAAAAATTAGTGGTTCATTAGGCCCTTAAATAATTACTTAAGTTTTAATGGAAGATGTGGTTGTTAGTAATGACCTAAGTTCTTTATTGACCCATTTATAATTTATTGTGATGTTAAAAAGGGAATGGAAATCCCTAACCTTACATCATCCCAAACCCTTCCGCCAAAATCAAAAGAAGTTTTCGAAGTTAAAATTTTTGAAAAATTATTTGAGATCGTCAATGTCACAAGAAATGTTGAATGATCTATCCATTTTATGTATTGAGAAAGATATGATAGAACATACTAATGTTAGTACAATTATTAGCGACTTTGCAGCTATAAATGCTCTACATGCAACTGCAGAGCCTACTCCTTCAAACTAGGCATAACCTGAATGGATTGCAAAGCTCTCCCTCAAAAGATTGAATCGCAAGTTCTAATTAACGAAGTTAGAAGAAAAAAAATGGTTTAAAGGGAATAACAAATGGAACCAAATATATATATATATATATATATATATATATATATATATATATATATATATATTTGGGGCTGTGAATATTTGGTTGGCGAAGCCAAAGGAGAGTAGGGGTGGCAATACGGACCCAATTCGTCGGCCGGTCCGTTTAGCCCGCTATTTTTGGCGGGCCAAGTCGAGGTTTTGAACTCGTTTCTATAGTTGGCTCGTCCCACTTAACTCGTTGAAAAAACAGGGTGGACATGAGGCGGGGTGGGACGACCTGCTTAACTCGTTTTTCTTTCTTTTCTTTTTTTTTTTTATAATTATTTTTTTACTTTTGGATTTATACTAGTTGTTGGATTTATTTTAAAATTTGTTTTATGTTGCAAATTTGTTTTATGTTGGCGACTTTCCCTTATTTTGCGATTAAGTATGATGTTGAGTTCGACAATTGGTTAATTATCTTATTTTTACCATAAATTTATTTGATGCCTATATTTTTTATGATAAAAGCAACATAGTGTTTTGTTACAATTAAGTTGTAAAAAAATGCATTAAAAAATGTTGTTGTTTTTTTCTCTAAGAAAAAAAGTTGGCGGGCCGGCCCGCCAACTCGTATGCCCGCCACTAAACGGGGCGGAGTGAGATTTTGGACCCGATCACCTAATTTGACTTGGCTCGTCTCGTCCCGTTTTAAGCAGCCTTATGGGCGGCGAGCCTAAACAGGACCGGTCGGCCCGCTTTGCCATCCCTAATGGAGAGTAAGGGTGTTCGTAGTGTGATTTGATTTGGTTTTGAGGCAAAAATTTATCCGATCCAAAGATAAAATTATATGTGGTTCAATTCGGCTTTGAATGATTAATTTTAACAAAACCGATCCAATCTCATTTAATGCGGTTTAATTTGGATATCCAAGTTACAAATTGTAATAGTTTTTTTTTTTTGAACAAGTAATAGTCTTTTTATTGATAATAAAATATTATAAAAGTATGGTAAAATAATAGGTTTGATACAAGATATAACATATGATTTATTAAAACTTAATAGTACAAAATAAAATGATTGATTATCTTTCAAATATATGAAATCGTAACAAAATAGATTAAATTAAGGCCACATGCATAATCCCTAGCATTCTCATTCTCTTCTCATTTTCACGTGACTCCAAGATAGAGAGAACCTTGTAGCATCAAATTTGGATACGTTCATTGTAGCATCAAATTTGGGAAGTGGGTTTTGAGAGATCTCCTAGGAAGGAAAACGTAGTTTAAGGTTGTTAAAATATCTGATGCGATGAATATTTGAATTTTGATAGTTATATGTATGATTGATAATTTAAACTACTATTCCCAATGCATAGGCACTCTCTATATTGCATTTCTATTAAATTCTTAGTCTCATTTTCTTCAGCTGCACCCTTTTCCCATCAGTGTATCTACCGTTACTATCTCTAACTCTAACCCATTAAATACCATTATATCCTACCGTTACCATGTCCTTGTGTATCCCATTACGTTCTACGGTTATTAAATCTTTATGTTCTTTGTCTAAAATATATTATTATTTCAATCAACTCATGTTCTACCCACACCATGATCAAAGGTCATTTTTACGGTGTATAGTTAAGATGGAGATATTATCCATGCCCTCTTCTTTTTTCTTAATTGTCTAAGTTTCTCATTTGTCAAGTCTCCAACCCCACAAATGATGTGTAGTCAAACTTCTATATTATGTCAATCTATGACTATGGTTTCATTTTTAGGATCAATTTTTCTGAATGTGTTAATAGTCATCCTACATATAGTTGGAAGTCATTTAATTCAAATCAACTACTTTAATTCTAAAATACTACGATGCATGTATTAAGAATTTTGCAACTTTAACCTCCATTTTGTTTGTGGTTCCGTGTGATTTGTTATAGTCCACTTCTTACAAGGGACAAATTTATGAACACTTTATTAGGTGTTTTTTGTGTTGTACTGAGTTTGAAATACAATTTTTTTTTAACTATAACACACTTTTCAAAAAATTATATATTTGATTTCCTAATTTTTTTTTATATATTTGAAGAAATCGGGAGTGATGGATATTTGATATATCAAAGTGAAGAATCGCCAAAGAAAAAAAAACACCTAATAAAATGCACATAAATTACCACAACTGCGTCGCAATATAATTTCAAAGGTATCAAATTGCTTTATAAAAAATGCATGGATTTTTTCCCCAAATTTATGAAAATATTGAAGACAAGGTCAAATATTTCCATGGGTTACAACATTGTACCTTATACCAGGGGCGGAGCCACCCCCAGCTAGTCTGGGCTAGTGCCCAGGCTCAGCTCCAACTTTCCTTGTTGCAAGTCCAGCCATTACTAGAATTTTTAGTTTTTCCTGCGGATTTACCTGCGGATTTTTGGGCAAATTCCGCAGGAAATACATTTCTTGCAGATTTTGCCATGGATTTAGGTTCTCAGGTGAGGTAATACTAGGATTTTAGGATCCGCAAGAAAGATATATCCGTAGGAAATGTGAAATTATCTGTAGGAAATGTAAAATTATCTGCAGGAAATGTGAAATTATTCGCAGGAAAGAAGCAACGTTTTGCGATATTTTTTTCGCCCAGACTCTATAAAATTCCTGGCTCCGCCATTGCCTTATACCTTAGAACAATTGGAGATTATCAAAAAATTTCACTGTATCTACTTTGGTTTATTACATGAATAAACCTATTTTATTTAAGTAGTACTAATTTAGTACAATGTGTGATATGATACAGGATGCATATAATCACTAAAGTATTGATGTTCTACCTAAAAATTGATATGATACAAGATTTACTTGCTCTTGATGAAACCAACGTGATAGTTTGGTAAATTTTCACGTGTGATCTGCAACTAGAGTTAATGACTTCAAATTCATTATGCTATGTGTTTTATCCACTCAGAGCCTTAAAAAAAAACCTATAGTGTCTACTTCCTATGTTGATAGATTACAAACACACCCAATGATTTTGGATATGGACACACTAATTTGTTATAAATTATATTTTTTTAATTATTTTTTATAACAAACTTCCCAAAGAAAACGAGTACATTCATGAAAAGGGAAGGACGAGGCTAGTAAAATTCGGGAAAGCAGATTCGGTTAGTTACCTCATATGTGTATGTACTCAAGGTTTTTTTTTTTTTTTTTTTTTTGCATCGGTTTCCAATCCATTAATGATGGACGACTAATTCGACTCATACGTAGAGTCATGCGCACTGATCAAGCGTTGTTGCCCGGAAATGTATGTACTCAAGTTTAATGTTGAGGCTTTAGTATGTGTTGCAGCTCCAAGGTTTCGTTTGGTAGTTCTTCACTGTATTCCTCTTTGTATACTTTAGCCTCAGGTTTAGTTTGGCTGTGTTTGGTTTAGGGTGCTCCGGGGTAGTTGTTCTAGTCGTGGGATTTTAACGTGTTTCGTCTATATACGGTGTCTTTTGTATTATTTACTTTTTTGTTTTTTCGCGAGTTGTTATACTTCTTATACAATCTCATCGAGAATAAATTTTGCCGATTCACAAAAAAAATATGAACCAAATCGAGCAGTTTTCACAAAATAGCATCCTAACATATTCAATAATATTCGATTTTGTACGATTTTCGATGGATCAGTTTGCGGTTTTAGTTTGGATATGAACAACTCTAATGACGAGTCATCGGTTGAAATTAGTGTTAACTCATTAGTGCTTGAAATTATCTCTATTTGGATTGAAATAGATTTCACAACAACAAGGTGAGGCCTACGTTATCCCTTCATGAATAAAGGTAATTTATCCCTAATGACAAATATGATTCAATTTTAGAACAAAAAAGATAGAAATCACATGTTAAATGAAAGAAATGAAGAAATTTGATGCTCTTGAGATGAAAATGTTAATTGATTGTAAGAAAAAACTCACATTACCCATTGATGAATTAGGGGTAATTTACCTCTAATAACAATTATCATTCGACTATGATAACGAAAGAGATGAAGATCACATGTTGAATGAATAATATGAAAAAGTTTAATGTTCTTTTGATAAAAATGACAACTCGTTGTCATAATAAAGATGAAGAAAATGAGTTTTTTTTTCCTTTGGTGTGAATAAATTACACCCAATTCATAAGGGGTACCTTAGAAAAAAAATCCAACAACAAAGCATTTTACGTACAACTATTTGTGACAACCTTTTGACAATTTTCTCTCTTATACTCACATTATAAAATTCTCTCTCTTCCTTTTTCTCTCTTCATTGTTTTTGACCAATGAAAAGAGAGAAAAAAAAAGTTGTCAAATAAGTTGTCTAAAATGAGTTGTTCAAATATCACTACTCATTTCTAAATGATGCATAAAAAGAGGAGTGTTATTTGAACAACCATTTACTTGACAACTTATGAGACAATCATAATTTACAAAAAAAAAGTAGATATTTGCACGAAAACCAAAACAATAGAGATAAAGTAAAAAAAAAAATATGAATATCAAAGAGAAAGTTGTCACAAAACAGATGTTCAAATATCATTTTTAGCATAAAAATAGCAAAATAACGTGTACACATTGACTTATGGAAACTTTTTTTATTTTTTGGATAGAAAAATAAGATTAAGGAAATTGTCTCTTTAAAAGAAAAAAAACTGTCAATATGATAATGAAAATATAAACTATTGATCCTTTTGAATCATGCACTATCCAATTCCAATCACATTATTCCCAATGCATTGTTCCCAATTCCAATCACTGATACAGTATAACACATGAAAGAACAGAAAATAAATAATCATAAGAATAAATCATGTGACTCAAATTCTAGAAGGGATTAGAGGAACATTGTTCAATAAATAAGCACTTGCAGCAGCAACTCCACTTCCAAGCTTGACAGGGTAACCCACATCTTTGAGTGTCATCTCCACACCAGCAAGACATCCCAAAAGTTGCAGCTACAAATATATAACATATGAAATAATTATAATTTTTTTTATAAACGACAATTTTTTATATTATAAATTTTTAATATTGTCTAATTTTTTTTTTATTTGTACTTTGATTTGTAAAATTCATGTAATAGTATAGAGAACAGCTTCAAGAATAGTTAGTTTATGCTATTATGTGACAATGATGGAATGATGAGAATTAAATAATTTACCTCATTTAGATGGCCAACATGTCCTATTCTGAAAATTTTCCCAGCAACTTTGTTCAATCCACCTCCTAAGCTTAAATTGTATCTCTTCCATGCCCTACTAACTATTTCACCACTGTCAATGTTAGGAGGTACAACAATAGCAGTCACACTGGCACTATACCACTCCTCCTTTTGGCAACAATTCTTCAATCCCCATGCCTCTACTGCAAGCCTACATATAGCATATAAGACATAGGAAACACAATAAATTCAAATAACAGAAATAAGAATTTTTCGAGCCGCATAAAAATTACTTTGACCAAACTCTAGTCGATGTGCGATTTCAACATATCTCCCTTGCTCAGAACTGGACATCTAAAGTATGGACAAATATCTAACTCAAATAAACGAAGTTATAAATTACCTAGTTGCTTTGGCTAAACGCTTATGCCTTAAAATCACATTTTCAAATCCTTCTTCAAAAACCAAGTCAAGGGCTGCCCTTAGACCATAGAGCAACTGAATGGAAGGAGTGTATGGCCAATAAGTTCCCAAGTTGTAGCATTTCAAGTAACCATTCCAATCAAAGAAAGATCTAAGTGATGTAGCAGATTTCGAAGCTTCAATGGCTTTAGGTCCTGCACATACAATTCCCATTCCAGTAGGAAGAGAAAGAGCTTTCTGAGAACTAGTCACTACCACGTCTACACCCCATTCATCCATGCGGAAATCAAGAGCACCAATGGAAGACACAGCATCAACAATAATGAGTGCTGGGTGCTGGTACTTGTCTGATTAAAGAAAACATAATGTGAGGATAATCATTTTGTTTAAGATAAGTAAAAAAGTGAAAAATATACAATAATAATTAAAACTACATGCTTGAAAACTATTGATTGGAAAAGAATGATACATAGTTTTAGACAAAAAAAGTTGTCCTAAGAAAATACATTATGTCGTACACGTTTTAGACTTATTTTGAGTTGAATCATAAAATCATAGTCAAGTCAAACAAATGTAATGAGATCTAACGTATAGCATTTGAAATCAATTATGTTATACCTTATTGCAATGCAAATGTATGACTAAGGATGTTATACATGTAGACACTTCATGTGCACACGACCAACAAGGTATCACAAATTTAGGTATGAAAAACGCATGTGATCAACAAGGTATCACAAATTTGTGATACCTTGATCAACAAGAAATCACAAATACATGGAAGATTTGGAAGTACCAGGATTTAAAACTTACAAATAGGACTATTCCAACAAATTCAAATATCTCTCAAGACAAACATACACAAAGTTATGAGGATAACATAATAAATAATTGAATAACAGCGATAGTTAGAAGGGAAGCTCACCAAGGATTTTTCTCACTTTAGTCAAGTCATTTGTGACCCCTGTTGTTGTCTCATTGTGAACAATACAAATCGCCTTTATGGTATGTGTTTTATCTGAAGCAAGTTTTGATTCTAGAACATCAAGATCAGCACCCTGGCCCCATTCACTTTCTACAACATCAACCTTAAAGTTGAGGCGTTTTTGTTGTTCAATCCAAAGCAAGCTGAATTGGCCGATTAGGAAAGATACAATACGATCCCCGGGAGACAATGTATTTGTCAATGCACTCTCCCATGCACCGGTACCTAAGAAAATGAACGATCATAACTTAAATTTTAAGCGTCGGACAACTTATCTATAAAATTAAAGAAATTTCTTGAAAGTTTTCAACCATAATAGCATTGACTTTGAGTCGGTCAATAGAAATTGTCCCAGACGGGTTAATGTGATCAAGATTTTTCAATTTCAATCTTAGTAGGATGTGTTTAAGTCTTCAATTATAGAACATTCTGATGACTAAGGAAACTATAACATATAAACAGATTAATGAACAATTTGACAATACCAGTTGTGGGGATGAGAAATGGGATTCCAGAAGTAGTCTTGAAAATTTTCTTGACATCATCAAGTAATGTTTTTGTCAATGCTGTTATTGCTGGAGTACGATGATTCTCATTGTTTCTGTTCATTGCACGAATAACATGTTCAGGAATGTTGGTGGGCCCAGGAACAAAGAGATGATTTCTTCCAGATCCATAAGCAAAATCCATCTTACTTTTGCTTCAAATCTCAATCTTCAAGCTATTTCAATTCAACCTATATGAAATCCATTCAAAGTAAATATTTGTCATATTAATTACAATGATCCTTAATATCGTTAATTTCCTTATCAAAAAACGGACCGGTACTGGGATTGAGGCCGTTACAAAACGGTATCAGCAGCCACTGTGACCGTTTTTGGACCTTTTCACGTCGAATACAAGAACAGGAGAAGAAGGAATCTGAATCTTATCTTTTTTACACAAATCAATTACTTACTTCTCTTCCTGCTTGCGATTTGCGATTCTGCTGTTGCCGCCGTTTCTTGCTTCACTCTCTTTGTTCAGGTTTGCGATTTCAGTCTGTTCCTGCTTGCCATTTGCGATTTTGTTGGTTTTTTTTTTGAGTGAATAATAATAATAATTAATAATTACTTTTAGATGGTTTCTTCATATATTTATTTAGGGTTAATATGGCTAAGTTCAACTTTCGTAAAACGTGTATCACATTTTTTTTATGAACAAAACGTGTATCAATTTGGTGTTGGTCTCAATCACCAACAAAGGGTTGGAAAGACAAAGTATAATTGGTTAGGGCATTATGGTTGTTTGTGAACTCCATGCACATGCATATTCATGGATTTTGATAAGTTACTTAGCCAATACTGTAGTTAGTTTTGTATGTCCCCGTGATTAGCTATATCATTTTAATTTTGTTGCTTATTTATATATACTTGTTATGTATGGAACTTTATCATGGATGTGGAGTTGGTTTTGTGTTTCTTGGCTTTTGTGATTGGGAAAGAGTAGGTGCAGCTAGTTTTGTTTACTGGTATCGTGCAATTTAGGTGGCTGGTTTTAGTTCAGTTTTAGGGGTTTGTTGATGTGTTCTTTGTTGTGGTGTTCAGGGTAGCTGGTTCGATTTTGTGTTAGGGGGGAAGCACGTGATTTATTTATGTTGTTGCGTAGAGGTTTGACTCTCGTTTTGGTGTTAGTTTTGTTTTTCGTGTTGCGTCTTATTAGTTTCGTAGATAGCCTTCGATTTTTCTATTTGATGTATGAAATATATGGGTTTTCTTTGAGTCTCTGTCTATATCATTTGTATGTTGTTACTTTAAGACTTCTAACCTAATATTCTAACATATCATTTGTATCATTTTTTTTTAAAAAAAAACCTCAATTTTCAATACAAATAACACATGTAACAAATAGATAAGAATAAATTTAAATATTAAAAAAATTCCAGCTTTTTTTTCCTCAATTTTTAAATATTAAAAAATATTCTCAAATATGTAACACATCGTAAAAAAAATTCTGGAATAAAATTTTCGAAAAAAAAATCTGAATTTTCCTAAATTTATATCCAGATTTTTAAAAATGAAAAAAAAAATCCAGATTTTTTTTTTGTTGAGAAAATTTTAAAAACATTTTTTTCGAAAAAAAAAATCAATTTTAAATTTCGAAAAATATATATTTCCAAATTTTCGAAAATAATTTGAATTTTTGTTTTTGAAATATATATTTTTCCTAAATTATAAATTTTGGAATTTTTGAAAATATTTTTCGTAATAAAAAAATCCTGAATTTTTTGAAAAAAAAAATTAAAAAAATAGGCACAAATGCCATTTGTACCTTTAAAAAAATGAAAAACAAAATTAATTATACAGTCAGCATGTCACTCAGCTCGCCAAATCAGCAATTATGCACAATCACATGGTTCAGGGGCTAAAATCAAAGAATCTTATTTTACAAGGTTGTAATCTAAACTTTTTTTTTCAGGGGTAAACCGGAATTCGCCTAAATTACAGGGGATAAAAACATATTAACCCATTTATTTATTAAACTCAAACAAAAAAAAGTGTGCATTCATTTCTTATTTATTAAGTATCCCCGTGAATTTAGCTCAGTTGGTAGAGATAATGCATAATATATGCAAGGTCTGGGGTTCGAATCCCGAACACCACCAAAAAAATCTCTTATTTATTAAGTTCAAGGTAATTTTAAATTGACACTCTTAATTTGAGTATTTAGGTAACAAATACTAGATGAAATTTTAGAGAAAAAATTAGGACTTTGATGTTAGAACTTTGAACTTTGATTGTATATATTGTTGTGATTGTGATTTTGTTGGTGAATTACCACCATGACTCATCAACAAATTCTTCATATGACTACCAACAAATAGAACCACCAAGAAGTTTTAGATTATTTGATTCTTTGGAGGAAGTGGTAATAACAATGATGAAGGTGATAGTGAAAGTTATGATCTTGCACGTCGTTCTACCTGAAGTGGAAGAAATAGTCACAAGAAAAGGGGTTTGAATTGTGACCCTTTTAAAAATTATTCCTGAAACTTAAATAAGTATATATACTCAAGAAAGTTCTTGGTAAGAGTTAAACAAATAAAAATATTTGTTAATTAATAAATAAAAGGACCGAAGAACTCTGGATTGTATATTTAAAATAAAGTAAATAAAAGGACCATAGAAATATATGACTGAAATAAATAAAGTAATAAAGGAACCAAAAAAAATATTCATATTGAAAGACATGGAACATGAATTATGAAAAATATTCACGTGAGAGAGAGATTGAATTCTTTTGTATTATAAGCTCTTGCCAATTGTTTTGATATGTTGCTATATTTATAGATGGCTGGAGTCTTTGAAGCTCACTTGAAATATACATAAACATATAGCCGTTGTTTGTACGTTCCAAAACAACTCATGTGCATTTGCTTTGTTGCTTGATGCGCAGGGTTGCAAAAAATGTTTTATTCAAAGTGAAGAATGTTCTGAAGAACATTATCTTCTTTCCATGCCTTTTGAGACAACCCACGTGAGGTTGTAATAATAGAGCTATGATTAGTTGTAAATGGATGGAACATAATGATGTCTTCCTTATCTCTTTGTAGTTTCACCAGAATGTTCTCAAGAACATTCTTTCTTTGTAAAACTATTTTTCTTCTTTCTTTAAGGTACGTGTTTTTCCAATATTTCTTTAAATGCAAAGCCTTTATGTAATCATGTGATATTCTTTCTATTTATGTCATATATCAAAGTATCTTCTTTTGGTGAGACATAGAGAATATTTAATCTTAGAATGTTCTTCTCTTTAACAAGAACATTCTCATGAAACATTTCTCACAAAACACACTAGTAGATAATAAAATAATAATTGTAACATTTTTTTTTTTTGAAACATCAAATGAGTATGTTTTCTTCATTTTGTATGACCAAAATGATATTTGTAGGAACATGATAAACCTTTCTCAAAGTCAAAATTCCTTTGATTGATTGTTTTTCTCCAAATCATATATTGAATAGTGATAGAGGATTCTTGGACCATCATGGTTATTTTATGATGGAATCTCAAAGCATATGGTCATGAATTTTCTTTTTTGATCATTCTCCGATCAATATCATAAATGAATGACTTAATAAATAACTCATTCATGAATTAATTTCTCTTTAAAGCTGATTCTAATCATTTTGATGAAATAATGAGAATAATTTCTAGCGTAATATGCATCCTCATCATGAGAATATTCTTTCATCGGAGTTGATAATGTTCTCTTCTATATGGGATGACAATACATTCTCGGTTAATTAACCTTTAATTATTTTGTTGATGTTGCAATTTATCTCATAGTTCATGTTGGTGATTTCACACAATGTTTCTTTCCATTGAATATCTTTGAGATGTTTTAGTTTAGGCATGCATGTAATCATGAAGGTACATTCAATCATTCTTTTGAATGAAACTTTTGTACCTTTTCCTTAAACTCTTTTTAGAAGCTATTTGAAGATAATTCCTTTCAAATTTTAATCATTTATTCCTCGAATCTTTAAGGCCTTGATGAAAACCATGTGGTGACGAGGATGTGTCAATTGATCATAAAATTTATCTTCTTGTTGAATATTCAATCAACACTCATTTGATTCAAACAATATTCTTTTTATATCTTCTTTGAGCTTGTGATAGTACTCGTTTGGTATTCTTCCAATGAGTATATATATGCACTTGTAAGAGACTTCTTTCTTGTCAACTTTTGTGAAAAGACTTAAGTACAAACATCAGTAGATCACCATTCATAAAACTTAGTGTTTATTCCTTAAGGTTTGTTATCATTAAAACATTCATCAAAAAGATTTTTGTTTCAACAATCTCCCCTTTTTGATGATGACAAACCTTTTGAATAAGTCTTAAGTTTTATAGATGTGTATAATAAAAAATGTAAGAATGTTCATAGATATGAAATTAAGCTCCCCCTAAACATGTGCAAGAGTTTAATTCTTATCATTCTAATTAAACTCCCACTAAACATATGCAAGAGGTTAATTCTTTACATTCTTCATTTTGATCAAATCCATCTTGAATTTTTCTCCCCATCCTATGTTACTCTCTCATCACATATATTAAGTATGATATATAAAAAAAAAAATGAAGTACAGATGTGGGAAGAAACAACAAAAATATATTGCACATAAGAATCATGTTTTCTTGTGAAGTCATATTCTCTTATCAAACATAATCAAGCATGTATCATGATTAATATGCATTTCAGTTTATCATTTGAATAATGACAGTTATGATCAATTGATCATTTTCAACAATTTTTTAAAATGAGAGAAAATAATTCATTAGTGGAATCGATGAAATCATAGTCATTTGACACAATGTCAAAAAGATTTCTCTCTTCAAAGATTTTCATGTTGAAGATTTTTCTAAATATTTTCAATAGGTAAACATCTTTAAATGAATATGCAATATGATTTTCTCATTATAATAGAAATCAACTACATGTATTTAAAATTTGGAAAACACACATGTTCATAATCAAGTATATGTTTAAACTTATCTCTAAGTGTGCTTGTGTGAGTTCTCTTATGTACTTATCTTTCAAGTTTTCATGCTTAAAAGAGATTCTAAACACATAAGATGAGTTTGAAGAGAAGTATTTATGCAACATATTTATGCACAAACCTATACTAGTATGTCATTGATGTTTATCACTATTTTTGTCTCCAAATTTTGTAAGTGCAACAAGGTAGACATTCAACAATTATTAAACAAAATATTCATGCCAAGAACATGTTCAATATTAGTTTAGGAACAAAATATGAAAATCCCTTTTTAGATCAAATTTGAATTTATTGTTAATTTACTAACAATTCACACAATTATTCTCTTGTTAAATATGATTTTTATTTTATTTTATTATGCTGAAATCCTATCAACGATAAAACTCAATTAAAATATTCATATTGAAAGACATTGAATATGATTTTTAGATAAGTCATCAAAAATCAATTCAAGAAAATACATATGTAAGAATAACATATGACATATATTGTATTATCGAAATCATGATATTTTGATATTTTTCTTGTTCTAAATCTCATGTCTGTCATCCATTATGAATAAAAGACTAACTCATGGAGTTTTAGCGTATTAATGGTCAGGGATATGTTTTCTATAAAAGATATAGAAAGACAGTTACATAACAAGATATTGATTAATAATGCAATCAATATACATTTAAAGTTTTGTCTAAAAAATATGAACTTACACAAGTGTTAATTCATTAGGTTTATACATGCAAATTTTAATTGATCTTTGTGATGAGAACATTCTCAACATCATAAAAAGTTCAATAACAAATGATGTGTTTATTTTGAAAATCTTTCAAAGATAAATCCTAAATTAGGATCCATTTAAAAACATGTTTGGAGAATGAAATTTTCATAATCCATATTAACATATTTGCAAAAACCATTTTCAAAATATATCACTTAAGAATCAAGAAATGAATATGTTAATGAGTAAGAATGAATGTAAAATTAGGGAATATTATTCAGGAATTTCACTTTATACAACATTAGCTCCTTATTGAATTTAGAACACACTAGTTCAAATTAAATGCAATCTTAAACATGTCTTTTTAAAACTTAAAGCATAATTCAACAATTTTAATCATCAAATCTGATTTATAAAATAGTTTATGAATATTATATCTCCATGAAAGGAGCATGAACCAATAATGAAAGAATAGTTGCATTTTAGGCTAAGAATTAAATATCATAAAAATTGATGCAAACAACTAAGGTTAAAAGTCATATATTTTTGGAATTGATTTTATCATGCATTTCTTAGAGCATCAAATCATTTATAACAAAACATTGCATACCAATTTTTAAACATTACAAAGTTTATAAATGAGTGTTATAATTATGGGAAAAAGTATCAATCAAAGTTATTATACATTACATGATAATATATATAGTTTTAATAAGTTTTGTGAAACATTTTGATTAATTCACACCACAAAGACAGTTATTTGTATCGCAGCGTCCGTTACAGTCGAAATCGCGACAACCTTAACGCGACCCCGATCGCGACCGCGACCGTTATTTAAAACCTTAGCATGTCACATAAAATATCTAACAATAAACTTTGATTTTTAAGGGGTCACAGCTTTGACCCTAATATCGTTACAAAATAAAAAAATAAAAAATTGGTACCAAAATAATAAAAAAATTAAGATGATTAAAAGTGGTAACAGTGTGTGATTTATAAACAAGATCACCTACCTATGTCCTCAAAACATGAGTTTTCCATATCCATAACATTAATTTATTGGAAAGAAAATAAGAATAGACACAAATGTTTACGAAGACTTCATTTGACAAAACCAAACATAAAATACATGCAGGTAATAATACATGAGTGACAATGAGTTGTGTATGCAAGTGGCGGCGGAAGAAGAAAGGAAGAGATGTACCTATGATGGCTCTTTTTTTTGTTGGTTTGTTGGTAAGAATGCCTTCGATAGAAATTAATTTTGTGAATAAGGAAAAATGAGTAAAGCTTATTTATAAGCTGGATATTGAACATATGTAACGTATCATCATGCCAATAAACTCAAATTATTTTGTTTTCAAATTTCCTAATAAGCCTATGCAGATAGGATCCAAGTCCATCGTACGTGGCTGATACATGTTACGAGAAAGAAAGAAAAAAAACGGTATTTTGAATTGCAATGACTTTTATTTTTTGATGAGCTGTTCTCTTCTTCTTTTTTCTTTCCTTTGAGTGTAACGAGTTTTATTTGTTATATAAAAAAAAAACTATAATGAAATGAAAGAGGTGGAAAGATAAGACCTAATGCCTCGTCATATGTGACTTATCGATGTCTATCTATAATTAGTTAATATTAATAATCCAAAGAATAAACATTTATAACATTCTAAGAAAACATAACAATACTTTTGATAATAACAATAACAATACTTTTCATAGCAAAGAATAATTAACGATGGTTGGTTTGAGATTTGGATCCGTGTTAATTTGGATGGACCAATTTAGCTTCCTAAAAAAAATTATGTATATAATTTCAAATTGTTTACCAACAAAACTAGACCCACTAAACATGTAAAAGAGTAGTATTGCGGTTTCAAACTCACCCTGCATAATATTGGTGCAATCTAGGTAATTGATAAAAAAAAAAAGGTAATTGATAACTGTTTTTTCACTCAAAACTAAAATAATACACATAATAACAATATTACTATTTTTTTAAGAACAATATTACTAATTTTTTAATTTACTTTGAAAATATACCACTAGGTAATTAGAAAAAAAAAATCAATTGAACGTATAATACTCGAATAGTACCTTTGCTCGTTGAAAAGAATTATAACTTTTTGGCTTTCCAAGACTTCAAGTTTTTTTTAAAGGCCAAGACTTCAAGTTATGCCAGCTAAAAATTAGAGTTTTGGAAAAGAGCAAGTTTAGGCTAATGATTCGGTTTCGAGTAATGAGAATGAGAACTCCAACATAAATTAAGAGATATATTAGGGAAATTAAAACACATGCTTTATTAAGAGATATATTAGGGAAATTAAAACGCATGCTTTATTGTTGTAAAAGGTTGGCTATTACTACTATAATATTAGCCTATTTGAAATACATATATTTATAAGCAATTTTTGTTTGTTGAGATTCATTAAACAAATAATATATCTCGAATCTCTCTAATTACATTTGAGAATAGAAAAAAATGACAAATACACATGGCATCACAAAATAGAAAATGTCCACATCTACCAACCACAATGTTTCACAAAGAAATTACAATTATAGAAAAGTCAATTATAATGTCTATTGATGGACAATATTATAATGACTATTTATGGACAATAAAATAGAATAACATACCATAACCTCTATAATATAAAAGAAATTTTATATTTAATTGACGTTGTTTAGAAGGATTTAATTTTATTTAAAAGAATTTTATCTACCTCGACATTAATAATATAAAATCAGATTTAAACATCATGTCAATATCGAATATGAAATTCATTATTTACAATAACAATAAAATAATTTTTCAACTCCTAAAAAAATACCAAATATAAATATAAATTATATAACCTATAAAAAAAAAAAATTTGAACCTTGTTTTTTTGTAAAAAAAAAATACATAATTTTTTAACACAAAAAATTGATATTAAAGCAGATGATCAGTTTAAATTAGAAATATTAAAGAAAGTGATAAGAAATAAGAGGATATTTTAGCTATGAAAGAAAATTAATAAGTTTTTACTATTAGAGAGAAAAGTAACATAACATTGATCACATTCATAATTTCAAATTAACAAATAAGTAAATACTAAATTACAAATGTTTCATGTCATCGTCATCGATTCACATTACTTCTCCTTCCCTTAACAAAATAATTATAATGATTAAATTAAAATATAAACATTAACATACTTTGAATATCAATTTCTTAAACGACTTATTCAAAATAAAAATAAGTTATGATACGTTGAATCTCCCAATATAAGTTACTCCGTTTAATAATTGATTATAAACAATGAAATTCACTAATACATGAGAAAAATATTTGTTGCCGATAAATATGAAACAACTATTTGTAATTTATACATAAATAAAATACGTGATAAAGAGTATAAAAAACAGAAGACATATATTAGTAAATGATATATAAAAGATACAAGACAAGTATTTTTCACCAATAAATATTTAAAAGCACAGGATACATATTAGTCATCGAAGCGTAAAAGGACATGGGACAAACTGACAAACATTAGTTACTAATAAATATAACAATATTAGTTAATCTATAATCTCTATGCATACAATTTAGGATGGTAAAAATGAGTAATCTACGTGTTATTCTAAAGTTTACTAAAAATTTCAATGTCGCGTGTCCTGTTTTGGCAAGACATTCAAATCAAACAAGATGTATGAGAGTATGAGGAAACCATTCACCTAATAATATATTTTTTTCTCATAGCTAGCCATTTCAAAATTAATATAGCATTGACATGCATAAATGCCTAATAAATACACATTATAATAAAATTGATTTTTTTTCTCCATGTAATTGTTCAAACGAAATTTTTCAGTAGGTAACCCATTATAATAGCGTTGACTACAATATATTGATTTCACATTAAAATTGCTTTGATGTTGGCATTTATATGACAATAGTAAGTTTTCATGCTATAAGTAATTTTCATACTCAATCATTTTATACCACTCAACTTAACCATTCTTATCTAATTCCTTATTTGAAAAAGAACTTTTTAACAAGTTTGAACTTTCTTTTAAGTCATGCAATGGTTGTAAGCGAATTTTTTAACAAGTTCGAACTTTCTTTGATTTCACAAGATTCATGCAATGGTTGGTAGCAAACTTTTTAACAAGTTCAAACTTTCTTTAAAGAAGAGTTTGTCTATATTATGTATAATTTTCGAGTCCGTATTAATTAAATACTAGATGTCATGACAACATCACATATATATTGTTCCAACTTTACTCATAAGACTAAGATCATACCAGTTGATCATGGAATTGTGCCTTATTATTCATATTTTTTACCCATCCTTTAATTTTTCTTTTAGATAGTTACAAATCTGAAGTTATGGTCGGTGAATTTCTATTGAGTTTATTAAATTTTATAAAACATAATAATATGATCTAAAATATTTTTGATATTGTAACTTTGTATAAATTTTCAAGATATAATCGGAATGCTAGCTAAAGTTGAGGTTGAACATGAATATATTTTTGATGGTGTTATGACAGGTTATTTCTATAGATCTAGAAAATAATGTTTTTTATTTTAAAGAAAGAGAATTAGATATTCTATATTTTATATTGTTATTGTTTATTAGAGTAATATGTAGACATGAGCGTTAGACAAAAAACTTTTAAAACTAATTATAAAACATAAAAATGGACCGATTGTTTTCCCGAGTTTTTCATAACCTACGAAGGACAGATTCTCCTTCTTTTACTTTATTTTGACAAGATATTCTTTTGTACTTTTTTTTTAGCAAATCTTCTTTTGTACTTAACCTACAAATAATTTGATTAATAACATTTTCAATGTCAAGGCTTGAGTTACTTTTTGACAAGTTATTTCGGATTCTAACTCATAGTTGACCTAAAATAGGTAGTAATGTGTATTTACAAACAAATATCATAGGTAATTGTAGACAAAAACACAACCATAATAACATTGTTTTTTTAGAGGATCAGAACATTTGTTATTTATAACAAGTTATTTGACTAATCTTTAAAAAAAAAAAAATGACTCGAGTGTAAAATCTCTTCTCTTAAACATAAACATAAACATAAAATCATGGGACATTTAAAGGATCATGAACATTTGTTGATAGATATAGAAATAATGAAAATATATTTTTCACTGATGCATAAAAACACGGGACATATATTTATCAATAATTAACAAAATATATAACACATATTTGTCATTGCGGCATAAAAAACAAAGACAACTTTAGAAAAGCAAGAGATAAATAAATTTCATCAATAAATAAAATATTTGAAGATTGAAAATCAATAGCCTATTACCCGTGCATTGTTTGGAAATAGCAAATGGAACCATATTATATATTTTGGGGAAGTGAATATTTGGTTGGCAAAGCCATGCAGAGTCATTGGTTGATATTAGTGATAGCTTGAAAGTGTCTCTTTTTGGAATGAAATAGATTTCATAGCAATCACAACAAAGCATTTTATGACCATTTGTAAAGGCATTGTCAAAATAGCAAAATGACGTGTACTTAGAGAAACTATATTTTTTTGGTAGAAAGACATGTTTCTACAACTCTCAATTTGACAAGGAAAATATAAACTATTAATCCTTTCGAATCATCTACTATCCAATCACATTATTCCCAATGCATTACACTGATACAGTATAACACATGAAAGAACAGAAAATAAATAATCATAAGAATAAATCATGTGACTCAAATTCTAGAAGGGATTAGAGGAACATTGTTCAATAAATAAGCACTTGCAGCAGCAACTCCACTTCCAAGCTTGACAGGGTAACCCACATCTTTGAGTGTCATCTCCACACCAGCAAGACATCCCAAAAGTTGCAGCTACAAATATATAACATATGAAATAATTATAATTTTTTTTATAAACGACAATTTTTTATATTATAAATTTTTAATATTGTCTAATTTTTTTTTTATTTGTACTTTGATTTGTAAAATTCATGTAATAGTATAGAGAACAGCTTCAAGAATAGTTAGTTTATGCTATTATGTGACAATGATGGAATGATGAGAATTAAATAATTTACCTCATTTAGATGGCCAACATGTCCTATTCTGAAAATTTTCCCAGCAACTTTGTTCAATCCACCTCCTAAGCTTAAATTGTATCTCTTCCATGCCCTACTAACTATTTCACCACTGTCAATGTTAGGAGGTACAACAATAGCAGTCACACTGGCACTATACCACTCCTCCTTTTGGCAACAATTCTTCAATCCCCATGCCTCTACTGCAAGCCTACATATAGCATATAAGACATAGGAAACACAATAAATTCAAATAACAGAAATAAGAATTTTTCGAGCCGCATAAAAATTACTTTGACCAAACTCTAGTCGATGTGCGATTTCAACATATCTCCCTTGCTCAGAACTGGACATCTAAAGTATGGACAAATATCTAACTCAAATAAACGAAGTTATAAATTACCTAGTTGCTTTGGCTAAACGCTTATGCCTTAAAATCACATTTTCAAATCCTTCTTCAAAAACCAAGTCAAGGGCTGCCCTTAGACCATAGAGCAACTGAATGGAAGGAGTGTATGGCCAATAAGTTCCCAAGTTGTAGCATTTCAAGTAACCATTCCAATCAAAGAAAGATCTAAGTGATGTAGCAGATTTCGAAGCTTCAATGGCTTTAGGTCCTGCACATACAATTCCCATTCCAGTAGGAAGAGAAAGAGCTTTCTGAGAACTAGTCACTACCACGTCTACACCCCATTCATCCATGCGGAAATCAAGAGCACCAATGGAAGACACAGCATCAACAATAATGAGTGCTGGGTGCTGGTACTTGTCTGATTAAAGAAAACATAATGTGAGGATAATCATTTTGTTTAAGATAAGTAAAAAAGTGAAAAATATACAATAATAATTAAAACTACATGCTTGAAAACTATTGATTGGAAAAGAATGATACATAGTTTTAGACAAAAAAAGTTGTCCTAAGAAAATACATTATGTCGTACACGTTTTAGACTTATTTTGAGTTGAATCATAAAATCATAGTCAAGTCAAACAAATGTAATGAGATCTAACGTATAGCATTTGAAATCAATTATGTTATACCTTATTGCAATGCAAATGTATGACTAAGGATGTTATACATGTAGACACTTCATGTGCACACGACCAACAAGGTATCACAAATTTAGGTATGAAAAACGCATGTGATCAACAAGGTATCACAAATTTGTGATACCTTGATCAACAAGAAATCACAAATACATGGAAGATTTGGAAGTACCAGGATTTAAAACTTACAAATAGGACTATTCCAACAAATTCAAATATCTCTCAAGACAAACATACACAAAGTTATGAGGATAACATAATAAATAATTGAATAACAGCGATAGTTAGAAGGGAAGCTCACCAAGGATTTTTCTCACTTTAGTCAAGTCATTTGTGACCCCTGTTGTTGTCTCATTGTGAACAATACAAATCGCCTTTATGGTATGTGTTTTATCTGAAGCAAGTTTTGATTCTAGAACATCAAGATCAGCACCCTGGCCCCATTCACTTTCTACAACATCAACCTTAAAGTTGAGGCGTTTTTGTTGTTCAATCCAAAGCAAGCTGAATTGGCCGATTAGGAAAGATACAATACGATCCCCGGGAGACAATGTATTTGTCAATGCACTCTCCCATGCACCGGTACCTAAGAAAATGAACGATCGTAACTTAAATTTTAAGTGTCGGACAACGTATCTATAAAATTAAAGAAATTTCTTGAAAGTTTTCAACCATAATAGCATTGACTTTGAGTCGGTCAATAGAAATTGTCCCAGACGGGTTAATGTGATCAAGATTTTTCAATTTCAATCTTAGTAGGATGTGTTTAAGTCTTCAATTATAGAACATTCTGATGACTAAGGAAACTATAACATATAAACAGATTAATGAACAATTTGACAATACCAGTTGTGGGGATGAGAAATGGGATTCCAGAAGTAGTCTTGAAAATTTTCTTGACATCATCAAGTAATGTTTTTGTCAATGCTGTTATTGCTGGAGTACGATGATTCTCATTGTTTCTGTTCATTGCACGAATAACATGTTCAGGAATGTTGGTGGGCCCAGGAACAAAGAGATGATTTCTTCCAGATCCATAAGCAAAATCCATCTTACTTTTGCTTCAAATCTCAATCTTCAAGCTATTTCAATTCAACCTATATGAAATCCATTCAAAGTAAATATTTGTCATATTGATTACAATGATCCTTAATATCATTAATTTCCTTATAAGAACGATTCTATGATTTCCAAAACTAAAATTCTTTGTTGAAGAAACTTTCCTTGAAAAAAAAAAAAAAAAGTTGCGGCTAGAAAAACCTAGAATTACTATGCCATATCACAATTTTATGTGTTATATGGACTTGCTACTAAATAAACCTGCAATTGTAGAATTCAATTTGGCTTCTTAATAAACTCTCTCTAAGTTTACATGTCAGAGGTTTCAAAAAACGGACCGGTACCGGGATTGAGGCCGTTACAAAACGGTATCAGCAGCCACCGTGACCCTTTTTGGACCTTTTCACGTCGAATACAAGAACAGGAGAAGAAGGAATCTGAATCTTATCTTTTTTACACAAATCAATTACCTACTTCTCTTCCTGCTTGCCACCGTTTCTTGCTTCATTCTCTTTGTTCAGGTTTACATGTCACATAAAATATCTAACAATAAACTTTGATTTTTAAGGGGTAACAGTGTGTGATTTATAAACAAGATCACCTACCTATATTCTCAAAACATGAGTTTTCCATATCCATAACATTAAACCAAACATAAAATACATGCAGATAATAATATACGAGTGACAATGAGTTGTGTATGCAAGTGGCGGCAGAAGAAGAAAGGAAGAGATGTACCTATGATGACCTTCTTTTTTGTTGGTAAGAATGCCTACGATAGAAATTAATTTTGTGAATAAAGAAGAATGAGTAAAGCTTATTTATAAGCTGGATATTGAACATATGTAATATCATCATGCCAATAAACTCAAATTATTTTGTTTTCAAATTTCCTAATAAGCCCATGCAGATAGGATCCAAGTCCATCATACGTGGCTGATATATGTTACGAGAAAGAAAGAAAGAAACGGTCTTTTAAATTGCAATGACTTTTATTTTCTGATGAGCTGTTCTTTTTTTTTTTTTTCTTAACGAGTTTTATTTGTTATATATAAAAAAAAAAGTTAAATATGTTTTTGGTCCTATATTTTACGCAACTTTGATGAATAGTCTCTACATTTTAATAAATGTTTTTAAAATCTCTATATTTTTACTCCTTTATCAATTCTCTATCCAATCACCAAACGGAAGGCTGATACGACAATTTTTTAAAAAAATTTTTACTTTTTAAGTGGATTGGTCTGAAACAAATGGGTTAAATATGATCTAACCCATTACATAGAAGATTCCAATCCCTAAATCCCAAATTTCTTCTTCTTCCTCGTTGACCCTCACTTTCCCACAATTTTTTCTGCTTGTTGTTGCTCTTTCACAAGCTCACTTATCCTTCTACCTCCTCATGCTCTTCATCAGTTTTTCAATTTTGTTCTTCAACTTCAATAATCAAAACCCAAAATTGAAAAAGAACTCTAATTTCCAGAACCTCTCACCACAGTGGCAACAACCCGTCATGGTCATCAGTGGCAACAAGGATGTTGGATCCAAACTTCGGTCATGATTTAATTGTAAATGAAAAAAATGGGTAGAGGTGTTAAAACTTCTACACACGCACATGTGTACATGGTTTGTTTAACACTGGGCATTCGAAACTTAAGGTTTGTTGTGATTTGAAGGTTATGCCATTAGATATTTAGATCAGTTCTTCAGATTTCATAACCCTCAATTTTCTCCTTATTTAGGTGATTTTATATTTGAGTGTGGTTGTTGTGACTTTAGTTTTGTTGATAAATAGGAGATTAGCTGAAGACGATGATGCATAAGAAGATATAGGAGATCATCGTCTTATTGAAAATTTAAAATTTATCTTATTTAGGAGTAATAATAATGTATTTAAATTTTAAATACTTTTTTTGAAGGATTAAATTTTAATTTGCTGAATCAATAAATAAATAAAATAAATTTTAATTTGAATATTTTTAATATGTGGCATGCCACGTCATTAATGAGGCCATGGCGTCTGATGTGGCATCCTCCATTTGCCAAATCAGCAAAAATAGATAGCATGGACCAAATGTCACTAACGGAGTAAAATGTAATGATTTTAAAAATATTTATTGAAATATAGAGACTATTCTCAAAATTGCGTAAAATGCAGGGACCAAAAACATATTTAATCTTTAAAAAAAACTGTAATGAAATAAAAGAGGTGGAAAGATAGGATCTAATGCCTCATCATATGTGGCTCATCCATATCTATCTATAATTAGTTAATATTAATAATCCAAAGAATAAACATTTATAACATTATAAAAAAACATAACAATACTTTTGATAATAACAATAACAATACTTTTCATAACAAAGAATAATTAAAGATGGTTAGTTTGAGATTTGGATTTGTGTTAATTTAGATAGACCAATTTAGCTTCTTAAAAAATCAAAATTATATATATAATTTCAAATTGTTTACCAACAAAACTAGACACACTAAACAGGGTGTGGTTATGGTGCATAAGGAAATTCGTATGCACCGTGCATAAATCTCAGCCCATTAACTGATAGCCCAACATAATTGCTTCCTACACCCCCAAGTGAAACCTTAATTCTCAAGAAAGGAGCATTGATTTTATGTTCTCCAGCTTATGGTTTCTATGCTGGTGTGGTCTATTTAGTTGCTGCTTTCCTCCCCTGTACGAATCAGAACCTCCTCCTCCCTAATGCTTGCTGCATTTTTCTGTCAAATATGTTTAAATTAAGTATTTCTTATTGTATTAGCCACTGCAAGGAAACTGGAGAAAAATGGTGACAAATAATATACTTTTCTATGCATCAATACTTGTTACTTTTCTATGCATCAAATAAAAACTATCCGACAAAATGCTACAGTCCAGAATTTTTTTACACTAACATGTAAAAAACTCAACATGTTTTAGATAAAATGAAAACATGTAATAAAAAATGAAAACATGAAATTATGCTAAAACCATTTTACTGTGGAAATGGTTTCTGTGAGTTGTACTCCAAAACCATTAGATGTACTTAATGGTTTCCAACAGGTGACAAAAACTAAGGACCTAGAGTCATTGCCATCATTCAGTTTTGGACCGACACAATTGGAGGAGGAGGAAAGGAATGGTTTCTGTGAGTTGTACTCCAAAACCATTTTGCTGTCGAAATGGTTTCTATGAGTTGTACTACAAAACCATTTTGCTGTGCGAATGGTTTCCAGCAAGAACAACATGAACAATATTTTCTAGCAATTCATTTTTTGAGCTTTCACTACAAATCCATCAAACATTTTTCCAGCAAACAATCATGGGATAAAAATTTCCGGCAACAATCTTTTTCTTTTGATTTCAACACTATCTCCATCAATATTTTTTCCTTCTCTCACAAATAACAACAACCTCCATTTTCAAATCATCATCATCTAGAATAACACAACAAATCCGAACTCAAGCAATCACAACACATTCCGAACCGGATCTGTACAAAACAAAGCCAAGGTAAACCGGTTCGAACTGTTGGAAGAAAAGAAGAAGAAAGGAAAGGTAAAATCGTGATCTATTTTTCTAGATCTAGAACAAACCGTTGAGTTTTTGAAAAATCTAAGGTCATATTCATAACCAGTGCGAAAAAAGATGTCGGAAAGTGTCTTTAGTTTTAAAAAAAAAAGGAAGTTGAATTTTCCGGCGCGGCGGTGCCGCCCTGTTGGGCCGGCCACCACCGCGCCGGCATTTTAATGTTGATCGAAGAAGATGACCTTTGTTGCAGAGCTTCTCTCTCTAAAATAATTTAGAGAGAGAAGCATTTTAACTTATGTTTCACTTATAGCTCTTTCTTTATTGGTGTAGTTTGAGAAGCCTAAGATTATTACACATGTACACTAGATCTGATGGTTGTGAATGATTTATGCACGGTGCATAAGGATTTCCTTATGCACCATAACTTTTGCCCACTAAACATGTAGTAGAAGAGTAGTATTGCGGTTTCAAACTCACCCTACATATTTAATAATGGTGCAATCTAGGTAATTGATAAAAAAATTATCTAAAAAAAAAAGGTAATTGATAACTGTTTTTTCACTCAAAACTAAAATAATACACATATAATATTACTAATTTTTTTTTAAGAACAATATTACTAATTTTTTAATTTACTTTGAAAATATACCCCTAGGTAATTAGAAAAAAAAAATCAATTGAACGTATAATACTCGAATAGTACTTTTACTCGTTGAAAATAATTATAATTTTTTGGTTTTTCAAGACTTCAAGTTTTTTTTTTAAAGGCCATGGCTTCAAGTTATGCCAGCTAAAAATTATAGTTTTGGAAAAGAGCAAGTTTAGGCTAATGATTCGGTTTCGAGTAATGAGAATGAGAACTCCAACAAAAATTAAGAGATATATTAGGGAAATTAAAACACATGCTTTTTTAAGAGATATAGTATTAGGGAAATTAAAACACATGCTTTATTGTTGTAAAAGGTTGGCTATTACTATTTACTACTATAATGTTAGCCTATTTGAAATACACTTTTCGGTCATATTTATAAGCAATTTTTGTTTGTCGAGATTCATTAAATAAATAATATATCTCGAATATAATATAGTTCAGATACATCATTTATTTAATAAATTTGAAAAAGTAAAAGTTACTTATAAATAATGTGATCGGAGAGAGTATCTTAGTTAATATAAAATCCTAACGAACTTGGTATCGGAATTCAGAAATAAATAATAATATAATCTATAGTATATATAAAGAAAATAACCTCGGATTTTGGATTGACTTTTTTGTTATTTAAATTATACCATTAAACAAATTTTCTTATAATAATGTTATATTGTTGGTGTTATTATAAAGGATATTCTTTCTGTCTCAAAATGTAAGCAAAAACGAGTCAACATAAGTTGATGTATTTGGTACACATTTTGAACTAACTACATTAACTTTTGTTGATCAATTTTTGCTTATATTTTTGGAAATTTTTTTATTATATTTGTTATATTATTGTTGTCATTGAAAAATATAAATATGATTTGTTGAGTTTGTTACATTTTAAAGTCAAAGATATCTATATCTATAATTATAGTTATATTTTTTTTAAGGATAATTATAATTATATATAAAAAATTTATATAAAATATCCTTTGTAAGTTATACACAAATTTTTATCAAGTATCATTGATAATTTACACGTATTAGCGCAATAAAACGCGTGGAAAGACAGACACGTGAGGGCTCGTCTTTTCACTAATAATAATAGACAAACTAATTCCCTACATTTACTCAAACTGAAAATTTAAATTAAAAGATAATTACAAAGTGGAAATCTAATTTAATAAAACAGTTAACTCCTTTCCCCTACAAAAAACAGTTAAACCCTTCGAAAAAATCATAAACGAAGTAAGTGATGGAGTTCAAATTAAATTTCATTAATGGATGAATCATTAGAATCCGAATTTGATTTTTGGATTGGACAAATATTTATCAGACTATACTTATCTTATGGTCGAACTTTAAATCAAAGTCTCTTTTAAAATAGGAGAGTTAGTAAAAAATATAAAAAATCCTAATGTAATTTTTATCCAACTTATTTTTTTATACCGTTTGAGCTTATTCTTGTGTGATTCATGCGGCCAAATTGTCTAGTTAGGCGGCACATCTGTTTCATAAATTAAATGAAATATGATTAAATTTATTAATTCAAGAGTAAAATATACAGTAGATTTAGTCATGGTACGAGAGTAATTTATACAAATCCTAAGAGCAACAAATGTTGTTGCTCATATATTTGTGAGAACGACAAGATTTTATGCTAGCCTTTTTTTTTGACCAAGAAAAAGTTAACTATTATCATTAATCAACCAATGTTCATACAAGAAGGATAAGAATTAAAAATACGGTGACTAGCCCAAGAACAGACTGCCCTAGCTAAAGTATGAGCAACCATGTTCGCTTGTCTCCTAACAAGCTTTACTTCGAAGTTGGAATGTAAAGATAACTAATAAATAATACTAGAAACAATAGCATAAAATTCTGAATCACCATGACCTAGAGACGATAGAGCTTGCACTAGAGTGGCAGAGTCAGACTCGAAGACAACCCGGTCCCATCTATTCACATCAGCAAATTGAATAGCATCGAGTAAGGCTACTGCCTCGCCCTCCAAAACCGTCATATTTGCCCGTCGCCATTTCGTTTGAGCCCGAATAAATTGCCACATTCCATGACCGTAACCATCTTACATCTTTTGCGTGCTGTGCTAGCCCTTAAATATTTGATTTAAGTCCAACCTACATTGTTCACATTTATATGGTAATACCTTTTTTTAAATGAAAAATATAAGTACTTAGTTTATTTGATTAATAATTTTACTCTTTGTGCAAGTTTGAACCTAGAACATTCAACTCTTTTTCTCTTAACTTAAATCAGTTGAACTACCGAACCCTACCAACGGTTACCTTTTAATGTTCATTAAGGCTTTCTTTGTGCATTTGGAAGGGGAAGAAGGGCAGAACTTGGAGGAAAGAAAAGAATGAGCAACCAAAAGAAATAGAAGACTTTGAGAGATGAGAGCTATAATAGGATGCAACTTTCTTTATAATACAAAATCTTCCTAATTTATGAGAACTCAAGAATTGTACGGAAAGAGGATCGTAGGTTTATTTAAATTATTCAAATTCAATCATAAGTATAAATTAGTTAGATCATTTTAATTTTGTTACTCATTTATATACTTGTAGGTTTTTTATAATATTCTTAAAATAAAATATATATTAATCATAAGTATAAATTTATTATTCCTTAAAAAAACACTCTTTCAAAAAACGTAAAAAATTTCTCTATTTTTCATTATATATTTTTCACATGTTAATCATCTCCTTTCCTCATTCGAAACTCTCAAGCAAAACCTAAAGCATAGATTGAGACATTGAAACAGTTCAAGAAAGATATTGTTCGCTGATATCTGCTGCTAACATATTATTCATTCTCTGACAATAATAAATGATGCCAATGAGCTAATTTAACATTTTTAACTTCGCAGCGATAAGGCACTAAAATATATCTGTTTTTCTTTCCAACACATACACACACATCCCACATGACATGAAAGCAATACCACTGTTACGAATTTTGAGGAGGGTTTTAACTAGAGAACATCATGTGGCAAGATATTTTTGTATTTGAGCCCTTTTTATAGGTACGTCGCCCCATTAACATCATAAAATCAAATGTGTGCGTGTGGGACAAGAGAAGTTAGAAAAGCTGGGAAAATTAGGACCACTAGAGCAAAAGGGGGACCAATTTTTTTGTGAAACGTGGCTAAGTTCAACTTTCGTAAAACGCGTATCACATTTTTTTTTGAACAAAACGTGTATCACGTTGGTGTTGGTCTCAATCACTAACAAAGGGTTGGAAAGACAGTGTAATTGTTAAGGGCATCATGGTTGTTTGTGAACTCCATGCACTTGCATATTCATGGATTTTGATAAGTTACTTAGCCAATACTGTAGTTAGTTTTGTATGTCCCCGTGATTAGCTATATCATTTTAATTTTGTTGCTTATTTATATATACTTGTTATGTATGGAACTTTATCATGGATGTGGAGTTGGTTTTGTGTTTCTTGGCTTTTGTGATTGGGAAAGAGTAGGTGCAGCTAGTTTTGTTTACTGGTATCGTGCAATTTAGGTGGCTGGTTTTAGTTCAGTTTTAGGGGTTTGTTGATGTGTTCTTTGTTGTGGTGTTCAGGGTAGCTGGTTCGATTTTGTGTTAGGGGGAAGCACAAGATTTATTTATGTTGTTGCGTAGAGGTTTGACTCTCGTTTTGATGTTAGTTTTGTTTTTGGTGTTGCGTTTTATTAGTTTCGTAGATAGCCTTCGATTTTTCTCTTTGATGTATGGAGTATATGGGTTTTCTTTGGGTCTTTGTCTATATCATTTGTATGTTGTTACTTTAAGACTTCTAACCTAATATTTCTTGTGCTCGATAGAATTGAGTTTTCTCTTTTTTCATTTTGTGAAGGATTGGAGGCACCATTACCAACCGAATCGAGGTTACGTTCCAATCGGTTTCTGCGTCAAACTGAAGCACATTTTACTTTAAAAACTCATAAAGATCTCAAACACAAAATCACCAGAAGCATTAAATCACCAACAACATTAAATCACCTTAAATTAAACATACAAGATTAAAAACATTTGTTAACATTAAATAGCGAGAAACATTCATTTGGCCACAAAATATAAGCGTCAGTGAAATACTGACTACAAAAAATTCCAGTGCACTATAAAAAAAAATTCCGATGTATAGTAAAGTTATATTCTATACATGTTATACCATATATGGTTAAATTGATTCTTCATTTTCAGGGACAGACCGAGGTATAGTGAACATGGGGCAGTTATGACTTTTAAATCTATCAAATTCGGATACTCTAGAACAGAGACGTACTCGTATCAGATATCGATACTCTACAAATATTTGCCTATACATATCCACAAAGTATCGGAACTAATTATTTTAATTTAAAATATATATTTTATCAAATACCTATAAAATACTCAGCCGATACACATAGATGCTTATAATATATGCTTCACATAGACGTATCCCGACAAAAAATGAAGGGTAAACAAGTGAGATTGTGTTGTGAAAATTCAATGGAGATGTATGTGATTCAATTTAAGATATGAATCACTATAGTTGTTTTTCAATTAACCAATTAAAAATTATGTATTTGGTAGACAAACTTTGTTTTGAGTTCTTTTATTGATGCATTTGTTGATATCTTAATATATTAATGAAAACAGAATATGATTTATACAAAAACTTTATATTTTTTATTTTGATTACGTGTATTATTTTTTGTAAATTGTGACTTTTATGATTATATAGTATTGAAGAGTAATCAATACTTATTATTTTTCAAGTATTTTATATTCATTTAAATTTTAGTATAAATATTTTGTTAACGTATCTTTACTGTATCATATCCTGTATTTTAAAAATTTCACGTATTTGCATACCCGTATCGTATCGTTTCCACACTCGTACTACGTATCCAAGCTTCAAAGCTTTAAACTATATAGCACCATAGCACCCCCTATATGTATTAATAGTGTTGGCCACCCCATATTTTTATGATAAAAATGCATCACTATCAATTTTTTAATTGAATAGTGACCAACCTTGTTATATTATAAATATAGTGAACTACACTTTTTTTAATTGAATAGTGACCCACCTTGTTATAAATATAGTGAACTAATATTTAATATAATAATATGTCATTTATTTTAAAATATGTCATTTATTTTAATTAATAATCACTCCCCTTGTTAAAATATAAATATAGTGTCACAATTCTCAATTTTATTTTCAAACAATATTTGTTCGAAAGTCGATTATTTCGTTTAGGTAGATTTAAAAATGAACCGCTCCATTTTTATTATAGTTTAAAATATATTTTGATAATTAGTTCTTAAACTTGACTCATGAACAAAACGAAATGAATTTAAATTAAAAGTTGGGTGTGATAATTAAATGAGTTGAAGATGGGTTATATATATTTTAACTTATTTGATTTCTAATGTGACTCTAATATATATTAAATTTATAAAAATAATTAGATATATTTAAGTAACTTTTTTTAAAAGAATTTAAATAGCTTATTATGTGCTAGGTTTTATCATGTCTTATCATTTCCGCCACCCTCAATAATTTTTCTAGTTTTGTCCTGTTCATCTTCACTATCTATCAAAATCAGATTGTCATCATTTACTACCCCGATCTCTATTACAAAAGAAAATTAACTTCTTAAATTTATTCAATAAATAATGTATCTAGTATATATTAGAAATTAGATAAATTGTATGTTCAGTAAATCTAAAAAGTAAATTTTCTCTTATAATATAAACATAAGGGAAAATATATTTAGATGGTCCGTCAATACCTCTTTCAATATTAAAGAGTTTTTCAAACTAGGGATGGCAATTGAATCTAAGCTCAGTGACTACTTGCAAAAAATACTCACTATCGGCAGGTAAATACCCGCGTTGTTGGGTTTGGGTATGGACTTCAGTAATTATCTGCAAAATTAAATGGGTATGGTCGAGTATACAAACAATAGTTCCTAACCGCCCCACGCTCGCACATTATATATATTATAACTAGTTTTTTTAGGGGATTATAACTATAATAAGTGATATTAAAATTAGTTAATTAATCATATGTCTGATATTATTTTTTTAACTTTGTAATATGCATTTTATATATATATATATATATATATATATATATATATATATTAGAGTTTAGATCCTTTTTATTTGACTAAAATACTACAACGTGTAATATTTTACTTAAGTTGTGATATTTATTGTCTTTTTGTTGTTATGCAAGTAAGAGGCACAGATACGAACATTTTAAGGCACATAGGGTACGGGACGGACATCAAACTTGCTATCCACAATGGTATGGTCTCGAGTACGGATAATTTTTTAAAAACACAGGTATAAAGATGGACACTATACCACCCTACTCAACAGGTACCCATTGTCATCCATACTTCAAACAAAGACCATCTCTCCACAAATTTTATTCTGCTATGCCTTATCTCCATTTTATTTTTGTACCAATTGCCAGGATGGTCAATCGGGATGACATCAACCACACGGCCACAAGCCGTAAAAACCGGTTGACTCAGCTCAGCAAAACCGATGAGTCAAATTGTACGATATACATGCAAAATTTTCATGCTGACAGCGCCGTTTCCCAGAAGCATACTCATAATAATCATGTGTTTCCTATGCTAGCCTGTCACGTAACGTTCAAAGTTTGGAGGATGACTGCTTTTCATTCTTTTTTTGTAGGAAAATGCACGCAAAGACAGCTTGTTGTGCCAAAAGGATGACAAGTCAACTAAACAAAATTATGGAACGATATCTCTTTGAACTCCTTTGATGTCTCTTAATTCTTAACCCACCATCCGAGCTATCTCCAAAGGACAAAGAAACAATACTATTTGAACTTAAAAATATAAATGAAAGAGAATAATTGACAAAAAAAAAAAACAGATAATCTACAGATGCTAAAACAGTTTCAAAGAGTTACTACCCGTTGGGTTGGGCACAAGCATTCTATGAAGGATTTAGCTCCCTCTAAAGTGTGTACTGTGTTGTAAGTGAAATAAGTAAATTAATGGTCGATATGCTTTTTTTAACACCAATTGTCGAAATGTTAACTACTCATATAATACTGAAAATACTGGAAAGAGGAAAAATATCAAGCTAAATGCTGGAAAAACATCAGGTAAGAATCTGAGAATTTATTTTTCTTTTACTATCCACTAATGAACCCACTTAAAAGAGTTGTGTAAACTTGCACATTATAGCTATAAATATCACAAAATCAGATACAATTCTGGCTGCATCAACTAACATACTTTATGGATTGAGCAGTTCAGTCCAATAAAATTGCAGAACTGACAATGTATACTTTCCTAAGTATGTCTATAGCAAGTGGGAAACCTTTCTTTTTACGATTTTTCGTATGTAAACATTTTGCTAGGCTCATATTCAAGGGTAGAAACCAAAAGGACAAAAAGAAACAATTGGCAAGATTCAGTTTCATCTTGCAGCAAATCCTCATTTGCTTCGACCACCTAGTTCAAGGACATAAATCCCAGAGTTGAGATATTTCTCAGATCCAGTTCAGAACACTGCCAAAAAGGAATCTGCAGATCTTATTCCCGTGGATGGAAAAAGAATTCCGGAGAATGTACAGTAGCTGAAGCTGAGTAAATGAAGAGTGAAAGCCGGCCACCAACACTAGCTGAAGCTGAGTAAATGCAGATGAAAGCCGGCACCAACACTCTAGTAATCTGCCGCTGAGATCCCAAAAAACTGATTACTTTATTCTCCTTAGGAAAAACCTTGACTTGAAGGAAACCCACCAGGTTGTGTCCTAAAAGGTTTTTCGCTGACCAACCGTTTGTCTGATGGTCCAGCACCAAGGATCCCAAGTGAATTAGGATCAGTAATCCGGATTCCATTACTAGAGGTTCTTTGAGGTGGTGGCTGACCCTGGAAATGATCCTCACTTTCAGCTCTTCTTCTTCGTTTCCATGCCTCAGATTTTCCTGTATTATTATCAGGTTCTGACATTTGGTAGTTGGCCATATTTTTAAATCCTCTTTGCCTCTCCATGTGGCGATGGAATGGGTTTCCATTTCTGCTAAATGAAGCAGACGGACCAACCCCACCATCATCTTCTTGTTCCTGTTTAAGTTTGGAATATATTTGATGAAGCCTCTCCCCTGAAAGATGGGAAAAGGTGGATACATATTTCCACAGTCGTACAGTCATTCCTGTAAATAAACAAGGGAAAAAAAATCAATAATATAGTAGACACCGGAGAACCCAAAAAACACAGGGCAACTTCTATCCTCCGAGGGAATAGGGATATAAGAGACCAAGAATAAAGATAAAATACTCCCGACACACGAACAAAGCAGAAACCTTTCTCGTGAGGCAAAACTAGGATATCAGAATGGAGAGAGCACTTACTATCTTGCTTATAGGGTTCCACTTCATTTTCCAACACAATTTGATCAATTCTTCGTCCAAGAAGTTGTAAATAGTTGCGTATTTTTGAAAGAACCTAAAGTGAACATGGGGAAGTAAATAAGGTGAACATGTTTCAAACACACACAATAAAAGGAAAGAAGCTTACAGGGGTACCTTTTCCTTTGGAAGATTAGCACTAGTTGTCTGCAATCTGTGAAGACGTTTCAAAGTTTTCATTTCTTCAACCATCACATCTTGACACCATTCCATCCATTTTACCTCCTTAAACTGCTCGTATACTTCCTCATCATCGGACATTTCACCTTCCTCTTTTACAATAGCCTCAACCTTTCGGGGTTTCTGAAACCTATCCTTTCTCATTTGGACATTAACAGAACCCAATTTTTTCTTCTTCTCCTGTCCACGCAACAATGAGATATTCATCATATGTTCTTTCTCTTTCTTGGAAGGCTTCCGTGCAACTCTGCTATTTGCATTTTTTACCCCAAGAACAACAAGTTCCTAGACCATAAGAAAAAATGAAGCGATTATGGCAAGTGACAAGCAATAGAGATTGATTCAGCAAATAACATAGTATCCACCTATACACGAAAGAGCAAATTGTTGAGATATGGCAATTAGTAGAATAAAAGGTAGAATATTGATTGAGATATTCTCTGCCTTATTTCCCTCGGTAAATATTATTTTTTCAATGTACATATCTGTAATTAGATTGATATAGGACAGACTTAATCAAGGGATCCTCTTTGTACAGTTTCATCATTACAAATACAAAATGCTGAGAGATAATCCCTTAAACTATGTAGCATCAATTCATTATTTCTAACTGAAAGAACCATAATGCTTAGTAGGAAGCAGATCTTGAATTAGTGAACGTGGACTAGGGTTGGTTCAATTCAAAACATAATCCAGATTTACCCATACGTACTATCTTTGACCACTGGAATACACAAAATAAGTGTTTATAACAGAAACCTTCACATTTTCTTTGGTAGGCTAAATAACCAACATTTTGGGGGGAAAACTTAATTCGCTTGGTAAATATATATAATTTACATGCCATAAGAAGACATGTTGCAGAAAATGGATGTTGTATGAATGCATGTCTAAAATTTGAAGTGTAAAAATACTTGACCTTGAAACAGAAAAAGACAAGCATGCATATATTCATGTAGACAACTGAAAACTGAACCAGAATTTTTTTTTTTTTTTGAGGGAGCTGAACCAGAAATCTATTGTCTTGGATTAGAAAAATTAGTACAATATTCACAATTTGATACCAATCTCAGAGAGATCACACTAAAGAAGGATAAAAGCAGGGAAAGGAAATTATAAAGATAGCCAAGACAATGAAAGTTCCAAGTCCTCACTTAATCTGATCAACCAAATTCCCTTCTCTTCCACTACGTTTTGCCAAATCTACATTCTAATTTTGCCAAATCTACATTTGAAGTACTGTAGTAAAGAGGGTGTTTTGTTTCAGACTGCTGATCTGGTACAGATCAATCTCCGTTTGATATAACTTCTAACAATGACATTACAGAAGATTCTAGAAATATCAATGCAATTGTATCACTCGACCATACTATAATCTTCCATAAACTGATAATGTTTATATTACCCTCAGTGCATATCATGATCTCCTATCTCTATTCTGTTGCTCCAGTGGCTTCTTATTTCTAGTATATACAATAGTAAATTGAGTTCTAATCCATGTGAATTATCATGTAAGAAACAATGTCTCAAAAGTAACTATCAGGTCTAGCAGAAGAAAGGGAAGCTTGTAAAGGCAGTTAGAAATACAGAAATTAAAAGGAATAAATTAGCAAATTCGTAAATCATAAATACAAACAAAACAAGAAGACTGCTTAATTTAGAATTCATGTAATAGGCATACTTGTTCCAGAAGGGCATTGGCACGGTCTCTCAAATTTGGAGCTCGTGGCAAGAAAGTTTCATGGTTTTGGAGTTCTACAGGTGCTATTTTTTTCATGAGGCCAAGCCTTTCATCTAATCTAATCACTTCCCAATTACCAAATCCATGGTAATGTATTCCAAGAAGCAATCTTGCATCATCAACTGCAAAAAATAAAACATTAATTGCAAAAGAAACAATGAAGTCACTTGAAGGAATGCAGAACACAAACTACTTGGAAGGTACACTTACTTTGATTCCACCCACAACCTTTCGACCAGTTTGAAGGCTTGAGATACGATAAAACACGGAACTGTGCAAGGGGATCTTCATACCGGCTAATGCGCTTTGCTAGGAGTTGAAGCTCTTGGACACGGGTAACTAGATCATTTGCTTTCACAGGGACACCAAAAAAATCTAGCACAGGCCCCTGGATGCAGTATTACATGTTAACACCAACTAAGGAAGTAATAAGAATACATATTGTTGAAATATTTCTCTGATTTAGTTTCCTTTATCTTCTGCGTATATTTCTTTTAGTAATTAATTAGATATAGGCAATTATTCTTATCCCTGTAATTAAGGGGTGTAGATTGTAATCCTATTGTTATAAATAAACAAGGCAGAGGGTTGATCTCAAGCAAATCAGTTCACGTCAAATAACCATTTACACACCAAATTTAAGAGAGTTTAATGTTATACAAACCTTTAAATCCAGATTTCCAATTTCCACAGCTTCTGAACAACCATCAATCAAAGCATTGAAAAGTTCAATCTGTGCTTCAGGTGGAGCTGCGGCAACTGCCCCACCAACGTCAGCAGCAATTAAGTCGATTTGGTTCTCATTCCCATATTTCATAACCTGGCCATTTAATTGGGGATGATCATACAACAGTAAAAAAATTATTGTCATGGATAATAACAAAAATGAAGCATGTTTATGACACATACACAAACAGCAAACACATGCTGGTAAGCCAAAATATCATTATGAAAGAGCCAAGTGATTGAAGAAAAAGACAAGGGTATCATTAACTTAAAAAAGATGTAAATGCAACATCAGCAAATCATTGACCGACCCACAGGGAGGAAGAACAATGAACTTTTATCTAAAAATAAATGGAGCAAGGAGACACCATTTTTTTTAGGAAAACAACGGGGCCAAAGCCCATGGGAAGACAGCTTAGATGCTGACAAGATTTGAACACACTACTACAATATATATAAAAAAAAATTGTGCAAGTGACCAAAATGCCCATGTGATCTCTATGATAAACAAGAAAGTCACTTTCAAGGAAAACTAGACTCCATGATGTCCTGGAGTGATTGTTTTGAGCCAACACACAAATGGAAACGTAAATATAAGTTATGCTCGTGTTTGAATTTTATATTAGCAACCAAACAATCTCAGACATAGGTTTAAAATTCAGAGCCATTTCAACTTTCAAGCTCATATCACGGAAGCTTCTCTGATCCCAGCTTAAGACAAAAACTGAGTCTCACATTCAGTACAGGTAGAATATGGACATTCAATTATTCAGTTCTCGTCTGCACAATCACATCCCTACTCTTTATAACACACTTTTTATTTGTAAAAGAACACACAAACACTTTTGATGTTTAAATGCTGATCCCACAGCAACTAACTAGCTACTTAATCCTGAAATGGCTGGGAGAAAATATAAATCAAATTGGGATGAAGATTCCCAACAATTTATCAAGGAAAAGCTTAGATCTCAAAGATTAGGTCTTGCCAAAAGCAATAGGTTTTTTTTATAGAAATAGAATCTTACTGCACGAGAAAATCGAAGTGCATCTCTTTTTGATAAATTCCCATATGACCAACTTCTCACTTGGACAGAGGCTCCATCAACCATTGGTACTGCAGGAGCTGAATGCTCTGCTTTGCGGCGTTTCTGAACTCGTTCAGGTGGCTCAGGTTCCTTCTTTTTCCTTTTATTACTCCTTTCAGATGGATCAGCCTCGGCATAACTTTTAATATTTCTTGCAGAACGCGGAGCAAGAGCTTCCTAAAAGAAACATAAAACATAAGGCAAGTATAAGAATAGCATGCTAAGCATCAACTCAAACAAACATTACATAAACATAAACCTTAAAAACTCAACATCGTTACAGAATTTTTGTAATATTATATCAATAAGAAGAACAAGATCAAACCTCTGCTTGGAATGCAGCATCAGGCTTTATCCAACGACTCCAGAAACTTGCATCATCTTCATCATTACAAAAATTAGCAACCTGCACATAAAGAAGGAAAACCAACTTGTTAATTCTACATCCTGTCGAAATCCTTCTCCATCCTGGAAATAAAAAAGTCATTGCAAAAAAGAAACCCATATCTTACCTTAAATGCACTTAATAACTCATTCCCTTGTTCGTCTTCATCTGTCTTCTCTTCAACCTTCTCAGCTCTTTCAAGAATCTCATCTATATTCATACCTAGGAGTCGTTTCTTGCTTTCTTCATCATTTCTTTCTTCCTTAAAAAGCTCTTCCGCTCCAAATCGTAAAATTGCAGACAGCTCGTTCTGTCATTTATGAAGAAAATGATTGACACTAAATATGAAAAAATTAAAAAGGAAAACACCAAGACTTCGAATGAAATGATTCAATGCAATCAATACAATACAAATAGAAGATGATGCCACCTTAGTAGTTTGGGTTTTGTTATCTAAAGAGACATATAGTATGATGCAGACAGGCTAACTACACAATTTCACAAATATTCTTACTTTATCAAAGTAACTTCCTCCTTTTTTGACTTCTTTCTTCTCCAGTCTACCTTCTGCATTCAGTTTTTGAATCACCAAGTGGTCCAGAACCTGTGGAACACATTTGTATGAAAAATGATGTAAAATTGTTGACCTCAAGGCATGTCCACAAGCAAATGAATCTATCTTGTATGAAAATATTAATACCAAACATACCAAAAAAGATAATACCAAAGTTTGACAAAAGATTAAAACAAAAACAGCCATCAGATATTCAATGATTCTGAACATACCATCTTCTTCTTGGCACGCTCCAGAATATCTTCTTCAACACTTTTGCTTGTCACAAATCTATATATGTTGACAACATCTTGTTGTCCAATTCTATGAGCTCTACTCATTGCCTAAAAGGAACATAGAAATGATTGTAAGTACCTAGGCAGTTAGATGGATAATAGTGAGATCAAAACAACTGAAATACACCTGCAGGTCATTTTGAGGATTCCAGTCTGAATCAAATATAATGACAGTGTCTGCCGTGGCAAGGTTGATACCTAGACCTCCTGCCCGTGTTGAAAGAAGGAAGCAAAAATCATCACTACCAGGTGCATTGAAATGCTCCATTGCCTGCTGTCGCAGCTCAGATTTTGTGCTCCCATCAAGTCTTTGAAATTGAAACCCTCGAAGTGACAAGTATTGTGACAATATATCCAACATCCTAACCATCTGCAATACATATCTTATAACTTAGCATTATCATAAATTAATGCTTAAATCATATTACATTAAAGCAGACTAGAGTTCATAGAAGAGCATCATCAAAAGTCAGATGGTATATGCTCTTAACAGCCACCTCTCCATGAACCTTGCACAATAATGAAAACATCAGCATTTTTATCACCACTAGGTTTCTCCTACTCACTTATGTTATTTTTGCTTGTGTACCTCTTCAGGTGGGGGAAAATAGAAAACAGGTAATGTGCACCACTTTCAACCAGGAAATCCTTTGCAATTTTTCTGATATTTCCTGATATTTGTGGTTTGAGTTCATAAATTTTTTGAGGGGTTCTATTCAAGTGATTCAAAGGGGGCTCTATCTCGTGCTAAATGTCACCTTAAACACCAAAGTTGATTTACTACATCACTTGTACCGCATGATATGTTGAGGAATGAACTACCTTAGCAAATATAAAAACTGGATGGTAGTAATAGTTGACAATCTGGAATATTTTAATTTACATCACAAAATTTACCCGGTCAATTAGTTGGCTGAGAACAACTTATCTTTTTAAAACCCCAGATAAAGTTGATGATAATTTCAACAGACAAGCATATAACACAGCCAGAAATATCCAAATTCATTAAATCCTCTTAAATGTAATTGAATTAATTAATGACACTCAAAAGTGTGATCTTACTAATTCTCCAGAGAGCCAAAACCACCAAAATATAATGAAAACAAAAAGGGTCGTGCTAACATGAAACCTAAGGACACATCTTGAGGAATCAAAAAGTAGAGATTTTACATTGAAAAAAAATCAAATTTTGAACTATTAAGGAATTGAATACACCATTTCCAAATTTATTTTCTTAACAAGTGTCTTTGGGGCATTTGTTAGCATTTGCTAAACAAAAATTGCATGAGTACACAAGAAACAATTGATCGTCTCCAAAGCAACTAAAAATACCATCTAGTACATCAGTTTCAACTTTCAATAACAAACCTGGGAGAAAATCAGAACGCGATGCTTGGTTTCGTGCAATCTAACAAGAAGCTTATCAAGTATCACAAGCTTCCCACTGCTAAAGACAATTCTCTCGAGTTTACTGTTGTCGTTACCTCCAGAGTCCCCACCATAGCCATGGTCAGCACTTTCAAATAGGAAGGGATGGTTGCAACACTTTTTCAATTCCACCACAATATTTAGAAGAGAAACCTGATTTTTTAGGAGGAAAGGATTTAGTGATATACATAATTATATGAAATCAAATTTATCAAAGTTTTGTCAATCCAACTGATAACGTACAGGTGCATCATTTTCAGTCAACTTGTTTCTCTAGTTGCATAAATTAACAAATTAAAATTATTACGTTTTTATGTTAGGCCTATTGGGAAAAATCCAAGTCCCACATTGGATAGATTGGACCCTTGACAAGAATAGAAAATGCTAATCAGTGCCCTAAGGGCATTCTTTAAGGACATTATATAGTAAGTTTTTATGGAAACTAGTGCATCCTTAGGACACTCGTTAGCAAGACCCGATAAGAATTTATAAAGAGAGGCACTCCTCACCATACAAGAAGGTATTTTTAAGGATGAGTTAGGCCCAAATTTCAACATGGTATCAGAGCCTATCGGTTTGGGCCATCCACCATTTATACACGCACCAAGCCCAACAGTGCTGGTGTGAGGGGGTGTATTGGGAAAAACGGAAGTTCCACATTGGTTAGATAGGTACTCCTCACCTTACAAGCCGGTTTTGTAAGGATGAGCTTGTAAGGTCAGGGGGCCACTATAAAGTCTTTTTCAGTCCTTGTCTATTTTCAATGTGGGACTTGGGTTTTTCCCAATACACCCCTTCCCATCCAGCACTACTACTGGGTTAGGGGTGCCACTATAAAGTCTTTTCAGGCCTTGTCTATTTGCAATGTGGGACTTGGGTTTTTCCCAATACACCCCCACCCGTCCAGCACTATTGGGGTTAGTGCGTGGATAATTTGGTGGGTGACCCAAATGGAATAGGCTCTAATACCATATTAGGTTTTTATGTCAAGTCTAACTCATCTTTATAAGATTGGCTTGTAAGGTGAGGGGTGATGCTCTTTGTAAACTCGTTTCAGGCCTTATCTTTTTTCAATGTGCGACTTGAGTTTTTCCCAATAAAAATAGTAAAAAGTTGAATAAGCATAAATAGCTTCTTGCATGTAGATCCAACTTTGTTTCCTTTCAAATAATGAAATTTTGTAAATTTTCAACAAAAATAATAAACCACACCAACTCCAGCATCTTTCTATTGAGAAGCAATGTTCACAATTACACAGTAAAAAGAAACCAAGCATATGCCAGAGTATTGGCATTTGAGTAAAAAAATAAAATGTTTATAAGGAGTGTATATATTATATAAAGATATAAATTCAGCAGTATAAGACCAGCAATGGCATTTACTGTTCCATTAACCATCATAGTGAAGAAAGCAGAGAGTATCCTAGTACAGATAATTGCTAGCAACACAAGATAGAGATGTAACCTGATTCCCACGAACTCCTTTGTTTAAATTTTGGAAGTTACGTTCCAAAATCCACTTATAATACCTACAAGAAAGAAATCAGCAGTTAGTATATAGACTGTAGACTAACAGGAGTGGCTTTTTTTATCTAAAAAAGAAAATCGCTTACTGTTTCTGAAGAGGAGACATTTCAACCCTAAGGATGCGCTCAATTTTGGGGGGTAAAGATTTCTCTACATCTTTGATAACTCTTCGAAGTATGTGTGGTCTCAATTCCATATGAAGATTTGCAAGCTAGCATATAATAATATATGCACATCATTAACAGTGAAAAGAAAAATTAAGACCAAGGAAAATCTAGAAGCAGAAAAGTAAAGGATGGGGTTATCAAACTCATGAGTTGACTTGTAAACAAGGGCAAGTTGTTAACTTGTCTATAGAAGCGTTTCTGTACGCAGAGAAGAATGTCCTTTGTTTAATCTTTGTAAGCACCCATGTTTCATATATCGTGCCATTCTAGTGTATTGGAATGAATCCCAATGAAATTGAAATTGCCAATGACAGTAGCTAATATGCTGATAGCACTTCCCTTTTTTTTTTATTTGATCGTTATGGGGAGTGTAAATGAAGTTAGAAGACTGAGGGGACATTAATTGGCACCCGTGAGAGAACGCATCCTGTCCCTTTTTCATATTTTTAATATTAAAAGTAGTTAATTAGGCCTTTGTGGAATGCATTCCACCTTCTTATTAGCATCTTCATATTTTAATGATAAAATAAAAAAAACATAATATACAATTTTTTTCACAAAAGAATAAAACTACGAATAATTTTGACATGCTAATTTTATATAGGCTCTTCAAATTGTTAAAATTTGGGGACTAACTCATCCTTACAAAACCGGCTTTTAAGGTGAGGAGTGCCTCTACACGTTATAAACTCTTATTTTTCCAAATAAACCCCCTCACGCCCAGCACTAATGGGCTTGGTGTGTGGATAGGTAGGTGGTCCGAATAGATAGGCTCTGATATCATGTTGAAATTTGGGGCGTAACTCATCCTTACTAAACCGGCTTCTAAGGTGAGGAGAGCCTCCTCTTCATAAACTCTTGTCAAGAGTTCCATCTATCCAATTTGGCACTTAGGTATTTCCTAATAATATATATATATATATATATATATATATATATATATATATAGTACTTCATAGACTCTTATGAGTCGAGTCTACATACCCTCGATGTGTCTATGTAGACTCCCGAATTTCACAACCTTGGTAAAGGGCCCCTTGATTTGAATCTGCATATTTCTTGTATTGTTTACAAAGAATTGTGCAGATATATATTATAAGCACGCACAGAAGAGAAAGTGTCGAAATCCCTGAATTTTGGGATCAAATCAAACAGTCTACGCTATCTATGAAAGTCTATCATATATGATAAATTAATGGAAAGAAGGAATAAATATTAATTATGATTAAGATATTTTATGTTATACCTCATTCTCATGGAAAGAACTCAGATTCTTATAGTTTTGAACAAACTCATCCTTGCTCTTGAATTTGGTAGGATCAAGGAAGTGGAGCAAAGCCCTATAAAACAGGAAGAGTGGGGGGAGAATGTTATATAAAAATGAAGAAACAGAGAAAATAAAAGATCAGGTAGCAAAAATAAAACCTATTCAGAAATCAATACAGTGCACATATCATCATGAACCGCAAATCAGAGCAATCTCCGAAACAAAACAAAAAAAAGATGATTCCATATCTGTGTGTATGAAAGTATAAGACAACTCTGAATTTTGATTTTTCTCCTCATTCACCTACCCTAAGTCATAAGGGTAAATGTTAGAGTAAGCTGACTTGTTTTATACTAAGGCTCTAAGTTGAGCATGATTTCTTTAGTTTTATGAACCAACAATGGTCAGTCCGCGAATTGTTAGTTAGGATCAGTTGAGAATAACCACATACATTCACTCTAAGGAATTCACACATCAAGAATATTGTTGAAATTTCAGTTGCAGCTATCTCTCTTAAGTCTTATCTTCCCTTGCAAACATTCTTTCTATTTCTCTGTTTCTCTTCGGTAATCAAACTCAAAGTGAGCATGCACAAAGATCCAGCATAATATACACAGCAATGAACATGTGGAGATGAACAAGCATGCAATAGCACCCTTGAGGAATGTCAACGTTAACTCTTTCAATATTGTATGCAGATCAGTTAACCATGTAAGCTACATTAAATGGATTAATACAAAGGATTAGGATGTACAAATAACTCGTTAGTTACTCAGTCATGCATCAAGTAGGTAATAATATGCATGTTCAGCTGCCACTAATAGAGGAAGAGAATTGTGTGGGTGGAAGATACTCGACATTTATTTATCCATACAAAAAATATTAAGAAATCTAACAAATCCACGGAAGATCTAAGTTTACTTTTAACATGTCTTCTATAAAAGGAAAATGTTACTATTACCATAGCTCTTCAACACTGTTTTGTAAAGGAGTACCAGTGATGAGCAGCTTATTCTTGGTGCTAAATTCCTAACGACCATCACAAAAAAAAAAAAAAAATAACATTAAAAATAGGTTTACCTCAACAGCATAAACAATAACAACATTAAATTGAGGAAAGTTACATACTAAAAGTGATGTATACAACTGTGCCTCGCTATTTTTTAGTCTATGAGCCTCGTCTACCATCAGATAATTCCATTTGATCTTGGAGAGAACAGCCTTATCTTTCAAAATTACTTCATATGTAGTCAGAAGTGCATTGAATTTTATTGGTTTACCAGGCTTTTTGTCATTATAAAACTCATACTGTTGACAAACCTGTCATAAAGATTCAAATGCAAAAAAAAATGAATTAGAGACAAAAAAGTAGCAATTACTATCTGTGATTGCAGATTACATCATTTGCATGTAGATCACAATAAACAACAGTATGAGTCTGTTTATTAACTTTCAGCTATTAAAAAGTGGAACAAAACATATCATTTCAATTGAAAGAGGTGTGTATGTAGATCTAGTGGAACAAAACAGATCATTTTAATTGAAAGAGGTGTGTGTCAGAACTACAACTACTTACTGAGCTAAGAAAAATACAAAATAGCCAATTTATCTTCTCCAAAGACAAACTAACTCGAGATCACCTCATTTTGTGGTCTGTCAGATTTTAAAACTTTCGAATTTTTTTCCTAGTAGCAAAAAATAACCAAGTATGATAAACTCAACACCTATGGCAAATGTAGCATCAGTGTGATTAAACACATGATGGAAAGAGAAAAAAATAGCACTCGACGAAATTCATATCTAAAGCTACATCTTCTCCTCCAAAGCTAAACCAGAATACAATGAATTAACTTGGGACTTGAAAACGTTCCTAGAAGACAGGATGCATACTGTCTGACAAAGTACAAACATATAATGTTGTTGTACATTTTCTTAAACCATATTGAAGGGTGCTTCCACCAGCACATAAAGACTAGATATGTTGGAATTAGGAACTGAGTTATTACTTCAGAAATTTAGTTGTAAGGGACAGCATTGTGCATATTGAAGGAATAGTATAGCTAAACCTAGTGCAAGCTTGTGAGAGCTTGCTATAGGCCTTCCCTTACTCTCAGTGACGGATCCAGGATTTTTGAATAGTGGGGGCACTATATATAAAAATTTGTAACATTAGTAATTGTCCTCTATGATTATTCATATTAAGGAAACTTTGAATGATTTTCTCATTTTCAATATCAATAAAAAAAAAAAACTTTTCTTTGTTTAAGTAACTAAACAATCATTTAATCAGTCATCTCCGGCCTGATTTCGTATCCAATTTTTCATAATAGTTTGAGATATATGATGATAAGTGTGGGCCAAGAGAGAAATGATTTGTGATAAGTGTGGTTCATGTGATTAAAATGTCAACTATTAATACATTATACTACCGAAAAAAAAATTCTAAAAACTTTGTGTGGGCACAAGCCCACAAACACTACAACATGGATCCGTCCCTGCTTACTCTAGCAAACCCTCGTAACTAACTTTCAAAGCAGATAGAACAGTTGTAACAAACTGACTGACAAGCGTCAGTCAACTTTGACTAGCAACCTGCTGTAGCAGGTCTAGTGCTAAGGCCTATATATAGTTGACTATCAGTTGTAGTATATAATCCTAACAGTGCACCCTTTTGAGGTTATCTCATTCAGCATGCATGTCTGCAGTCTAATAAAAGTTGCTGAAATATATTACATATCTGATAGATTTTCTAGTTTCATTTGCATATGACCTGAAAACTCATAGAGATGTCTCACCTCTCGACTTGCTCGAGTGCCAACATATACAATAATATTCATATCAGGAAGCCACTTCCTGAATTCTTTGGCCCAGTTTGATAAAGTAGACAACGGCACAACTACAAGAAAAGGGCCATGGATTTGCTGGGCATTCTGTATAAGGAACATAAATAGTAAATGCATGTGTTTATTACATTGCAAGGGCATTTGTAACCAAACAGATAGTTGATACTATACCTGTAGAAAACCAAGCATCGATACTGATTGAACAGTTTTCCCAAGACCCATTTCATCCGCTAAAATGACATTTGTATCATTTCTCCAGCTTCAAATGCAATAGACATGGTTTTAGAAGACCAAAAAATAAAAAATTCAATACAAACATACATGCATACCTGTTAACAAGAAAATTCAAACCCTCAAGTTGATAATCACGGAGCTTTCCACCCTTCAACCATTCAGGCTGTTCCTCAAGCTTCCGCAAACTTGCTAAACATCACAGCCACGGATTAAGATCGGAATTTAAATAGATAATGTTATATGAACCGGAGAAACTAGATTATTGTCCATACTGTACTAAAAACCGAATAACTAGTAAAACGAAGGCTTCAGAAGACAAAGGGATATGAAAGGGAACTATAAGAAAACACAAAACCGCGCCCCCAGGAGGAACAGGAAAAAATCATTGAACTACAGTTTTAGGATGCCTAATGGAGTGAACTGAAATGTAATGGAATGGTTACTCTATCAATGTTTGGATATTCATACATCTTTTTTTTAGAAGGAAAAAAAAGATACAATGGTTGGAGTCTTTTGTGGTAATGATAATCTATTATTTTCACCGATACTTCGCCTCATCTTGATGTCCAAAGCTTTCAGCTTTATGCTTTAGCAGGGTTATGGGTTTTCAAACAATGACTTCAAAAAGCAACAAATTTATCAGTCTTTGAATATGAATCACCAATTTTGGACTAGTCGATGAGGGTCCAAACGGAGAGGTCTGGCGACAGGCGGCATATACCACTGTGAACATGTTACATTGCAAGTTGGCGGTGAGAGATGGCTGGCTGTTTGTGGCAGAGAGAGGCTGTCGCGAAGGCTGGCCATAAAAAAAAAATGGCTTGCAGTAGTTGGGAAAGGGCGTGCTTATGTGAAGGAAAAGGGGAGGCATTTTGTTTAGGTTATGTTTTCGAATATTTCTGTCATGTAATCTGTGGGAAACATTAAAATAATAGTTGACCAACCTCAACCCGGCTCAAACCCATCTCATCTCACAGGTTGGATGGAATCGGTATTATCGATTGCGGATGGCAGACGGCCAAAAATCCGTCAATTCCACCATAAAAGGCATGGCTTCGTTATCCTTCACAAATTGGCCATGGCGATTGTTAAAAAACTGCCACTGCAATCTTCCACGGCTGCTATTTTATCAAAATAGGTGGCATGGGTCCAAATAACAGGTTAAGGTGAATCCTACTCTTTTTATTTTGGAATCCGACCCACAGGTGAGCCAGGTCGGCTCAGAGGCCACACTTCATTTTGAGAGCTCTAGCTCTGATCGGGCTAGGTCTTCAGAAGTTGAGTGGTCTCGAAGGTGCTTTCTTTGGTGGGGTCTCTAAGGCAGCGGCAAAAGCAGTGACACACGATGATCTATACTGTTAAGGTTACTCTTAAGGCAATGAGAACTGCAATGCAACAAAGGCAGTGAATTAAAGGTTCCACGATGTAGGAAAGACAGGTTTTCTCTGCAATAAAGGCGGAAGACTCTCCCTGATTCAAAGCTCTAATACTAGCTTGATAGAAGAGTAAACAGCGAATTGTATTCCACTTGATTGAAAAATTACGGAGGAGATACACTTTTCATAAGCTATAATAAATCCATACAAATTAACAAGTTACAAGAAAATAAAATTGAACTAAAAAAGTATAGTAGTATACAATGACAATAAGCCCCTAATGGTACATCTTTTTTAAAAAGAAAGTTAAGTTAGTTGGGTCTCAGCATCATGGTCAGGGTAAGCCTCAAAAGACACAAAACGCTTACAAGGGTACTTACGATTACCAACCAGCAAGATCCTCACATTGGTAGCAGGATTTGAACTCACGCCCTTGTGGGATATGAGTTACATCCTTACCAAGTGGACCAACATTCGTCGACAATAAACATCCTAACTATGCATATTACCCCACACAAACCTAATAAAACCGAAAAATATGTACCTTTGCTCTTCTTGCGTTGGGAATCTACCACCTTTCCTTGAACTGACATTGCAGCCTCTCGAGCCTGTTCAAATACGGAAGAATAAAAACTTTATGAAATATTATCCCAACTATCATATATGAATATTCCTTATGCATCCATTACACACCATAGAAAAACATTAATACAACAACCACCACAAAGCCGATGGACATGGATGAGAAACCTCGAGACTACCACCAGGTCACCATTCTAAGCACTAATTTCAACCAAACATGCTTAACACTGGGCTAAGATACACTGGAACTCGGCTAAATGAACGAAGATATCTTATTACAGAAGAACAAAAACGCAAACGGTCAAATAGTATCCCTAACATATGATATACTCCCTCCGTCCCATAATAACAGTCTTTTGTTCATTTCACACATATTAAGAAAAAGTGTATACGTGAAAGAGAGAAAAATTGTTGAGCGTCTTGTCAAGTATTGGTGCATTCCCCATTATCATAAATGCAAAGTAGAATATATTGAATTGGGAGTGATGAAAGTAGTATTAATTAGAGTTATAATTGAAGAAAAAAAAAGTATTGCATTTGGGACGGAGGGAGTATTGCATTGAAAAGTGAAATGGGTCAATTATTTTGGGACATTTTTTTTTGCGCTCAGTTATTTTCGGACGGGGGAATAGTATCTTAAAGTTTTCAAAATCGTCATGTCCAATTACCCGTTATACTCAGAATCATATTACCCATTATACTCAGAATCATATTTCTGCTTCCCAAGTTCACAACAAATTTCTACCTCATTGTAGCCAAGCCTTCTTAATTTCTACATGCTCAATACATGCCAAATAGTCTCATAATAACTACGGTATTGAATCCAGTCAAATAACGAGTAAACTTCGCAAAACCAGCAGTATAATGAGAATAAATAAATATAATGAAACAGAGAACTACCTTATACTCATCGATCGAATGTTGAGCAAAAGCAATATCAATGTCCTTTTCCCTGATAACAATAAATAAACAAACAAAATGTGAGAACCACACGGTAATATTAATACATAATAAACATCTAATTACTGCACAAGTGCCTGCTAAATAAGGACTTAAAACTCTAAACTACAGTGTAAATACAGTGCATAGATGTTCTACCCATCCTCCTTAATATGAAGACAACGGATGCACAGAAATGTACAAAATTAATGTAATGTACCAAGTCACTTCGGCATAAGATAGTCCTTGCCACTTGACCAGGTATTCTGGGACAACATTGCCAGAATTATCTCTACTTATCCTATCTGCAATTATTCTTTCCACCTGAATATGCAAATATCCAAATTTATCAAAGATTTCAAGAAAAAGCAAAGACAGTATTTAATTATGCAAAACAGGAAGGGAACCTGACTGTTCTGCCTGATAATTTCTAAATCCATCTCCTTGCTCACATCATAGACCTCAATCTGCATACAGGAATAAATAATGTTCAAAAACTAAACACAAACTCTAAGATATCATGTACAAGTGGTCATTTATTTAACTGATAATGTCATGGTAGAAGAGTGATATATAACATTATAAGGTTGAAATGTATGGAAAACTTACAAGCAAGAAAGAGTATGTATATGTTCAACCAAGCAGGACACATCAATATACATTTTATTTCATGATGCAGCTATAGATTGAGCAATAGGTTAAAGAAAAAAAAGTAAGAAAACAAAATAAGAAGAATAAGAGGTAGAAAATGCATCAGAAAGTGAGGGTGACATGCCACAGGGTCATCCTACACAATGTATGGCCCAATTAGATAGACCTTTATCCAAAGTTGATTGCATTAAAACAAGTAACATGCAAATGAACTTCTGTATGCAAACTTCTAATAACAAGTGAACTGGTAAACAATATCCTCCAAAAAAATTCAGCAAGGTCTTCTGTGGTATATATTATAATATCAAGATCTATAAAAATGAACTAGAGCATCTAAAACTAAGTCTTCTACCAGCTGAACACAAATATTTACCTCCTCTCTTGAGATTGCTCTCCGGTACCTGATGTCCTCCATTATTTTCTTTGTATAATTTAAAACCTTCTTAAAGCCACTGAGCTGCAATTTCATATAAACAAGAAGTGTTACATTTCATCCAGAAAGAAATGAAGAAAAACCTCCAAAAAACAAGGACAATTAAAATAACCAAAATAATAAGAAAGGGTTATTATGATAAAAGAAGAGAGGGAAACAGATAATAGAAACAATGTAACATTGATTAATGAATGCTTAATAAACAGTAAGAATATATCATACATTTTGCAGCTCTGCAAAAGACTTCCATTGACAGTGCAGATGAGATTGCCCCTTCCATTTTATCAAAAATTCAATCTCATTCCAATCAAATTCAGAATCAAACAAGTGACTCATTAAAACAGGCTCTGTCGATCTATTATTGCTTTGAGCGTCTTCAGCTGTGCCCTTCAGCTGATGCCAAAGCACCTTTTCAATAGAGTCACCATCCTCCTCTTCAATTTCTTCCTAGAGAACATTTAAAATAATCAAATAATTAGATATAAATTATAAGTGCAAATTAAGTAAAAGGTGGTATCAAAGTCATTTAAGTAAAATTCTGCATTCCCACTACCAAGCCATTCCCATATAAACAAATAATATAATAATTTAGCTCGGGACGGGAACCAAGACATCTTACCCCACACAACAATATAAAACACTAGAATTAAAGAAGGCACCTAAAATGATGGCATATATTCACCGTTTACACAAACAGTTCTATAATGCTATTGAAATTTCCCTTTAGCATAAGGCCCGTCAAGAAATCGACAAATTTCATGACTGAGATCATACCAACACTACCAAAAAATAATTAAAAAACTTTAACTGATAACAAACAAAAGATCAAGGTCTTTCACCAAGACAGTTGCAATATACTAGACTACTCATAAGATACAACATTTAAATTAATAAGCCTTTCTTCAATAGTATTCATTCTCTGATGAAAGGCAATACACATGGCATAAAACTCTTCAAATTAAATCATTATATAATAGTAATCAAAAACAAGTCACTAGTGTCTTTGTTCCAAACTTTCAATGCACCTTATTAGATTAAATCAGTATATAAATATACTGATTTATATTTAAGCAATATTTTCATGCTAAAATGTGCACATTCTCTAGCAAAACTAAAAAATATCTCATTATGTTTTGGTTGTATCTTAGATAAATTTAAAATATACCTTAGACTATCAATTGGGATCGGTTTACATATTTCTTTATATTTCATGAATTTTTTCTAATCTTAATAGGATTAAGTCTAGTAATAATCATGATTAGTTTCCTTAATTAACTCTGGTTAGGAGTCTTGTATATTAGTATAAATAAGGGTTGTGGCTACTGCTTACTCCTTTTTCTAAAAGCCTATAACTTCAACATGGCTACACGGCAGTCTCATCCACCTTGACCTGTCTCATCTCTATTACACTGCCAAGTTCCCTAAAGTCTATAAATCTAGTAAAATGTCACTGTCTCTGATTATTTTCTTCTTGTCAGTCATGCTCAAACTTCGGCCACCATTTCTATCTCAAGTTCTCTCAGTGGATTTTCTGTTTGCCACTTCTGCAATTTATCTCAAATGCCTTAGGTCAGTTTGTCCCAGCATCATTTCCTTCGAAAACCTCCGCCGGTATTATATAAAGTTGACACCAGTTATCCCAAATGTAGTTTGGCCTCAGGTACCCAAATGAAGTTAGGCCTCGTCATTGCAGATGACGCTTGACCTGACTATCCCTAAAAACATCTAACCCTGGCAATCCCAAGTGCAGTTTGGCCCCGACTATTCCAGATTAGCAAAGAATTAGTTGTGCTTCATACTAGACTCCAATCACGAACAATACCAATGGCAATTACTCCTGTCCCATTGGTGAGTCGTGCCTAAGTTGCCTCTCTGACCATGTTTTGTACAGCCTGTGTAATATTCTTCTTTTCTAAGTTTCATTTGTAACAAGCATATATCTTAGTAAGGTTTAGCTTGAGGGGGTGTTCTAGCATACATAAAAATATCTCATAATATTTGGGTTGTATTTGAGAGTAATTAGAAATCAGAATACAGTACATTATAGCTTAGGATTGGTTTCTGTATCTCATGATTTGTTAACATACTTAATTAGGATTTAGAATGCAATACCGGCTGGGGATGGAAAGGGAAGATGAGGGTGAGGGTGAATTATCATGAATAATTTCCCTGTTTATTTAGGGTTAGATGCCTGGTATTAGTATAAACAAGGGTTAGTTTTTGGACTTTTGCATTCAAATCATAATCGCAATTCAAAGTCTCCATTCTTTTTCTTCCCTACTTCCCTATCTAACTTCAACAAGAGTGAAAACAAAAAGAAATATCAAAATGGTAGGTAACTGAATAATCATTAGTTTATCAGAATTTAGTTCCACTCGGTGTTAACAATTGCGTAAAATAGCAGTGTTATATCAGTGGAGAACCTCGCAATGTGGCAAGTTTTACATCGGAGAAATCAAGAAAGAGGTGTTATCACACTGCCTTAAGAGAGCCTACTGAAATGTCGAAAAAATCTCTCAGAAGTTTAATACTTTAATTGGCCTTTTTTATGGGGTGGTGAAGGGATTTCGGCCTTCAAATCAAATACCATAACATCTCTGAAGAATTTAGAGCTAGCTTCTTTGCATCTCTCGTGTTTTCCTCTGTCTGTCTCGTGATATCACAATTCTCTCTGCCCCACTCCACATGTCCTGCGATTATTTCTTTGAATTTCTAGATATTTTAGATTTTGTCTACCACTACATCTCTCGAGATTCCCAATCAGAATCTGCTTCCTCCATCATTCTTTTGTCCCTCTTCAGTGGTCAGTTTCAGTCCTGTTTAAGACCTTTTTATTGTTAATTATGAATGTCATGAATTTTAGTATCTTTATTGTTTTTGAGAATTTATATGTAAATGTGCATTACATTAACTGTATAAAAAATTCAGAATAGCAGTCATCCCACTATCTACTATTCGGTCATAACACCTTGGGCTCAGTCCATCCACTAACCGGGAATAATAGCACTGGTTCCAATTTCTAAAATGTCCTAGCATATTGAAATCAAAACAATTGAATACAAAATACACGTTTTAAGATTTCAGGTGCATTCAATCAGATTTTCCCATACCTACAAACACATTAACCCGAACCTGCAATTCCTCATGCACCCACCACAAAAAGAAGAGTCAAGACGTCTTAGGACAGCCAATTAACAAGGGGTTGTAAGAAGATACTAGTTACAAAAAAAATTGGAACAACTGGTTTGCTAGTCCTTGGTGTCCTCCTAATTAGGAACAGCATATGCTACCCCTTTTTCATTTGATTGGACTCAAACACTTTGAATTCTAGGGACATCTCTCTATCTCTCAACTTCAATTCACATAGGATAGAGTTTTAGCCCCTCAATTAGATCTACTAATGATTGATGTAGGTGTCCCTTCCCTCTGTTCTTTCTAGTAAAACTTTTTTTCCACCAATAACAAATGTAAATATCCTTTTCAAATAAACCCATAACCTCCTAATATAATATACTACAAAAACTTTTGCCTTTTGAAATAAATAAAATGAAATGAGTTTTAGTAGGCAAATAAACCCCAAAATATTTACACTAAAAAGAGACACCCAGAAAGACAAAATATAAACTATGTTTCAAACATGCATGATGAAAGATTTACCTTTTGAGACTTTTTCTTCTTCCCATCATCAGCTTCTTCACTTCCATCACTTTCAACATATGATATCTTCCTAACAGCCCTACTAGAAGTGCGAACGTCACTGTTGTGTGCAGAAAAACTTGTGGTTACAGAAAAGCGGCTGTTATTCTTCCGAACATTGAAACTTCTCTTTCTTGTGCTTTTAAAATCGTCATCACTAACACTGTCAGAATCCTCTGTTGTAGACTCGTTGTCTTCAAAAGATGATTTTAATCTTCTTTGTCTGCTAGATGCAACACATGCTTTGCGATCTCTGGTAGATTTTATACTTTTTCTAACCGTACCTCGTTGCCTTCCCTTGGCTTTTTTAGTATAGAAAGATTCGTCATCATCAGAAACATCTAGGCTTTCATCACTGTCATCATTTTCATCCGATCCTTCACCTTCCCAATCTTTATCCTGGAACAACAATCAAACCATCTGATAATCAGAAACATCCACTAAAATACAAAATGCCTATTTAACTTTGAAACTAACATTGAAGCAACATTTGACCTCAAACAAAAATATACAACCTCTGAATAGATTAAGGACCACTATTACAAATAATACAGAACTTGATAACAACAATAACCACAACAAATGAACAACCTTTTTTAAGGTATGGCTACTCTCGACAGGCTCAAAATCTGCATCGGCAGGATCATCTTCTGCAAGGTATAGGCAAAAAGATGCATCATGGGAATTTATCAATAATTAGTGTACTAGGTATCAAGGCCCTAGACATTATCAGCTAACTTTAAAAGTAGTGCTCCATGCATGAGAAACGATCTTTATACAAATTCAATGCTTAACATACCGTCTACTTCATCCTCCTCTTCATAATCACCATCACCATCATCATCTGAAATCCTAGATTTCCTACGCACAGGTTTTTTCACAGAAGTAGACTTCTGTTGAGGCCATGAATTCCGCCCAGTGGACTTTTGAATCCCATTATAATGCAATGAGTCACTTTGATCTTCCCCATCCTGCTCATAATATTCATCAGACAACATCTCTTCTGCAGGAACATCGGAGTGGCTTCTTCGGCCTTTACCTGCCTCCTTTTGTCCATCATCATCTTCCGAGTCTAGCCTACCTGTTTCTCCATCCACAGAATTATCTTCAGATCCCCCTGCATTTCTATAGTCTGATCCACTTTTGGATTCCTTACCGGATTCAAAACCATTTTGAGGACCCGATGGTTGGCAGTCCTTCCAAAATGTCGAACCCCACCTTCCAACTGTAGATGCTTTACTACCGGAAGCCTGTAAGTTGGATTCTCTCAAACCATCTCCATCGTCAGCTGTTCCCTCATTTTGCAGTCTACATGCACCATCTGGCCCGCCATCACTCTCATACTGTGCCTCCAAGTTCATGTCGAATTCTTTCTCACTAGAAGTTGCATCAGTACATTCATTACCTACTGATCTATGAATATTATTAGCATCCTGCCCTAGGCCTTTATCTTCCATGGCACCATGTGAGACTGTATCATTTACAAAGTTCCTAAAGAAAGCCATCTTTTGACATACGACTAAATTACAACTATACTTACTTCAATCACCTCTCTACAAGAGTGATTAATAATAATAAAAAAGTGACATGAATCGCGTGCTGCTTATGTTATCTACAGTCTCAGCAAAAACCTGAACAGCAAGAGTGATAAATGATCAGCATGATTCAAAACTATGCTCAATATTGCACGATGCAAGTTAAAAATAACAAAATGAAAAGCTGACATTACAACCCATTGTAGCACCGACAAATCTGATCAAAGGCGTGTCCGGTGTCCGAAACAAATACATGTGATTACATTCAATTAATTTTTCAAAAAATTTACCAGTGTTGACTCATGTCTATGTTAGTGCTTCATAGTTGCAGTCGTGTAACCGGTATCCGACACCGACACATGTGATTACATTAAACTAATTTCTCAAAAACAAAAAAAATTACCAGTATGGACTCGTGTTTGTGCCAGTGCTTCATAGTTACAATCCAATAAGTTAAAAAGTGAAGAAAATCAGGTGAACTAATTTACAACTTACACAAAATTACCCGGTTTCAACAATCAGTGACAACATTAAGTTGAAATTCCACTATAAACCAAGTAGAACTTGGACCTAATTAGGTGAATTCCATTTTAACTTTGAAATTATAGGTTAAATACGGTTCAATCTGCATCAAACCAAGTTAAAGAACCAGCTACATTGATGAAGAATTGTAGAAACTGGTTCAAAAGAGTGTTCTGGTTTAACGGTCAAAATTGAATAGAATTAAAACCAATTTTATGCCAAATTCGAACTGCAACACCGAGAAATGCACAAAACCAGAAAAATCTAATCAAAACACGTTGATTTCCGAAAATTTCAGGCAAAATTGAATCGGAACGGATCAATTAGCAAACTCAACAAAGCTCGTCACTAAAACCCCTTGGGAAACGCTTAAAACCAAAACTAAAAGCTAACCTAAATCTGAAATCGGAAACACAATTCAGAAACGAAATCACTACGCAAAAATCGAATCCATGCGGCGATGATTGAAAAAATTGAAAAATCGGCGCTCACCTTCACAAACTAGACAAAGCAAAACGAAGTTCCGTTAATTATGATTCGAATTGAACAAAAACGACGAACGACGGTGCACAGGTTAATAAAATAATCGTGCGCACAACGTCGTCCGATGAGGAATCGTCGGAAAATGAATCGCCGGCGGAGGATATAAATAGGAAACGAAAATCGGCTGTTGTTGTTGGTTGTGGTGGTGGTGAAGGTGAAGTGGAAAACAAGATTGGAAATGATGAAGAGGCGTCGGCGGAGGCGGAGGGATTCGCCGGTTGCGGCGGCGGCGGTGGTTTGATTGGGAAAGTGAAAAACGACGCGGTGTTTTGGATTAACCGACGACGGTGTTTAGATGAAAGGGTAAGAGAGAGAAATGAAAGTCTTTAACGAGAGCACGGGAAAATAATAATATTAATAATGAGAGGAATATTTTGTTTGTTTTTTTCGTTTATACCTATTTTTCTTGGGCAAAAAATGTGTCTTAAGGATACTTGGGCATATAAATGATAGGGTACCGGCTTTAAGGACACCATTCTCCAATCTTAGATTTATTTTAGTAATATGTATTTAAAAATGTAAGTTAAAAAAACTCACTTTCAATTTCTTTTTACTAGGAAGATCATAAAGTGGCTGATTTTTATCGAAGCGAAATCTGTGACAATTTGTTGAAATGCTAACAACAATCGTGGCTACGACTTTTATGGTTGATTTTGGTATTTTTTTAAAAATCGACCAAAATGGAGGTTAAGATAATTTCCTCGTAAATTTTAGGATTTCTCTCGTTTTCGACCTCTTTTTACTAGAAAGGCCATAAACTGATTGATTTTTATCGAAACAAAGATGTGACAATTCGATTGAATGCTAACAAGCATATCTACGACTTACATGGTTGATTTTGGCATTTCCTAAAATGTAAGCAAAAACGACAAACATTTATCTTATTTGATTTTGTTTTTTCAAAAAACCATTTTTTCTAAGAACTCTTTTTTGCTTGTTCTCATTAAATTAAATGTAAATTACATTCAATTTTCTCTCTCTTCTATTTTTCCATAATTAAATAGCCAATGAAAATTGTTTTTACATTTTTTCATGAAACTTATTCCAAATAAAACACAAAAAACTATACTTCAAATTCTTATGTTTTAGTTTTCTTAATAAGTGTAATTTGATTTATTTTTTTCCCTTACAATTTAAGACGGAGAGAATACATCTTAAAATTCTCTCATAAAAAAATACATCTTAAAATCGTGTTCTTGAAATACATCTTAAAATCGTTTTTAATAACATTTTCGATCCCATCATAAATTATACAATAATTATTAATATTGTATAATTATTACCGTTATATAACTATACCTAAGTTGAAATTTCACTATAAACCAATCAAGTTAAACTCATATAAACTAACATTCAAAAAAAAAATTGAAAGAACATACAAACTTGTTATTAGTTTGATTTTATACATGGATGATCAGTCACAAAACAATATAATTAATCATGCATCTGAACTAAATTATCCATCTAAACTATTGACAAATTTTGCTATGCCAACATAACAACTATATTAGGCATTGTTTGCCCTTTTTACAAAAGTTTGATTTTTATAGAAACGGAAAGTTGATATATATATAAAGTCAGAATATGTATCTTATGTAAGAATGAAAAAAATGTGTATCAATCATTGGACCAAAATAGATCGTTCCTATTAAATGGCATAATTTTAATAACACCTGTTCCTTTTCACACTCAATCAAATCGTAATCCACCTTCTCATCTTCTACCACCCACAATCTTCAGAATCAGAGTTTACTAATTAATATCTACCAATAATCATTGAAATCCTTACCGTTGGAGCCCAATCTCTCTAAATCAACAACATTTCTAATATAATCAACAAATATTTTTCAATCTCTTTGAACATGATTGAAGAATATGTTCAACGTTTATGGTTGTCGTATGTATGGTTGGTCTCTCCTTCGATAAAGTCGTGGTTTTCTTCTATCTTCTTTGATCCAATCGGCACCAACATCGGCAATCCAGGCGATATTGAGTTCCACCCATATCCATATCTTCTAAAGCTTCGACGTTTGACGATCGGTGTATCCTCTAAAATGTTCTCAATGGTGGAAGTGACCAAAGATTCCAACACCGATGATGACGAAGAAGGAGCCAATAATATAGAGATCCACAAATGTGATTAATTTTTCAATCTTTCCGAAGATGAGAACAATGAAGGGTTAATGAGATTAAATTAAGTGTGCTTGGGAACATGTGTTATTACACTAAAAACTAAAAAGATTGCATGTTAATTTTTTTTTATCAAACTCACAACACCCAAATTGGTAACATACAATAGCAAACTGCCTTGAAATAATATGATGAATTTAAACCATTTGAAATATACATGCATCCGGATCTGCAATGTTTACAATCAGATTATTGATTTGATATGTAATTGATTGATGGTGATCTTTCTATATGAATTAAACTATTAGGAAATCAAATAACGTGACATCAAGATAAGGAACAACACAATGACACACTCAAACGATGAAATCGAGAAAAACACCGAAGAAAAACTTGATTTGCATGAAAATCGGGCAAGTAACAAATAAAAAATTGAATGTACTTCTAAATTCTAAACCTTCGACCAATCACATTGCACATCCAGACTAGAAGTATCAATTAATCTATCCATAACAAGTTTGTAAGCAAACGTTAAACAATGACATGTTTAATACCCCTTCAACATCACCGTTGTCCACAAAGCTATGAACGAGCTCTTCATCCCACACCTTTTCATCAGCGCACAACAAATAAAAAACTTTGAACATATTGTTTATCGGGTAAAACATGGTGATATATTCTCTCCTTGAGGCTTGCAACTCCAATTATCAAAACAAACATTTATACGAGTCTCGTCACCTATATTCCACTCTAGTCCGTCTCTGAATAAGACCCTTGTATTACAAATACTACGCCAAATATAGCTCGAATCACTTCCAATTTTTGCATCCATTAAGCTATTATTGGGTAATGTTTAACTTTGAGAACTTGAGCTACCAGAGAATTAGGATTAATAAGTAAATTCCACGATTCTTTAGCTAAAATTACAAATTTAAAAGCATAAATATTTATACGTCAATATACTTAAACTAAAAAAAAATGAAAATATGTATATATAGAGGGCTGCTAACTTATTCCCACCTAAAAACATGAAGGATTAAGTTAGCAAAGCCTACTCCCACTTAATTTTGACAACAACAAAAAAAAATCTTAGTTTTTAAAACAACTTTACTTTACAATTTGTAGAGGACAGTTATGAAAACAGCTAATCACAATGGCAATTTCTGTAATATTCCCCAAACCCTAAGGGCAAACCATTCGAAGACAACTTTCCCGTTAGACTATGTGCAATGGGGTATTGAAAGCCATTTTCAACTTACTTAAACCATTGGAGTAGTGTTATTGAAAGTGTAGAATGGATGAGTTGGAGAAGGGAAGTGATGAAAGGTTTCAATAGGTGAAATTACTGACGCGGGCGCCACGTGGCAGCGAGGAATTGGGCAAAACGCCCGCGTGCAGGACACGCGCCGACAGGGCGCGTGACGCGTCAGAGGTAGCGGAGAGAGAAAACGAAAATGGTTAAAGTGGGACACGTGGGAAGAATGTTCAATTTACTTTAAAGGAAAAATGGCACGCTCTCCGTGATCAACCACGTTACGGTAGTCAAATGGGAGGAAGTGTTGGCTCAAGAAGTAGTGGATCTAAGAGATCTCACGAGGACTCTGCAGGATCTAGTGCTCGTCCAATGGGCAGGGAGGCAGCCAAAAAAAAAGGAAAAAAGAAAAGCAAGGACGCTGCCTTGGAGGAGGTGGAAACTGAGTGGGTTCAATTCAAAGAAATCAAGGTGCAAGAGATTGAACGATTGAAAGAGTACACCGCAGCGTAACAGGAGAAAAACAGATTGAAGAAAATGAAACTGTACCTAAAGTTAACGGCCGAAGAGCATCTCGATGACAGGAAAAAAGAAATGTTAGAAAACTTGGTGCGTGAGCTGTTTGGAAATTAATTTCACTGTAATATTTGTTTGTATTCGGTCAAAATTGTCACTGATGTCTAGTCCTAGTGTTTACTTTAATAATTGTCAGTGTTGTCTAGTCCCCAGTGTTTACTTTAATAATTGTCAGTGTTGTCTAGCCCTCAGTGATAGTCTATAGTGTTGTCTAGTCCCCCGTGACTTATTTCAGAAACAATTTGCTTTAATAATTATGTCCACTGTCTTCCTCCATTCGTTGTAATGTGTGCCCACAGTTTAATGTCCGTGACTTTAAAAATTATCCCCACTGTTTTCTTTAATACAATACAATAACTTATTTGGAATCCGTAAGTGTCCACCACACAATGTGCTTATATATAGGGACTCATATCTACTTCTAATATCACAAATCTCTTTTCTATCTACTTCTAATATCACAAATCTCATTTCTATCTACTTCCAATATCACGAAATCTCATTCATATCTACTTCCAATATCACCAAAAACTATCAATGGATTCTTTTGATATGGATGCCTACTTCCAAAAACGTGATGCTGAAGACACTTATATCGTCAACCGATTTATTCAGCGTCGAAAAAAAATAGAGGAAGGTAGTGGATCAGGTAGTGGATCTCGTACAAGAAAATATTTAAATAGAGATCATGCAGCAGCTAACCAGAGACTCATTGACGACTACTTTGCCAATGAGCCTACATATGACGATGCAATGTTTCGTCGTCGGTATCGGATGCAAAAACACGTTTTCCTTCGAATCGTTGGAGACCTTTCAAGTAGTGATAACTACTTCACCCAGCGAGTTGATGCCGCCAACAAAGAAGGTATATCACCATTAGCAAAATGTACCACAGCAATGCGAATGTTAGCATATGGTGTGGCAGCAGATGCGGTCGATGAATACATCAAAATAGGAGGTAGTACAACATTGGAGTGCTTACGTAGATTCTGCAAAGGAATCATACGACTGTATGAGCAAGAGTATTTGAGAGCACCAACCGAAGATGACCTCTAAAGAATACTAAATGTTAGTGAAATGCGGGGGTTCCCAGGAATGATCGGGAGTATTGACTGCATGCACTGGGAGTGGAAAAATTGTCCTAAAGCATGGGAAGGTCAATTCACCAGGGGGATAAGGGAACCACCACAGTTATTCTTGAAGCAGTTGCATCTCATGATCTATGGATCTGGCATGCCTTTTTTGGATGTCCGGGAACGTTGAACGATATAAACGTTCTGGACCGGTCACCAGTGTTTGATGATGTGGAACAGGGAAAGGCCCCAAGGGTGAATTACTTTGTGAATCAACGTCCCTATAATATGACATACTATCTAGCTGATGGTATCTACCATTCTTATCCAACTTTCGTCAAATCTATTAGACTTCCTCAAAGTGAACCCGATAAGTTATTTGCAAAACATCAGGAGGGATGTAGGAAGGACATCGAACGAGCTTTTGGAGTGCTTCAAGCTCGATTTAAAATCATCTGTGAACCAGCTCGCTTGTGGGACATAGCCGATTTGGGTCTCATCATGAGGACATGCATCATATTACATAATATGATTGTTGAGGATGAACGAGATACTTATGCTCAACGTTGGACCGATTTTGACCAATCTGAGGGAAGTGGATCTAGTACACCGCAACCATACTCGACCGAGGTGTTACCCACTTTTGCATCTCATGTGCGTGCTAGATCCGAATTGCGTGATTCAAATGTTCATCACCAATTGCAAGCAGATCTAGTGAAGCACATATGGACAAAGTTTGGAATGTTTCGTGATTGAAGATGATTTGTAACGTAGTTTCATAAATTACTTGTGTTTTGTGTGCTTGTTTGTTGTCTTGCATTTTAAGCTATTTGTGTGTCGCGTGCTTAGTTTGTTGTATTGCATTTTAAGTTAAGAAAATAAAAATAAATTTTTTAAATAAATTTTGTTTTTACAGAAAAAAATTGTTAAGTGTTTCTTTATTTTAATTTAATTATAATCGATAATTATAATTTTATGTAATTATAAAAACAAAAATATAAAATTAAATAAGAATAAGAAATAAAAGGTGGTGGGGTAGGCTATTGAATGAAAAAACCATTGGAGTGGTTAAAATTGAATGGGTATTGAATTAAGAGAGAGAAAATGATGTGGAGTGTTGAGAATTGAAAAAGTGGGTGTTGAAGGTTATTGAAAATTTATAACCATTGCAAATGGTCTTAGATAAACTGACGAGAATAATCTATGAATCCAGTAGAACTAGAAGCCACACTCAAGCCTACACTTATTTTTATGCTAGAAACTTGCTAGATTTTTTTTAATGGTTAAATATGTTTTTAATCCATATAAATATGTCAACTTTTCGTTTTAGTCTCTTTAAAAAATTTCGTCAACTCTGAGTCCCTAAAAAAATGTACATCTTCACTTTTGGTTTTTCCTTTAAAGTAAACTTATATGTAGAATTCATATTTATTTAATAAAATTTTGCAGAGAAGTTCATAATATTATTAGAATCTCTCCAAAAAAAAACTTAGAATTTTTTAACAAAACATAAGTTTAATATGAATTTTTATAATTTTGACGGTTAAAAATTCATATTTAATTTGTGTTTTGTTAAACCCATATATATATATATATATATATATATAATAGTCGCATCTTCTCCATATTGTTCACGCTAATTGTGAATAGGCATTTTAGTCCTCACATTTGTATGCGCTGATCAATTTCATTCCTCAATTTTACAAAATAGCAAATACGTCCTTGAATTTTTGTAAATGTCAATAAATTTATTCTTTCTGTAAAGTCTAACCGTTAACAATGTTGACGTGTCATGTTAACAGTCTAAAGTTCATATTCTAGTACTCCACAAAAGAATCGAGGCACCGCTAAAAAAAGACTAGTGAAGTTTGAAAACGTAGACCTAGCTTTCTCTCCTGTCTTTTTTATAAAAGACAAATAAGTTAACAAAATTAATGTATTTGATCTATTTTATGAATCAGATGCAACAATTTTTGTTGACTCACTTATCTTTTATAAAAATGTAATGAGGGAGTATTTCTATTTGCTTTTTTTCTTTAATATTCCTAATTGATAAAAGAAAAAGAAAAAAAACTAAACAAATTTTTGTGGAAATTCTAGACAAGCAGTAAAGGGAAGCCAAACCAAGGTATATGCATTCATTCAACTTCAATCTCAATCCCATATTGTATTGCAGTATTAACAGTAATTGAATCCACTCCTCCCTTTTTAATGCATCATTATCCAAACTATAGTTTTATTTTTTGAACGGTCCAACTCTAGCTAATAAATAGTAAAAAAAATCTTGAAAATTCTCAAATAACACAAACTAGCTAGCCAACATGAACGTATACATGCAAGTCACACCTTATTCTTTATTTATAATAATTTCCTTGATAACTCACTCATTACACTTGAAATATATTTGGTTGCTTTACTTGTCCTAGCATTTCAACCACTTCTCTCATGGTTGGTCGTTCCACACTTTGTTCCTCAACACAACACATAGCTACAAAGAACAACTGCACTGCTTCATCTAATGGAATATTGTTATGTAACCTCCCATCAAGAATCTTCACCACACTTTCTTTGTTCCAATCAGTTTGTAACTTGGTCCATTGAACAATATCCATTCCTTCTTCACCAAAATCTCCCACTGGCCTTCTCCCTGTTAAAAGTTCTAGTAGCACCACTCCAAAGCTGTATACATCACTTTTCTCATCCACTTTCAATGTGTATGCATATTCTGTAACATAATTCAGAATCAGTTTACATAATTGCTTCCTTTCACAATTTAAACTATAATATCTACATATCCTGTAACATATGCTTTTGGTTATTGTGCATGTGTTAGCTACTAGAGATATGATATTAGTGGGTTATAGTCAGAAAAAGATGGTTGTGATTTGTTTGGGTTTGAATATGATTTTATGGTTTCAAGGCATGCAAAAGAACAAACCAAGCTTGGGATAAGAAAAGCAAAAGATTGAAGAATTTTCCTTTGTAAGTGGAGCATTTACTAGTCTTGGAATTCACGTACATGAAGGACATAATGTGGTCCCAGAAAATGGCAAGAATGTGCTATAGTGGTATAAAAAAGGAATGTTTTGTGTCAATTAAAAATAACAGAAAAAAAAGTATACTCATTCCCTTCATATTGACTTTTTGACTATGAATATTTATCTGATTATTAAATGGATCCAAAATAATCATAAATCTTGGTTTGGACTCACTCATTCCACCTGGTCAAATCACTACAGTAATCTAAACAATATTTTCTGGTAGCTTAAGGTAAGCAATAATGTGTCCTAAACTTGTAGTCAATGTTTAGCTGATAAAAATGTTAATATTGAATTAAAGGGAAGAAACAAAAAAAAAAATATTCGAGGGACTAAAACTAGAAAGTGACCCTATTATAGAGACAAAAACATAAATTAACCAAAAAAATACTTTTGAAAAACTTGCATTAATCTTACTTTTAGAGTAAAAATATCAAAAAAGCAAATCACTGTAGCACACTTTCAACCAAACACAACACCAAATCTACTTGAAATAGTTCTTATTTTTCAGTCTAACTGATTTAAATATCTATATTTTGGATATCAAAATTAAAAGTACCTGGAGCAATGTAGCCATAAGAACCAACAATAGAAGACATGCATTCAGAAGTCCCACCAGTATCTTGTAACAAGAACTTAGCAAGTCCAAAATCAGCAACATGAGCCTCAAACTCAGAGTTCAACAATATGTTATTTGACTTAACATCTCTATGAACAATCAAAGGACAACAATCATGGTGCAAATAGCAAAGTCCTTTAGCAGCTTCAGTTGCTATTTTCACCCTAACATCCCACTCAAGAAACCCCCCTCTTTTCCCATGCAACACTTCACCTAAACTACCATTTGTCATGTACTCATAAACAAGCAAATTAGTGTCTCTATTTGAACAAAATGCTAACAACTTCACAATGTACCTGTGCCTTATTCTACCAAGTGTTTTTATTTCAGCTGATAAACCATTATCATAAGAACAACCTTTGTTAATTCCTAACAACTTTTTCACTGCTACTTTTTCTCCATTTGGCATTGTTCCTCCATACACAACACCAGCACCACCTCTTCCTATGATGTTACTTTCCTTTACACATCCTAAGATGTCTTCACTTCCATATTCAATCTTCTGAAATGCTGTTAACTTCCATGAATTTGAGTCCCTTCTGATTCCTTTTCTACCCTTGATGATAGCAAATGTTACAAAAACCAATGAACAGACCAAAAGTGCTAATGCAAATAGAAGCTTATACTTCGCCGGAATTCCAGGTTTTTCACCACCTTTTTTCTGAGACTCTAATGTTTCTGATGGAGAATGGTTGCATGGATTCAAATCATATCCACATAACTTTGGATTACCAACAAAGGATGTAGAATTGAAGACTGAGAATTGGCCTATTTCAGGAACTGAGCCAGAGAAGTCATTATGAGAGAAATCAGCTGAAGTTAAGCCCTTAATAGAACCAAGTTCCTTTGGAAGTGTTTGGTTTAGGTTGTTCCATGAGACATTGAGATAGTTAAGTATGTGAATTTGAGAAACTTGAATTGGAATAGGACCTGATAATTTGTTCTGACTCAAATCTAAAAAGGTAAGTGAAGAACATTTACCTATTTCAATAGGAATAGTTCCTGAAAAGTTGTTGAAACTCATATCCAACCTGAGAATGTTCTTCAACTTTCCTATATCTGAAGGGATTTCACCTGAGAATCTATTTCCATGAAGAAGTAGAATCTGCAAGTTTGGAAAGTTTCCTATAGAATTTGGTAGTGATCCGGATAAACGATTGTTCGAAAGATTCATCTCTCCAAGTTTAGAAGTGTTTGTGTTTGTGCTTTCTTGCTGTGGAAGAAAGCCACTAAGGAAATTGTTTTGAAGTTCAAGAAGTGAAAGTTGAGGTAAATAAAGAAAACCTTTTGGTATTGAACCTGTTAAATAGTTTTGTCCTAAACGAACTCTTTGAAGTGTGTAACATTGGCCAAACTCATAAGGCAAAGAACCAAACAAAAAATTGTTGAGCAAGATTAGAATCTTTAACCTTTTTCCAAGACATAAAGATTTAGGCACTAATCCAGTGAGTTTATTTGTTGATAAATCAAGTTCACTCAATTTACCATTCTGTCCAAGCTTGGAAGGAATAGAACCTGTGAAGTTGTTATGCCAAAGCTTTAACACTTCCAAATTTGGTAACTCAGAAAAAAAAGATGGAATTTCACCATAGAGTTTGTTGATGAACAAGTTCAAGAGTGTGAGTTCGCGAAGATTTGAAAACTCATTAGGTATGTTTCCAATTAACTCATTGTTTGACATATCAAGAGATTTCAAACTGCTGAGGTTCCCTAATTGAGGTGGAATTGAACCACTAAGTTGATTGGTTTGCAAGAAAAGTGTGTTTAGTTTGTAAAGTTTTCCTAACTCATGTGGAATTGAACCTTTCAAACCACAGTTTGCAAGATCAAGATGAACTAAATTAACAAGGTTACCAAAATGAGGTGGAATTTCACCATCAAACTCATTATAATAACCTAACAAAAGGTGTGTAAGATTAGTAAGATTTCCAAGCTCAAAAGGTATGAAACCTCTCAAATCATTACCTGCAAGAGACAAATAGTTAAGCTGCAACATGTTTCCATATTTTGAAGGAATTTCTCCATAGAAAAAATTTCCTCCAAAATTCAAGTACTTGAGTTTAGGTAACTCAGTGACATCAAGAGGTAGTGAACAATTGAACTCATTGTTGTAAGCATCAAGAACCTCAAGCTCTTTGAAATGAGAGAATTTCCAACTTAGATTTCCATTGAACATGTTGTTGGATATGTTGAGGAATCTCAAGTTTGATAGTTTTGTGATGGAAGATGAAAAAGTTCCAGAAACATTCAAGTTTGATATATCTAGTGACACAACAGAACTATTGTTTGTGTCACATTGAATACCATACCAAGTAGTACAAAGGGACATGTAGTTGGAGATATTCCAACTTTTTAAGGAAGTTTTGGATTCAAAATCTTGTTTGAGAGAAACTAAGATAGAAGCTTGTGTTTTCAAAGACATAGGAAGTGATGATAATGAAGAAGAAACAGAAACAGAAAGAGTAAGAAAGAGGGTATAGAGTAGAAAGGTGAAACTAGGAGTATCCATTATTTGTGGAATAACTAGCTTAGAAGAGTAACCAAAATATACTAGAGGAGAATGAAAATATGAAAGTGAAGTTTTAGAATATCATAAGAGTTTATAATATGCAGAGAGGGTGAGAAGAAGAGTTATAGGAAGAGGTCACACTATGAATCTATAGTCCCTTTTCTTTCTCTTTCACATTCACATAGACATTACTTTGATGTCATCTTTAGCTTTTAGAAAGCAAAAGCAAAAGTAGTGTTTGGATAAAAATGTATGACCAACAAGGACTGTTTTATAGGCCAGTTTATTTTTAATTTGGTTTAAATATGCTTTTTTCTGCCTATAAATATCTAATCTTTTGCTTTTAATTTTCTACAAAATACTTTCTTGTCTCTAAAGTCTACCTCAAGCTGGACATTTTCATCCAAGGTTAGACCTTGTAGTTGCTCTTGTAAATTTTCAATTTTTGATCTTTATTGTTTTTTCTAGTCTCCACAAAATTTATTCATATCGAAATTACTCTGTATAATACGTAAAATATTTTAATTTTAGTCCTTTAAAATATGAGCTAAAATTCTACCCCAAGAAATAAATAAAAAAGAGCTAAAATGAACATTGCATGATCCAATTTTAATATGAACAAACTTTAGGGGATTAACATAGTACCCCGAACACCAAAAATATTTTTTTTTACAAGGACTATGTGCATGTTTTGTTTCAGTTTTAAAAGAGCCAAAATTGATTATGGTTGTGTAGAATTGATTATGACATGTTTGATTGTTTTTGAGTAGAGGTGATTTTCCTCTATAATTGATTCTACTTGAAGCTATTATTTATAGCATTTGATTTTAGTATTGATTTTTACACACAAAATTATAATTTAACTCACTTTTACTTAAATATTTATCCGGACATTCATCTCTTTATCTTCAGTCCTCTTTTACAAAATCAATTCATTAAAAATCAATTATCATCAACGCATAACCAAATATACACTATAAATAAAATGTCATTTATTTGCCGAACTAAAATCATGATTAAATCTTTTAATTTTTTTTTATAATTGTTTTTTTGACACCCATTGTTTCATAGAAATACATGAAAATAACCAAAAATACCCTAACTATAGTTAACTACCGCTGCTTTATAAATAGAAAATCGGCCGTAGTTAAGTACCGTTGGATTTTTTTTTCCATTATGGTTATGTCAAAAAGCAAGTTTTTATTTTTAATTTTAAGTTCTATTGGTTTTTGAGCCCTTAAGCTTTATCTGATTTCATAAACCAAGTCCACAAGCAAAGTTGAATCAGACTTAGAATCTTCATTTGAAGTAGAAGATATGACATAGCATACAATCTTTAGACCATATCACAAATACCAATCATGGTAGGGAATAAATTGACAACAATATGCATGCTGAGTGTACATTTATTTATTTATTTATTTGCTTCTTAATAAGAGGAGGAAGTGGTGTGTCATTACCCAACGTGTTGCTTTCTTATTATTCACAAGAATATATGAACATACTAAGGATGATGATATCTACCCAATAAAAGTTTTATCACATAATTACTGGTCCATTATAAAAGTTCTATTAATACTATGTCATTAATTATCTTTTCAACAAGCTTAAATTATTGAGCATCAGTAGTTGTATACTTATCCAATTAAAGGGTGATGATGTCTAAGTAAAGTATTGCATATGTAAGATTAATAGAGTTTAGATACACTAATAGTAAAAATTATTTGCACGATCATCCAATCAGACCTCACTGCATTGATATTTTTTTTAAATAAGATTCTTATTATGTCAATTTTATATGACACATGAAAATAATATTTTAAAAGACTAATTAGAATTTGATTGCCTCACACGTCATCATAGATGCATGTTTTTTTTTTCTTGAAGGGATCATAGATGCATGTTTGTGCACTTGTTTTAGAATGTAATGTTACAACTTAATTTCATGATAAGATGTGATTAGATTTTGAATAAAAAAAGTATATTCTTAGTGCATAATTATTCACTTTTCGTGTTGGGTGCATAATCATTTTATAAAATTTTATTATAAGGTAAAATTTATATAAATCCAAATAAGGAGTGGGTACCAATAAATAAGAAATGAGATCCCAGTACAAAATTATACCATGCACTAAGAAATGGTTGATAGAAGAGTGTATTAAACTGTTAAAGAGTAATATCATTCTTTGTACCCAAAACAAAGTAATATCCTTCGTTTTTCTTTGATAAATAACCCATAAAGACAATCTTTATGGTTGAATAATAAGGAAATAATTAAGGATGGAATGATCAAACCTAGGTCAGCTCATAAACTCCACATAATAATTTCTTTTTAGGTGGATACCTTTGGTCCCCAGAATCCTTTCTTTCTTTGTAGTTAGTGACTCAGTTTCATTTCATTTCACAATAAAGTTCATTAATACTCCAAAAAAATTACAATGTTATTCCAGAGGAGCTAGCCTCTTTTAGCCCTCTTGATCACTTTACTACACCGTTTAACGTGAAAAAGAAAAAGCAAATTAAAGTCTATTTGATTCTTCTTCTTTTTAGAACATGTTGGGATCCTTCATATTCATCTCTTTCTCCAAAATGTGGACCAGTTTGAATATTTTCTTGATTCTTTCTTTTTCCGTAGTATAATAATAAGTGCGTGTTTGGTTTTAGGACGTGATAAAAAATATTAACTTTGAATGAATCGGTTTTATAAAATTGTATTCGTTAAATATGATTTGAAGGAAAATGCTCTATGTTTGTATGCATTTACATTTTTTTTAAAAGTTGTATGCATTTATATAAAAGTCATGAGTGTAAAGATCATGTTTGAAGTCAAAATTTATTAATTTTAAATTTGAATTAAAATCAATTCTAAACTTTTAAAATCGATTTTGACTCGTTTAAAAGTGAAATTATACAGTATACGTAGACATAACTCAATTAGTAAGAACATTGCATTATATATACATGTTCATTTATTTATTTTGAAAGAATATACATTGCATTATATATAGATGTTCAATTAGCAAGAATATACATGTTCATTTAAACACCAGATTCTATATTTATTCACCTTAACGATGAAATTTTAGTCACTAAACTAATCGACAATTTAAAAAAAAAAATTAAACATATTATTTTATCAACCGATTGGAATTTGGTCAAATGGCAGTGGTCTTTGCTTGGCTTCAATTGATTATTGAAGGTATGATTGTGGCCTGAAAGAGTACTGATTAGAAAACATGCTGGTCCCATTCAGGAAATTCCTTGTTTTGTTTTGGGTGATGGGGAGGCCCCATTTCTAGCATTACATTAACCCACTAAAAACAAGTACTTTAGTTTATAGGTACACTTTCTGCTTCACTTGTGATGAATTGAAATATTGACGTCCAAAATCATGATATATATATAAATTCCAAAGTGACTTGTACAGTCGTACACATGCACAATGAGATATCACAATTAATATGTATAAAGGAAGGACCCCAATTAAAGACAGTACCATGTACAATATAGCATTATACAAGAAGAGATAGTTGGACTTTCCACACCCTTATGTTTATCTGATGCATCATTCCACTGAACAAGAGGTTAGGGCACAAGCACGTTTGCAGCTGAAACTAAAATTATATGCACGGATATAAATATAAATGCAGAGATATCATATGTATATGTCCAATGTCACGTCCTATCCAAGATTCCTAGTTTGTGGCCCTTACTTTATGTGTATAGATATAATAGAGTTGATGTCATTTTATGTAACATCTGTGCATTGTTGGTATATATGGCAATGCCATGATTTTAATCATGTTTAATCAGTTTTGGTCATGTTGGATGGGTTGATGCTATGATTCCGTTAAGTGCTGAATTCTTATTGCACACAATACTGTGTTATTTCTGCTCAATACACAATATGAGTAAAGTTTTACACATGATGATCCATCCATGGATTTACGTTCAACACAATAAGTGTGACACCATTTTTTTTTTATCTTAGTGGTCCAATATTTTATGAAGGTTGAATTTTATTCAAAGATGATTTCATGTGGATGACAATTAGAGTACCCATGAAAAATGGTGGGTAGTTTACCTCAACCAATGAACATTCACCTTTTTAGATGGTATTCATGAACTATCTTGACTCTACCAATAAATTGCTCATTTCCATTAGTTGGTGGATAAATTACCCACCATTTTTCAAAGGTAATTTAGAAAAAACCTTTCACGAGAGTACAATATGTATCAATGGTTTAATTGTAGTTTTGCTTCCTAATACTACCCATCCACTTAATTGTTCATCCCATTTTAAAAACACTCGGTTTTGGTCATTTTTTCAATTTTTTGAAATTAAAAGTGGTGATAGATCATATTTAAATTGAAGTTTTTAATGAGTTTTCATGTAATTTTACGGGTATTGATCATTTTACATCATTGGTTTTTAGTCAAACAATAGAGAAAGAGATCAAGATTGAACAATTTTTAAAATGGGATGATCAATTTCGTGAGTGAGTGAAAATAAGAATATCAAAACTGTAATTAAGCCAAAATATAATTATGATATGATTTTTTTAATTTCTTTTGAGAAATCGAGTGAATCACTACCCTACGAATTTATTATCACTAACTTGTAGACAATAATAGTGTGGAAATTAGGTTTAAATATTGAGAAGAGGTTGGTCTGTGTGAATCACTACCCTATGGCTCTTGAACAAGTGTACAAAAAAATAAAAACAAAAAACCTTATGAAAGATAAAAAAAAAGTCACATGTGACATTGTAATTGACAAATGTCACTAACTACAATATCACTCAACTGCTACCCTCTTCACTTAGGATTTAAAAAAACAAGTTTATGATTCTTCCTTTAATAAGAAAGTCAACATAAACTTATGGGAGGTTATGAAGAAGTTAAAGGAGAGTTCCAAGTCAATTTCAGCTTATACAAGAAACTATTGGTTTAAAAAACTCTAATCTCACGGAGAATAGAGATAAAATATTATAGAATCTAATGAAGTTTTATTTTTTTGAATAGAGATAAAATATTATAGAAATGAGTTTTATTTTTTTGTCCAAAGCAATACACAAGTTTTATTATGATTTTATATTGGGTTCAATACTCATTCTTGCAAACCTGATTTGAGTTTTATGTGATGAGTGTCACTTTTATAAACTCATCTAAGATTTTATCTTTACTCTATGTGAAATTCGAGTTTTTCTCACCACCAACACCCAACAATATTGAGTTTATTATAGGGATATAAATGATGGGTGGTCTAACAAATAAACTCTCATACCATATCGAATTTTGAAATTGAATCTAACTCATCATTACAAAGCTGATATATTGACTAAGAGTTATTTTTTTGGACGAAATGTAAGCTAAGAGATGTCACTTATAAACTCATTCCAAGCCTTGCATTTCATTTATGTGAGACTTTGATTGTTTCCAATAATTTAGATATACATATTTTTCTCATTGGTTCTCTCAGTGCGTTTCTATCCTCTACGGTTGTAGTATTTGTTGTAGTTGTAGGGATTGTTATATATATTCGTGTGTGTGTGTTTTGCATAAAATAATATAATAAAATGACGCAATAGTGAAAGATAATATAATTGAATGACAATGTATTTATTAGACTATTTTTCTTTGTCACCGTTAACAAAAATAGGAGGTGAGATTCCATTTTAGATATAAAAAAAAAGAGTCTAAATTGTAACTTTTTCACAAATGATTTTTAGTTGTTTAAAAAAAATATTGCAAAATAACAAAGAGAATTCTCGTAACTTTGTTCTTTCTGCCTGTTTCCTTTTCTTTTCCATAAATAAGGGTGTTACATCATAGTGCAAACGGCCGCGCCAAATTACCCTTTGTGTCGTTCAACATGAAGGCCAATTTGGAACATGACAAGAAGATCCAACAAATGACTACCTCGTAAGGCCACATGAGATCCGTTCTCCTACACCATCTATGGAGAAATAATACCTTAGAACGACGTGCAAGTCAGGGTAACTACATTTTGATACATATCACGAATCACCATGTTCCTACTAAAGCGCCAACGCGCTCTACCTCTTTGAGCATAACCAACTTCTTCATAGTTATTAGGTCATTCTTATTTACAGGGAGCTCATGTTTATTGGATAGGGGTTTCCACCGGCAAAAGCTATTATGCATAAGACATTTTCTTATGCATCCTGCATAAACACTTCACAATCATCAGATTTAGTGTACAAGTGTAATAATCCTAGGCTTCTCAGCTCACACTCTCACAATTTGATCGCACACACTCTCATACGACTCAACCTTGCTCGCCGCTCCGACGTGCTGACCCTTGCTCGCCGCTCCGACGTGGTTTATTCGGCTAGGTCACGGCGACGTGATTTCACCGGCAAGATTGCACAGATTTCACTCGCTCACTCCGACGTGATTCTCACCCTTGCTCGCGCTCCGACGTGATTTCTTCAGCGACATTCACACTGCATTTTGAAGAGGTAATCATGTATATGATTTTTGTTGTATTTAGGTTTTGATTCAAATTTCGGATTTGTTAATGGTTTTATGTTCTTAGGATCAATTTAGTGATTCAATTGTTGATATTAGGATCAATTTTGCTTCAGTTGTACTTTCAATTTATGATATGTAAAGAAATAATTTAGCTTCAATTTATCATATCTAATGGTTCTTTGTTCTTAATAGTGTTTGTTGTTGTTTTCAATGGATTTGATATCAACTTCATCTGAGAGTGGACAATGGAGTGTTGAAACTTCATCACTGATTCATGTTGATAGTTCTCATTGTTACTTCCCTAGCAATAAAGAATCATGGAAGTCTTTAGTCTTTAAATCTATTAAAGAGATTGAAGATTTTTATGGTAATTATGCATATAACATTGGATTCTCTATTAGGACTATAAGTCGAAGAACAATTCACAAAATAAGAAATCAGATAAGGTACATTATGTGTGTTATGTTTGTAACAAACAAGGTTTCAAAGCAACAGGCCAACATCTGACAGTCCAGTGGTTAGTGGTTGTTGAGTTTGTGAAAGTGAAAGAAAAACCTGAAGAAAGGGTTGGTTGTAAAGCTGGAATATGTTTGAAGCTGGATGAAGTTTTGAATGTCTATAAGATATATAGCTGGAATATGTTTAAAGCTGGATGAAGTTTTGAATGTCTATAAGATATATAATGGAAATGAAACACCGGAAGACTTCTGTAGTTATTGTAAAGAAAAAAAGGAAGACTTTGGTAGTTCATTCCTTCTCTTTTATTTTGCAATTTTCTTTTACTAGGGTCTCTTTGAATATGTTTGTTACATTATGTGACACTGATTTTGGACACAGTAAAATTGTGACATCTTTTGAGGACCTAATTTGAGTCTGATATTGCTAGTTTGGAATTCTGGTGTTGCACAAATTCAGGATCAACAATGATCTAAAGGCAATATTTTCTGTTACGGTTCAAAATGGTATAGTAAAGAATGATAGTATAATTTTATTTTCACATACATACACCATAGTACAAATGGCAGTCTTTCACAAGCATACACAAGATAGATAACATATATATAGGCAGATGCTTAACCTAGAGAATTACCACACAGGTAAAAATTGGAAGTTTCACTTAATTGCAACTCAACTAGTTTTCTTAGCCACATGTTACCTCTCCTATGAGAGTTGCCTACAAAAAAGGATTTTAGTGGAATAAACTGGGTGAGTTAAGTTATACAAAATTTAAGGTTGACTTTTTCAAAATATCAAAGCTTAAGTTTGATCTATTATTTATTATAGGCTTATTTGAGTATGATCTTTTGAAAGTTTGATATGACTTTCTAATCTACTTAGTGAGTGTTTGTTTCCGAATTGAGGTGTGGCCAAACACACGTTTGAAGTAAAGCTCCAATTTCCAACTTCTAAATTTTTACGTTTAAGTAGCTTTAGAATATGAGATTTTGCCGCAGCCGCAGTTACAAACATACCATTTAAAATTTATTTCATACTTCCTTCAAAAAAAAAATTATTTCATACTAACATCTTTAAAAAATAATATGACATATCTTTAAATAGATTAATGAGTTAGTACACCAATAAAATTAAATTATATTTTTCACTCAAAAAAACAAAATTATATTTTGAGATTTAACATGAGAATTAAGAGAATCAAATTACAAACTTGTGGGTTATTATATATATTTAAGTAGGTCGACTCAATAGACATTTTTTTTTTTATGGTATGTAGTCTAACTTTTATATTGTCTATTTTTTTTTTTTTTAAATCTACATCTCACCTAGGCTTAGCATAAAATAGACTTAACTATGGTGTATTTGCCTGGCTTATTCTCCTCCTAAAATTTGAACGAACGAAACTAAGGCGAATGTAAGTGTGATATAATATAAATATGCAGATTTTCAATTTTTTTAAAAAAATTTAGATCACGATACAAATACGTATAATACTTGTAAAACATGCATAGAATTAATTAATATATAATTAAATAATCAAAATGCATAGATTTAATTAATATATAATTAAATCATCAAAATTCACAAAAAATTAATATCTGTAATAAAAAAACAAATTGCATGGTTATTTTCTAATTCATAATATATTTTAGCCACTATATATATTAGAACATCTTCAAAACTATAACTAAAAGAACTTACAACAAGTATCGTGACTCTACAATAACCAACAATTGAAAAACATTTTTAATAAATTATTTCTAATTTTTTTGATCTAAACACCGTTGTCGGTTAATCCAAAACACCGCGTTGTTTTTCACTTTCCCAATCAAACCGCCACCGCCCAACCCGCGAATCCCTCCGCCTCCGCCTCCGCCGACGCCTCTTCATCGTTTCCAATCTTGTTTTCCACTTCACCTTCACCACCACCACAACCAACAACAACAACCCATTTTCGTTTCCTATTTATATCCTCCGCCGACGATTCATTTTCCGACGATTCCTCATCGGACGACGTTGTGCGCACGATTATTTTAATAAATTATTTCTAATACTAATTGAATAAGCACGATTTCCTCCATTATCATCATAAAACATGACTTCTAAGTGTGTATTTGGTATGACGATGACGAGAATTGATTTTGATAGAATGAAGTTAGAAAGAATTGATTTTGGTTAAAAGTGAGTTACGTGTGAATTGATTTATGTTTGGATACGCTTATTAAAAGTGATTTTTATGAGTTGATGTTGTTTGGATAATTTGAATAAAAATTGATTTTGAATATGTAATGATCAAATTACCCTTTTGACTGTGTGTAAAATTAAATATCACATTCTTAATTTAGATAATCATTTGAATTTATCTAAAATCATAAATGGATTTTTATTGGTCCACAAATTTATTTTAAAATAATATCAGTTTATGAGAGTCTTTTAAAAAACAAATAAAATCATTTGACATATTTTTAAAGAAAAACGTTATTCTCATTACAAAAAAATACTCGCTTAAGCTAATGGGCTGAGTTAGGTAAGAAAATATAACATGCCCAATTAATGCTTCATCTCTAACCTACATAATGAAATATGGCTGCAGCCTAAAACATGAAACAGGGGACATATAATCAAAATTACACAACTGCACATGGCTGTGAAAGGGGCAAAACGGGTAAATCATGTTTGTTTGTTGCAGAATTGATTACATGAAACGCTGAAGCTTGAAATTCCTGCTTCTCTCAAACTCGCTTTTAGCTCAGAAAAGTGAAATACTAGAATTGCTTTTTGTTTTGTCCAAACATCATTGAAAAGGGAAAAGTCACGTTTGGCAATTTAAACTGGCTTTTGGATGGCAAAAACGCGATACCAAACAGACATTAAGTCTCATTCGGGAAGAGTTAATTCTATCAATCTAAGAAAAAAAGTGAATTATGTATTCATTAAAAAAAAGTGAATTAATTATGTATGTCTTCGTTATTATTTAACAAACAATAGGTCAATATGGTTTTAGGCATCGAGATTATAGATTAAAAAAGTCTCAAAATAAGTCAATTTAACTATAAATATACGATATGATATACTAATAAACAATATTTATCTAGTTTAGTAGGTCAATTCTATGGCTTCAAATCCTTTTGGTCTTAATCAATTTATCTAGCTTAATAGGTCAATTTTAAGACTTCAAATCCTTTTGGTCATAAGTTCAAATCTTGGATTCAACAAAATTTGATTTATTATGCTTTTTAATAAGCATTGTGTTTTTCTTTTTAATTCCAAAAAGTCTCATTATAAAATTTGCTTTAAGCCTCCTGATATGTTGGGTCGGCCCTAACAGACACACCACCTTTTACATGCATAATGTTTTTCTAAATATTTAATTGATTTGATCATCGCGTATCCGTGGAATATCAGTATCCGAGCTTTTGTATCTTCATTTAAAATCCCAGATTCATTTTCCTTTGGTTACTTGCTGGTGAAGACAAAACTACATTTAAGGGCACATGATACACAACAAAAGACCCGCACACACATGATCACTCACTTCTCCCCAAAATATCTCCTTCTTTCTTAAAAATCAAACCTTTTTTTCATTTCTGTCACAAAACCCTAAACCCTCAAATCTTCTTATTACACTCTTTAGGGTTTTTCCATTCCTATTTCCACCAATTCACCATGATTACCACAATCCTCAGACGCGCTTCTTCGACCCTCTCTCGCCGCACAATCCCCGCCGCCGCCGCCGCCGAGATTCTCTTTTCCACCACCGCCGCCTCCGAGCTCCGTCATCTCACAGCAAGATCCTTCCACTCTAAATCACAACCCTTACTATTCCGCGCTTCTTCTGCTTCTCACGCTGGTTACGCCGCCGAAGCTTTTCCATACGAAGAGCCTTCGAAATCGAATAGCGATGAGGGTCTTGAGATCGCGAAGCTTGGGATTTCTCAGGATATTGTCGCTGCTTTGGAGAAGAAAGGAATCACCAAGCTTTTTCCTATTCAGGTTTGTGTTCAATTAGGTTTTTGACAGTAATCACGTAAATTATGATTTGTGATTAATTGTTACTAATAATTATTAAATTAAGTTAATTTAAGTTGTTGTTAAGTTTGTTTATTGATTTGTATGTCAAAAAACTAAACTTTATTTGTTAATATGTTGAATTTTGTAGAGGGCTGTGCTGGAACCTGCTATGCAAGGTCGTGATATGATTGGTAGAGCTAGAACAGGAACTGGAAAAACTCTTGCTTTTGGGATACCCATCATTGATAAGATCATTCAGTTTAATGCTAAACATGGGTTTGTTATTTAGATATTATTGATTAATTAGTCTTTTTTTTTTTTTCTGTTTGAATTGAAGCTAGATATAGGCTCTGTTTGGATAAACAGCGTATAGCATAAGTGCTTATGATGATAAGCGCTTATGTATAAGCTATTTCTATAGCCAAAACTGAAATGAAGTTAAATTGTTTTTGGTATAAGCTATAAACTGTTTTGGTTAGATATCTTAGAGAATTTGTGAAAATAAGTTGAAAACAGCTTATGAACAATGTCATAAGCTGTTTTTAGAAGTTCTCCCAAACAGTCCCACAAAACTTATGCTAGGAGATAATAAGCTCAAATAAGTCGATCCAAACAGGCCCATAATTGGTATCTTTAACTGTTAAAGTTTTAACCCACTTGGGTTGGCCTAGTGTTATTGGCTTGGGACCTGGGAGTGTGCTCCTCCTCAAGGTCTCAGATTTGATTCTCTCTGGTGCCAATTTAGGTGGGCTAATTTAACTTCTTCAAAAAAAGAAAGAAAAAAAACTGTTAAAAGTTTACATTTTTTTGTGTGGTTGATATGGCAGAAAAGGAAGGGATCCTCTGGCTTTGGTTTTGGCGCCGACTAGAGAACTTGCAAAGCAAGTTGAGAAGGAATTCTATGAGGCGGCGCCTAATTTGGATACTATCTGTGTTTATGGGGGTACCCCGATCTCTCAACAGATGAGGCAGCTTGATTATGGTGTTGATATAGCGGTTGGTACACCTGGACGAATTATTGATCTTCTTAGTAGAGGTGCTCTGAATTTGAAAGAAGTCCAGTTTGTTATTCTTGATGAAGCCGATCAGATGCTTCAAGTTGGATTCCAGGAAGATGTGGAGAAGATATTGGAGAGATTACCTGCTGAGAGGCAAACTCTCATGTTCTCTGCAACAATGCCAACTTGGATAAAGCAGTTAACACGCAATTACCTGAAAAATCCTCTAACCATTGATCTTGTAAGTTTTGCTGTTCTATTTTTGTCACTGGGATAATGCCTTTAAGCATTGAGGATATGCATTGTTGAAGTTTTGTCAAATGTCTTGTTTGCTTGAATAGCCTCCTACCATGATTAAAATGTTGAAACTAAACCTATTAACTGTCGTAGTAAGGCACATGAACCACAATGGAATATTATAATGTTTGATTGATAATATAATATACGTATACCAATGCAATGACTGGCTGTCTATGTATCATACTAAAAAATTTGGATTTCAATGAATTTGTTTTCATCCTTCATATGATAAGCCGTTATGGCTATGGTCATTTAGAAGTATATGGAATAATACTCTTTGAGATCAACATTGTCAGTCATTTTGGTTATTGAATTGAATATTATTTAACTGTGAACTTATTGGTACCTAGGTTGGAGATTCTGATCAGAAGCTGGCAGACGGAATTTCACTGTACTCAGTTCTATCTGATGCATATGTCAAAGCAGGAATTATTGTTCCTCTAATTAAAGTATGCCTTCTGATACCATCATTCCTTGACTTGTGCTAGTTCCAACTAATGATCCATCATATAATCCTCTTAATTTTGTTTTCACTTCGAAAAATAATCCTCTTGTAGGAACATGCAAAAGGAGGAAAGTGTATTGTTTTCACCCAAACAAAACGTGACGCTGATCGAATATCACATGGCATGTCAAAAAGTATTCCATGTGAGGCATTGCATGGAGATATATCACAAGTCCAGAGAGAAAGGACGCTTGCTGGCTTCAGAAATGGCCATTTTAATGTTTTAGTGGCAACTGACGTTGCTTCACGTGGGCTCGATATACCTAATGTTGATCTTGTGAGTTCCTTTTACTTTTTTCCCCCATTGACATCGTAAAGTTATCCAATATATTTTATTCCATATATTAATACAGATATAAAATGATGTAACCCCGTTATAACAAAAAAATATTTAGTCCCATCTTAGGTGATGCATACATGTGTGTACATGACTTATAATAGCATTCTTTCAAAAAAAGAAGACTTAAAAAAGCATTGATAAGGAGGGTAGACTGAACAGAGAATAGTCTTATCGTTATAGGTGGGAGGGAAACCAAGGAAAATCTCAGTCCAAATCTAAGAGAAATATTTGGATTTAAATGGCCTGTCACTAGACGTGGTTGATGATAGAATGTTATGCGAAAGCGCATTGGTTGTTTCTGTCATTTGAAGTTCAAGAAAAATCTCTTATGTTCTCCTACTTTCTGGATATAATCTGTTAACTATGTACACATTTTGTTATTGTGTGAACTGGATTTTCTAAATTTTGCACATGCATTAATTTTTTATTTGGAAGTTCAGGTCAAGTAAGTGGTAGATTTTAGCGAACAGCTACTGATATTTATCATAAGTATTTCCTCCTAATGATTTGAAGTGTTCATTTCAGATCATATAGTATTCTTCAAAATTTGCACTACACATGCTACTTCTGTGCTTCGATAATTTTTTTTGTTATTATTTAACTATCTTGATGCCACGGATTTAAACATTCATTCGTTCATTCTTCTATGCTATGCTATCTGAGCTTCAAATGGGATAATTTTATGACAGATGCTCAACTTTTACATCTGCAAGGGAAATATTGGAATAAATGTTTTTTTGTTTTCGGATGTAGAAAATTAGATATTAGAATCTTGGATGTACGGGGTAATGATAGGATCAAAAAACGATATGCATCATGAATGATCTGGAAGTCTTTTGTGTTTAGGTGTGTTCTTGTATCTTAATGGGTTCTGTTCATGGTTCTATACATTTTGGAACATTATTAGTTTTTTTATTTTTTTGTTATTCTTTTGTATGCATCTGGTCTTTTTTGATTTTATATGCCTAAATTAGTGTAATAAGTTACTTGCATATGCAAATACTTTAACACAACAATTTTGTTAATATGTTATTTTTTATATATGTGAAATTTGTGCTTTTTTTCCTCATATAGGTGATTCATTATGAACTTCCCAATAATTCAGAGATATTTGTTCACCGATCTGGACGAACTGGTCGTGCTGGTAAGAAAGGAACTGCTATTCTTATTTATACACAAGATCAATCCAGGACTCTTAGGACTATTGAGCGCGATGTAGGCTGTAAATTTTCAGAGGTACTCTCCCTGCATATTATCCATTTCCATCTGTCAATCTTTATTACGTGAAGTTGCACCTTGTTTATTACTATTTTTCTGGTTTTAGAAATTAGACTACATTAAAAGGATAGCATATTCTCCTGCCTTAATTCCCTGCTTGCCTGTTGTTCTCAGTGTGATATGAACCTGTGAAACACCAAGTCTTTTTTTCACATTATATTCTGTTTTTAAAGTTTAAAACTGCTAGAATGAAATATATGTGGAACCCATCAATTTAGTTTCAACCAACAAGAGTGAGTATGTTAGAAAGCGTATTCGAAGTTGTGCTTCTATCTCTTAATGTTTTCATTCTTTCCTGTACAGAATTGTGAAAACAAAGTGATAATTACTATCCTCAAGTTATTATCGTTATTTTGTTCATAGTGTGATTGTTGCTACAATAACTTTATGCCAGTTGTTAATTTAATTTTTAATAGTCTGTTAAGATTAATGATCACTCTTTTTTTCCAAAATATTCACGTTTAACAGTTACCAAAGATTGCCGTTGATACTGCATCACTGGGTGGATTTAGTGGGGGCGGGTATGGTGGCGGCAGATTTGGTGGTGGCGGTGGCGGTGGCGGATTTGGTGGTGGGGGTGGTGGCCGATCTGGTTCTTTTGGTGGTGGCCGTTCTGGAGGCTACAGTAATTCAGGCGGGTTTTCTGGTTCAAGACAATCTGGAGGGGGTTTTTCTGGTGGATCAAGCTCACAAGGTGAAAATAGATATGGTGGATCAAGCTCTGGTCGTTTCGGCTCCTTTGGTTCAGGTGATTCAGGCAGTAGATCTGGTGGATTCAGCAAACAAGGTGGTTTTGGTGGTGGTTCAGATCGCTCTGGTGGATTCGGTGGTGGTTTTGGAGATTTTGGGTCGGGTAAACCTGGTGCATTTGGTGATCGTCGTGGCAGGGATTAGAATGATAGTAAACCATTTTAACTTAATGAAATATCATAATATCACCATCGTTTCTTGATGGTTTTAGTTTTTGTAAAGTTTTTTGTTCTTTCATTTCCTCTAAAGTTTACCGGCATGTAGGTTCGTGGCCGAATTCCTATCACTGTGGACTGGAGAAGGTTATGACGTAAGAAACACAAGTTCACTCGGCCATATTGTATTGTGCTTCCATCTATCAAAAAGAAAAGTAAAGAAGGGTTGTGGAGGCAAGCTTTATCAAGAAATGGGCAGATAAAACTGTTATGTTAGAAAGCTGTAGGGTGTTCTACTATTTTATTTTATTAGAAAGTTTTGTTAAAGAAAACTCTCATCTATTATGTAATATCTACCTATTATTAATTTGTTTTTTGCCCGCCCACCCTTGGTTATTACTTGGGTTTGATAAAATAAATTATTAAATCAAGTTTATTAAATTCTTTCTTCCATGCCGTTATATTTGATTGACATTTCTAATATGTTGCATTGAATCAATATGGAAAACTAGTCAACATCTTGATCTTTGTGGAAATTTTATGCTCAACTATAAAAACTTGCTGTATTGTGTTTGTGTGAATCAAGAAAATAAGGCCAGTGTTGCAAATATATTAACAGCAATAGACGAGTGCTCATCACGTGAAAGTCAGATTATGAGGGAGTGAAAGTTAGTTAGAGTTTAATTCCGATAAGCTAATGTGTAACCTGCCTTACGCTGTTATAAAAGAAATCTCCAACTTGATTATATTACTCCAATGAGGAGATAGTCAACCTATAAAAAATTGGTAGTAACTAAATGGCGGCATTATCATCCTTATGTCATAGGAGAAGGAAGCATATCATCGAATTTTCGAAACGGCATAAGCATGTTCATATTTACAAGAGGAGTTATGGGAATGCAAGACAAAGCCGACAATCACACTTTGAAGTCCCTCTCTGTCGTCTCCAAACAGTTTCTCTTTACAAGCAACCGTATCCAATCCTCCCTCGCAATCACCGATCAAACCATCCCTTTCCTTCCTTTTCTCTTCGAAAGGTTTCCCAACCTCACTAGTATATTCAAAAAAGTTAACCTAAATGCGCTTCTTCACCGAATCTTCAAAACTTTCCCAAATTTACACTTTGTCAAACCCCTCAATCTCTCTCACCACAACCTCTCTTTTCTTGCAAAAAGGTTGCGATCTATTTTAAAAAATGATGAAAAATTTGAGCTCTTTCACTTATACCAAAATGGTTACTACTAACGAGTGATCTCTTCATCATTGCAGATTGTTTTCCTTTACTTGAAAAACTAGAACTCAGTTTCCCCCGTTTTTTTGGCAAAATTTATTTTATGTTTAGTGATGATGATCAATGCTTGGCACTGCCCAAACTCCGCAAGATTAATTTATCTGGTACTAAGATCACCCGCAAAACTGTTAACCATCTCTGCAAGAACTGTCACCTTCTTGAAGAGGTCATCATGACATGAAGTATTGTGGTCCTACTCCATTCCATTCGACATAGTTGTAGTAGTTTTTTAATTGATTTTGTTGAATTAGAATTCGATTCTCAATTCAGTTGTTTGTTCCTGCAAAGAAAATTATTGACTTATATACTATTATTTATCCAACTTTGAGTTTTTTCTTTTATTAATAACTGAAAACTATCTAATACTCTTCTGCATATTAATTTCTATTTTATGAATTAAGCGTGGATTGTTATTTGATAGTAATGAAATTTGATTCAATTTAAGAGTAAAATGTAACACAATGTGTGTGCACTACACAGTTGCAGCGAAAAGATACAATTCTACTCTAGATAGGAGTTTGTTATCTGGAGTATATATGCATGCATGCATTTAGATAGGAGGATAGGTTAGTGGCTAGATTTTGGTTATTCATATCTATAGCTTTGTATCATTTCAATATGACATCCACACAAAGTCAAATTGCTTTTACTTTGACAAGGAAAATGGGGTCAAGGCTGGTTTTCACTATGTCAGTAAGTTAAGCTGTATATAAACCAGAAATGTTGCATTATTTTTGTCCGTTGCATATGATTTTACAGTCTCATCACATCTTTCAATGTATGTATGTATGTGTGTATATATATATGTTTGGAATAAAGATTCTAATTCCTTATTTTTTTTCATGAGTATTATTATGTTTGGCAAATGTATGTTATGTAAGCTTGAACATATCTCTTTTTGTATCAGATGACGAAGACGTTGAACAGTGTGTGTCTCGAGAGGTCCATGAAAAGAAGGCTATTTATGGAATTGCCATGAAGAATGGTCATCCAACTCCATGCTCATCAATTGCAGGTCAACAGATGGCCAAGTTTAAAAATGAGATTGACATGGTCAAAAGAAAATTTTCTTTGACTAACAGTGAATCCTCCACTTCTTCTTCGTCTTCTTCCGTTGATTTATCGTGTCTCGATAATCTTACTATAAGGTCCATTGCATCACAAGCAAAAAAGAAAAAAATGTAGTCAAACTTAAATTATCAGCCAAGGTAACCAGGCTATAACATTTATATAGTATAACCTAGTTAGATACGACCTTTTGTTAGGTTTTATTGAACAATTAGCTGATCCTTTTGTTAGGTTTATAGTATATCCTAATTCCTAATTATAGATATGCATGGGAGCCATGGTACATTTGTATCTAGGCGTAGTTTAATTAACTAATGAAGTTTTTTTGAAGAATAATTAACCAATGAAGTTCACTGCTATCTATCTATTATGTTTGTTTGATCATATGCGTAGTGTGTTATACAAAATACACTACACTGTATATATCATGAATGCATTGATGTAACTCTAGCATTGGATGTTTGATAACTTCAGTACTAAATGTAAATGGTTTTACACCATAAAAGTAGATGTGAACTGGGTCAAATTAATTTAAAATAAAATGAAAAACGTTTAGTTTTATACATCAGATTTGAGTTTACTCTAGAAATAATATCAAGTTTAATCAATTACTATATATGTGACCTTTTTTTGGGTCAAGACTATATATGTGACTTCAATTATGACTTTAATTATAGTTGATTGACATTATAAAAAGTATATTATGATAGTTTATATGAATTATATCCACGTAAAAATAGATCCTTGTGAAAACCAAAAAGTTAAAATCTCATCCTAAACAGGATTTAGTAATCTTGTCTTTAACAGGGTTAAGTACGCGACAAATAGTCCATTAAATAGAAGTATGCAAAATATTCAAACTATGGGTTTCATTTGATCTATATAACCAATCACACATATTGAAAATAATGAACTAACAACGCTGATTTAGTTTAAAAAATAGTAATTAAACCAAATTTGAAAATTTCCAAGGCATCCCATTTGCAGCAATGTCTTAACTTGTATAAAACTCCGCAGTGATGTGACATTACTTAGTAGGTGAAATTTAGGTAGCAGATATATGTAAATAACAAATTCAGATAAAGCCACACTTTCCCTGGTGGAATCATAAGAGGTATATAAGTACAAATTAAATTGCTAATCAGTTAATGGTAGTAAAAACAAATAGTAATTTATGTGACAATAAAGACAACTTTCGTATGGTTACACTTACACCTCTGGTAACTATTTACACAAGCAAGGGTTTAAGGTATGATCACAAGTTCACAAGAAAAATAATTTGAGAAACTGTGCCTCACTTAGCAAGGACAGGGAGGAACTAAATCCTACCAATGTACCATTTGCTAATAAAATATAAACTTTGGATGTACATTAACTATATGGCATATTGATTTTACTTTACAGCCAAGAATTGGATTTTTCACTTCCTTTCTTTTTTTTTAATATTTTTCTCTTTTATTCCACTCCATCATCAATTGTCAGCGGCTGCATAATTCCTTGTTATATTCTTTCATGAAAAAATTCCAAGCTAACCATGCTGCTCCAACGGCAGGCTCTACCTGTTTGTAATACACCAAAGTTAAAATTTCATTCTATGCTAAAGATTCTGGAAAGAGTAATTTACTAAGCCTCTAAGCAAGGTTAGTGCATCATAAAAAATAAAAATAAATAAGCCTGCAATAAAGACAAAGAAAGGCAACAAATAAAATAGATGACGATATATACTGACCTTAGGTCTAATGGGAAGCACCCCAGGAAAGTATTTGGAAATGCATTTTATTACTTCTTTCCCTACATCCCACTTTGTGTTTGCTTCAAGAACGCCACCAACCATCACAAGCGGAAAAGCACCTTTTTCATCTGCCAAAATTACAGAATATCAGTCATAGATACACGAATCATCATCATATAGGTTATGCAAATGTTCGTAACAGACAGAGAAAATCCATCAATTTCTTTTAAATTTAAATGAATGCTCTAGAGGCCAAGTCAATTACTTCAAAGTTTATCCATACTTTAAATATAAGGTAAAGTTTGCAGTTGATGTTCTCAAAAGAAATACTGCAGCTAAATGACCAAGCAGTAAAAATCCTTATTCCTATGCACACTGACATTTACCATTGAAGGGGTGTCCAGTGTCCTACACTGACACGACACATATTCAATCACTTTCATTTTCTCAAACTATTACATGTCGACTTATCAGTGTGGTGTGTGTGTCAGTGTTACATATGTAAAAGCAATAGATGTGACTTAGAACCACATTAAGATCTACATGCAATTGCATCATTCAAGATTTAACGTAAGGTTTTCTTGTGAGGCAAAAAGTGCAAGAGAAAATGCTTCTTCTTTATCTAAAGTTTGACATATTTCGCGAAGCCTTGGTAATACGTGTTAAAATATGTTCGATTAAAACAACATCTAACCTTGACCGCACAATCCAAGTCTCCCTACAACAGCTTTAACACTTGAAGCCAATTCTTGCGCCGATTTTAGCAAGATCTTATTTGCAACCTCATCGCCAGCCTCTGCACAGGATACTACAACTGGAACGAGTGCTGCAATGCGGGCCCAAGATGGATCTGCGTAAGTCCACCTGATTTTCGAAGAGACGGGCAAATGATTGAGACCCTATATCCAGCTCAAATTGGCTTTAAATTGTAGGATTTCAAAATATTACTAGATATTTACTTCATAACTATGTATGGCATGAACAATTGTAAAACTAGAATATATACCCAATCAATTCTTCTGCAGAAGAAAGACCAAGCGTTTGTAAGATTCTACTCGTCAGCATTGTACTCGGACCGCGGCCATCATGCGCTTCTATTACCGCAGTTAGTGCCTGCGCAGATATTCCATATCCACTGCAAATATTAAAGCAAAAATGTCAACGAAAAATGGATATAATCAAGTTGGAAAACACATGAAAGACCTTCCCTCCTGTTAGGGTGTCAAATGAGAGTAAAAATTTTTACATTGGATGAAAATGAGGGTGTTGGGCAACATATAAGTGAGGGACCCATATGCCCAAATTTTTAACGTTTTGGGTAAGGGTGTTCACATTCAAACGTGATCCAAAAATACTGCAAACTGCACAAAACTGAATCTTATTGGATGTTTTTGAATCAAATTACTTTTTACCTCAAAATCGATCCGAACTTATCCACAAACACCCCTAGTTTTGAGTGTAGATGTGGTGTCCAAATCACTTGTGTGGTTACTCTAAGCCCATTGTCGAGATCTCCCAAGTGTTTTAAACTCCCCTTCTGACCCAACACCCCCAAGGTTCTTTTTCCAAAAATAAATAACTCCTAGTCATATTATGAGTGATGTTGATATACATATGATAATGAAATAGATTTGAAAAGAAAGTAAGGTAAGATTAGTTTATAAGCTCGAAAGCGTTTGTCCTGCTAATTGAATTCTCAGTCTGCCAACACCTTGCTTCACCAGAATCTCATTTTCATGTAAAAAAGGTGCTAGTTTGGATTGGCTAATTTGAGCTTATCTACTAACATAAGCACTTGTAAGACTGTGCGAGAGCTTATAGAAACAACTTATGACATGTCCATAAACAGTTTATATCAATAAGCTCTCCATGATTGCTTATGAAAACAACTTATAGTTTATATGAAAAGGTTTGACTTTATTTTACCTTTTGTTATAGAGATACCTTATACATAAGCACTTACATGATAATATTTTATGCTATAAGCGCTTAATTAAGTTGTTTATCCAAACAAGGCCAAGGTGTAAAGGGGCGTAAAAAGAAAAGGGCTAAGAGATAGAGAGAGAGAGAGAGAGAGGGAAAAGATGAGGCAAGACAAAGAAATGTTTGCAAGAGATTACCTGCCCCAGTCACCTAAGACAGGTCCTGCGCCTGCAGCCCTTGCTTCTTTTCCATCTTCAGTAAATCCATATGCAATGGTTCCTGTGCCAGCAATTAATACACATCCATGAAGTTTGCCAATTGTTCCACTTGCAAGAGCAGCAACAGCATCATTCTGAACATATAACCTCACATCACTTGGAAATATATCCCTGTTAAAGTAGCAGAGAAACAATAATTGAGATTAAATAACAAAAACATCTTTAAAGAAATGAACCACACAAACAAGTCACAATTTAACTAAAGTTTCAATACTTTAGAGTAATATTAGCAGGGACAAAAAAACTTTTTGAATGCAAAAAGAAGAAGCAAGATACAGTAATATAGAGCAACCTAAGCCAACTGAGAATTCTTTGTTGATCTGTTGGATGGTTAACACCGGATACAGCCAAACATACAGCTCGGACCGAAGATCGTTTTGAACCACACTTTGAAAGTGCATCTGCCATAACTTGCTCTAATGTTTCCCTTGCAGCAATTTCTGTAGAAAAAGTGGTCAACGGTAACAATTAACATTAAGATTATCCAGGCAATGTGATCTTCATTTTAATCATATATGGACTAAACGATGGTACCATAACATAGCAGTTTTTCCTAAATGACGAATTTCTAACAGCTTACGATCAAATAAATTGTTAAAACAACCTTCTACAATATAAAACAAATGTTTTTCTCCTACCAAATTGCCTAAGCCATAACCAACATCCTCAAATATTCCTAGTATTGTAACCAATCGCAGATTGTGGAAAATAACAATTTGTTCAAATCCTGTTACGCTACACTGCTATGACTATAACACAAGCTATTGCTGTCATTTGACAAACCTTTGTTTGTACAAAATAGTGCATCTCTAATGCCGTTATTTGACAAACCGTTGTACTAAATAGTGTATCGGAGAACAATAACAATTGGTTCAAATTCCACTATAGCTGCTACAGCCACTATTTGACAACATTGAATCCTCCCTGCCCACTATCCCTAATCCACAAGAAAAAAAAGGGGGAATTGAAGAAAGTCAACACTAAACCAAACACTATTAATGTAAACAACCAAATCACTAAAAATTCTCAGTACCACAACAAGTATTGCTACATAATAACAAACAAACAAAAACACCCAAACAAACCCAGAAAAACAAATATCAAAACTCAAAATTGATTCAAAAAATAAAGTCAAACAACCAGTCTAATAGAGAGAATCCATAATAACCTCCAACATGGACTAAACAATGGTACCATAACATAACAGTTTTTCCTAAATGATGAATTTCTTACATCAATAAACTGCTAGAACCACTTTCTCCAGTAAAAACAAATTCTTTTTCCCACCAAATTGCCTAAGCCAAAACCAGCATCCTCAAAATTCTCCTAGTATTAACAATCAATCACAGATTGCGGAAAACAGTGGTTGGTTCAACGCTTCAGTGCTATAAGTATAACACTACACAACTAATGCAGTATTGCCACTATTTGACAAACCTTTGTACTAAACAGCTTATCGCCGAATAATAACGATTTGATCAAATTCTACTACGTTATAGTGCTACTATAACCGCTATTTGAATTCTTCCCAGTCCCACCCACTATCCCCAATCCAAAAAATAAAAAAGAAACGGAATTGAAAAAAGTCAACACCAAACCAAACAAGGTTTATCAATGTAAACAACCTAATCATTCATTCAAAATTCTCAGCACTTCAAACAAGTATCACTACATAATAACAAGCAAAAGCAAAAACAAAAACACCACAACAAACCCAGAAAATAAAAATAATAAAAATTGAAAATTTATCCAAAAAAGAAAGAATCAACAACCTCCAACACTATTATGATTAGAACAACCAGCAACAGCCCTTGAAAGAATAGGAAGAGATTGAAGCTGAGAATGAGAAAAATGAATGATCATAGGCATACAAATACAAACAGTTGAGGTTGTTCCACCATCTAAACCCAACAAAACACCATCTGAGACAGAAACATTGTTAATGTCATTCTCAAATTCCCATGTTTCACCATTCCTATACCTCTTCATCTCCGAATCAAGAATCAATTGATCCTTCTCCGGCATCATTCAGATACTTATTTGAATTTTGAAGAGAAAAATCAATGTTGACGGAGAAGAAAAGACAAGGATATGAAACAATGAGAAAAAGACTAAATTTTTACGAATTTTAAATTGAATAAATATGTATGTAACAACCACTGTCTCAATCTCTTTTTCTTCTGAGAGATAAAGATTGGGATTTTTTTGTTCAAGAGTTGTAACACTTTTCCCATGTTTGTGGGGTTATGCTATTTGTTTATTTATTTTTACTAATTATCCTAATATATTATAGTAATACTAATTACTTTTTTTTAGTGAAATTGTGTAGTGCTTTTCATATTTTTTGTATATAAAAGTTTAAGTGAGTTGTGTCGTAAAGTTGAATCTCATTTCGATAACTTTAGTGTGGAAAAGTTTAACGTCACTATTCTATGTATATTCTTTTTTATTTGTTGAAGAATTTTTTTTATCTCTCTTTTTTATCTTATTTATTATTATTTCTCTTTTCTCTTTTTATTTTAGAAAATACACAAAATTAAACTAAAATAAATGTGATTTTCTCGTCCTAAAGTTATCGAAGTGGCTCATCATGATAAGTAACCCCATAAAATTTGAAAATTAACATTTTCCGCTACAAATTGTTAAGCAAATGACACTTTGGTCCTTCTATCAATAAAGTACATGGTTTTGGGCTTACAAGAGACAATACAAGTCCACCATCTATGCTTCTCGAGATTCTCTCAAATGGAATTCTCTCTATTTTCTCTATTGAACCAATTGTTATTGTTCTGCAATACTAATTTGGAGAAAATTCCACTTGAGATATTTCATTTTGTCTATTGAACCAACTCTTATTGTTCTGCGATACATTATTGTCGATATTTGACAAACATGTGTACTAAATAGTGTACTGTAGAACAATAACAAAAACAACTGGTTGATCAATTTGTCTCTCATAAAAAGGATAAGATGAAGTATTTGTTGTTTAGGTAGATTGTTGTTGGGGCATAGCCTGCGGGAAAAAGATTTTCGATTTTTGTGTTGCATATCATTCCTTGTTTTATCTTGTGTTATGACTATTTTTTAAAATCAAACATGAAACAGTTGGCTTTTGTGTTATCCGATCCTTACTTTCTTGCAAATCAGATGCACCCATAGTAAAAAAAACGAATGCTTTGAATACCAAAAATAAAGATGAATGTTTTGCAAGCTAGTGAAATGTCAGTATGTTTGTTGTTTAGGAGGCTCTTGTCGTTTGAACTTAAGTAGAGCTGCATAAAGGTTTACATTTTGAATTAGTATAGTGACATATTATAACGAATAACGCTTGGTTTACATTTTGAATTAGTATAGTGACATATTATAAGGAATAACGCTTGGGTGAATAAGCCATAATTAGTTGCTCATATTTGATATAAGTTCACTTAATTGTTTGACCTATGTGATCATAATCATGATTGTTGTTTTTGTATGATATTCTCTTCGTCCCATATTATGTGACCTAGTTGACTTAGTCACGTATGTCAACGCACAATTTTGAACTTAAATGTCTTTAATAATACATTAGAAAAAATTATGAAAATTTGATATTTTGAAAATATTCATCGAGACGAATCCAACATCTTATATGATATATTGTCTTTATATATTAGTAGAAAAATAAGGTTAAAGCATGTTACATGAATAATGCACATTTTTAAATTAGGTCATTTAATACGGAACGGAGGGAGTGATATTTGTCTTGTTTATTTCATTGCATGAATATGTATATATATGACAGAAGTCTTGATTACCATGTCGTTATTGTCTTGACTAACAAGTTGTTAGTGACTTGATAATCAAGACATTACCAAATATAAAATATACATATTAAATATAAAACATATTTACATATTCTAATACACCTTGTAGTCGAAACTCGAGGTTGCCAGATGTTGAGACTATGTCGAAAGTTATTATAGAGTTGTCGTGTAAGGCCCTTAGTAAAGATGTTGACTATTTGGTAATGTGAAGGAGAACATGTAACACACAAACTTGGCCATGAGTAACTTTTTCACGCATAAAATGAATATCCATCTCAACGCGTTTAGTGCGTTGATGTAAACGGGATTACCAGATAGATACACAAAACATAACGAAACTTACATTATCAACCATTTAAGTTCAACTACTTTGAGTTTATTGTGTCGCCTTGATGTTTGATTAATGGAATCAATTAAAATATTTGACATCGTTCAGGACAGCTTCATAGAAAATTTTCTCATTAAAAAATGAAAAACTTCATCATTTCCATCAATCTCTAGGACTAGTAGTAGCTGACTCATGATCCTAATTGGTGGCTGATCAACTCAGGACAAGGCCATGGACTAACCTGTAGAGCATCTCCAAACACATCAGAACACCTGCATGATGGAGTTCTACTTCTAGTTCCATTTACTTCATGAAAGTTGATATCAAATAAACAAATATCAGTAAAAGGAGAATTTTTCACTCCTTGTATAAGACCAGCTTGCAAAACCATCGCACCCCACACACTAACAATTGTAATACCCTTTACAATTGGGAGGGCATTAAGGTCACATTTATCATCGGGATAGTCTCCAACATCCCCTGAAATGTGTAGTCCCTTCCTTGCTTTCTCCGTATAAATAGACACACTTATATTCTTTTACATACCCTCCCCTTTCAATGTGTCTTAACGTGCATATGAATTCCCATGTCGTAAAGATTGATGTGTTCCTCTGTTGTTAAAGCGGAAACGCGGCGCGACGCGGCCACCCCAAAAATTGACGCGGCGCGGTATGCGGGCGCTATTATATGACGCGGACACTAATATATTTAATACTAAAATACTATAATGTTGAAAAAGAAATACTAAAACAACTTAAATATTACTCGATTCATAATTTGAAATAAAACATGTCTTAGGCAAAACATAAGAACATGCTTGCAAGAAATACTAATAAAATTCAAGGTAGCAAACACTTTAAGCCTCTAAAGCTTAAAGTAACAAAAGTACTAAACATGAAATAAAACTTCCGAATTCAATAATCATGAAAATCTTCATCATAACTTCCACTTCCATCATCATTCATGCGCTCTGCCTCATCCTCTTTCTCTTCATTTTCTTCCTCTTCATCCTCTTTTTCTTCATCCCCCCAATCACTAACAAACTCAAGATATATACAAAAATTGGAATTAAAAAAGAACAAAAACGAAAACAAAAAAAGATGAAAAAGATTTCACAAAAACGAAAGAAAAAAACAAAAAAAGAAAGAAAGAAAGATGGAAGAACAAACCTGATAGAGGTGAAGAGATGAGCAGCTGAGATATGGAATAATGGATGAAGAGATGAAGAGGTGAAGAGATGAAGAGGTGAAGAGATGAACAACCCTGATAGAGGTGAAGAAGTGAAAGATCTGAGCAGCTGAGAGATGAAGAGATGAGGTGAAGTGTTGTTTTGCTCGTACGAATGAATGAAGAGAAGAAGCGGCTGTGTTCTCTGTAGTCTACGATGGAATGGATGAAAGAAAATAGGGCTTTGAAAATGACAAAATTAACCCTACTAACGTTACTTAAGTGAGGGATAATTCCGTAATTTCGTTTCGACCTGGAAAAGCTGGCGATTTGACCTGCTACCGCTCCATGTAAAGCGGCCGCGAAACCCGGTTTTGGACCGCTTTTGCCTAACGCGCGACTCGGTCGCGTTCTGACGCGCTAGGCTGTTTTTAGCCGCGCCGCGTTAGACCGCTATTGACAACAAAGATGTGTTCAGCAAGTACATTATCCACTCCACCAGATGTTTCACTCCCATCGGCGATCCCTGTGAATGGAGACAATCCACTCACGCAGGATAGTGATGTTAGAGCTAGGACGGCCGTTTGAAATTTCGTATTCGTCCCATCCATCTTCAATGCGACGAGAGTCTCCGGTGGATATGAATCAAAACAATACATGTTTAAGATGAGAACATACTAATATAAGTTAAATACTATGCTCAGAAAGTAGAACTAGGGACACAAACAGACCAGAAGGAATGGGTGCAAAAGAAACCTAAACCTGGAAAGATGTGGTACAGTCGCATGTTAACTACATCAAAGTGTTTTCATATTGAAGAATTTGCTAAACGGTGGATAGATAAACAATGTATTTGATAATGATGTTACCAAAATGAAATGCACTTCGACAATATTGAGATAATGTGTGGGGCAATATCTGTATATGTTGTATTGTAAACCCCAAAACTATATAATTAATGTACTAACACTAAAAATATTGCATACTAAAAAAATCATCTGTAAAGGTATCTTAAGAAATTAGTTCTATCTATTAACACCCGAACCATTTATTAGCGTAAAAAAAAAAAAAAAAAGTTAACACTTCAACATGTCAGATCTATGAGAAAGTAGAGTATGAGAAAAGCGTGTGATCCTCTTTCAACCCGAGTAAAACTTATGTAAGGGGCTAATAGAGGATCTATTATTCCAGTGTAATTTGAAACACTTCCCTAGTGAAGCTCAAGTTTAATTATCTCGATCCCTTATCCTCCTTAGTAGAGTATACCCTCTCTTTGCCAAAACTTTTGTGTATTAAAAGAGAGTTGTATGGGGTTACTCAAATCATATCATACTGGATTTTTAGTATTCCGCAATGACTGCTGTATGTTCCTTTTTCGCCGAGACCGGGGATACAAAAGTTGCACAATCTGCTTTTCAGCCATATATCCTGAGTTGGCCTGCAAATACAAAGAAAAATTCACCAAGTTTGAACCAGCAAAATAATTTCTTTTGTTCCGATTGACATTTTTCAAAATACAATCATGCTATTTTCCATATCAAACACATGACAGTATAGATCTCGTCAGCTTCTATTTATACCATCAATTCTCATATTTTTCATAAAGAAATCGACAGGAACTGATATACACACTCAAAAGGATGTTCGGGTGAGGAACCATGATAGCATCAACCTAAAATAATATACAATCCATTAAACCAAGATGCACCTGGACTTTGAATGCAAAGCGGTGAGTTTTAACTTCTGACCCTGAAAAAACTCTAACATCCACACCTAGGCGGTCAACCCCAATAAAATGTGCTTCCTGAAAACCATTCATGATAGTACATTAAACAATCGGCTTGAATCTCCAATGAACATTTAACACACGGAGACCAAAAGATATGTGTATAGTCGTATAGTGTATATACATATGTAATAATGAGATCCCCCCTCTGGTCTTATATATAAGCACCAAAAAATAAATTCACACCCTTTAAGAAATTGGTTGATGTCATTTATTTCTCTCAAAGTTATACAGAATACAATTGTAATTTCTAAATTACCCGTCATGGGAACTTGTTCCATGAGAAAAAAAACTTCATTGAAATATAAAATCACACTAATTGAAGGGTAATTTAGGAATAGTAGCATTGAATAAGATAAAAGTAGTTGACATTTGCTTATATTCAAGACCATCAATATTTTTGTTTTGTAGCTTAGATTCAAAACCGGATGGAGTATAAAAGATTAAACGCATAAACCCAACAATAGACATTTCCTACATACAAATATTTCTGCTATGTTGCTTGCCACCAAATTGTTAAATTTTAGGTTGGTCCCTCATTTTCAAGGGTGAGTCTGGCATCTTGGAGGGAAAGGAAAATAAAAGGGGTAAATTTGATATCATGGAAAGACTTCAAAAAGAAGAAATTTGCTGAATATTAGAGTAAGGTACGTAAGTACAATTAGTATTTGGTCCTAAAATTAAGAAAAGATATTAGTAAGTTCAATAAGGGAAAGAAAATCATTTGTGCAAATAAGAGGATATAAAGGGATGATCTCCCTGTAATAAAACAAAGGAAAGGAAAAGAAAGGAATCAAATAGGGAGAAAAAGAAGAGAGAAGTGAAGGAATCATCATAGCATCAGTGTATGTTTCACCATCTAAGCATAGCATATTAATTTTGAAGTAAAATATACTAACCACAAAAAAACTCTGAAGATTCAAATATCGAAATTTTGGATTACCTCAGCATCAAGACCTTTCTTTTTGCAAAAAGCTTGAAGAGCATCAATATCATGACCGTTTCGGTTGAAACGTTCCAGAATTGCCGAAGTAGAGTATACAAGAATATCAGGTTCAGCATCTTGAAACTTTGGTAAACTAATTTCAGACTGCAATTTTTGGGAAAGGTGGAACATGCATAACTTCACTAGTTTCTAAATAATGCTTCAATTTATAGAAAATGTATCATTCAACACATAAATGGAGTTTTGAGATACATGCCTGAGATCCATACACACAATGTAGCTTGATTTTCTCGATCTCCAACTTATAGAGAATCAAATTAGTGTCTCTTTGATCACTAGTACTGTTTGAGTAAAAATCTACACAAGCCAAAGATTAGAAAGGAAAAACGTTAAAAAGTTTACATATTACTTAGAAACAGGAGGCCCCACCGCTGCAAGAATATAGATACAATGTACTTGTAGAATTCAAATGATAAATTAACAAGCCTAGTTTGGATATTGCAATATTATATCTGAATCCCTAAACAAAAACAAAGCAAAAGAGTAGACAAAGTACAAAAGCTAGCATCAAGATGAAATCAGCAAACAACTTTTGTCCACTAAACCATATCTGTATGCTATAAAAAATTTAGATTCTAGATTTAATCTTGAAGAAATCAGATACCTTTCCCATCTGAGCTATATCCATCACCATCTTCAGTGTGATATATCATTCTTATGTACGACTCTTCATCAGTGTAAGCAGGTCTGAGGTACCCTAGAATAGAAACACCATTTGAAGGATGATCCATTCTCTTATCATATTCCACATTGACAGCCTAGAAGAAAATTTATATAGAATCAAAATTATTTCTTCCAGAGCTTATTGATTTGTTAAATCATTCTCATGTTGAAACACTTGAAACAGATAGTTTTTAGTTCTTGTCATGAGGGATGGGAGTACCTTTTCCAGGCACTTCGAAAGGTAAATTGGATGAACTGAGTTACTATTATCTGAAAGTCCCCAATCCACTGAAGCATTAAACTCTTCAATTTCCGGAACCTGTTTGCAGAAGAATATGTTTCTGATTTGAATTCTTTTAATGTATAATAGAAAACAAATCACTAATTTCCATAAATTAAGCATTAGAAATTGCAAACCTCAATATAATCATCATCAAATGGGAACTCATCAGCGATGCCACCATTGAAAATGTCATATTCACTAATAGGTCTTCTATTATCATACATTGGGATGTCCATTCCAATCAAAGCATTCTGAAGAAACACAAACCTTGAATATAAATTTCGTAAATGTGAAACATAAGGATAAGGATAGAACAAATTAATAACATAAGGTGAGCACTTAAATTTACCTCTTAACTAAAAAAAAAAAAAAAAAAAACAGAGAGAGGAGGAGGGGGGTTAGCTAGCCATTGCACAAAGAAAGTACATAGTCTCTCGATCTGTATCTGTATTAATAATTAATACAAATAACATCATATAATTTGATACACAGTATCTCTTCTATGAATGTGGCTCATTGTTTTGAGTGAATGCATTATGTTTAAGTGGGAGACGTCAGTCTAAACTAAAAGGATTGGTCCCATTGGTTGGTAATATAGTCTGAACAATGGTTATAGAAACCTCACAGCATGAGCCAACTTTTGGGTTCAGTTACACCCAAACCCAAATTCTAAGATTATATCAGAGTTTACCCTAAACTTTTGAGCCACTTGTAGATGTCTAGTTTTATAAATCTCACACTCCATATGTCCAGTCCTAAGGAGTGAGGGGAGGTTGAGAGTTTTTCATTGGATAGCGATATGGCATGAAAAATGGTTTTTAGGTGAGGGGAAACCCTTGCCAATGAGCTAGCTTTTGGAGTTGAGTTAGGCCCAAATTCAAACTCTAAGAAGCATCAAGAGAAAATAAAGGCACACAAAATTAGAGAACTAGAAATAACACATCATTTGGAGGTGCTTAAAATGTTTATTGTTTGCAACTTGCACCAATTTCCAATTTATATAGAGTAAACATATGCATCTATTTTTTAAAAGTAACTATTATCATATGAGGGAAACAAAATTTCTTAAGCAAAGCTGGCCAATCATCCTTGCAGAAAAGGCCACAAAATACTTACCACTGGATTGTGTGCACCACGATCTTCCAAAAGGTTTACATCATCAAATATTTTAAAATACAAATCTACATAAAAAGCAAAACAAAAATTTAGGTTAAAATTCTCGATGATGATACTGAACCATGATTATGCTAAGATAAATGATAATAATTCATATCTCATAAACAAAATATAGATTTATCAACAAAACAACAAACCTCCGTAATCATCAATAAGATATTGAAACTCGGCCCATGAAATTTGTTCATGTGGTTCAGAGTGTACTGATCCAGGAAATACTAGCAAAGCGTTTTTATTAGCCTAATACCAACAAAACAGGACATGGTGACAAAAGCATACAAATAATTACTACCTAAATACGTCCAGTGAATTCAACAGTAATGTCATACTTGCTAGGTAGTAATCGTAGATATTGAAAATTAACTTGTTTCACATACACAAAAGCATATAGGCGCAAACCTGAATAGTAGTTCTTGCTATTTCAGCAGAAGAGAGTCGAGCTGGTGGAAGATGATTGGAAACTTTCAGTTCTTCAAGAGGATGATAACCTTGCTTACCCATGTAACTAGATGAATCGGGTATAGAATCTGAATAATCTGCAGCAACGCCAATCTTTGAAACAAAATCATGCCCCGTGGATAGCCAAAGTAAGCGTGATGATCCAAAAAATGGACTTTTGCATCTAAAGATAAACAAAACTATTATCAGTGAACGAAGCATGTTAAGAATGCTAGTTCAATATGTTAGACAGTTAGTTCAGTCTGCTAGAGATCAAATAGTTAGCTACGAGTTGGTTAACCATTGATGGTTAGTGATCAACAAGTTCCATAAATAAGAGAAAGTGTGTGTATTTTTCATCTCTTTTTCTGCATCTATATTAGTACAGTTCCCTAAGAGAAATCTTTGTTCTCGGCCTCTCAGGCTCAAGCTTCATCTCATTTCCCTCCACCTCTGATTTCCAACAAAACATATTAGGTTTATGATAAAAGTAATTACCCAGATAACATTTGATTCAGAGAAAACAATAAAGTGGCATATATAAATGCTGATACAACAGTTTCATGAACTTTCAACCTACATATTGCGTGGAATGTTTGATTGCGGAATTACGAGAAGTATAAGGATTCAAGTCATTATACATAGTTGATAGTTATACTCCTAATTTAAATATTATAGCCCTCTGATCTTGAGGTTCCTATGTGGTTATTCTTTGTATAGAATTATTTTCTCTAACTTCCACATCTCTATTTTCTAAGTAGATGACAAACCAAATGATCCCACAACCAATATTACAATGCTATAAACAAGAGAAAAGAGAACAGGTTTTCAAATTTATGAATCTATTTTCTGAACAAGAGTAAGGATAAATAAACATTATTCATTGAAGAACCTTGTGCTGGTAAGATCATGCACTCTTCTCCCATCAATAGGGGATTTGATTGAATTGCAAGTTATTCCATGTGATATTGGGTAACATATCCCATCTGCAAGACACAGATTGTTGAACAAATATGAAAACACCGTCCAACATAAAGAGATTGAAATGCCCAGTTCTTAAGTTACAAATGTTAACATGTATGTATGTACAAGTACATATCTAAAATCACCAAAAGAAATAAAACATCGTGTACAAGAGAAAATCCCAAAATCTGTAAAACCAAATAGAACTATCCAAGTATTACACTTGAGAGTTTAGCAATAAAAAACCCGTTTCCACTTTCCATCAAGATTTTGTTCCCATTCTCACGATTAATTTCCTAAAATCTGCATTAAACCCCCAAAACTCAAGGGCTTATTTGAAATCTCAATACTGAATACATAATATAAGCCTTTTTTTATAAAAGCAAAGCAAATGAATGAGCCTGCATTAACCTTGTTGAAAACATTTCTTAGGATCAAAATTCAATTGCCTCCTCAGTTGGTTGTGAGTTGTGACACCTAATTTGTATGTATATCTGAGCCGAGGCAGGGCGTGTATTATGATATAGATATCTCGCCGTTGGGAGAAGAGACAGATTATCAGTAGAATTGATTACAAGATACAGTGTATATATACCAGCTAGTAGCTACTACAACCGCAGATAACAGAATTTGAGATGGTTGAGTTACTAACAAGCTGTTACAGGATTCCTAACTGACTTATGTATTAGTCTAAAAGACTTGGTGAAAACCTATGAAGCACGAACACTCTTCGGATTAGGCGTGTCTCGGTGTCGGACAAGACATGTCCGACACCGACAAGACACGTATAATTACACTGAATTATGCAATTTTCTCAACTTATTAGTGGTGTCAATGTCCGTGTTGTGTCTGGTGTCCATGTCTCCATGTCCGTGTTGTAGGTGAAAACACAAAGTTTGATTTGATGGCATTTTTATTTATTAACGAATACTTTAAATTGAGGGGTAACCTTGGCGCAACTGGTAAAGTTGTTGTCATGTGACTGGAAGGTCACGGGTTCAAGTCCTGGAAACAGCCTCTTGTGTAAAAACAGGGTAAGGTTGCGTACAATACACCAAATGGTGGGACCCCTTCCCGAACCCTGCGTATGCGGGAGCTTTAGTGCACCGGGTTGCCCTTTGCCCTTTTAATGAATACTTTAAATTGGAGAGCTTAAGTGTCTATTTGACAAACACAATAAGCTAGCTTATAAGTTGTCCACTACTTTTTACCAAACAGTGCCTAATTACAAGTCCGCTATTTTTTACCACACAGTGCCTAATTACAATTTACCTTGTGATGCAAACAGTTTGATCAATCAATGATCAATGTGTGTGATGTATACATACATTTATCAAAAGTACGTTTTAACATGATATTCATAAGCTATTTTAGGTAAGTATTTCAATAAATTTGTGAAGAATAATTAAATTAGTCTATGAAATCAAAAGTACCCTAAATTCCACACATCGCAACACAATAAAATAATACGGTACTGCATATGCATGAATGAGGGAAGAAAGGTTACGAACCAGAGGCAAAGGGAAGTCGCGAAGAAGAAGCCATCGCAATGGTATGTTTGTTTGAGAAGAAGAAGTAAAATCACTATTTCAGCTTATTTGTGTTGTGTTGTGCGTGCGTGTAGTGTTAGAGGTAAGTGAAATGAAACATGTGTGTTGTGTTGTGTTGTGCGTGCGTGTAGTGTTAGAGGTAAGTGAAATGAAACATGTGTGTTGTGTTGTGTTGTGTTTGTTTGGTTTCAGTTTTTTTATTTTCTGACACTGATTCTCGTTCTGAACCAACTTTGCTAACTTAAATTTTTTTGTACTATTGCCCGCAAAAACGTGCTATTGTCTCTATCTACACCTTTTTTCACTAAATCAATTTTATTTTATTTTCATTATAATTGATTTTGAAATAAAAGTAATTTGGATTTTTCAATTTCATAATTGTTTTACTTCTGTCAAAAAAAAAATCATAATTGTTTTACTTAGAAAGAATGTGTACATTTTTAAGTGGAGTTGACCATAAGCACCTTGGTGTAGTCCATTGCTAAATTTATTAAATATGATCATATTATTCGGAATGGATATTGTTTTGTTTGAAATTGATAGCAAATCTTTACATAATGTTGTTGTCGCAATCCATGTTTTTCTCAATGAATTTGGTGATATTGTTTCTCAACATAAAAATCTGTTATTTTGTACCAAAAATAAAAAATAAAAATCTGTTATTTAATAGACTCAATTTTGTATATGTTTTGAGGTAATTAAATAGGGTTGTTTATAGTGTTGTTAGAGCATCTTTATCACGTCTTAACTTTCATATTTTCAATTATGTATCGACTACTTTGTATCCGTTGATTTTGAATAAAATGAGTTAACTTTGTATTTACTAAAAAAAGAAAGGAAAAAAAAAAGTTTGTGGAGAGTGAAATCTAAACGTTATTTTCTTATGATTCTCAACATTTTTATTCCATGCTCTCGATCACCAAAACATTCTTATTGACTCTTAAAGATGGTTGTATTGAAGTTGAGTGTATAAATGTGTTTGAACATTCTCGTCCTTTGAACTAACTTTTATCATGAGATATAAGCTTGTTTTATGTTTAATATTTGAACATGCACCATAAACATTGACATGGTGGGAGAAAAGAAATGGCAGCTGTAGAAATAACAATGGTGTGGATGGTTTTTCATAGGCCCCCACGTCTCAAATGATTAAAAAAAAGTTGGGGACAAGACAAAATCATCAATGTCGTGACCGAACCAGACTACCTTAATGAGGCATAAACTCCCATTTCATCACATTAATTTTCTTTTGAGGGATTAATTTTTGTTTAGTTGTTATTTATTTTTTTTTTGGTAGATTTTGTTAATATGTTTTTTTATACCATATACTCTATGACAATAACGTAATTATGTGTGTGTCTAATCTACAATATCTTTGTTTTTATTACACTTATCATGTATATTGTGTCGGCAATAGAATTCCCAGGGTGCTGTAACCAATATTAGCCGTCCGATCAAAACTTTATGGCCAAGATCGTTTTAGTTAAAAAGCCACTCAATCTTAACCCTTCAATCATATATGAATGGCCGAGAATTAGAACTGCGTGAAACTATGGCATTTTGCTACAGCAGCAAAACCAAATCCATGTCTTAGTCACCTTAAAGTTTTTTGTTCCATATCCAAAGTCCGAATGATTATTTTGTACGAATCAAACGTTGAGTGTCCCACCAATGTGCCTTGCCAAATCACTGACACTTACCACTGTACTTTGATAGAATATATGAAGAATATCCCAAGCATCCTAATCCTATCCATTTTCGAAAGAAGAGGCAATGGCCATCAAAGATTTTTTCCCTTAAAATGCCGATAACGAACAATTCTTATAAAAGAAAAATAAGTGGCAGGGAATGAAACTCCACTAATCCTAATTACTAGTAAAAATTAATTTTATTTGTTAGTATTTCCCACTAATCCTAATACTAACAAATGCCCCAAGAGCAAATTGTTAGTATTTCCCATTTTATTATTCAACATTATAATTTTTAGATTTTGATATTTAATCACTAAAATATGAAGTCAATTTGCATTTTAAAAGTTTAATGATAAGATTCAACTAAACAACTAAACGTATAATAAATAATTTTAATTACTTTTGAAAAACAAAAACAAAAAAACTATGTCGCCTTAATGTTTTTGTTTTATTAGTTATAATCATCCAGTTTTTATGTAAAAATGTCTTTAACAATTTAAAGTTTGACTGAGAATTGAGTAAAGTTTGACCAAAGATTTTTTCAGTTAGAATTCGAATTCTATAAAAGATTCGTCCTCAACTTAAGTTCAATAATATGTTTGTGTCACCTTAATGTTTGCTTAATGGAATCAACTAAAATATTTGACAAAACCATAATTCATGAGGTTATTGAAATTTTTCTAAATAAACAAATGAAAAACTTCATCATTTCCATCAATCTCTAGCATTAGTAGTAGTTGGCACATGATCCTAACTGGTGGCTGATCAACTCCGAACATGGCCATGGGCTAACCTGAAGAGCAACACCAGACACATCAGAGCACTGCCAAGATGGAGTTCTACTACTACTTCCATTCACTCCATGAAGGTTGATATCAGATAAACAAATATCAGTAAAAGGAGAGTGTTTCATTCCTTTTATAAGACCAGCTTGCAAAACCTTCACACCCCATACATTCACCATTGTAATACCCTTCACAATTGGGAGAGCATTAGAATCATATTTATCATCAGCATGGTCACCAACATCACCTGAAATCTTTATACCCTTCCTTGCATTCTCAATATAAACATTAGACACATTTATATTCTTTATGTACCCTCCCCTTCCAATATTTGTCTTAATGTGTATACCGATTCCCATGTTGTAAAGGTTGATGTGTTCAGCAAGTATGTTTTCCACTCCACCTGATGTTTCACTCCCGACAGCAATTCCAGCGAATGGAGATGATCCACTCACACGCCGGATGGTGATGTTAGTGCTAGGACGACCGTAAGCAATTCCGTATTCGTCCCAACCACTCTTCACTGCGACAAGATCGTCTCCTGTGGATATGTATGAGTCCTCTATGCATACATTTGAACTTGAATCTGCATAAATGAAATTTACTTAGAAGATGATGCACATTTACGATCCAAGTATCAGATATACACGTATCTGAGAAATCTTACAACTATCATTGAAAACTACATGATACAATGCATTTAGGACACTTATATAGATTTGCATAAAGAAAAACATATATTTAATGAAATTCTTAAAATTCAAATTGAGAACATGTTTCTTAGACATTACTTTATCTATTTCACTATGCACAAGATATATGGCATGATTAGACAGTACTCTTACCTGGATCAATGCCATCAGTATTGGGGGAGTCACGCGGAGCCAAAATTGTAGCAAACCGAACAACAACATTGCTGCAAAGAACGGATTAAAAGTTACTTGTTAGTCACATAACCACTTAAAAATGTCACATGGCTTCAAGTTTTGGTTTCAATCATTCAGACTAAGATTTAATGATCAAAGTTTGTATGAGTGAGATAGTAAAAAAATTCACCGCTAGAGCTACACACAGATAGTCTTGATTAAAAGTTGATTATAGATCACATGACAAGTTAAATTTAGCCTCATGATCTGATTATTTAAATTTTTACTGACTTATTAAAGTAAAATAATCTTTGGATATATGACTTATATTTGACATATACCTGCAGTAAACTGGGTGTATGTTCCAGAAGGGAGAATCCTTGAAGATCACATTTGAAATAATAATATCTTTCGAATTCACAAATTCAACAAGATTTGGTCTGGTAAATTGAAGAGTTCTTTTCCTCCACATATTCCACCATACATCTCCTTGCCCATCAATTGTCCCATTCTCACCTATGAAAATTTTAATATAAGGGAGAAAGAAAGGATTTAGTCTTGACATGAAATCCTGTAGCTTTGAAACTTGAAGGACAAAAGACACCCACTCAATTATGCATTTGCAGTGCAGTATAAAGCACTTCTAAAATGCGATGATATTTTTCTTTCTGTGTCCTCTAAAAATATGTTAGATTTCAAAAGTAAAAGATACGAAAGAAACACAAACAGAGAATAAACGATAATGATCGCAGAGTTCAGTCAATTGTGCACACGTTTCTGACTGCACAGCGCCTCAGTACTTTTCTATTATCACTAAAGGCTTAGGATTTAGAGAATACAACTTGTATTTAAATATTATGGTCCATTTTATAACATTACTCTTTCCCCACTCGAGTAACCTGCCCACTATATTCTAGATACAATGTGGCCCAGTATAGACTATAAAAAAGATCAGTACTTTATTTTGTACGAAATATTAGATACACACCTGTGATTACTACATCCTGAAGTCCATCTCCATGGATAAAGCTCATATACCTCCCTCCAGGCCGTTCCCTTCCCCTTCCATAAGACGGCAATGGTGCAATTAAAGGCCAATTCGACGAATCCTGTGAAATCAAGAGAGGAAAGGAATTCAAAAGAAGGAAGAGTGCTCCAACAAATATGGTGGTAATAGTCAAAATTGTGTTATTACAAGCTGTTAAGGTTTAGAGAGATAGTTGTATCACGAATCTACAACCAAATTCTCTTGGAACACATGATTCCTCCAATCAGATTAGTAAGTTGAAACAAAAGATGATTAAAGCCTGTTTGACTGTGCACTTGTTTAATTGATTTTAAACATTTTGTTTTCAAACTGGATTAAGTAAATGGTGACATAACTTCATAACAAAAGTTACCAAACGATATTAGAAACCAGAAAGTATGGGAAGTGACTAAAATAAGCCAGACATATACTGAACTTCCTCACCTAATGCTTTAGAAGTCGACAAGATTACAGCCAAAAAATTAATCTGTGGAAAACTATGAGTACCGAGAAACTCAATAAACCTATCCAATCACTAACAACATGGTGCCTTTCAAGTTTTTTTACAGGAACTGGCAATGAAAACAAATATAAAATGTTCCAAATTAGCAAGATGTGGACATGTGCTTCGATCCTCAGTTACGGAAAGCTTGTGCTTGAGGAATGGAGCAAATGCCAGAAGTTAACACTAAGATCTTCTACTTCCCTCAGGGTCACCCTGAGCATGCATGTGAACCGGTTAATTTCAGGGATTATCCAAAATTCGACCTTCCCCTCATGGTCTCAGTGTGTTTGTATTTTTAAAGCAATTAGGTACTCGTGAATATATGGCTACAACTAGATGAAGCCTTTTGAGCAATTGCAATTTGTTTTTCATTCACAAAGTTTATGGATGCTCTATAGCTAACACAAGTGGAGGATCACACAAAGCTACAACATTCTTGGAGACTGTCAAATTACTCTCAAAGGAAAAAGCTTTGAAATTTTTTGCAACCAAATTGTTTAGGAGATTTCAAGGTTAGTTGATTGGCTCTCAAATTTCTGCCACTGATAAAGTTTAATTATTCCCTGAAGTGTCACATGTAAGGTTCATGTAGTGAACAAAGAGAATTCTAACTCTTCTATCACTCTTAATGTCATTTCAAAATAAGCAAATTATAGTTGCCACATGTTTGAATTTTTAGGTATCATTTATATCACGATGGTCACATCACCAATGGTAAAAGGAGTCAAAGGATTGGCAAGTAAACAATTCCAAGAATTTAACAGCAATGCCTCTGGTACTTCATTGTTTATAGTGTTATGGTTCAATGTCTTGAACTATCTGATAAAGCTTCACAGTCAGCAAAATCTTCATAGTGTTGCAACTTAAGGTTTACAAAAGTGAATTGGAGAACTTCTACGCATTGGAATTTAATGTTTTAAAATTGGACTCGGTTGAGTCTGAATGGTTCAATGGTTAGTTCAACCCTGGTTGACTAGGCTTGAACTGCAGTAGGTTTAACCGGTTTAATTTTTTTACATTTTGTTTTTACTTATGTCATCCAGTTCAACCACGGCTGGTTGAACCGACTCAATCATACTCAAAAGTCTCACCGATTTGATTTCAGGTCCAATTTTTAAAACATTGATTTGGAATCAAAGGAAAAGTAGGAAATTCGAAGTTTGAAGTTATCCCGAAAACCTCCAACAATGTCATAACTTTGGTGATCATCCACTCATACACATCTACCTACTTTACTATTATAGTGTACAATTTGAAACACTCAAAAAGATCTCTCTAGTTATATTCCTATTTCCTTAAGTACCTAATTATATTTCGTTAAAAATATAAACACATTGTACTAATGAAATAAGGACACGGACATCGGACACAACACGAACACTGACACGCCAACGCTGCTAATAATTTGAAAAAATCACAAGTCAGTGTAATTATATGTGTCGATGTGGTGTCGGTGTCGTCCAGGAGGACACCGGGACACACCTAATCTGAGGAGTGTCCATGCTTCGTAGCATTGTACTTGTACGATCAATTAAAAGAAACCACATATTTCAATAGAATGGATCCATGTAGCATAATTAACAACACAACTATTAATACTATAATACTTTTCAAAATTGGTTTTACTATTCTATAAATGAAAACAATAGTAAATGGTGATCTTATTTTATTACCTGTGTGGCTTTGATAACAGCACCAGCAGCAAGATGAAGAGTCATGTGACTAGTAAGATTGAATGGCTCAGTCAAATATTCCCCTGGTGGTACATACAGGGTGGTACCACCTTCCCTTTGAGACAAATGGTTAATTCTATAAATAGCTTCTCTAAAAGCTTTGGTGTTGAGAGTGTGTCCATCACCGACACCACCAAAATCTGTTAAGGATATGTTGTCGGTTCTGTACTTAAGTGGTACTATGTTGGAACATGTTATCACTTCATTGTTCTCACTCCAAACACAAACCCAACAACATGTGTATAACAAGTACGAGAAGAACAACGTTGGCTTTGTGAATCCGAGGAACATGTTTTCTCCACTTTAGATATGCAATTAGAGGAAGAGGATAGAATAGAAGAATATTTGTTACTTCTACGGTTTTTTTCCTCTCTTTCAAATGTTATGAATTTACACTTAATGATAAGTGTGACAGCAAAAAAGTTGGTAAAGACATTTAAGTGGTGTCCTCTTATATACTCTCCCTGACATGGAAACAAAATCAAAAAATTAAGTCACGTAAACCAATGAAAATGTGGAAATTGTTATGTCATGATTGGGATTTTAAACTATTTATTTTGTCTTTTTTTTGTCTAAGTCTACGATGATTTTGTCATTTCGTCTATCTAAAAAAATCAAAATATTAACATTTACTAAATCTTTTATTGTTTTTAACTTTTTAACAAAATTTCTTCAATTTGTACTTTTTTTTTTCAAATCTATAAATGTACACTTATTAATAATAGTAATTGTGACAACAAATATTGGTAAAGGCATTTAACAATCTCTTTTATTTGATTTCTTTCCTTTTAGAGGAGAGAATATTTCTTTGTAAGTTTTTTTTTTTCTTTGACAAAGGAAAAATTGGCACTATTTATGTAAAAGATTGGATATGGGAATCAGCTGTCAAGATATTGAGTCACTTTTCCAAATTTGTTTTGCTGTATGGTTGCATTTTTTGGTCAGATCAGTTTTCAATTTTTTCTTTTAACCTTTGATTCTTATTAAAAATGAGTTATATAATCTGGAGTTTGGTTGAGAAATAAGTAAAATATAGACAACGGTTACTTAGGCAAACTTGAACGTGAGAACAGAAATTTTCAAAAATTGCCAAGTTTTAGACATTGAAAAAATAAATAAACGGATCACTATTAAAACTAATTAAAGAATAAGTCAAACCAATTCTATTTTCAATATCATTAAAATCTCA